>JARBWK010000002.1:193370086-193970086 GCA_030556195.1 Anolis apletophallus | reverse complement strand
AAATAGGCACAGATCGTATTGGTTCTTCTGAGAGGCAACTAACGTACGGTTACAGCAATGATAAACTAAGAACAGCGTGATGGTTGCAAGATAATATATATGTGCTAGAGCGTAGAGGTTACTGACTAAAAAGGTTATTAATACTTCTTCAGATGGTACGTTCAGTTCCACAGACAGTACTGAGACTTGTCTCCCAACTCCCACCTAATAGTTCCACTAGATGGTTGTTGTACTAAAGTTCTGGAACATCTAATCACTATAGATCGTTCCCTGAGTCTGGCTACAACTGGGTTACTCGTAACCCACACAGTCTAAGAGTCCAACTACCTGTCACTCTATCTCCAGAGATGACTAGGTATCCCAACTGCCTATCACAAGAACAGTTCTAAATGGCACTCTTCCAACAGCGTTCCCACTAGAATGACTACTGGCCCTAAGGGCGGTCAGAACTGAGTCGTGACTCCCACTAGTCCAGCCTATTCCTACGTGGTGAATTGCTTAGGACAGACTGTCAGTCTCTGTTGCCAAGGCTCTGGTGATACTCCCCCAGAAACCTTGCTCAAGACTGCCTCAGGCGTAGATGCTGAATCTACAGCCTGACTCTAAACAGCAGAGGCTGGAGATGTGCGTCTGCACAGCCTCGCTCTAAACTCCAAGGGCATGGCATCTTGCCAGGGTAAAAGCCCTTCGGTGTTTGGGCACCTCCAGGTCTGTTAGGTAACAGCAAACAAAACATGTGAACCCTTGGGGTGACAGTTCTCAGGGCCTGGCTCCTCTCCTTCAGTTTTCAGGAAGAAGGAGAGGCATTTAAGAATAAGAGCACTACTTTTAAAAGTGTGTGCCTCTCTTTCTGTGTGTGTGTAGTTTGTGTTTTTATTTGAATTACATACTCCATGCAACCATAAATGTGTCATACTTAATGATATCAGACCGTGTGCCTTTTAACATTCTTCTTGCCCCCATGACATAATGAGGAGTTTTCTCTAAGTTCTAGGTTTTTGGTTCTGAAATCTCTAGACCAGGGATAGTCCTGACCTACCAGTTCTAATTAAGACACATGGGGAAAACAATGACGTAATTCTGCTTCGTGCTTAGTTGACCCTAGTAAGCAGGAGCTGATCCCGGGGCTGTAAAAAAGCTGCTTGAATTAACAAAAATAATTCCTATCATCAGCTCCTTGCAGTTGTTCAGCTTTTTAACAGATGTGCACACGATGTTGATGTGTTAGGGTCACAACAGATAGTCCAACCCATGAGCTCAAAGTTCAAAAATTGTATATGCTCTGTTTCTGAAGTCTTAGCTTTGTACAGTGCAGAGGCCTGGGCAGTCTGAACACTAAGCTTGTGAGGAAAGGACTTGGATAATTAATTTGAATCTTTTCCCCAGCCCTGTGCACATTATTTATTTAGTTCATTTACATTATGTTACAACTCAAAGCGACATATGTAGCTGATGTTCGCCTTCATCTGCCAGAAATACATTGGTATGATGAATCAAAGCCACAATGATTATGCAAGGAAAGGGGGGGAAAATTATTTTGGGACCCAAAAAGGGGTGCGACTATTGCTCAGTGGCAAAATATGGGTAATTCATAACACTGTTATATGTTTTGCATACAAACATCTATCTATCTATCTTTCTATATAATAAAAGTGAATGTTTGTATGTATGTATGTATGTATGCGGATGGCAGAAGGATATGTGGCAGCTTTCTGATTGGCCCCCACTTTCACAGACCACTGTGACCAGCACGGGTAACGGATCTGGACCACTTTTGGCACACATAACCCTCATGACCCCCTTTATGTCCTGGCGAGGTTTGGGGGAGGACAGACAAAGGACGATGGGATTTGTAGTACTTTCAAAGCCTTTGGTTCCCACAGACCAGTGTGGCCCCCAACAAAGACCGATAAAGACCAAACTTAGTGTACCGAGCCCCCATGACTCACTCTTCATCCTACGGCAGTTTGGAGGAGAGAGGACCATGTATGATGGGACTTGAAGTACCTCCACTCACATCCTGAGACCGCTGTCACCCTCACCCAATGACTGATCAAGACCAAACTTGGCACACATAACTGACATGACCCCCTTTACGTCCTGGTGAGGTTTGGGGGAGGACAGACAATGGATGATGGGATTTGTAGTACTTTCCAACCCTTCAGTTCTCACAGACCATTGTGGCCCCCAACAATAACCGATAAAGACCAAACTTGGCATACAGAGCCCCTATGACCCACTCTACATCCTACTGCAGTTTGGAGGAGGGCGGATCATGGATGATGATCCACTCACTTCCTGAGACCGCTGCTATGCTCATCCAATGACAGATCAAGACCAAACTTGGCACACAGAGTCCTCATGACCCACTCTATATCCTGGTGCAGTTTTGAGTGGGACAGACCATTGATGATGGGACTTGTAGTACCTTCACTCACTTTCTAAGACCACTGCAACCCTCATCTAATTACCAATAAAGAAAACACTTGGCACACAGAGCCCCATGAGCCATTCTACATCCTGATGTAGTTTTGAATTGGACAAACCATGGATGATGGGACTTGAAGTACCTCTTCTCACTTCCTGAGACTGCTGACACCCTCATCCAATGACTGATTAAGACCAAACTTGGCACACAGAGCCCCCATGACCCTCTCTACATCCTCATGCAGTTTGAAGAAGGATGGAACATGGACGATGGGACTCACAGTACCTTCACTAACTTCCTGAGATTCCTGCGAGTCACATAAGTAACTGATAAAGACCAACCTTGGCAAACAATGCCTTTCTCAAATAACCCGGGCACCGGCGGGTCCCCAAGTGCAGTCTTGGCTTAACTCCACTTGCTAATTGGAAATTATCCTGTTTCTTCATAATGGTGATGTAAAGTGACCTCTTTTCCAGAATATTGGTCACACATCAGGCCAACCAGTCTTTTATGGATTTTAATCTTGATTTGCTAATCAAGTATCCTGGATTCACACCCTATCCAGAAAACTGAGATTAAACCAGTTTCTTTGTTTTGAAGTGTTTTAGAAGTGGGTTGCTGTGAGTTATTTGGGTTGTATGGCCATGTTCCAGCAGCATTCTCTCCTAATGTTTTGCCTGTATATGTGGCTGGCAGCTTTAGAGGTTCTGTTGGCAGTGAGAAAAGTGGAGTGTATATATACTTGTGTAATGTCCAGGGTGGGAGAGAGAACCCTTGTCTGTTTAAATTAAGTGTGAATGTTGCAATTAGCAAGCTTGAATTAGCATTTGTTTTTAGAAGTGATAGGAAACCAAATCATGACTGCAGACTGGAGATGCAGTTCTCTCACTGTATCTACGCAGTGCTGCCCACGAAGTCTATCGTGATCGACCAGTCGATTGCGGTTCCAAAGGAGGTCGATCGCAGCCAGATGGGGTGCTTCTGCCCCGCACGCGGTGCACCTTCCGCACGGCGCACCTTCCGCTGCCCCTGGGACGACTCCCCCGTCTCCATCCTCAGTGCCATCGCAGCATGACCTGAGGAGGAGGGAGGGAGAAGGAGGACAGCAGAGCAAAGAAGGGGGCCCACGAATGCACTTTTGGAGCATGCAGCGGTGTGCGAAGGAGCCACGAGGGAGGACAACCGAACGAGGCTTTGGCAGCCATTTCCTGCTAAAGCCATCTGCGACTGCGAGGAGTTCATCTGCTTGGCCACACTGATCAGCATTAAATGGCCTTGCAGCTGAAAGGTCTGTGTGCTTTAATTCTGCCAGTTTATATCTCTGGAATTATGTCAGGATGGGAGAAGGAACTCTTGTCTGGGTTCATTTTTGAATGTTATACAAACAATGGGTCAAACCGTTTAAATTCACTCAAAAAACACACTGACAGCAAGAGCTGTATATCTAGCAAAATATATAATCTCAATCAAAAATCTTAATTAAGGAGGTACAGCTATATATCTCAGTAGGTGATCATATAACTACAGTATATAGTGTTACAATACACTTTATCACACAGTAAGTGGCAGGAATATTTCATAAAGCATATAACAATTAAAGTTCACAACATGTGAGAGGACTTTTCAATCGTCCCATTTGGGAGCCAGGGGAGGCTCAGAGTTCAATTCTTAAATAGAATATAATCCGGACTATTCCCATCTCCTATAATCTGGAGTATTATAATTTGATTGATTGAGATTATATATTTTGCTAGATATACAGCTCTTGCTGTCAGTGTGTTTTTTTGAGTTCATTTTTGAATGTACCATTGGCCACATTGATCAGCATTGAATGGCCTTGCAGCTTCAAGGTCTGTCTGCTTTCATTCTGCCTGTTTATATCTGTGGAATGATGTTAGGGTGGGAGGAGGAACTCTTGTCTGGATTCATTTTATGAAGTGTCCCTTATTTTTGCGAAAAATCACCTAAATGTCCCTTATTTCTTCTATCAAAATATGGGTAGGTAGATCATTGTGACTTGGTTGTTTTATAAGTAGCTCGCATGCTGAAAAAGTGTGAGCACCCCTGATCTACAGGTTCTTCATTCACAGATTCAACCAACCACAGCTTTAAAATAATCTGAAAAAAATATCGAAAGCAAACCTTGATTTTGACATGCATTGAACACTATGCTGATATATAGACATATCCTGTTGTAGCCTCCCAACATTTCAAGTTCTCTCTGGCATTTACTTTTCTCTATTTAAATATATAAGATACCTCCTTATGATGTCACTTTATACAATGAGATTTGATCATTCACAGATTTTGGGATCCACGGTGGGTCCTGGAACCAAGTCCCCGTGGATACTGAGAGCTCGCTGTAATTACGAAACCAATTTTAACCTGCTTTGTGTAAATATGCTTAGTTCATAATAGCTTGGTGGTTCTCTCTCCTCTATGAATCATTATGAGTCCCTATTGACACTGAACCTGCTATGCATAGTAACTTGGAATAGGTGAATGCCTCTTAACATTTCCTTTACAACAAATGGGAGTACTTCATATAGTGTTTGCAAATCCTGTCTTGTACATGCTCAATGCTGACAGAGGCAGTAAAGTGTATTTATAACAGCTAGGTATAGCTTGGCCTGAAGAGTGAACTTAATTCATTGTCTGCCAGGTATTCCTTTATGCATGACAGTGATTTGTCCCTGGTGTCTTTGCTCCCCCACGTGCCCTCTTCTTTTTCTCCATGTAGCTTATAAAGCTCCACTTGACAGTCTAATTTCATATAACTAATAACATTATGTGGTAAACTGACTCTTTATTAGTCTCGAAGGAAACAATTTGATAAACTCTCTTGTTTTCCTTTGTTCGCAGTCCGCTGGTTCTTCAGATACGTTTGATTGAAAAAGTGCAATTTTATCGTCTCACCCACTGACTATTCAGGGAAAAGCCAACTGAGGCTGCCCCAAACAGGGCTTCCTAAGGTGCTGTGTGAAATCCACTAGGCCATAACACAATATATTGAGAAAATTATTATTCTCCACGACGTCCATCAGTTTGGGCCGAAGGTCTGCCTAGAGCCATTGTTGATCCCCTCCTCCCCAAAGAAAGCCAAATTCCAAGCTAAGTATGCAGTTTCTTGCTCAAGTGTTTTAAAAGCAAACAAATAGAAGAGTTTCCAGGGCAGTTTTTTTTTTAAAAAAGGGAAATGACATGTTGAGTTTGAAAGAAATTCCACATATACATTCATGCACATTTTCTAATGTATGATTTAATAGATGTATTTTGGCCTTATAAATGCATTTCAGCAAATAATTTCCCAATTTATGATGGATTTGGGGCATCATTTCTAACCTATGCAGGACCGTCTCACCCCCTACCAACGCCAGAGATCGCTTTTCTCTGAAGATCTAAACTTACTGGAAGTACCAGCTCTAACCTATTCCCCATAACATCTACGAGGCGCAGAGCCTTCTCCACCGTTCTTCTGTCCCGAGGGGCCTAAAAAAGGCTTTAAAGGTTGGACAATGCAAGCTTTGGCCCTTGGGAATAGAGGTGAGGCCTTCCCACATGCAGAATGCCCTGGAATAGCTTTAGGAATGAGTTCAGGACTCAGAAGAGGGTAAACTCAAACAGGTTTATTTATTTATTTATTTCATTTTTATTCCGTCCTTCTTACCCCGCAGGGGACTCAGGGCAGATTACAATGAACACATTACATTTAGACACACAAACACACAAGACAGACAGAGGCAATTTAACATCTGGCCACCAGGGGGAGCTGTCGCACTCCTTCATTCCTCAGCATGTTTCCTGGAGATCTTTTTATGGCCTCGTAAATCAGTTAAATTAAGCCTCCCCACTAAGTGGTACCTCAATTTCCTACTTGACAGATGCAACTGTCTTTCGGGTTGCAAAGGTCGACAACAGGCTACACAATAGGTCGAGAGCCCACCTCAACCCGGGCAGGCCTTGAACTCATGACCTTCTGGTCAGTAGAGATCTTATGCAGCTGACACCCAGCCAGCTGTGCCACATTCCCAGTTTATTGGCTTACAATCAGTAAAACTGATGGTCCAAAAGCTTAGTTGGTTGCAAAAAAGGGTTCCTTAAACAAGGTATAACAATCACTTGCCTATGTTTGCAAAGCGATGGTGCCTCCCTTGATCCCTGGTTCTTCTGTTGCTCTCTGACCTTTGTAGACGCACTAAGTTCTGTAAAAGTCCCGAATCCACAGCCTCTGTTGAGGAAGGATCTTCCTACTCACTGCAGTTTGGTTGAAAGCGAAGGAAGACTTTGTAGGTGAAATAATAATGCTTGTCTCAGCTAGCTGAGATTCAGCCTTGCTTTGTCCTTTGGAATGAGGCCAGAGTGGACGTCCAGCCCCTAGGTAAACTCCGGTAAAGGGAGGAGTTGAGGGCAGAGACAGCAGGTTTGGAGCCAGGAAGCAGCCCCTCCCCTCAGTGGCCACATGGCAGACAAAGAAGCACATGGCCAAACAAAGAAACAAAGACCTTTGCAGGTAAGGGCAGCAAAATACAAACTGCAGGTGTAATTTCAGCCCCATGGGGGCATCACAACCGTGGTGTCATCTCTTTGGGATGCCTTGCCAACCGAAGTTCGTGCACTGCGAGACCTGTCGGCCTTCCGCAGGGCTTGCAAGACTCACCTGTTCCGGTTGGCATTTGAATTTTGAATTTTAATCTGGTATTAATGTCAATTTTTGTTTTATGGTAATCTATACCAGTGTTTTTCAACCTTTTTTGAGCCGCAGCACAATTTTTACATTAACAAAAACCCTGGGGCACACCACCAACCAAAATGACAGAAGATGACACTCTAACACAGTAATATGTATAGTTAATATGTTTTTAAATGTATTTATACACTCAGTGTGAAACCTGGGCCTGTTTCGATGAACACAACATAGATATGACTTCCTCTCACATATTTATACACGGCTATCATGTCTTCTCTCAGCCTTCTTTTCTTCAGGCTAAACATGCCCAGCTCTTCAAGCTGCTCCTCATAGAGCTTGTTCTCCAGACCTTTGTGAATTTTCACCCTGAGTAAAACTTGCTTCCAGTTAACTATGGATGTCATTAAGCTGTTATAAACAGTTCCTTGTGGGGGGGGCCTCTCCAGTAAAATTATTTTTTTTTTAAAAAAAACAACATTTCCAAGCGGAAAGACTCAATTTGTTTCTTGGAAACCTGTGAGGGGGCTGCTAGGAGGGGGGAGAGTGCCAATTTCCCACGGCACACCTGATGATCGCTCACGGCACACTAGTGTGCCACGGCACACTGGTTGGGAAACACTGATCTATACTGTGTTGTGAGCCGCTTCGAGCCCTCGGGGAGTGGCGGCATACAAGATCGAATAATAAATAAATAAATAAATGTCAGAATTTGTGTCTGCTTATTTCTTAACCTCTGATTTGTATCACAAATATGTGGGGGGAATTCACATTTTGGTATGCGACTGGATTCTTGCACATTTGTTGGCACAGCAATTACAAATTTGGTTATTCATTTGAAAATGCAAGCTGAACTAATACCCCGCCCAAATTTGTATTCTTTTGGTCTCTCCCCCTGCTTTTGCAACTGAAAATGTCACCCAGGACAAAAACGGCATGGGCCACTCGACGACAATGGTCAGAAAGGGAAAATCAGTGAAGACAAAGAGATTGCTGAGCGGCTAAATGACTTCTTTGCCTCCGTTTTCACACAGGAGGACAGACAACATATGCCTGCAGCTGAGTCAGTTTTTTCAGGGAGGGAATTAAAAGAATTAAAACAGATAGAGATAAACAAGGAGGATGTTCTCACATGCCTTACTAAACTAAATGTCAACAAATCACCAGGTCCAGACGGCATCCACCCCAGAGTTCTTAAGGAACTCAAGTGTGAAATTGCTGAACTTCTAGCTAAGATATATAACCTTTCTCTAAGATCAGGCACTGTACCCGAGGACTGGAGGGAGGCAAATGTAACACCGATCTTCAAGAAAGGATCCAGAGGTGATCCAGGAAATTATAGACCAGTCAGTTTAACCTCAGTTCCAGGCAAAGTGATGGAAACCATTATTAAAGAAAAAAATTACTAGGCACATAGAAGAACAGGCATTGCTGAAAGAAAATCAACATGGTTTCTGCAAAGGCAAATCATGTCTTACTAACTTGTTAGAATTCTTTGAGGGTGTAAATAAACACATAGATAAAGGGGACCCAATTGATATTGTTTACCTTGACTTTCAAAAGGCTTTTGACAAAGTCCCTCACCAAAGGCTCCTAAATAAGCTCTTCAGCCATGGAATCAGGGGACAGGTCTTGTCCTGGATTGGAACCTGGCTAAACTGTAGGAAACAAAGGGTGGTAATAAATGGACATTTCTCTGGGTGGAAAGAGGTGAGAAGTGGCGTACCCCAAGGTTCAGTTTTGGGTCCGTTACTTTTTAATTTATTCATTAATGATCTGGATGTAGGAGTAAATTCTGAGGTAGCAAAGTTTGCAGATGGCACTAAATTGTTCAGGGTAGTTAAAAATGAAACTGATTGTAAAGAGCTTCAGAAAGATCTCTCGAAATTGAGTGAATGGGCAACAAAGTGGCAAATGCATTTTAACCTAAACAAGTGTAAAGTCATGCACATCGGGGCAAAGAACCCCAACTACACCTACCAATTGATGGGGTCAAAGCTTTCCGAGACAAACCAGGAAAGGGATCTTGGGGTTTTGGTGGACAGCTCAATGAAGATGTCAACCCAGTGCGCAGCAGCAGTGAAAAAGCAAATTCTATGCTAGGCATGATCAGAAAGGGAATCGAAAATAGGTCAGCAAATGTTGTATTACCTCTCTACAAATCTATGGTAAGGCCACATTTGGAGTACTGTGTACAATTCTGGTCTCTGCACCTTAAGAAGGATATAACGGAACTGGAAAAGGTACAGAAAAGGGCAACAAAAATGATCCAAGGGATGGAGCGGCTCCCTTATGAAATCAGGTTGCAACGCCTTGGTCTTTTCAGCCTTGAAAGACGGCGTTTAAGAGATGACTTGATCGAAGTGTATAAAATCATGCATGGGATAGAAAAGGTGAATAAAGAAAAATTATTTTCTTTGTCACAAAACACTAGGACTAGAGGGCACTCCCTGAAGCTCCAAGGTAGGAAAATTAGGACTAATAAAGGGAAATATTTCTTCACCCAGAGGGTCATTGGGTTATGGAATTTACTTCCAGAAGAGGTTGTGACAGCTGTCAGCCTGAACAACTTCAAGGCAGGATTAGACAGATTCATGGATACCAAGTGTATCGGTAGTTACTGAAAAGGACATTCAAGTGCCACCTTGGAGTTGGTTGAGGTAGGCAGGATTTCCCTGGGTACTGGTTGTGGGGGGTCGGGAGCAGGTCAGGGTTTTGCCCTCCCTTCTGCTCGAGATCCCCGTGTACAACTGGTGGGCCACTGTGTGATACAGAATGCTGGACTAGATGGGCTGAGGTCCGATCCAGCATGGCTCTTCTTATGTTCTTATGTTCTTATCTTCTGGCCTTCAACTCCCAGAAATCCTAATAACTGGTAAATTGGCTGGGATTTCAGGGAGTTGTAGACCAAAACACATGGGGACCTACAACCTGAGAACCACTGCTCTAAACTCTGTCAAATTAATGTTCCACTTTAATTCCAATGAAGTATGGGAGTTGTAAATTGATGAGGGACCAGCATTCTTTGGCAGAGAAGGTTAAAGACCTGGTAAAATACAATTTCCATAACTTCAGAGCATCGAGAAATGGTAGTTAAAATGGTATCAAAATGCTTTAATTCTACAACTTTAATGCACCCATAGTCCCCCAGAGCCCACATGTACAAAGAGGGAATGAATTCTGCTTGCATCGATATCCCCCCAGACCATTTTAACAGCTAGCAGCAACAATAAAACATCTGGATGAAAGGTAGGGCTCTAGCTCAAACATTTCTTCTTCTCTTGTATGGTGTTTAAAAACCTTGGTAAGAAATCCAGTAAAGTGTCAAATTGGCAAGGAATATGTTGTTCACTTAAAACTTTCTGTGAGCTCAGTATGCCGAACTGCATTGCTTTACATGCAGCCTCATTGCTCAATTAACTCTTCTAATCTCTACTCCATCCTACTGGATGCTATTGGGTTCTGTTATGGATTAGTATCACTTTACTTTGAACAGGGCTGTGTATGGATCTGTTTTTCAAAATAGGCACCAGCTGAAAATGGCTGCTTTCTTTTTCTTTTGGCTACTCATGGACCATGGAGAGGTAGTCACACACCCACAAGGGTTTCCCTATGGGGCTGCGAGCCCTGCTGCCTGCCTGGGCCAATCAGAAGAAGAAAGCTAGGTCTGTGTTCTATCTCATTGCCTTTGGTGCTCTTAGGATTGCTTTGCTTGCTTTTGGACTCAATTCCAATCTTTTCCTTTGGCAATTTCATTTATTTTTCTTAATTTAATATCTTTCATTCTTTCCTTTTATTATTTTGCTAGGAAAGAGAGGTTGGTTGGGGGGGGGGGGTCTGTGAAAGGGCATTGAGGGTGTTTGTTTTAATATTGGGGTGGTTTACTGAAGGGAGAGGATAGCTTGATTCCCTTGTGTTCCCATGGAGAGAATTTAATTTCTCCCCAGGTCTAGTTGAAGGATATTAGGGGAAAGGACCCCAGAAAAAGTGGTTTCTCAATTCTGATGCCTTGGCATAGGTCTCGTTGAAGGATATTAGGGGAGACAACCTCAGAAAAAGGGGTTTCTTAAGTCTGATGCCTTAATCCAGGTTTAGTTGAAGGATATTAGGGAAACAACCCCAGAAAAAGGGGTTTCTTAAGTCTGATGCCCTAAAATGATGGAACGGGAAGCATCAGAAGTTCCCCCATTGCCACCAATGGGCTGGATCTCCCTGGAGCACAAACTGATCTTTTCACTGCCAGATCGAAAAATGGAATTTTGCCCACCAGAATTTGGGAGGTTCCCAAAAACCAGTTTGAGAGGGGCACCAAAATCCAGACACCAATAATGGCATGGGGTTTAACCAAATTGCACACTCCTATCATTCATGCAGAGATGATGCAGAATGGTTTTTTCCCCCCTGGATATGTACCCATTTTCTACAACATAAGGAGGTGAGTCCTTGTGCTTATAAGATCACAGTATGAAATCAAGAAGGTCTAAATAGCCTGAAGGTTGCAGATCTGATCTTGGAAGTGAAGAAGGTTCAAATCTGGTAATTACTTGGATGGAAAACCACTAATGAATGCCACATGCCGAGTGCTATATTTCAGAGGAAGCAAAACCACCTCTGAGCATTCCTTGCCTAAGAGAACCCTGTAAAATTCATGAGGTTGCCATGAGTTGACAAGCAACTTGAAGGCACACACATACAATGAACTGGTCTTCCACATTTAATTCAGAAGAAAAGGTCAAGTGTGCCCCCAACTATCAAAAATGCCCTAAACACTTATGTTATACCATGCTTGGAACGTGAACAGAATGAAAAGTGAGATTGTTAAGTATAGTATCAAATGTTATCAGTCCCCACCAATGTTTGGAAATCATCTTTTTAAATAACTATTCTAGAATGGCATCATGCTGATGTTTGTCATGGCTTTACAGTGCCATGTTGACAGTTAATCATCTAGTTCTTTTTCCATTTAAGAATCAGAGTCGAAGCAGCCCAGTGTGTGTTTAGAGAAAGACCAGGGGGTCTTTATTTGTTTATCCTGTTTGCAGGGGAATAAAACTACACTCCAGTAAAGCTTCTAGAAATCCCCCCAGTCAGCAGGTAATAAAATCAGAGCCAGTGGATGGCCTCATGACCATGAGGCTGGCATTTGTTTACAAGATTTATTTTGCTGAAAAGTCAGGAATGTCAGAAGGTAACTTTTAGCACCCAAGGCTGAGTTGCTGCTGAGCAAAAGATGAGGCAAAAAGGCCAGGGTTATTCTGCGTAAAGTCCAGTTTTAAATCAGAAGTCTCGGCCATGCATTGCTTAGTAGGACCCGATGAGGCATTTGGCTTCAGCAATAAAACAATAGAGTTACTATGATAAATCTTGTTTCACAGCAAAGAATTTAAACAACCATTCTTTTTCCTTTTTAAAGTGATATAAAGCCTGGCGTGTAAAAAATCAGGTCAGAAACCTCATTTGTGTAAAAATCAGAATGTGGGCACGTTCAGATTAGAGGCTAACACCTTCACTGAGAAAATATATCACCCCAGAAAGGAATGAGTCAAAGTAAAATATAAACCAATGGGAAAGGGAGATTTTTCTTTGACAAAGCTTGACTAAACCCATGGTTTTGCTAGATTTGTGTGCTTTGTATCAGTGTTTAAAAGTTCACTTTTTGAATGAAGAAGATGTTTCTCTTCTGATATTTAAAGTCTTACTTTTCTCCTTCTTGGACACAAGCTAGGATTCCCAGGGAACCTTCCAACCAGGTATTGAGCAGATACATGAAAATTAGGGCTATATCCAAAGGTCAATCAGGTTCAGGACTCGGTCCCACAGTTGGCCAACAAGTATTATATTTCCAGACACAGACCTTAAAATGGTTGACCCCTTCAGCAGATTATGAATGAAGACAATTTTCTGTTTCGTGGTGGCTGCCAATTCTTGTTTTGTCTTAAGAGAATCTTCCTGCCAAGAGAAATGACTTGGTTTTATTTCATAAATTGAAGTAAAATATCTCTAACTATTCAGTTTAAAATGTTTTTTTTTAAAAAAGCATCATTTTGATCAGTCTAAATGTTTATCTGGTTCCACAGGCAACTTTGGGAAGCCAACAGTTGGGTTCCCTTGAAGGAAAATTGGTCAACCAGAACTAGTAGCCACAGATAGCTCCCTCCGGTATGAATTTGTCTCACCCCTATTTAACACTGACCAGCTTGGTGCCTATCACTATATCTAGAGGTAGCAAATTCAGCTATGTCCTGAATGAAGAATTGTTTCCTTTATCTGCGCTGACTCATTCACCACTGAATTTCATTGGATTACACTGATGCCTAGCAAGAAAAAGGAATAAATCTTCTCCATAACCTCTTCTTCAACACCAGATTTAATTTTAGGCACCTATGTTATGCCCTCCTTAAATTAAAGGCCCCACACATTGCAACCTCTCCACACAGAGGAGCTGCTTTGATTCATTTATCATTTCGCATACATTTTTGCACTTTCTTAATCTTTCACAATATCTTTTTATAAGAGTGGTGACCAGAACTATATACAGTATTCTAAATGTGGTTGTACCCTGGTTTAAAGAGTTTATGTGGCTGGGAATTTTATGCTGGATTCTAGGCATGGTTAAGTCCAGTCGGAATTTTCGTAATTCGGATTAAATTCAGATCAAATTCCTTTTTGAAGCGTTTTCGAAGCGATTTGGGAACCCAGAAGTATCCTTGCCATTTCGAAGCCACTGTCGCCATCTTTGTTCCGACTCAGGAAGTGAATCGGAAAAGACCCAGCATTTGGAGGCAAGCAGCAGCTTGCATGCTGAGATGCTTGCCTCCAGCCAATGAGGGGAAACCATGCGGGGAGGGGCGGGATTTCGGCACAGCTGCCATTGCCCTTTAAAAAGGTCCACATGTGCCTTGTGGGCTCATTGCAAGCCGGGGAAAGGACTAGGTAGCTTGGGTGGGAAAGGTGCCATGCCACCGCTTTGCAAGGGAACAACAGGGTTGGGAATAAATTGGGGAAACCGGCTGGAAGCAGGCCCCTTACCTGCAAGGCTTCCTTGCTGGGATGTATAGTTCACTTACCTTGCGGAACAGAGTCACGCTGTGCTGGCTGGCAGCAAGGAGGGTGGCCAGGAAGCGCTCCAGGGCCTCCTTGCCCAGACAGGGGCTTCGCAGCCTCCCTTCCCTGCCTCGTATGAGGGGCAGCGCAAAGCCGCTTGCTGCCCAGGCCCAATCCTCTCGCCTGCAAGCAATGGAAGCAGGCGAGGGGAGAAATAGGAGGGCAGAGGGAAGGAGGGGGCACCGCGAGAGAAGGAGCGCCAGCCAGCCACGCCCCTCCCGTTCCTGCCAAAAGGTAGGGAAAATTGGTGCGCGTGACATCACAGCCATTTTCCCTACTCTTTTGGCCGGAACGAGAGGGGCATAGCTGGCTGGCGCTACTTCTCTCACCCCCTCCTCCCTCTGCGCTCTGTTCTCCTTCTCCTCCCTGCTTCCTCCCTCCTCCAGGCTACGCTGCTCTGTGATCTACCAGTTCCCCCTCCGCAATTGACTGGTCGATCACGATCTACCTAATGAGCACCCCTGTATAAGATGAAGCACGGTTTCCCAGCAGCCATTCTATTGATAGCTGACATGTCTGCCTTAGATAAGAAGGCTGACATGGGTGCATGTTTTTTTAGGATGAGGTGACTCCTAAATTTCATTTCACACTCTTGTTTTCAGTTCTACAAAATCTTTTTCTTTACTTGATGATCTACTAAATGGAATTTCCACCAGCAACAAATACTCAATTAATATTTCCATCACAGTTTTTAGATCTCTAAAAGCAAACTTTGATTCTAGAATGTTATATAAAAGGCACTATTTTACTATGCCAATGTTTATAATGGGATTTGAACTTCCACAGTTTTGCCACCCATGGAACTAAACCCCAGCAGATGCTGACAAGCTCAAAGTATGTTCATGAGATGCAAACAATATACCACTGGCCTGAAGCACAAGAAGGTTCACTGGTGGCTATTCTCATGTATGAAAACAAAGAGCATAGTATTTATTACCTTTATCTGTAAGAGAATTTATAACATAAATTGAAATCAATGGCAGCCATTCATACCTTTCTGTGGCAGATGTGAAACTCTTTAAGAGAAGAAAAGCTTTGCAGCTTTTTGCAGCAAATTCACTTTTCCTTTCATTTCAGATCCCCATACTTTAATTCTAACAGAATTTAAAAAATAAATACAGGAACCCCTGAGGAGCCCCTGCTTGCCTACCTTTTCCAAACGCGCAGGATCCAGGAGTACCCGGACGACGAGAGAAGCGACGACCGACTGAGTCGAAGAAGGTCCTAATCACGCCTGTGGGCCTCAGCGATCCAGTAGTAGAGAAGCCGAAGGGTATCGCGAGAATACACAATCCCCACGGGATTTCGCTGTCAACGCCAGCGTGATCTCGCGTTGACAGCAAAATCCCATGTGGATTGCGTATTCTCGCGATACTTGCTCCGAACCCAGAAGTAGGGTTTTTTTTTAATTTTTATTATTTATTTTATTTTTCAATTTTTAATTTTATTAAAAAGCTTAGGGGGCTGGAGGGAAGGGGCTGGGGGGCCGTATACGGCCCCCGGGCCGCCAGTTGGACAGCCCTGATCTACTAAATGGAATTTCCACCAGCAACAAATACTCAATTAATATTTCCATCACAGTTTTTAGATCTCTAAAAGCAAACTTTGTTCTATAATGTTATATGAAAGGCACTATTTTACTATGCCAATGTTTATAATGGGATTTGAACTTCCACAGTTTTGCCACCCATGGAACTAAACCCCAGCAGATGCTGACAAGCTCAAAGTATGTTCATGAGATGCAAACAATATACCACTGGCCTGAAGCACAAGAAGGTTCACTGGTGGCTATTCTCATGTATGAAAACAAAGAGCATAGTATTTATTACCTACAGTTATCTGTAAGAGAAGTTATAACATAAATTGAAATCAATGGCAGCCATTCATACCTTTCTGTGGCAGATGTGAAACTCTTTAAGAGAAGAAAAGCTTTGCAGCTTTTTGCAGCAAATTCACTTTTCCTTTCATGGTAGATCCCCATACTTTCCATTCTAACAGAATTTAAAAAATAAATACAGGAACCGACCTCTTTGCTTTTTCATCTCTTTCCCCCACATCATTAATATACATTTTAAAGGCCTAATTGGGTAACTACTAGTGTCCTTGATCACCTCCCTACTTACATTTCAGCTCTGCTCTCAGAGCAAAGGGACTCCCATGTCTCCTTCTTTTCTTATGCTCCCTCCTCTTCTGTGCGCAGTCCCTCTCTTTGGAGACCTGTTATCAAAAGATCAAGAGAAGAAGGAAGACTTCAATGCAATAAATATTGTAAGAGCAGCTGCTCTTCTGAGACTGGCATCTTTGAGATCGATGCATCTTTTGGGGGGGGGGGATCTTTCTCAAAGTAAACACTACTAACCCTGATTAAATTTAAATTACTAATCCTGATATAAATGCTCTTTGTAATTAATGCATATATGTCAATTAATCCACACTGTAGCGCCCAATGGTGCAAGGGGTTAAACCCTTGTGCTGGCAGGACTGCTGGTGGACATGTGAGTGGTTCAAATTTGGGGAGAGTGGGTTGAGCTCCCTCTGTCAGCTCCAGCTCCCCATACAGGGACATGAGAGAAGCCTCTCATAAGGATGGTAAAACATCAAACATCTGGGCTTCCCCTGGGCAACTTCCTTGCAGGCGGCCAATTCTCTCACACCAAAAGCAACTTGCAGTTTCTCAAGTTGTTACTGACATGAAAAAAAAATCACATGGCTTAAGTGAGTAAGTAATCCTTGTGTCAGAAAAGGGCATTGAGCATACACGTTGCTACCTAATGGGTAAAGTGGGGGCAGGGCGGTCTAAGGTAATTTTAAATGGTAAGCAGCGCCTTGGACAGCAGCTGGTTGACCACCTCACATGTGATGTTGAGTGCCTCCTTCAGCTGCAGTTTGCTCAGGATCTGGGATTTGTTGCTCTCCAGCCAGAGCTCATTGCTGTGCTGCCACCACAGGCACACCGGGCAGCCCGAGCCGGACTCCCCCTCTGCGCCCGTGGAAGACGGGGCTGGGACCAGTGAGGAGAAGGAGGCCGCCTTTGCCTTCTCGCCGGCGCCCACCTCCAAGGCCAGCAGCACCAGCAGACACAGCAGGGAGCGGGACGTGGCTTCGGAGCGCACAAGGCCCAAAAGCGGAACATCGGCCGGACGCTGTCTGGCAGGTGAGGGAATGCGCTCTTTTTACCCAGATGGCGCCCCATGCAGCGGCGTCCTTTGCCTACCAGTAGGACCGCCCATGAGTGGGGCATCTTCCTGGGGCCTCTCTGCTCATCAAAGAGCAATTTTTAATGGGCAAAAGTGGATTATGCTACTCATTCAAATTATACTCATCATGAGCATTGTTACAAACATGAATGCTCCCTATAAGGCAAGTATTTCCATTTTTGAAACAATATTTATTCATTATGTTTCAACATTTGATTATATTTTGTATCATGGCTTAGCAAAGCAATCTCACTTCTTTCCTCTTGGTTGGTGGTGCCTTCAAGTCATCCGTTGTCCTACAGTGACTCCAGGAATTTTCTTAGGGGTTTCTTAGGCAAGGATTAGTCAAGAGGTGGTTTTTCCATTTTTTCCACTTGGGAAAAAATTATTCAAGTACTAACCAGGGCCAACTCTGATTAGTTTCCAAGATAAATGTCATCTGGTACCTATAGATTATCCCTTTATTTTATTTTGGAGGAATACAAATCTTGAAACACAGTAGGGAATCAGAACAGCAGTGAGAAATGGAGAAACTCAGCAAGAATGAGAATGACAGTTTTCACATCCCTAGCCTGCTGCTATTGTTAGATATCTTGACATATTGCTATATTATGAACTGACAGCTACAGCTCTGGTAGAGGGTTTTTACTTTTATGATGGGCAGAATCTTTTGATTGTGGGCTCTGGGCTGTTTTTACTCATAGTATTTTTTTTATTTTCTGGTTGTTACTTTAGCCTGTCTCAGAAATTTGCAATGTTCTTTGAATGGATAACGTGATAATACTGGATGATAGCAGCTCCTCTATCTTGATAATGGGTTTGCAAATATTATGTGCAAGATGGGACAGCAAATGAAGATCTCTCTTTGGGTGAGTGTACTTCCACAGTGAGTGCAGTGTATGTAGCAGTATGTAGCTGGATTTTACATCTGTTGTGTATGACATTCAGTCAGAATTATTTATTATTTATTTAAAGCATTTATATTCCGCCCTTTGCACCCCGAAAGGAACTCAGGGTGGAGCACAACATATAAATGGCAAACGTTTAAGAGTGCTCATCTTTCAGTTAGTGAGCACTACTAGTTGAAGCAGTAATGTGCAGTACAATCCTTGTATCCACAGGGGATATGTGCCTGAACATACTGTGGATACAGGAAACCATGGACAATTGCAAACCCTATAGAAATGAACTACCAGCAAAAGTCACTGTAATTGTTAAGTGATTTTAGCTCCACTAAATTGTGGGTTTGAAAAACTGGAGTACCTCAGCTACCAGGGGCGGTCCTACAGGTAGGCCAAGGAAGCGGCCGCATGGGGCGCCATCTGGGTAAGGGTGCATTCCCCTGCCCGCCAGACAGCGTCCGGCCTCCCTCCCTTTCTCCCTCTCCTGGAGCATGCGCACAACCACCACCCCCCTTGTTGTCCCTGGGCTGCGCACGCGGCCGGCTGTCTCCACCAGAGTGGCCCCTCAGGAGAGAAGCCACCAGCCGGGCGAAGGTGCGAAGCCACCCGCTCAGACTGCGGGGCCCACGGCATGAGGGCGGTGAAGGCGGCTCCTCGCTCCTAGTCATAATAATGCAAGTCGCGGACCTGAGAGGCCCCGAGTTGCTGCTGCTGCCGCTGCCGCCGCCTCCACCATGTCCCCCCCGGCCTCCCCCCCTTCATCTTGGCTGCTAATCTGGTTTGTGAAGAAGCCCCCAATGAGGAGGGCGCCAAAATAATGTTGTTTTTTGGGGGGAGGGGCCAAAATAATGTTCGCTTTCCATTTAAAATTACCCTAGACCGCCCCTGCCAGCTACTTTCAGAAGGCCAAATCATGGCACAGACCGGTGGAAGGCAAAAGCAATGATCTTTAATTTTCAGTAGCCAAAGAGGATATTAGCAGAGCTAGTGCTCGAGGTACTGACATACCCCAACTGTGAATGTGTGGCTTATTTATAGTAGTGCAGAACAATTGAAAATTGCCATGCTGGCTTCCCATTCATCCTGGAGCATGGTGGCTAAGATCCATATTCATTGGAGGAAGTATGAGTATGCTTCTGTCTCCAAGCCAACCAAAGGTGAGGCAGGAAATTTAATAAATTGTACATAAAAGATTGTTGTTGTTAATATAATTATCTTCTAAAAGATAGTTCTAGCAAAAAAAACAAATACAAAGTTCTACCTGCCTTAGACCAAACCTATCATTTGCAATCTCTCTGCCTTCTTAATTTATAATAATAATAATAATAATAATAATAATAATTTGGCTGTTGTGGAAGTGCATCTTTGGCATTTGGTAGGAAGGAATGGTGCCCTGCTGCTTCTTCTGGAGAAGTTACAGAGCAGGGCCAGTGGGCGATACCTTCTTGGGAATTTGACCCAAACATTCTGAAACTTAGTGAGCCAGCAGTGTTAGATGTGTCTTCCAAGTGTGGCCATTTTCAGCTCTGAAAGTGACGGGAGAGGGACCCCTTGAAATCTCTCCATTGCCACCAATGGGCCAGACTGAGCCACAGTTTTCAGCTGCAGACCGAATATGGCTATTCTGCAAGTCGTCCATTGTCACATCCCTGCATGGTCCCCAACCTGACTTAGGCCCTCAGCAAGACTTATGCCATGTTAAAGCCCAAGTCAGAACCAAAGTTCCCCAGAAGCCTGCTAGGCTTGTCAGGCCTACAAAGCAGAGGCAGGTTCATTCCTGGTCCAAGGCCACGGTTGCCCGAGATTCACTCCGGGCTCAGAATGATAAACAGTGCTTTGAGAATCCAGTGGAGTTAACTCTCAATTGCCAGCTGCCTTCACTAATTGGGTCCACATACCAATCTGATGCGGCAGGGATAGGAGAAAGGCAGCTGGGTTATGTTATGGGAACTGATGTCCGACGCACCTAGACGTCGAACAGGTCAAAGCCTTGAAACCTACTTAAGCTAGACCCCAGTATTAAGGACCTATCCTTCGTCAATGTTCAGAACTACGCTACGCTTTCCACGAAACCTCGTTTGGGCCTTGGGCCTTCCAGCTTTAAGTCTCTGTTTGCCAAGCCTTGCTTCAAGATCCCTTTCCTTGGATTTAGCCTGTTTGGGGCACAAAGACTCTTTTGCCTTGTCCTGATTGCCAAAGGACTATATTTACTTTCTGCTTCCTGGTGGACAATTTGCTGCTATCTGTTGCTGCTCTAAAGGCCTCAAAAGACTATATTCTCTAACTTCTTTCCTTTAACCATTTATTCTAAATAAAGCATTTAACCTTTGCCAAGTGTCAAGTGGGTTTACTGAGGGGCACCAGGTCTACAGTGCAACATCCATTTCCAGGAGGCGTGCAAAAACAGACCCCCCCCCCCCCAATTCAGATAGCAGAAACAGATTAAAGTCCAGCCAAAATGCACAAGCCTAGTCACCAGTTTCCCATTGCTGCCTAGTTGGCTGTATGTATTCTCCTTTCCTCACTTTACTAGTGGTCTTGTAGCAGCAAATCTGGAGTCCCAAAACTCCCAGGTGTTACCTTTTTAACTCTGGCGGCGCAGCCGTGCGGGCACAGGAACGAGAGAAGACGCAACAATCGTACTGTAGGTGCAATGAAGCCAAAGTTTATTTGCACAACGTCAGCTGACGGGACCTGCCCACAGAACTAGCTGCCTCAGGGCAAGAACCCCGAGCAATCTCTAACTTTCCCTTATATACATTCAATGGCGGCAGGTCCCGTCCCTCCTTTCTTCATCATTATTCATTGGTTTACAGCATCAACTTATTTCTATCATCCAATTAGACATTACATTATTTGGCATCATATTCTATAAGCATTCTCATTTGCTAAACAGCTCTACGCAGTATTAAAATCTCATTCCCACAGTAGGTTATCTGCCATATGGGCATCCTGTTCTTTAATTTGCAACATTTCTAAACCGTCCCTCTATGCCAGCAAGGAAGAACGGTTTCATTTGCCCATGCGCAATTCCTACCAACCATTAACAATGTAAATAGATACACGCTGGGTGCTAGCTAGGCCAATCACGGCCAGTGTTATCAATCAAGGCACATGATGTTCCCTGGCAAATCACTGCTGGTGCCTTACATACCAATCAGAGTGCATTATTCTCGGAATGGCTTTTAGCATGATTTTGGCAAGCTATCTCGTTATACTAAGGTCTGTGCTTGTGCATCACTCTCTCCTGTCTGTACTTCTGCTAAAAGCACCAATTCTGCTTTAGTCTAATTAGTATATTGGTTTGGCAGTTTAAGAGTCACCACAGCATATTTTCCTTCAAAGCAAAGAAATTACATGAAAAGCTCCAATCAATAAAGAAGGGGGGGGGGTGCAATCAGTGGAGGCTGGTAACTCTATGTTCAGTTAAGACATTGAATCTACTCCCAGTTCTACTCAGATCTTTAAAATAATTATATAATTTATTGAACCTACTTTTTATCCAGAATTTTTATTATTACAGAGAGCCTTTAAAGGTCATATTAAAATCCAGTATGGATTCAGCATCTTTGGGGACTCTAGGGGCCCTACCACACAGCCATATAGCCCAGAATATCAAGGCAGAAAATCCCACAATGCTTTGAACCAGGATATCTGAGCCCACACTGCCATATATTCCAGTTCAAGGCATATAATGTGGGATTTTATTCAGCTGTGTGGAAGGGGTCTCAGCCCTCATTGGCTGCACACAGTGACCCACACCTATTGCTGCAGTTTCCAAGAGTCTCTGTCATTACTTTGTGTATGAAGATTCTTAGGAAGGACTCATCTCACGATTTTTACAAGCGCGTTGATTTTATTGGATGTGTCCTTCGAGCCTGTGCAATGGATTTTTCTGGTGGAGCGCAGCGTGCACAGAACTGGCCTCACCCTTTAAACCAAAGGTTAAAGCTTGGACAATGGCAGCGAGGTCCTCGGGTCATAATTTCCTTCTCTTAGATGGTTGAGCTTACAAGGTTGGTCGAGCACCATCTGCCCGGGTTTGAATTTAAAGTTTTATTTCTCTTAGGATGGTTGCCAAAAGGCTAGAGCTGTGTTTCCCAACCAGTGTGTCGTGGCACACTAGTGTGCCGTGAGTGATCATCAGGTGTGCTGTGAGAAATTGGCACTCTCCCCCTCCTAGCAGCCCCCTCCAAGAAACAAATTGAGCCTCTCCGCTTGGACTTTTTTTTTTTACTATTTTACTGGATTTTTCGAGAGTTGCCTCCCCCCCCCCAATTGAAAGGAACTGTTTATAACAGCTTCATAACATCCAAAGTTAACTGGAAGCAAGTTTCACTCAGGGTGAAATTTCACAAAGGTCTGGAGAACAAGCTCTATGAGGAGCGGCTTGAAGAGCTGGGCATGTTTAGCCTGAAGAAGAGAAGGCTGAGAGAAGATATGATAGCCATGTATAAATATGTGAGAGGAAGTCATCATCATCAAAACCAGCACAAAGCGGGCAATCAAAACTTTATTACGGTCACAGACCAGCACAAAGCGGGCACAAGCGCCCTAAGAGGAGAAGGACAACTCCCCAGTAAACAGTTATTTAAAATCAGACTAGAAATCAGTATAAAAATATATTTTCAAAGACAGGATATTGTTGCCTTACGGTGTCAATCATCACCCGTTTGATATTAAGGGCAGCAGCACAGAACTTAGCAACACTGTAAGTCATTGCAGTGCTAGAGTCCGAAAGCAGCAGGGTGGAATAACATCTTTCACTGCGCCCCGGGTACTTTAGAAGCCATGGTCCAATGAGATTGGATCTAAGATCTCTGTAGAACATGCATTGAAGAAGCACGTGCTCAGTTGTTTCCACATGACCAGACCCACAGGGGCATAGAGTGTCATTTTGTGTCATTTTGGTTGGTGGTGTGCCCCAGGATTTTGTGAATGTAAAAAATGTGCCGTGGCTCAAAAAAGGTTGGGAAACACTGGGCTAGAGAGCCCATCCTGCCCATTGACGCTCTCTGTCTGACCCTTCAGTTGTGACCTGTCTGGCATGGGAGGCCCTACCGGTGACTATTATGCCACCGCCAGCATAGCTCATAACTTCATTAGGGTACGCAAACCTCTCCCCCATGACAAGGGAGCGCCAACGGAGAGGTAGAGTAGCAATCTATATATATAAAAAGAGAGCGTCCGTTTTTGACGCTCATAGACAAAGAAACTATAAGTCCCAGAACCACGATACTTGACAACAGTCACAAACATACCTGCAGGAACATTCGTGGCGCAAAAAACCGGACCTAGATCCCTCACAACACCCCCAAACACGACCCCCTCAAAACCGGCAACCTTCCTCCCACTCCGCCCTCTCCGCTGCCAGCGCGCACGTTTAGAACGTTCGCACATACAGCCCGAACAACATTAACTCCACAGGGAGCCACGCGCCCCGCTCAAAACCTAACCGCACGATCCCCTCACCCCCATCTCACCATCCTAAACAAAACACACACACACACCACCCTCAACCCTACCCACGACCCCAAAACAACCTGGACACAACACACACTCCCCCCCCACGCACATGGCAGCAGAACAACCGATCCAGAACAACCGATCCACTGCACAGAGACGCCCGCCGCAAAAAAACCCTCCTCGCAACAAACGCCTCCACCCTTCCCACCAGCATGAAACAACATCTACACAACAATCCCTCCCCCCTTACCACGACCCCGACACAACAGAAAACCCACACACACATACCCCTCCCTAAGCACATGGCGCCCAAAAAGCCGCTCCTATGCACACACACGCGCGCCGCAACCCCCCCAAACTTCCCACAGACACGCGCGCCGCAACCCCCCGCCAAACTTCCCACACACATGCGCGCCGCAACCCCCCGTCAAACTTCCCACACACATGCGCGCCGCAACCCCCCGCCAAACTTCCCACACACATGCGCGCCGCCCCCCGCCAAACTTCACACACACATGCGCGCCACAACCCCCGCCAAACTTCCCACACACACGCGCGCCACAACCCCCCTCCAACACACACGCGCGCCGCAACCCCCCAAACTTCCAACACACACGTGCGCCGCAAACCCCCCCACCTCCAACACACACGCGCCGCAACCCCCCGCAAAACTTCCAAAACACACGCGCCGCAACCCCCGCCAAACTTCCCACACACACGCGCCACACAAACCCCGCCAAACTTCCCACACACACGTGCGCCGCAACCCCCCGCAAAACTTCCAACACACACGCGCGCCGCAACCCCCCGCAAAACTTCCAACACACACGCGCGCCGTAACCCCCCGCCAAACTTCACACACACACGCACGCCGCAACCCCCCCGCCAAACTTCCCACACACTGTACAATCCACACACACGCCCCACGCAACACCAGACACTCACAAACTTCTCTTACCTTCCACGCCAAACTTCCCTCAACACGTACAGCTGGCACCATCTTCACATCGAACTACACTTCCCAGGACCCATTTCGCCAAAACACGGACACCGCGCATGTGCCCTCTCAAACAATAAAAACCCACCCGCAAAAACTACATTTCCCAGTACACTTTGTAACAACAGACGACCACCACGCATGTGCACATCAATACATTCAAAAAAATACACCCGTGAAACCGCCTGACCCCTTCCCAGCAACAAAAAGCCTGCCTGCTACCCATACACACACAAACCCACTAACAAGCATTCCAACACCCACACAATATCCCCAAACCCAAAACACTGCCTTACCTTGCACACCAAAGACCCCCCACACACTCAGCCGGCGCCATCTTCCCTCCAATCATCCATACTTCCCTCCTGCAATGCAAAACTACACTTCCCAGGACCCATTTCGCCAAAACACGGCCACAGCGCATGCGCCCTCTGTTGAGAGAGGGGGGGAATGAGAGAGTGAGTGAGAGGGAGAGAGAAAGAGGAGGGGAATGTGAGAGAGAGGGGGGGAGTGACAGAGAGAGAGAGAGGGGAGGAGTGAAAGAGAGAGGGGGGTGACAGAGCGAAAGAGAGAGGGGGGAATGAGAGAGAGGGGGGCAGGGAGTGAGAGAGTGAGGGTGAGTGATAGAGAGAGTGAGAAAGAGAGAGGGGGAGTGAGTGAGAGAGGGGGAGTGAGAGAGAGAGAGGGAGAGAGAAAGAGGGGGGAGAGAAGAGGGGGTGTGAGAGGGGGGGAATGACAGAGTGAGAGAGAGAGGGGAATGAGAGAGAGAGGGGGCAGGGAGTGAGAGAGTGAGGGTGAGTGATAGAGAGAGAGAGAAAGAGAGAGGGAGAGTGAGAGAGAGGGAGAGAGAAAGAGGGGGAGTGAGAGAAAGAGGGGGGAGTGAGAGAGAGGGGGTGAGTGAGAGGAGGGAGGGGGGCAGGGAGTGAGAGAGTGAGGGTGAGTGATAGAGAGAGAGTGAGAAAGAGAGAGGGGGAGTGAGTGAGAGAGGGGGGAGTGATAGAGTGAGAAAGAGAGAGGGGGAGTGAGTGAGAGAGGGGGGAGTGATAGAGAGAGAGAGAGAGACAAAGAGGGGGGAGTGAGAGAAAGAGGGGGGTGTGAGAGAAAGAGGGGGAAGTGAGAGAGAGGGGGGAGGGAGTGAGAGAGAGGGAGGGAGTGATAGATAGTGATAGAGAGAGAGTGGTAGATAGAGAGAGATTGGGTGATACACACAGAGTGAGTACAGAGAGATAGAGAGACACAGAGAGAGCGAGTGATAGTGAGAGAGTGTGATGGAGAATAATATACAGAGAGAGAGACAGTGATAGATAAGGAGAGAGAGAGAGAGAGAGAGAGAGGAAGTTATAGAGAGAGAGAGAGACAGGAAGTTATAGAGAGGGGGGGGGAGAGAGAGAGAGAGAGAGAGGATGGCACAGCAACGCGTGCCGGGTTCAGCTAGTTCTAGTATAAGGAGAAACTGCTCACAGGGAAGCAGGCTTTTCATGTTGCCTAAGTGGGGAGGAAGTGACCACTAAGCTAATGCAAGGCACAGAATTGACATCTAGCAGTGCTCTGGTCATGTCATATTATGAAGGTGAGTTCCAACGTACTTCCACTTAGCAACGTATTTTCAAATCTTCCTATTAATTGCGGTGTTTATTCTGAGCTGTGTCCTCTTTTCTTTTCTCTAATTGTCAGCAACTTCCAGTCCTTGGAGGTGGATAAAAGAATGTCTATGCAAAACATCCGAATCATGTACAGTATACTTGTGGGACTTTGTCTCTCCTCCTTCCCCCACTAAGTCAATCCGTATTTTCATCTTTTTGGTTCATTATCAGCTTTGTAAATAAGTGTGAAGCAGTAGTGGAAGCAGCAACGCTTGAACTCCCTTAACACATTCTTCCTTTTAATTGCTGGGCTCACATCTTGAAGTTTGGTTGTATACATGGATTTCCTGTAAACACATGAAATAAGTGGTGTTGATAGTGTTTTGTAGTTTTCTTAAAGGGGCAATGCAATGAATCCCAGATGAGGAGTTCGAAATGATATGTTGGCACCCTGAAAGGCTAACAAGAAAGCAGCCAGAAATATAGAGACAATATAATGCATTGCATTAAGGATCTCGATGCCTTGCTTTTTATTAGCAGTACTAGCTTGGGGACCCAACGGTGCCCGGGTTATTTGAGAAAGGCATTGTGTGCCAAAGTTGGTATTTGGTACTTCAAGTCCCATGATCCATGGTCCACCCCTCCTGTAAACTGTAGAAGGATGGAGACTGGGTCATGGGGGCACAGGGTGCCAAGTCTTTATATGTCTTTGTTCAGGGCTGCAGTGGTCTGTGGGAAATGAAGGCTTTGAAAGTACTACAAATCCCATAATCCATGGAGCCCGCTCAAAACCTAACCGCACGATCCCCTCACCCCCATCTCACCATCCTAAACAAAACACACACACACACCACCCTCAACCCTACCCACGACCCCAAAACAACCTGGACACAACACACACTCCCCCCCTCCCCACGCACATGGCAGCAGAACAACCGATCCAGAACAACCGATCCACTGCACAGAGACGCCCGCCGCAAAAAACCCTCCTCGCAACAAACGCCTCCACCCTTCCCACCAGCATGAAACAACATCTACACAACAATCCCTCCCCCCTTACCACGACCCCGACACAACAGAAAACCCACACACACATACCCCTCCCTAAGCACATGGCGCCCAAAAAGCCGCTCCTATGCACACACACGCGCGCCGCAACCCCCCCCCCACACACAGGCGCGCCGCAACCCCCCGCCAAACTTCACACACACATGCGCGCCGCAACCCCCCCGCCAAACTTCCCACACACGCGCGCGCCACAACCCCCCTCCAACACACACGCGCGCCGCAACCCCCCAAACTTCCAACACACACGTGCGCCGCAAACCCCCACCTCCAACACACACGCGCCGCAACCCCCCCGCCAAACTTCCAAAACACACGCGCGCCGCAACCCCCCGCCAAACTTCCCACACACACGCGCGCCACAAACCCCCCGCCAAACTTCCCACACACACGTGCGCCGCAACCCCCCGCAAAACTTCCAACACACACGCGCCGCAACCCCCGCAAAACTTCCAACACACACGCGCGCCCGTAACCCCCGCCAAACTTCACACACACGCGCCGCAACCCCCCCGCCAAACTTCCCACACACTGTACAATCCACACACACGCCCCACGCAACACCAGACACTCACAAACTTCTCTTACCTTCCACGCCAAACTTCCCTCAACACGTTCAGCTGGCACCATCTTCCCATCTAACTACACTTCCCAGGACCCATTTCACCAAAACACAGACACCGCGCATGCGCCCTCTCAAAAAGAAACACTCACCCGCAAAAACTACATTTCCCAGTACACTTTGTAACAACAGACGACCACCACGCATGTGCACATCAATACATTCAAAAAATACACCCGTGAAACCGCCTGACCCCTTCCCAGCAACAAAAAGCCTGCCTCCTACACATACACACACCAAACCCACTAACAAGCATTCCAACACCCACACAATATCCCCAAACCCAAAACACTGCCTTACCTTGCACACCAAAGACCCCCCACACACTCAGCCGGCGCCATCTTCCCTCCAATCATCCATACTTCCCTCCTGCAATGCAAAACTACACTTCCCAGGACCCATTTCGCCAAAACACGGCCACAGCGCATGCGCCCTCTGTTGAGAGAGGGGGGGAATGAGAGAGTGAGTGAGAGGGAGAGAGAAAGAGGAGGGGAATGTGAGAGAGGGGGGGGAGTGACAGAGAGAGAGAGAGGGGAGGAGTGAAAGAGAGAGAGAGGGGGGTGACAGAGCGAAAGAGAGAGGGGGGAATGAGAGAGAGGGGCAGGGAGTGAGAGAGTGAGGGTGAGTGATAGAGAGAGTGAGAAAGAGAGAGGGGGAGTGAGTGAGAGAGGGGGGAGTGAGAGAGAGAGAGAGGGAGAGAGAGAGGGGGGGGAGTGAGAGAAAGAGGGGGAGTGAGAGAGAGGGGGGAATGACAGAGTGAGAGAGAGGGGGAATGAGAGAGAGAGGGGGGCAGGGAGTGAGAGAGTGAGGGTGAGTGATAGAGAGAGAGAGATAGAGAGAGGAGAGTGAGAGAGAGGGAGAGAGAAAGAGGGGGAGTGAGAGAAAGAGGGGGAGTGAGAGAGAGGGGGGTGACAGAGCGAGAGAGAGGGGGGGATGAGAGAGAGGGGGCAGGGAGTGAGAGAGTGAGGGTGAGTGATAGAGAGAGAGTGAGAAAGAGAGAGGGGGGGAGTGAGAGAGGGGGGGAGTGATAGAGTGAGAAAGAGAGAGGGGGGAGGAGTGAGAGAGGGGGGAGTGATAGAGAGAGAGGGGGAGAGAGAAAGAGGGGGGAGTGAGAGAAAGAGGGGGGTGTGAGAGAAAGAGGGGGAGTGAGAGAGAGGGGGGGAGGAGTGAGAGAGAGGGAGGGAGTGATAGATAGTGATAGAGAGAGAGTGGTAGATAGAGAGAGATTGGGTGATACACACAGAGTGAGTACAGAGAGATAGAGAGACACAGAGAGAGCGAGTGATAGTGAGAGAGTGTGATGGAGAATAATATACAGAGAGAGAGACAGTGATAGATAAGGAGAGAGAGAGAGAGAGAGAGAGGAAGTTATAGAGAGAGAGAGAGGTGACCACTAAGCTAATGCAAGGCACAGAAGTGACATCTAGCAGTGCTCTGGTCATGTCATATTATGAAGATGAGTTCCAACGTACTTCCACTTAGCAACGTATTTTCAAATCTTCCTATTAATTGCGGTGTTTATTCTGAGCTGTGTCCTCTTTTCTTTTCTCTAATTGTCAGCAACTTCCAGTCCTTGGAGGTGGATAAAAGAATGTCTATGCAAAACATCCAAATCATGTACAGTATACTTGTGGGACTTTGTCTCTCCTCCTTCCCCCACTAAGTCAATCCGTATTTTCATCTTTTTGGTTCATTATCAGCTTTGTAAATAAGTGTGAAGCAGTAGTGGAAGCAGCAACGCTTGAACTCCCTTAACACATTCTTCCTTTTAATTGCTGGGCTCACATCTTGAAGTTTGGTTGTATACATGGATTTCCTGTAAACACATGAAATAAGTGGTGTTGATAGTGTTTTGTAGTTTTCTTAAAGGGGCAATGCAATGAATCCCAGATGAGGAGTTCGAAATGATATGTTGGCACCCTGAAAGGCTAACAAGAAAGCAGCCAGAAATATAGAGACAATATAATACATTGCATTAAGGATCTCGATGCCTTGCTTTTTATTAGCAGTACTAGCTTGGGGACCCAACGGTGCCCGGGTTATTTGAGAAAGGCATTGTGTGCCAAGGTTGGTCTTTGGTACTTCAAGTCCCATCATCCATGGTCCACCCTCCTGTAAACTGTAGAAGGATGGAGACTGGGTCATGGGGGCACAGGGTGCCAAGTGTAGTCTTTTTATATCTTTGTTCAGGGCTGCAGTGGTCTGTGGGAAATGAAGGCTTTGAAAGTACTACAAATCCCATAATCCATGGAGGTACCTCAAGTCCCACTCTTCTCCATATGGCAGTAGAATGTAGAGTGGGCCATAGGGGCACTGTGTGTCAAGCTTGGTATTGCATTGGGCCTCAGTTGGCAAATGTGGTCCTGATCTGTCATTGGTGTGGGCCACTGTGCTCTAAGCAAGTGAGTTAAAGTACTGCAATTTTCGTCATCCTACCTCAAACTGCACCAAGATTTAGAGTGCATCTTGGGGGGGTCTGTGGGCCAAGTTTGGTCTTGTTCTGTCATTGTTGTGGACCTAATCAGGAAAATGAAGTTGAGGAAGCCTTACTGTCAAATCAGGTTGTGGCCTAGTCTGGACAATCAAGTAGAGGAAGCCTTACTGCCAAATCAGGCTGAGGCCTAGTTTGTTAAATCAGCTGAAGGAAGCCTTTTTTTTAAAGTGCACTCTCTGGCACCTTTGAGATTTTGGATGTTGGAGTGTTGGCCATGTAGAGTCTGTTATGCAAATTCCCCTCAGTGGCAACCAATCTCCTCTGTCTGGTGCCTTAGAGGGTTGGAGTTCTGAGGCTGGCCAGTCAGAGCCATTTATGCAAATAATCCCGGAGTGCCAGCCAATCGAAACGCTGGCACATATTCCTCCCATCGCTCGGCCCATCCGCCCACTGCCCACAAACACTGACTTTTATTATATGTAATAGAGAAGATAGATTAGGCAACATAGTTTGAGTATAAGAGGGCAATGCCTGGCAAAGGTCTAGAATTTTGTGTTAACAATTCTCAGTATTACAGTTCCCAAACTATAATTTTGATCTGCAGTGTGAATATTTTTTTTCAGGTGGACTCCATGCTTTCTTTATGACAATTCCCAGTCTTTACAATTTGCTGTGGATATAGACAGAAATGGAACATTTTTGGTTATGTAGTTTGGGCACCTTTGGGCTTTATTCCCTTCCACAGTCACTGTGAAAACTACACATCTTTTCTATAAAAGTTGCACAGTGTTTGGCTGGTGAGTAAATGCGAACTGGAAACTTGAATTGTTGGTTTGGGGTGGATTAAGAGGAGATTGCGTGTTACAGTATTATATTTGGATTACTCCCTCCTTCCCCTGTGCATGTATGTATTAAATATATTAGTTTGTATGCCTTTGTCAGGGGTAACTGTTTTCTGTTGTCATTTTACTTGTAAAGTGCTGTGTTAAGAAGTTAAGACAGATGACAAGTTTCAGCCTAGTCTTTGGTCTTTTGCAGCTAGTGCGACACTGTCCCATATCTCAAAGTAATTCCATGTGACATTTGGATTGTATTTTCCAAATTCAGAGTAACACTTTGTGCTGGACCAGCTAGGCATCTTGTGTAAAAAAAATGGCCCTCCTCGGCATCACTATTTCAGCTAGCTCCCATTTCAGACATATGCTATGATTCATTCCCCAACTTGTGATCCTTGCTCTATCTGGAAAGGAGGCCTGTAAGTCATGTACAACACCACGTGTAATAAGAAAAGGTTAGCCTTATAAAGAGAAGCTGGAACACACACAGGCAGAAGGAGGACAAGAAAAGGTTAGCTATATAAATGACCTGATTATATAAGACACACTTTGAGCTGGATGGGCCCCCAAAGGTTTCCTTTTATAGGTTTATGAACTCTGGGAAAAGGCCAGGCTAACCCTAATTATATTTTGTTTAATCATTTTTTTTATCACTAATCATTTCCTTAGATCTTTTTGCCATGCTGATATTGCTCACACCTTTATTATCTTGACACGTTTTATCCAGGTTCCAGGTTCCTTTTGTTCTGTCTTAGACATGCTATTAAAATTGCAAGGTTATCTGAAGGCGAGCCCCAGAAAGAGCCCATCTGCATCCTAATTGGTTTGACCTGCAGCAGGGAGTTCCAACGTTCCTGCACATGTGGTCTGGCATCTCTAGCACAAAAAGCTGGGATTTGCCATCAAAAGACCTCTAGCCATTTCTAACTCTCTGTTTTCTTGCCTCACTTGACCTGAAGCCATGGACTCTTTGTGCACGGAGTTGCATGCGGACAGGCCAACAGGGGCAAGCCCAGAGTGTGTTGGAGACATAGTTTTCCAAGGACTTCCATGTGTTTGGACTCTCCTCTGGCTATTAGCAAAAAGGACTTTTCTCTTATAGTTTTCCCCAAGGACACAGATGGACTTTCCCCAAAGCATATGGATTTGATGCTTTTCAAGATCATATGGACTTTCTTTCCACCCCTTGCATATGAAATAATTATGAGATATTGGTGATATTCCCCTGAAACCCTCCGATGTAATTTTCCTGCATGTTTTCCCCCCTCCACATGTGTAAAATAATATGAAGAAGGCTACGTGACTCAGCTGTTGTTTTTCAAGATCAGGGTGACCACATTCCTGGCTGCACCCTTCAATCCAATCATTTGAAACAATTTGCATGACAGATGACTCTTTCTGGTTTTGGAGAAGTCCTTTACCTTCTCCCCATTTTTGAAAGACTCCTTTTGTTTTATAAACACTGGACCCTTTGAGATTAGCCTCGTCCCGTGTTAATAAAACCTATGGCATAACTATATTTCATATTTCACAATCGGCTGTCACTACTGGCCTCAGAAACCAGCACACGGCTACAGTTATTTCATTTATTTACCCTCCAGAAGGCTGAAACTTCTCATGGATAGAATCTGCATGTGGCCCTTTGTCAACAAGGAGGGTCGTTAAGGACAAATTCCTGTTTCTCACCAAGAACAAAATAATTCCTTTGGCCCGAAAGGTCAAAGCCTCGGATCTTCATTAACATATGGACACGATCGAATCAAGAAAACTCCAGCTGCTCTTTGTTTTGAACACATTCCTGTCCCTCGCTTCCCATTCTCCAGTGCAAAAGCGACACTGTTTCACGATTGGTTCCCACTACAGCTGGCTTCCAAGGTTCCAACCAATCATTATGAAGCCTATGGCATGCAGGGGTGGGAAAATTTGAATTTGACAGTTCTGTAAAATGTATAACAATGGCATATGTTTTCAATGTAACTTTATGACTGCTTTGCGACAAGGAATCTGCAGTGGTCATCCTTCTCAGCTGACAAGAATAAAAAACTTCAGTGGCACCTTCTTCCGGACTTCTTTGGTGAGATCATTTGGGAAAGGGATTTTTAGTTTGTTTTTAAAACTTCACCAGAGGTTCTGCTGAAATCCTCGTTTTAGGGGTACTTCTGGTCCTCTGCTCGCTATGGGCCAGGCTGTCCTAAATTGTTCAGTAACATATCTGCTGTGGATGCCTGCACAAATAAACACTGTTCTCTTGTGCTACTGTCTTCTCTCCCCCCCCCCCTCCCAATACACACAGCTTTTTTTGGCATACAACAATGAAAGCATCACACAGGCATCTACAACAAGAGGAAGTCACAGATAAAAATGAAAACGTATTAAAAAGTTACTAATCTCAAGAATAACATTTGCAACAGTCTCACAAAAATGCTTCAGAGTTGTTCAGAAGACATGGAATTTTTTTAACACCCTTGCCATTGAGAACACTGTGAACAAATGGAATTCCTGTATTTCGTCCATATATTATCATATTAGGGGCAAACAAACAAAGAATGGTGAATGTTTTAACAAACACCAAGTCACAAGAACAAACCCTTTTGGAACATTCCACATTTTATATCTCCCATCCAAAAGAGTTCATGGCAACACATTACATCTTGCTGTCATTAAAACTCTCCTCTGGGTGGGTTTAATCAAAATGCGGAGACATGCTCTCATGATTCCACACTCACATGGAATTAACGGTGTGGTAGGGCAACAAGTTGTCATTGCTGCAAGAATGAAATTATGAAAGTCAAGACTGTTCTTGACTGTCTGCTCTCGACTGACTTGCAGGCTTCCACATGTGTGAGCATTAAGAGTGCTTCCAAAGTCAGGCCAATTGCTTCGATGTTTCTGAGAATCAAAGAATACCATTCTGAAATAAAATAATCTGATAAATGAGAGATAATATAGCTATCAGGGTCTGCTTGAAAATGTATATGCAGCCAGAATTTTATAGTTTTCATCCATCCAAAGTTTCAAGAGTGGCTTGACCTGTTTCAATGAATCACACAGTGTAAGGCGCACATCTAGAGAGCCATATTAGTTTCCAGAGTAACTTGGAATGTACTGTATTAAATGATTTGTTGATTGCAGAAATTCAAATGAGGGAGCCAACAGAGAACCAATCCTAGCCTCAGAAAACTTTTAGGGCAGCAGGGATATATTACTGTAAAAAAAGAAACTCAATATATTGCTGCAATGTTGGTATGTGCAGGAGCCATTACTGCTTGTTACTGTGAGAGACATGACAGGTTATATCTGTAGCAAATACCAAGATAATAATAATAATTTCATGTTTTATTGTTTTCAGTTCTATGTATTGTTTATTTTATATGCAGTAATTCAGAGTGCTCTTTAAGCTGCACCAAGTCCTTTTGGGGAGATGGTGGCAGGGTACCAATATAATAATAATAATAATATCTGTAGCAAATGCCAAGGTATTGAAAGTATTTGACCTGTTCAGTTTTGTGGCCTCTGATCTGCCAAGTCATGGGCTTCTACGTGTTCTTTTTTTATTTAGCAAAAATGAGAATTTTGGATTTAACATAGCTAATTTAGTCTATTTATTTCATAGTAATTGGCAAAACAATGAATTAAGTGTTTAAGGTCAATACTAGATAAGGACAATAACACTGCATATCTACATATATGAGTAAGGGAACATGTGTAAAATAGAGCTTGGAACTATGACAATTCACCAATGTTAAAACCTCGGGTAAATCATACAGGAATATGTTGAAAAAAGTAGGAGCCCACATGTAGCACTACTTCTAGACGTTAGTTGGCCTTCCTCAGAGCATCTAATTTGGCAAAAAATATTGGTGTACAATTGTCTAATTAGAAACAAAAGTCTGGGATCGATATTCAAAGTCCTCAATTTCTCCCACAACAGATTTCTTTTTATTGAGTCTAGGGTTTGTCTTATCTTAGGTAAAATCACTATACGGGCAAGTCAGTTTCTCTCCAGGATCATTCCTACATATGTTTATCCACAGGTCTGTTCCTTCACATTTATGCATTTATCTGTCCTCTCCATTGGCACCCCCTTGTCGTGGGGGAGAGGCTTGCGTGCCCTAATGAAATTGTGAGCTATGCTGGCGGTGGCATAGCCACTGGTAGGGCCTCCCATGCCAGACAGATGACAACCAAAGGGTCTGACAAAGAGCGTCAATGGGTAGGATGGGCTCTCTAGCCTTTTGGCAACCATCCTAAGAGAAGGAAAACTTTAATTTCAAACCCAGGCAGATGGTGCTTGTCAAACCCTGTAAGGTCAACCATCTAGAGAAGGAAACTCAAATCAAACCTATGACCCGAGGACCTCGCTGCCATCGTCCTAAGCTTGCTAGGCCCCGGCAGACAAACCTTTGGTTTAAAGGGTGAGGCCAGTTCTGTGCACGCTGCGCTCCACCAGAAAAATCCATTGCACAGGCTCGAAGGACACATCCGCTTGTCATCAACACGCTTGTAGAAAGCGTGGGATGAGTCCTTCCTAAGAATCTTCGTTCGTGAAGTAATGCCAGAGATTTTTCTAAATCGGCATGAAAATTCTCATTTCAATATGCATTTTCCAAAAGGTATACAAAAGTGTAGCTTGATCCATGCTCAGGAAAATTACTGGTGCCCATTGACATTGCACATTTTCAGTGCCATGGTTCTGTTTTAAATGCCGTAGTTACATTCTGGGAAGTTTAGGGACTGTTCTTTGAGAGAGAGATATGAGACATTTAGTTCATCTGACCCAAACTCATTTGGTCTCCCTCAAAATTGGTAGGTTATTTTGCCTGGGGACGAAACAGCAAATTCTCTTTGAACTGTGTTTTTGGTAACATCTCATGGTAAGAATCCCCCCTCCCTGTTTCTGAGACAAATTTTGCTAATTGTCTTTTATACAGATGCACATTCATTTGGACGCAAATAAAAAATAAAAACCCAATACAATTTGTTCCATTTAGTTTTCATTTGCTTTGGAACAAATGCTTACAAGACACCAATATGTGGCAAGCATGGAAATTTCTTTGGAAAATATAAACCAAAGTAGATCTCTGTGTGTTTGTATCTGTTTGTAAATATGTGTGTGAGAAAGAGATTGAAACATTTCTATTTTTCTCCTTGCGGTTGCACTGCCTTTTGACTGTTTGGTTTTGTAAAAAGCATCTGCATCATACGAAAAATGTTGAGGAAGGGCTGGTGGACTGCTTTTGTTAGTGACTATTCTCTTTCTTAAAATTGCCACTCCTGGTTTTTTTTTTCTCCCTTCTCAAAATGTGGTATGGGCAAGGAAGAGAAAAGAAAGATACGGCTTATCTCCCCCCACCCCCTGCCCACTCCTGTTCCCATTCACTATGGTAGCTTTTTTTCACATAAAAAGGCACAAACACCTTGGGAGATGGTTACACCTCCCATGCAGGGTCTCAGAAGAGGCAACACACGCATACATATTTGTTCCGCCCGAGTACAGCTCCTCTCTTTTGAAACTAGCTTGGTGTAGCCTCCATTCAGTGTTCTCCAAAAGGAGTGATTCCCCAGCGAGGCAAACAGGTGAATGATAATAATAGGTGACCTTTCAATTCAAAAGTCTCAGAAAATATCTGTAAACAGCAAGCAGCTAAAGCAGCGCTCTGGTTCACCACAAGCCGATACTTCCCAGGCTCTCTCTTCTAAAGGCCTTCGTGCTATTCAAACAAGCAAATGTTCGGATGTTTACCTTAGAAATGAGTTCAGGTCTCTGCATTATTCCAATTTACTGCTTGGCCATTTGGATAAGCAATTTTAAGCCCCGTTATTATAGCTACCATGTCCTGAGTGACATGAGTGGGGCTTGTCGTACAGTGGAAGGTGAAATAAGGACGGATGGATATGGCAACAGCAATCAGTGCAAACCAGGAAAGCATTGCCCTACGTTTTACATTTCACACTGTGCTCAGATATGTGTTGGAAGCAGCGTGGGGAGGCCATCACTTAAACATAGCTAACCAGCAGCTTAAACCAGCCATCTGACAAAACTGCATTTTAAACTCCATTTAGCTGGTTCAACTGTGAACACTGCACTGAAGTTATTTCCCGTTAACACTTTGTGTTGGGAGCTCACAAGTTCAAGTCGATTTTTGGCTACCTCGTGAATCTTGTTGAGTTTTCTTAGGCAAGGAATCCACAGGGTGCCATAAAGTATATGCCTCTGAAATATATCTCACACTACCAGGTATTCCTTAGCGATTCCCCATCAAAGTATTAACCCTATACAATGTATAAACAACATTGATAACATTTTCAAAGGGTCATTTAGAAGAATGTGGGTTCATTTTCTTATTTTAAGGGGGTGTTTTGAAAAAAAAGAAGCGTTGAATCTTATTGGTTTGCCCTATTAAAGCAGATTCAGGTAAATTTCATGGATTCTGAGGATTTCTTGTAGTTGGAGCTAATATGATTTTGGCTGATGATATAGCAAACAGTAAATAAAGCATCTTTGAAAGGATTTTAGAAATAATGTTACAAGGACTTATCAAAATGACCCTTTCACAACTTAACAGTTCTCAAAGACTGAGAAGTTACTGAGGTGTTCCTTTGTTATTGCCATCTTCTTTTAATGATAGAACTGATTGTTTCTTGACTGCACCAGAAATCTGCTATATGATACCTCTAATGTTTCCTTCTTTCTTCCAGTTATTGGCTCTCTGTATATTCATCTAGGTATATTATAGCTAGTCGCTACACATCATGATTAATTAATGTCACAAGTCCATTGTGGTTTTAGCCTTGAGATGGGCAGAGATCCATTTGTAAATGTTAGTTTGGCCATCATAACAAGAAGGGAAGTTTCTGAATGAGGAAACCTGTTGCACCTCAGACCGTAGTTAGCTCCCACGAACACACACACCAGGCCAATGCAATAAATGTACTTTTATTTAGAATATACGATAGTCCAAAGATAGAAAGATAAATGCAAAGTAGTTCAAATCAAATTCCAAAAGCTATTCAATAAAGTTCCAAAACAGTGGCAAAGAACGCTGGCAATAATCCCATGGAAAGCAATGTTGCAAAGTCAAGGCAAACCGCTCCTGCGGTTGAACACGAACCGGAGATCCTGGACCCAAGTCCTCTCCAATCTGAACATAGCTTCAGGTCTGACGAAACCCCCCTCAGACCAGTCTAATAAAGGAATCTAACTCTTGTGCGTCCACCGCACCCCCTTCCTCCAATCTCTCATCGAAGATCTAATACTGTCTCTCCTGTTGAATTCCTGCTCGTTAGCAGGCCCAGCTGCACTGCTATCAGAGTGAGAAGCAGGAAACTTCCTTTCTTCGGAATGCTAATCTGGAAAGGCAGTAGAAACTCTCTCTTGGGAACCAAGGCCACCGGGCCTCTCATAGTCTGATCCGGAATCATCTTCCATGGAATCCTGACTAAACTCATCAGCAGTCCTATATCCCTCCAGCCATTCATTGTCCCATTGCAAACTCTCGTTTGGAGACCCATACCCATCTGGCCAATCTTCATCATCACTCTGCCCCTGGTCAGCTAGCACATCCTCACTTTGCCCCTGGCCAGCTGGCACCTGCCTTGGCACCCCCGGGGTCTCTCGATGCCCACCAGGCTGGAACACCACAAAACCGCAGGTAATGGTGATCCCGTAACCCCTGAACAATAATCTTCTGACAACTATAGATCTTTTCCTTAAAAAAAAAAGAACTTTAGTGAAATATGGGCTCTGCTCTAAGTCATATTCTATCACCGAGATCTTACTTTGAGGTAAGAATCACACAAACTGGCTTCACCATTTTCTCACAACCAAGAGTAGGCCTTTCATAAAGCTCTCTGCCAATGTCTTACTTGTCAATTCAAGATCAAGGTCATCCCAAATAATCATAGAATCATAGAGTAGGAAGATACCACATCAGCCATCTAGTCCAACCCCCATCATACAATCCAGCCTCTGATAAAAAAAAAACCCTCCAAAGAAGGAGCTTTCACTGCACTCTGAGATCCATTGTCCTGTAAATAACAATGTACATATTTTTCTTGATTTACTATAAGAATCCCAGTTAAATTAAGAGGAAAGTCAGTAAAAGGATTCCAACTGAGAGAATTGCTGGAGTTTTGATATTGTTTTTGTTTTAAAATCTGAGATTAAATTTCTTCATTACATATCTAAATTTCAGGATCCAGTTTCATACAATTTAGTATTTACTTTTTAAACCCATACTTCATACATCGGACTTTCAGAAAATCCAGAAAATGAACCCTGTGACCTATTTGGTGTATTTATTTCATATTATTTTTGTCTTTTGGTGTCTTTTCTTCTCTACTGTTTTCTTTCTGCAGGTTGGTCTGATGTCATTTTGTAAAAACAGAAATGCAAAATCCTTCAAAATAAAGAGCATATGCTTTTCTTAGAAACGTCTCCGTACTCGAGAGTCTCTCCAAAGGCAATGGGTGGAAAAGACCATGTCTGTTACTCTCATAAACTTGTCCTTTTCTTTTTCTCTGCAGTCAGGTGGCCATCCTGACACCATCACACTAAAACACTTGAAATGTAATGTAGTTATTTTTATCCTTATAGCTGGATTGGCTTGTCCTCACTGGTCTACTTTTAGAATTTATGTTTGAACTGGCCTCTTGCTATTTTCGACAAATCTGTATTTTTTTTTTATTTAAAAAACCCCCAAAGAAATCTGGAAACTCGCACAGTCCCGTTTTCTCGTTTGGCTGTCACAGCTCTCTGACATTTGTCTGAAACTTCCATATACTTGTGATCTATGTTTTGTGTCTTTGAGACAATTTCTTATGTTATTTGTTGTAAAACATGGTATTAGTAATGTGGCTTCTCACTGTTAGTGCCAATGTGGACTCTGCTGTAGTAAAAATCTGCAAATCTCTCCACTATGGTGTGAGAACACTGACAAAAATGATTTTGGCCATTTGAAGGCTGAGGACACTCCATAGTATCCCTCAACTTTGCCTAAAACATGGCAAAATCAGTTTAATGCCAGAAAACCCAAGATAATCACTAGATTTTCCCAAGCCTCATGGTGACATCCAGTGGTGGATTCTAGGTGAATCTGGGTTTTTGTGTTAGAGTAGTCAAGCTCTGAGCTCAATTAATGGTCATTCCAGGCCCAGAATTTCAATCCTTTGAGACCTGGCTCCAATACACCTCCCATGGGGGAAAGCATAGACCATGCGGCTTACCCCCATTGCTTCTAATGGCAGCACAGGAAGTTTCTCGTGTTGCCATGATGGCGGTATGTACTGGCTCTGCCCTATTTCACCCATGGAGCTCCGCCAGCATTGTTTGATCAGAGCTGGTAGGCTCTGTGGATGACCTGGGGTAAACCAGCATATGCTGCCAAATTAAGCCGTTTGTGATAGGTCATAATCTTATATAAGGAAACATTTATTACTTTGAGTTTGAACAACCTAATCTGATACATCATAGAGCTACATCAAATTCTTATGTAAATCCAGCTACTTCATAACCAAAACAGAGGCAAATAGTCTAGGGCTGAACCACTGATGTGAAACACAGCAAGATTGCTGTGTATGAAAAAAAGAAGAGCTTAACTTCCATGCCCTAGAGACTCTTCCTTATCAATGTATATTTTTCTGGAGAAGCAGCTATAGTCTGTATGAACACAGCAAAACCTTGCTGCCCATAGTGACAGGAAAGGAATTTGTTTTCTGTGTATTTATGCATTTTCCTTTCTTTCCTTCCTCAGGCAGTGTGTATGTGTTTAAGTATGTGTTTTAAGTATGGAGTGATCAATGAAATTCAGGAATGGAGGATAGGTGTCTTTAACAGCACTCTTAGACAGTGAAGGCTAAAGGAATTCTAAAACGACAACTCCCACATTTCCATAGTATTGAGCCATAATAGTTAAAATGATGTCAAATGGCATTCATTCTTTAGTGCAGAGGCACCCATAGTCTGCCCTTTCTAGGATGTAACTTTACAATAATCTGAAAAAGGTTTCTTTTTAAAAAGAAATTGTACATTTCATAATTGCATGTTTTGGCTGGCACATTTTTTTTAAAAAAAATTAACCTGACAACTATCTCATCCATAACCACGCTGTGAACATTAACAGACCTTGCTCTGATCACAGTGCCATGAAGTCGACATTCTGGTTAAAAAGAGGAATTTAGCTCTCCGACTGTTCTCTTTATCTTTGCCCTTCCTTTCACGAGGGTGGCAGTTTCCTGGATTACCCCTGCATCTGGTTCTGTCTCTAATAAACTAAATGTAATTAAAAACTGAGCTAGTGCCTCCCCTTTTAGAAACAGCTTGGAGCTCTCCCAGTGGATCCCTCGGCAAACAGTGAAAGAATATGAAGATCTGGCTTCCCGGCACCTGCCAAGCACCCTTTGTTAAGATTAACAGCATCACACCAGGTTATTAGACTGAACATAAATACTTTTGAGGCTCTGTGGGTAGTTATGGTATCACGTTTTATTATCTTCCGCAGAAATGAAATTACTTATTGTAATTGCTTGTCAGTCACAGGCCAGCAAACCTGACAAAGGAAAGTGTGCAAGCTGGGTTGGTGGGGGAGACAGAGAGGAAAAGAAAGAGAAAAAGAGAGTGAAAAGGAACAGACTAAAGTTGTGCTCTTCTTGGCTTCATTTGCCTGTGTGTGTCTGTGTGAAATTGTATGTGCTAGTTTAATGCACACAGTGTCTTCCAGACACATCCACAATGAAATACAATAAGTAAATGAGGGAGGAATAGTAATCTAAAAGCGACGGGATAGAGAAGAGACAGTAAGTTACATGGGGAAGCCGTGACAGGTTTATGGTGTTGAATGAGCCAAAAGTGGCTCAGCAAAATTCTTGGATAAGATCTAAAATTATTTCCTCCTCTGATGTCTGCTAATGCCAGTCAGTGGGAGATATGAGCTCGGTGTTGAGCATGAATCACAGTCCTCCAAAGGGAGGAGGGGGAAATCATCCATTAAACTCCTCTAAGAAAAAGAATGAAAAAGTTGGGTATCTACATTGAAATCTGGCATTGGCAGAAGACAGCAGGAAGGCGCATAATGGGTGTTGCGACTGACAATGGTGTGCTCGTCATCCATTCCCATGCTAACAAATCAGGATGTGTGATAGGAAATGGCCCCTCGAGGGGGGCAAGGAATGGAGCTGCTCGGTGATAAGACATCGCTTAGAAATCCATTAGGAAGGCTACAGAAGGTGGTGGCATTTTATCTGAGTGCCACTGCAGCTCAGACAGAAGCTTTTAGTTGTTCACGGGGGGAATGCGGCAGTTGCCAAGGCAAAAGAAGTCATTGAAAGGGTGGGAATACACACTGTCTCTTAGGCCTTCTCGGGAGGAAGAATGATTACAATCAGTGAATGTATTTATGGGACAGCATAGTGAGAAGGATGATTATGGTGATGATAGGCTGCAAACCTCTAGTCTGTATGTACTTTCAGGGCTAAGTACAAATGTATATGCTACCTTCAAGAAGAGAGAGTTTGAAAAAGAGAAGAAATGGATGCTCTCATGTTCACCCCAGTCTGTCCTTGTCTTTTGAATTGTTAATATATTTTCATATGCAGGTGAAAGCCAGTGAGCTTTTATTATTTTGACTTGCCATTTTCAAGTCAAAGAGGAAATAAAATTTTATCCGGGATTCACTTAAATTGCGATGGCAGCAGTTTACAGCCATGGATCAGCTCCTGGGAAATCTCACCCCTGGGAAATGGATACGCCGATGACCTCCAAATGTGCTTTTTCTTTTTTTAAAAAAAAGCATGTTTCCTAAGAGCCATACCACACAACCATGCATGATAGGCACAGAAAATATAAATTATTTTGGTTTGAATAATAGTGTTTTCAAAGTTGATTAGATCTAATCTAGAGTTCATTGTACATTTTAGTGTTACAAACATGCCAGACTTAAAACCAGTTCTGGTTTAGTAGAATCTTCATACTTCTGTTTCTATCTTCTATAAAATATTTATAGTAATTCTATGTTCCTGTGTTGCCTTTTGCCTCCAGTGGGGATATTCATGTAAGTGAAATTCCTCATCCGTTGAACATTAGCCGGACAGGATCGTCCAATGTAATGGACAGTTCACCAAGAGGAGGTTAGAAAGCACCCCCAACAGAGCCTCCTTGGTTTCTTAAGTACTGGTTCTCAAAGCTGCACAGACATTTTTTGAGTCTGTTTCATTGAAAGTCAATAAAAGTTTAGGTCTCTCTGGTGCTTTTTGAACTGCTGTACACTAAAAGTGAGCTGACATTTTCATTTTGTCTGCCTTTCAAGTTTTGGAGCCCCTGTGATTCTTCTGTGATGAAAGCTTCATTGAGAACTGGCACTTGTCTGTGTGTTTTTATGTAGTCATCTCTGTGTGTTTTTATGTAGAAAGGGCTGTTGGCAAAGCAGTTAATTCCTCCACGCTCTTATATGCAATTTGATACACATCTATGTTGTACTGACATATATACACATATACTTTTATGTGCTATATCAGGGGTGCCCACACTTTTTCAGCATGCAGGCTACTTATGATAAAACCAAGTCAGAAAGATCTACCGAGAGAGAAGCAGGGCGGAGCAGGGGGAGGGGGTGGGGCCTGGCACAGCCTGGCTCCGCCCCCTCCCTGCTCTGGCTACAGTGCTACCACAGCTTTTCCAGGCTAGAGGAGGGTATGCCAAGCCAGTAGTGGCATAGCTAGCCACTACTGGCTTGGCCATACCCTTCTCAAGCCTGGAGAAGCTGTGGTAGCGCTGAAGCCGGGGGAGGGGGTGGGGCTTGGTGCGGCATGGCTCCGCCCCATCAGAAGCACCCCATCCAGTTGGGATCGACCTCCTAAGGTCCCGGGATTGACCAGTCAATCACAAGCCACCTAATGAGCACCTCTGTCTATATGATATACTGAATAAATATGAATTGCAAGCTTTGATTCATGAGGGAGCTGCCTCTTACCAAAGTTAAAACACATTGTAAGAGGAATTCTAGCAGTGGAGGGTGCTTTGAAAGCAATGCACCCATAAGGTAATATGTCTATCATGACTAGTTACTACAAATGGCCTTGCCCTTCATGAATGTTTCCCCCTTTTAGATGTGGGTGATTAGTTGTAATCACCACATTTAATGCACAAATTCCATCCATTAAATGCCACAGGTGTGAAGGGTGCCCACTTTGAAGATATTTGACTTGTGACTTAATAAACCAGGCATTGCCTGAGCTTAGAGGAGAGACAGAACAGAGGTCAAGCGCCGAAGTCATTGACAATCAGTTTCATTTAAATATAACATTAATTTTAGTTACTGGAAAGAAATCTTATGCTGCTGCTGCCCTACACCATTTTAACAGAGTCTCTGAAAACTCCAGTGCTACTGGGAGGAAATTTAACTGGTGGGGATAACTGGGGACCTCATCAGATGGAGGTCGAGAAGCTGGGAGACAGTGGGGCAAATTGTGGGGCAGATCCCAGCTTCATTCCCTTATCATAGTTAGTCATGGGCTTCCATCCCATGACATTTTCCATCTGTCCCCGGATTCCTCCTGTGCTGTCACCGATTTCTTCAGTGAAGAAGGGCTCACTATTGGTGTGCTGCTGCACATTGCTGGGATGGAGCCCAAAGGAGCCCTACTGGAACTACCCCTGCATCATATGATGGGCTCTGGCAGAATCCATTCAAGCAGAGTGCTAGGATCTGGAAAAATGATGAGGTTGTGGGCAGGGCCGTAGCCAGGATTTTGATTCGGGGGGGGGGGGGGGCTGAGTTTGGTTCGGGGGGGCTGAGACTGGGTGGAAGCGGGTCTACCCTAGCAAACCTTTTGTATTGTTATCCCAATAACCCTATTAATGTGGGATATAATGAGCATGGTGATCAGATCATGATATGAATAAACATAACAGTTTAAATAATGTACCAGTAAGGCCTTTTCGCGGACCACCCTGAGAATTTCGGGGGGGGGGTGAAGCCCCCTTAGCCCCCTGGCTACATGCCTGGTTGTGGCACATTCATTTCTTTGGGTCAGTGGTTGAAGGGGAAAGGGTGGGATGGGAGTAGTGTGAGAAGGGAGGGCAGGAGGCACATATGTCTCTAGTGAGGGGAAAGGGAATTGGATGGAGCAGGTGAGAATCACAATGGCAACAAGGATAGTGGGGAAGGGCTGTGACATTACCTTTTACATTGGTGGTACTGCCTATGTCTACCCTAAAGTCCCCCCCCCCACACACACACACTTGAGTGACTGAATGATTGCATGATGGCATTTCTACAGTTTGGCCCAGCCATCTAACCAATACAAGTAGTTTTCATACAGTATGTGTGCTCAGTACAGGTGGGGGAGTAACTGATATTTGTGTCTTTTTTACTTTAATGGAAAATAGAACCTGTGGCTCCAGGCCCTCCAAAAGTGGACTGACTATTAATTTTGGTTATTGCATAGGCCTTCACAAGGGTGAAGGACTGGACAGCCTGCATGGTAATATCAACACTAAACATTTTGTACTGACAGGGTTGACAAGCATCTTCAGTGTGAGTGAAGGTCCCCAATGAGGAATACACAAAAATTTTAACCATATACACATTGTCAGCATTATCCCTCTAAAAATCTTCATTGGCTCAAGAAAGGCGGGGGTACATGGAAGGCATTATTTCTCTTACCCTCCAGTTCCAGAAGACGATCATGGCTCCTTGTTAATTTCAATTCACCATATTCCTTCTGACTAAGGACCTCATCACATGTGCAACCGGAATCACCATGGATCCTGGAAAATCCAGTGGTGCCTGGGGGGTGGGGTGGGTGGGTGGAAAACCCATCGCCTCATGCTCTGCATCGTCCGATTTACTCCCAATCCCATTGCATGGAGAGAAGCATTGACTGCCCAGTTCCCCCAGTTGATCTCTATGCAACATGGGAATCCTCCTGTGTTACTGCCATGGTGGCATACACCAGTTCCACTTTAGTTTAAACATGGAGCCCTACTGGAAGTAGCTATACGTCATGGGATGAGAGTTGGCAGGCTCCATGGCTAAGCTAGAGAGGAACCGGCACATACTGCTAAAATCAGCCTCATCCAATGAGTTTGTATATCTAAAGAAGTCCTTCATCCCCACTTCCTCCAGTTTTGTTGGATAAGCTACAGAACTATCCTTCCTTTGGCTACTACTGTTTAGTAGTTTAGCATTAGTGTTAGAGTAACTTTGTAAATGTTATTTGATGGATAAATATGTTGAAACCTTTAAATAATGAGGCCACCAAATTGGTTCAGCAACAAAATTCATTGAATAAACAGTTTGTAATAAATAATTCAGCCAGCTCCAGCCATTTCCCAGTGCAACTGAACATTTTAAAGAATCTAAAGAAATGAAATATATCCATCCACTAGATTTCTATTTCACAAACTTATTTATTCCCACCCATCCCTCCTTCACAACCAGGCTACATTTTACTTCACATTCTGGGACTCCCAGACTCCAAGAGAACTGTTTAAGATTCTTTGCTTTCTTAACATCTTGTAGTTAACAATTATTTATTTGCTTTGATCTGCTAAAGAAATGTGTAGTTGGCTTTTCCCCTATCAACAGCTGTCCATATGCAGCTCCTTTGCTGTAGAATATATTTCATTCTCAGATTTTAGTAATTGTAAGTAAAGACCAGTTCTCTTGTGTTACAAATTGCTGGAAGTGTGTTTTCTCTTTTTAAATCTATATATACATACTTTCCAGCAACCCCATAACCACCACATTTAGCCCCAAGCCTAACTCACCAGAATAGGTCCTCAACTCAACTGAGTTGATCTTTCCAAGAGCCTAAAGTTTCCTCATTTTGAAGCATATTTAATTTAATTCTGAATTGTTATGGCAGTTTATTGCATGAGACAGACAAATGGGCATTGAAGTTAGATTATCAGCTTTGGTGATGGTTCTTATCACACAGTGCTGATGCAGTTAGCCGCTGATCTGCCCCCTCTCTGTGAATCATCTCTTGCTGTTGGTGGACAAATAGTTCCCAGTCCCACAGCGTTCCATTCACATCCTTTGGTGCAATGGGTCCCTTCCATTCCTGTGCCAGCATGTCAGCAGTAAAGTGACATCAGGGGTTTTGATTCTTCTCTCTTTTTCTCCTCACTCTTCACAAGTTATCTATTTTCCTTTTATAGATATATTTGTCTCCCCCCTTTTTTATTTTTTAAAAAGTGGAATTTCAATATTGCTCTAAAAATAAAATAAATATTTAGGAATGATAGTGTAGTAAGGAGGGATTATAAGTATATACTAGGGGTGGTTGATCCATAAAAAATTGGTTTTAAACTACTAAGGGGGGGGGGTTATTAGTAATTGAAATACTTACAAAAAATTTTCCAAAAAGTTCATGATTAAAACGTTATTAATAACAAATATTCGTTATTATTTGTGACCTCAGCTGGGAGGGAAGAATGGAGGGCAAGCCTGGATCAGTCCTAAACATCACTAATAACATCATAGAAGCAAGCTATATCAACAAATAATAAATTAATGTAAATGAAATGCACAGATAAAGTATGAGCTTCTTCTAACAGGAATATTTATCTCCTCCAAAATTGCTTTTCAGGGTCACTTACAGACATCAGAGTCTTGTCCCTGCCTTCTGCCTTCTCCTAGGAAAGAGGAAAGGTGCTCGAATGCTTTGCCCAAAACCGCAGACCTGAGCAATGGATTGCCAGAGCAATGGATCCGATCCATTCTCTCTGGCAATCGATTGCTCGTGTCTGTGGTTTTTGGCAAAGCTTTTGCGCGCTTTCCCTTTTTACTGGGAGCTGGCAGAAGGCAGGGACAGGACTCTGATGTCTGTAAGTGACCCTGAAAAGCAATTTTGGAGGAGATAAATATTCCTGTTAGAAGAATCTCTGAGCTGGCGAGAGGAGAAGGGAAAAATACGATCTATTACAAAAATTAAAAAAAAAATTGCCATCCCAGGTTCGGTAAAGAAATTATACTTCATGGTTAGGGCCTGAGGGTCGGTAAATGAAGGAAATAATTTTAAATAAGAAAAAAAACGAATTTCAAATACATTTAAATAGGAGATAACCAGGCCTAGTGTATACAGAAGTATGTTCACAGGAGCACGAATTAGCAAATTGATGTAGTTGTGTGATTGAAGAGAGGTGTGATACGGTGTTAAGAATAACTTTCCCACATTGGAAAAGAATATCCCACTTCTGACACTAATTATGTCATGAATGACTTTTCAATAACTTTCAAGCATAGGTTCTTTTATTGCAATTTCCAGTGTGAGACGGTAGATCAGATTACAGAAAAACATTTAGACATAGAATGACATTGGACATACAGACATACAAATTCTATGCAACTACATTGGATTTACAATCACATTGGTTAACAAACAGGCAAAGGGGAATTACATTTTCACTCAACATTCACACCACATGTACACGCATTCATCCTCAGGCATTCAAAAATTACCATATCCCTTTCTCCCTCCTTGGAGAAGCACCTGTTAGGCCAGACCCAGCTTTTCTGCAGCCCTTCCAATGCATAGTTCCAAAACTTCCATAACGCCATAACTTCAAAACACCAAAATGCATCCTTTCCCTAAGCACAATGCCAAGGACCAGATCTCTGTTTTCCATTCAGCAAAACCTGACTCCCTGCACAAAATCTAAGACTCCAAAAGCACACTTCTTCCTCTTGCCTTGAGAAAGAAGCCCCAAAGTGACCAGAATCATGCTTTCTCATAGCATATATATGACACTCTCCATAGGTACACTATCACTCTCCTTCCCATGGAGCAGAGCATAGCAGGTGAACAGCATCTCTGTCTGTCACACTTTGAGTAGTATTTTATAGGAATATTCTGTGATGTAGTCCCAAAGTTGTAAATGAATGATAGACGTCTTCCAACCTGGAATATGTTGACTCCAACTCAGTTTCCTGGCCAGGTGTTGACTCTTCTTTATTGGTGTTAACAAACACAAGGCTTGTGTTGACTTCCTTCTTAACATAAAGAATGTTGCAAACATTTCCTTAGCTTGAAAGAACTATTGTCACAGTTCTTATCAATTCTCATTAGCAACTTTTAATTACAGTCCAGCAAGCAAGTAGTTAGTCATTGCAGGCCTTAATATTTCACTGGTGCTTCCAAAATTATTAACTCCAGCCACACATCCTTCCATCCTTCCATTTATTCCCAGATAATATTAAATTCACATTTGTCAAATCTGCACATTGAACTCGACTCGTGTATTATTTATTTATTTATTTATTTCGACTTAATAGACCGCTCTATCCGAAGCTCAGAGCGGTTTACAGCATATAAAATAAACAGGTTAAAACACATAAAAACAACATTATAAAAATTTAAAAACCCCACTCCCTACAATAGAACTACAGCAGATTAACACATAGTGCCGGTGGCAATGACGTGGCAGGATGACAAGTTATGGCAGGCACCTGTCAAGCGCCAAATGCCTGCCTAAACAACCAGGTCTTACAGGACCTGCGGAATGTCATCTGCCATCACTGATAACATCACTGCAGTGGAATAGTGGGTTTGTGCAATAAAGTCCTTAGTTACTCATAAAGATGAAAAGGATTCCAGAAACCTCTTAAAAACTGAATGAAAGAAATTTCTAGCATGAACTTTTGTGAACTCCAATATACTTCAACAGGAGCATGGAGCAAATCATCCATGAAGAGATGACTTTATCAACCAGTGTGTGCAGGGGAAATGAACATTGTGGATATGCTGATAGACTGACAAGTCCAGTCTCAACAGTCGTCTAAAGAGAAGTTAAAGGTATAAAGACAGGCTTTACAAACAAATCAAAGTTAGGAAGATATGCCTGCCAATAGTGGAGAAGGTTCTTGGTATAAGCTCAGTAAATGCTGTAATAAAGCAAACATGAGGACATGACAAAGGATCTCATATAGATGAGGTTCCGCAGAGTGATTCGCCAGCCTCTGTTGCAAATCGGCGAGGCATCAGGGCAATCCTGATGCCCCGTGCCCTGCCTTGCTGGCAGCTATGCTTTCCCATCACATAATAACTTTATTTTTGTACCCTGCCTCCATTTCCCCAAAGGGACTCAGGATGGCTTACATATGTCACAAAGTGCCTAAAAGAATGCATAATGAACACACAATACAATACAAAACCAATTTATTTATTTATTTATTTATTTATTCGGGTTTCTATGCCGCCGACTCCCGGAGGCTCGCGGCGGCTTACAAAAGCCGAGGCACAATAAAATACAGAGTAATAAAACAATAAAAACAGTTAAAAACAAAACAGCACAGTAGCAGTAGGACAATGAAGCACTGGCACGATTGGGCATGCACGGGCCTACCCACCGAAAGCCTGCTTGAACAGGTGGGTTTTACAAGCCCGTCTAAATGGGAGCAGATCTTTCATTACCCGGATTTCGGCTGGGAGGGCGTTCCACAGCATGGGGGCTATGACAGAGAACGCCCTCCGACGGGTAGAGGTCAATCGTGCCAGCTTCGCCAAAGGTACTTCCAAAAAGTTGGCATCCTCGGACCGTAGAGATCTCAGGGGGCAATATGGGGTGAGACGGTCCCTCAGATACGCTGGCCCCAGACCGTGCAAGGCCTTAAAGGTAAGAACCAACACTTTGAAGGCGATCCGGTGCTCAATTGGCAGCCAGTGCAGATCCTGCAAAACAGGTGTTATATGGCAGCCTGCTGGGGTGCCAGACAGGAGCCGGGCGGCAGTGTTCTGCACCAGCTTGAGTTTCCGGGTCGCCGACAGAGGAAGGACAACGTAGAGCGCGTTGCAGTAATCTAGTCTTGAGATGACCGTGGCTTGGATCACCGTGGCCAGGTCGTTCCGGGAGAGATAGGGGGCCAGCCTCCTTGCCTTTCGGAGATGGGAAAAGGCCACCTTGCTGACCGCAGAGACCTGGGCCTCCATGGTCAGCTGGGAGTCCAGGGGGACTCCCAGGCTCTTCACGGAAGACGATGGGCATAATGCCTCACCGTCCAGGGTCGGAAGCTGGACATCTACCCCACCCGGGCGGCCCAGCCACAAGATCTCCGTCTTCGCCGGATTCACCCTCAACCTACTGGCTCGCAGCCATCCAGTAACGGCTTCGAGGCAAAGTTGGAAATTATCGGGGACGGATCCCGGCCTGCCCTCCATCCTCAGAATGAGCTGGGTGTCATCCGCGTATTGGTGACACTCCAGCCCATAACTCCGCACCAGCTGTGCATAGAAAATGAAGTTTAAACTCAAAACATGTGGGGAATCCACATACTGTGGCTTTCCCTACTCTGGCCCCTTGGTTTGAAGGGTACCGACACTGGTTGCTTTCTCCAGAGCCTGTCTGGAGCTTGATACTGGCCAACGCAGTGGGACAAATCCTATATAATGTCACATTGATGTCTACATAGATCAGCCTGATCAGATCTGCCGGCCTGTTACCTGTTTTCACGACAAGTTTACCAACATGCCATCAGTTCTGGTAAGGTTGGAAACATGTGATCAACAAGGAGGGGCCACTTTCCCAATCTGTATTGATTGTGTGGAGAAGGGGGTTGATGAAGCTTCTGCTGTTCGGATGGCTGGTCAGGACAAATCAGACCTGATCCAGCTGTTTACATGGCAAAATAATTCAAGGCCACTCTGATGTTTCTGGGAAGCACCAGACTTATTCCTGACTTTGCTTAGTAAGGAGCAAATTAGGGATAAGTTTTTAAAAAGTCAGATCCTTTCTGGAAGACACTGGAAGACTTCCAGCAATGACTTTGGTATGAATCAACCTTTTTTGCCAGTGTAAACTGCAGTGCCTACATGAACTACTGTTAAGGATCACAGATTTCTTATGCATGCATGTGCTTAGAATGTGCATGAGACCACTCATGAGCCTAGAGGGCACATCCAATAAATGGCTATTCAAATGCTCAAGAATGTGATGTATGTTGTTGTTTTATGTAATCAATTCTTAAGATTATAGCTCAAAATTTTTCTTTGGTCCTTTTTTTCTTTTGAAACCCCTCTCCTCATTTGGAGCAACCTCCCGCCATTCTGTTCCCTGAAATTCCTTCCTCTGTCCCTGATTCTTCTCTATTTCCATAGCAATAATATTTTATAACACCATAAAATGCCACTGAAATGTCACCTCAATTTTTCCTCGCTCACATTTTCAAAAATACTTAGCTGTTTGATCCTACCACAGTTAGCTAGTCCATCTGTCAGTCTCTTTGTCTATCTTTCCAGTCCTATTCATCTTGCCCCTTGTCAGACACCATGGCACATAGAATCTTTGTTTAATTAGCACTGGAACACCGACAAATATAATACACCATGCGTACATTTAAGACTGTGTTAAATATGAGTCCTTAATAAAGCCGGTGTGCAATCTTGTGGCATTGATAGTCAGTTGCAGCTTGCAGGCATAAGGTGTTTATGAGCTGTGGGACCACTCAGTGCAAAGCTTAATACTACGAGTTGGCACATAGCCCTTCATGCTTTAAAGGCTAGCCAAGAACAGTTGGCTCATGAGGGACTGAGTGGCATTGTGTGGAGACCATAGAACATTTATTGAAGATAATGAAGCTATCTTTAAAGAAACTTATATAAAGCTCATTACCCAAAATGCCAGCATGGTTACTTTACTATGTTGTATGGATGAGGGAGACTGATTCTGAATTTTCACTGACTATATCTAGTGTTCAAATGATTCAGGTCTCACCTCTACAGCAAGCAAGCATCTGGTACAAACTGGACAGGATAAGAAACTTGCCCAATTTATTTCAGCATGAGAAACTAGAATCAAGCACTTGGTTTTGTCTCATCCATTGAACTCAGTGGCATTTAGGATAGCTTAATTTTCAATATGGTGTAGTGCTGTACTGTACACTTACTATCTTTCAACCTAAACTGCCTAAGATTGGGTTGCTGTGGTCCCAGCCATGAAAGCACTGCCCAAAATTGTTGTGAAAGTGAAAAGGGATCCATGCAGTGAAGTGGGAAAGGGACTATCACCTTTACTGTCCCAAGATGGATTTCCTGAAACAATAGATGTCTCTTTTTCTGTTTTTACCTTGCAAAAGCATCCTAAATAATTTATCTTGTTCCTACCACAAGCTTATATTGTACTACGAGGGCGGGTCAATAAGTCAGTGAGTTTTTTAAAAATAAAATACAGGTTTTTGGATAAAAAAATCATTTTATTTTTCAACGTAGTCTCCTTTGAGCTCTATACACTTTGTCCAAAGTTTCTTCAATTTTTTTATCCCTTCCAAAAAGTAAGATATGTTGAAGTCATCAAAATAGGTATTTGTTTGTGAGATGATTTCATTGTTGGAGTCAAATCTCTTTCCACCGAGCCATTTCTTCAGGTTTGGAAACAAGAAATAGTCACTTGGGGCTAAATCCGGAGATTAGGGCGGATGAGGGAGCAATTCATATCTCAATTCATGGATTGTTGCCATGGCAACTGCACATGTGTGCACCCTTGCATTGTCTTGGTGCAAAAGAACTTTTTTCTTGGCCAAATGCGGTTGGTTTTTTTTCCAAATCCTCATTAAATCAACCCAATAAGTTGGCATATTATTCACCATGGATTGTTTTACCCTTTTGAAGGTAGTCAATGTGGATTATACTGCGTGCATCCCAAAAAATGGTTGTCATGACTTTATTGGCTGACAAACCCACTTTGGCCTTCTTTGGCACTGATTCACCCCGAGAAACCCAATGTTTTGACTGCTGTTTGGTCTCTGGTGTGTTGTGGTGGATCCACGTTTCGTCCACGGTTATGAAACAGCGGAAAAACTTGTCCATATTACGGTTGAACAATGCCAAACACTCCTGCAAAATTGTCAAACGATTGCGTTTGTGGTCGATTGTGAGCAAATGCGGCACCCATCTTGCGGAAAGTTTTCTCATATCCAAGTGATCATTTAAAATTGAAACCACTGAGCCATGTGAGATGCCTATGGCTTCCACAATCTCTCACACTTTCAATCTCCGATCAGCCAACACCATATTGTGATTTTTTTCAATTATTTTGGGTGTAGTGACCTCAACTGGGCATCCAGAACGTTCGGCATCTTCCGTGCTTGTACGGCCACCACAAAATTCAGTAAACCACTTTTTACCATTGAAATTGATGGTGCAGACTCCCCATAGTATCTATCAAGCTTAGCCTTGGTTTGAGTGATGGTTTTTTTCAGCAAAAAATAATGCTTAATGAGCACACAAAATTCATTTGTTTCCATTTTCTCCTCAAATCACACAGTAGTCTGCTATCAATGGCTGTCAAACACAAACTAAATGATGCAGCTTGTTCAAATTTTGACAGGAGTCAACTGACAGGTGCCTGTTGACAGGAGCAATGTTGCCCTTTCAGTTAAGAGGCGGGAAATTCAAAAAGTCACAGACTTATTGACCCGCCCTCGTAGCATCACTGTACTATGCTTGATACAGCTACCAAATATTCCTACAATTTACTATTCAATAGGCAATCTAGAAATAAATATTTAATATTCATACTTTTTAATATTTATACTTACAGAATTTTAAGATGCTGTTCCCTGAAATAAACTTCCATACAAAATTGTTTATTAGTGTAGGTGCACACACAAACTGTGTAGTTATAAAAGAAATAGCACTATATAAGAAATCTGCTTGCAAAAACATGTGTTGGCAAAATGCATTGAAAACTTGGCCAGGAGTGTAAAATTGCCCCCCAAAGATAAAAATGTTAATATTGATTTTTTTTAAAAGTTGTAGACTCATGTGTAAATAAAATTAATTGAGACATGGAACATTGAAAAATGAAGAATTTTCAGGTAACATCTGCTTATATACTCAATGAACCTACAATACCATATGTTACATTATATGGTCAAACTTTCTACTGGATCCCACTTTTCCCCTTCAGCTTTCTGTTCGTACTAAAAACCTGCTCTGAAATCACATATAGAAATGGCTTTTTTGTGGTGCAAGGTAGTGCTACAACAGGAAGAGAAGGAAAAGAAAGTTTAAGTTTCAGCAGCACTGGATATTGAAGTGCACTGTTGGATCTTGGCCAATGTATGTATATTCACAGACTGTCTCCTAGCAGTTATATAGATGCTTGTGTGCCCCCATATAGCATGGTTCAAATGATGATGAGGTGCCCTCCATTCTCTGTTCTCTTTAACCATAGGGAAGACTGTTGTGATCCTTGTCTCATTCGTGTGCATGGAGCCTATGCCCAGGACTCATTATCAATTGAGGAGCATGGAAATCAATGTTATGCTCGAGATCTTGTTGGACTGGAACTTCAAGCATTTATCACCACTAGCTATTAGGTTTGTGCATTTTGGCTGAACCTCGATCTGTTTCTGCTGGCTGGATACTGGTAGACCCCAGTATCTATTTTTGCATGCTTCCCAAAAATGGGTGGGTAGCCAGATAGCCATTTTTGGTCTCTAGCCAAAAATGGGGCTAGATCTGACCCATTGGCAGCAATGGGGAACTTACGAGGGCCTTCCCTTTCCATTCCTGGGAGCTTTTCCTTTTTTTCCTTCAAGGGAGCCTGGGTGTCAGCAACAGGGTTAAGAAAGAACCCTATCTGTCCCATTATGGGGGGTGGGGGTGGGTGGGACTTCCAACAGGCTCTCCTTCTATATCCGTCAATAAGGTCTGGATTAAAAGCTTTCCCTTCTGTCTGTAGAGGAGATTGAGTTTAATGCTTCTTAAAACTGTGTGTACTCTAGAAAAGGCACTGCAGGCAATCATGCACTTTCTCTTCTTTCCAAGGTATTTTAAGGAGGCCCAGGGTAGGAAGAGTGATGACCTAGAGCTATACTCCTGGGGTTTCCTTAAAAAAGCCCAACACCTCTCTTTTCTCTATTGCATGCCCTGCCTGGAGTGGCAGCTTCAATCTCCTTTCTTCTTCAGGTTTAATGTTTCCTTATAGTTGTTTATACTTTCTACTCTAGAGGAGAGGTAACTAGGTGGTTGTAGTTTTTAAATCATTATTTAATTATTATCTTTTAGAAGTATTTTCTGAAGGAGAGGAAGAAAAGGGGGAAAACCCCAAATCCCCCAAACGTATGCATGCACCCCATCCATCCATCCTGCACCTTCTCAACTCCCAGTCAGTCCCACTAAATAAAAAGAATCAAGAAAATAAAAGGAAATGCAAAAGATTAAACTGGGATGCCGAATAGGGGAGGAGGAGCCATGATTAGCCATGGTTGTCACATTATGGATGGGAATCCTTGATGGCTGGGCCCTTGCTGTTATGGACTCCCAAACAAACCGAAGAAGCTAGATTGGCTAAAGGAAAATGGTTAAAATGGATTCGCGCTCAAGCCTACTGGCTATGCTACTTATAGCTGATGGAAATCCTAACCTCATCTGAAGGACCATGCTTTATGCTTTATCCATCTCTGAGATATTGTGATTCTGCACAGTTATTTGATGCTTAATTTCCCATATTATTATTGGGCATGAACATGGTATGCTTTATGCTTATAAAAGCTGTTGCTGGATTCCTTGTTTGAGTAAACTAGATGCAAGAGTGTTGCACCTCAGATCGTGGCCGTACCCCCCCCCCCCCAGATCACACACACAAGCAGTCTCTGTATAAGTACTTTTATTTAGAATAAAGAATAGTCCAAAGATTGAATGATATGAAGCAAAACAAAGCAAATCCAACGATAGTCCAATAAAGTCCTCAAACTGGATTAAATCCCATAGAAAGCAAGCATCCGTAGGCAAGGCAAACCAAACCGCTCCTGCAGCTACGTGAACTTAGAGTCAGCAAGGTCAGACCGCTCCTGTGGTCAACGTGAATCTTAGAGTCTTGAGCATGAGTCCTTCCAAGCTAAACGTAGCTTCAGGTCTGGCGAGAACTCTCCCAGCCCGGTCTAATAAAGGAATCTATTTTCTATGTGACCAACGCACCCCCTTTCTCAAACTCCAATCTTTCCAGGAGGGTCTGATGCTAGCTCTCCTGTCAAATTCCTCCTCATTAGCAGCCCCAGGTGCAATGCTATCATGCTGGGAAATTCGATCCTCCCTATCCTCGGAATGCTCGCCTGGCAAGGGAGCGCAGAAGTTCTCATGGGAATCAAGGTCGCTGGGCCTCTCACTGTCTAATTCAGAACTAACTTCCATGGAGTCATCAATATCCCCATCTTCAGTCCCATACCCATACAACCATCCATCATCCCAGGCCAATTCCTCATCTGCAGACCCGTACCCATCTGGCCATCCCTCACCCCCGTTCTGGCCCTGATCAGCTGGAACCCCTGGTGTCTGTCTATGACCACTAGGCTGGAACACCACAAAGAGTGCTTTGGCTGATCAAATATAACCATGGCATCACAAAGGCAGAATGTAGCGATGTCTCCTCTATCCAGATTTGACAACTCCCAAGCATTGTTAAGAGGAATAAATGCTTGGAAGGGAAAGTGATGCCTGGAGTGTATTATCTTAATAAACATCTTCTGACATATATCTACATTCTCCTGGCATCTTTTTTTGTTGAAAATAAGTCATTTTTACATTTTCTCTGATGATTATTTTTTAAAGGGTATGTTAGTGATGCAACTCACAGCAACTTAAGAACTTTTAATATCTATGAAAAGATATCTTTAGCATTGCCAGATTCCTTCCCAGTTCTTTAATGTGGTGTATTTGAGGTTATTTAGAAGTTATTTTCTGATAGCAATAGGATGCTGGCTTATACATGAAAGGTAAAACAAATGCATAGTAGAGGTAAAAAATCTGGCAATGAGAAAGAAAACATAACTATAAGCAAAAAGCCCTATAATCAGTGACTAATGATGCCTGGTGGATTGTAGTCTTAAAATAAAACAACAGTTCCATAGCACAGGGTGAAAAACACACAAAAGCTTTCTGTGACACACAAAGACAGACAGATTTTAATTTCTGCACTGACAGCTTCTCTTAAGTAGTGAGGAGGTTTGGATGGATGGCCATTCAAAACTTTGTTTTTCCTCCTCACCCCATTAAAATCTTTTCTCCCTTAGAACTCAGTACTGGCAATGAGCAGCATATTATCTTTAAACGCATGTTTAACTCAGGCACTTCATAGAAGAGCTCAGAGTTTATGAGATTAAAAGATGCTTGGGAAGGAGAAGGCCTGCTGATTTATTGCATTTGACAAGGTTTTTATAGGAATGGGTTTACAGCACTGGTACCATTACAAGCTATACATGACAAGGCATGTCAAAAGGTCCTGCCATTTACAGAAATTGATGTTGTGTTCCTCATCTGAATTACTTTTGGAAGAATAGATGCTACATAGCACTTGTACAGATCACCCAGGGACTCTATTCAAAGGATGCGACTTGGTTTAGTTCATAATTGAGCCTTCTTCAGGAACATGCAACTGAAACAATTTGTGTTACACAACTTCCCACATCAGCAAGGAATCCATAACAAGGTTATGATTTTTGAAGCATTTCTCTTTCATCCCATCTTGGTATTTTGGGTCCTGGCTCCTTGTTCCTTTCTAGGGCTTAGAGAAAGAGGAGGAATCCCCAGGAAGAGGGTAAAGGGATAATTTCATATCATGCCATTTCCAAAATGTTCTTCTTCTTTTTTTGGGCAGTGAAGATTAAGAAATAATCTCTGCCTCACATCACACATATTGTATAACCAACAATGTCTTGAGCTCTGCCTGTCCAAGTGTGAGAATCAATTTCAATACCACATTTAGTGGCTGGGGATGCTTCAATAATTAAATATTTGTGGATTCAATGTGCAGAACAGAATTTCATATTTCACACTACAATGAATTTGCTATTTAGTTCACAAATAATAAATGCAATGGACTGCAATTAATTTCTGAGCAGCCCATGGAATAGTGGGACCACATGCAAGGCACATTGAAGCATGTGTAACTTTATTAAAACTGTTACCAATTTAAAGTTTTCTTGGAGATGTGCACAAAGGGTGTGTTGCAGGACAGCTTAGTGCAAAGCATTTGGTCTCCCCCAGACCTCTGCAACTTCCCCTGGGTAAAAGCCCCTGAGATAAACCCCTTTCCCAAAATATGGGTTGCTTCCAGGCCAGTCATCTTTTGGAAGGATCCCCCTCAAATTGCATGGGCTCTCCTAGAAGTGAAAGTCAAAGGCCAACCCCAAACACAGCTCTTTCCTCAAACCTCTGGCTACATGATAAAAAGGCAGTTCCAGAGTCCTTTTCATCACTGAAAAGGGGCCATAGGCGTTCACCAGACTCCTTATTTCTTTCCTAATACCTGACATGAATAAGGGGCAAGCATCTGCTTAACCCCCATAACTCCTTGCTTCAGAGAGAGAGAGAGAGAGAGAGAGAGAGAGAGAGAGAGAGAGTCACCCCGATCCCGAGGGAGCGAGGGCCCAAGTTTGCCCAGGCTGGTCATATACCTACATTCCATGCACATGCAATAATACAGCAGTAATAACAATGGGTATAAGAAGAGGTAAAATTCAAACCGAAGTATTCTGACTGGTCCCTCCTCATGCGGTGCAAACGGGCTCTTCTGAAACGGGATTCTGCAGCTTCTCTATGAGCCCGGGATTCTGCAGCAAATCCCCCCCCAAGAATATGTATGTGTGTGCACCCAAGCAGAAAACGCTGGCTTTTCCGGGCTAATAGAGAAGAGCCCATTTGCACCGCATGAGGCAGGGACCAGTCAGAATACTTTGGTTTGAATTTTACCTCTTGTTATTGTTATTACTGCTGTATTATTGCATGTGCATGGAATGTAGGTATGACCAGTTGGATTACTTATAATATTAGGCACTTTACAGTAGCATTCATTCTATTATACATTAGGTTGGTTTCTCACCCCAATACTCTTTGATGCTTTAGATCCTGGCAGGCAGGAGAGGCAGGGAAGCCTGGAAAAATGTAAACAGAGAGGTTTACTCAGAAGTAAATCACAAAGGAGGGCCCTTCATCCAAAGTGCCCTCCTTGCAGATTTACTTGAGTAATCCTCTCTGTTTACATTTTTCCGGGCTTCCAGCCAAAAGAAGGAGCAAGTTTAGGGCTTGCCTTGTCATAATACTTATTGGCAAGGGAGGCGGGAGGGTGGTGAGAGAGAAGGAGGCTGCCCCCCCTACGACCTAATAACGACACTTAAGAAAAATCCTGGCCCCCGAAGTTCTATAAAGAAAGTCCACTTCCTGGTTGGCGTTCCAGGTGCGGAAATACTCAAAAGTAGCATTTCTTACGAATTTCTTACGAATCATTTCATTTTTTCATAACATGCCTAGCGTTTTTATTTCTTTCCTATGACCTCTGCTTAACCCCCATAACCCCTGATTGAGAGAGAGAGAGAGAGAGAGAGAGAGAGAGAGAGAGAGAGAGAGAGAGAGAGCTTGATTAGCATTGAAGTCTTGCAGTTTCAAAACCTGCCTAGGGGAATTCTTTGTTGGGAGAGGCTAACTGGCCCTGATTGTTCCTTGTCTGGAATTCCCAAACAGGAATCAAGGAGCATGAAAAGCACATCAGACTAACTCAACCAGAGAAGTTAGCCATAACAGAGCACTTGATGAACCAATGTGGACAAAGCATATTATTTGAGAACACAGAAATGCTGGACCACTCTGACAACCACCAAGTCAGACTACACAGAGAAGCCATTGAAATCCACAAGCATGTGGACAATTTCAACAGAAAGGAAGAAACCATGAAAATGAACCAAAAAACGCTACAATCAAGACAATAACTAAAGAATAACACTCAGAAAACAGGGAAATTTCAGACAAGAGACATATGGGAGGCTGAGAATGACATCTTTGATTTGTGATAGTCCAGTATAAAAAGTTCATGCAAAATTAGTTTTAAAATTGTGCATAAATTTGTCTTCAAACTATGAATTTGAGATATACTGTATATATATATGAAACATACATTAATGTCACTTTAAGATGTGGGTCCCATCTCATTAGATATGTCATTGTGTAGATAAATAAAAATACAAGTATTCCAAAATCTGGAAAGATAAAACCCCAAAACCCAAAACACATCTGGTTTCAGCCATTTCAGATAATGGATAGTCAACCTGTAATATGATTACATACATAGTATTGTGAATGGAAAATTAATATGTGTGTATGTGTATGTGTGTATATATATGCACACACACCCCCACACACACACCTTATACTATATACTGTATGTGTGTGTTAATTAAAAGCATCAAGAGAAAACCACATTATAATTACAAAGTTCAATAACAAGAAACAGACAACATAACAAATTATAATTACAGGATGTCTGGATGCACCTCCTCCACCACACTTCAATGTATCTTCTGCAGATTTGCTTTAACTATTTTCATAAATTACCAAGGCATATATCATCAAAAAAAGTCAGCTATAGACATTGCAAGCCATTAGCAATAGTCACATGTTAATTATAAACCTACACCAACTGCCTCATATAGCTTATAAATCTCGGATATCATGGTAAACAGTTGGAGTGTTTACCGGAATATTTTCAAAATGCAGCCGAAGGCCAAACAAATGTATTCTGGGAATAAAGGGGGAAAAAATAACTCCATATTGAGACTGAAAAATGAAAAATGGGTCAATTTTAGATGCTTAAATCATGGGTGGACAACTGTGGGAGTCTAAGTGGCTGCATCAGGTCCCAAGAGACCTTTTGATTTGCACATACAATGTCCTTACAAACTACTAATCAACAACAGTAACAAAAACTACAACTGTTGCCCTCCAAATGCCTCCTAATGCCCTCTATTTATTTATTCCATTTATTTATTTCTAGAGACTGTAGACTTTTAAAAAGAATCACCTGAGGTCTAAGACTGCCTACAGAGTTTTCCCTAATGTGACAAAAATGTCCCCACACCCTTTTGAGATTGTCACAAAGGCAGCTCTGGACATCACGTGTGCCCCATGGGCTGTGTTTTTCCTAACTTAGCTTTAAGACTAGGGTCACTGGAAGTTGCAATCCAACTGCATTTGGAGACACAAAGATTGGCTACTCATATTGTAAGGGTCTGTATCTTTCTAACCCTATAACATAGCTGACTTTAATAAGTTAGATAGATAGATCTGTTTATTGATTAGTCCAGTGACCATACCAACAATTTTTGTTGTTTATTCATTCAGTCGCTTCCAACTCTTTGTGGCCTCATGGATGAGCCCACACCACAGCTACCTGTCAGCCGTTGCCACCCTTAGCTCCTTCAAGGTCAAGCTAGTCACTTCAAGGATACCATTCATCCATCTTGCTCTTGGTTGGCCCCTCTTCCTTTTTCCTTCCATTTTCTCCAGCATAATTTTCTTCTCCAAGCTTTCCTGTCTTCTCATGATGTAGCCAAAGTATTTCACCTTTGCTTCTAATATCCTTCCCTCCAGTGAGCAGCCAGGCTTTCTTTCCTGGAGTATGGACTGGTTGGATCTTCTTGTGGTCCAAGTCACTCTCAGAATTTTCCTCCAACATCACAGTTCCAAAACACCTATCTTCCTTCGCTCAGCCTTCCTTATGGTCCAACTCTTGCATCCATAGGTTACTACTACGGGGAATACCGTTGCTCTAACTATGCAAATCTTTGTTCCAAGTGTGATGTCTCTACTCTTCCCTATTTTATCATGATTGGTCATTGCTCTCCCCCAAAGAAGTAAACGTATTCTGATTTTCTGACTGCAATCTGCATCTGCAGTAATATTTGCATCTAGAAATACAAAATCTGTCACTGCCGCCATGTTTTCTCCCTCTATTTACCAACAATAAAAGACGAGAAACAAAAATACACTGACAAATAGACACTAATCAGTAGGCTTGGGCTCGAATCAGTTTGAATGAAAATGATTTGTAGTATTCGGTAGTCTGTTTTAGGTAATCTCCAAAACAGAACTAGTGAACCGCAAAGCCTGGCAAAATGGATTAATGGAGCAGGATTTTATCCAGTTCCTGGGGAGGAAGAAGTAGAGCCTGCAATATACCTGAGGCTCCCCAGCAGCAACAGTGTCCATCCATTTCTTTTTGGAAACTTTCCTAGGCTCTTCCTTGAGAGAGGGCCCTGCTGGAAACTCAATTTCCCAGCAGCACTTGCATAGGGTAGGCATTCAAAAGTCTCTTCTTGGAGCATGATGGGAGTCTCTCTCTCTCTCTCTCTCTCTCTCTCTCTCTCTGTTTCTCAGCCAATAAAAAGCCTGATTGTGTCCATGCTCTGATTGGCTGAGAATGGACACAACTGGCGACTACAATTCTCAGAACCCTTTCTTGCGGTTTGACATTTTAAAAAAAAGTTATGGTTAAAACTTAAAATAATTATAAAAAATAAGTAGATTGGTGAATTGTTTTGAAACTTGGCAGGCCTGCAGTTGTAAATGGGGTCCAAAACCAAGGTAAGTTTCATGCAGCTAGACCCTAAAATGACTGAGGATTGAGCCTTTCAAATTTCCCATTGTAGCCAATGAAAATGGCAACACTCCTTCCCATTCGTGCAACTTCCCGGTAAACAGAATGGGGGGTCAGTTGAGAATGGACCCCAAAACAGGATGCCTTTTAGCTAAATTGCACAACTCTACTAATCACTATCCTAAAACACCTTAGAAAGTTAACTAAAATTAATTAAAACACAATAAAACATGATTAAATAATACGTTTGGTAAATTTGGGATCAAACTACAACATGAAAGAATTTAGATAAGTTCATTGCTACTAGATAGGCAGTAGAGTATAGTCAATTATCAGAACATTTTGTCACCATATGACAAACCCCATAGTTTTTGACTGCTTCAGTACATTTGGAGCTACATCAAACTCTTATCATCTTCATGTCAAGAGCAACGTCAATCAAAGAACACTTGATTAGCCATTCTTCTCTGGGAATATAATTCTCTGAACTAGATATTTGCAGAATGTCACCTCTATTAATATGAAGATATCAAAGTACATCTAAGAGATCAAGGTAGCAATGTAGGGACACTTGCTGGAGTAAGTTTTATTGTGGAACTTGTCTGTCAAGTTGGGAAAATGTCTGTTTGGGAAAATTATCTCCCAGTAGAAGTTAATGTCCCAAAGTAACCTTTTAAAGTTCTGCTTCTGGATAAGTGTACACAGCAATGATTCCACAACTGGAATGGGAAGCAGCTTTCTCAGTTGGATAACTTATAATCCAAAAGTATAGAGAAGTCCGTCAATGCAATTTTTAAAAAACTCTACCTGGGTAGGATGCTACTTGTAGAATCCCCATGGGGAGAAAGGAGGGGTAATAATAATAATAATAATAATAATAATTCCACAAAACATTTGCCAATGTTTTGTCATGGAGTGTATGTCGTGGAGTACCACTTGTGAATAAAGGGCAGCAAACAAGATATTTCTTCCCAAAAAGGCAACTCCTCATACCTTAAATTCTTTACAGGTGCTGAATCTACACCTTTTAGATTAAGGTTGAATATTTATTGGTATAAGCTAGCTTTCTAGATTCATATGTTGAACACAATTTAACCATATGGATTGAACGGAAATGTTTTTGAATAAATCTTTTATTTATAGGATTTATTCTCCACCTTTCCAAAGTCTACGGCTTCTTTCAACAAAATAAAAAAAAAATGAGTTGAGTATAGCTGTAGAAATAGGATAAGATCGGAATATAAATTGGGACAGCATTTTAAAGACTATATGGGATTTGGAGAGATTTTCTCTGAATCTTCCTTCTGTCTTTTGTTCCACCTAAATAATAAGCTGGATGAAGCATCAAAACATTTGTTGGCTCCCATCAACAATTGAATGGTTGAAAGCCACGAGTGAACCCTGCCCCCACCATCTCTTTTATTTTGGGAACTTTGACTTAAACTGTGGAAGCAAACCTTTAAATCCATTCCTGAATCAGCATTTCACATTTGTACTGGAGCATAGTAACTGATCACAGTTGGCAGCTACTGATAAAATATGTAATTTGTGCATGTGGAGATTACCTGGACTGGTCTATTATGAGGGCAAAGGAAGATTTATGGTACCCTTAGCTATTCAGTGACAATTGCTTTTAAAAGCCAAGGTTTTGTAAATACTGATAAGTGCAGTCACTACAGCTTGGCATGTCCTAAGTAAGAAATGTTTAGTTCTGACTTTAGAATGAGGTGACTTATTTCTGCAGTGTTTAGCTCTGCAAAAGCAAAATACTCTAACCTTCATCAAGTTGGTGTTGTCTAACACACTCCAAAAGTATTCCACAGCAAACTAGGCTATGACAAGTGTTTTAGCATATTCTACTTTGTTGAGTGTAAAATATATTGCTATATTATACTTCCTGTATTTTTAGGCGAGAAATATACAATTTTGATTTAAACTATGAAAGGATTCTGCAATTTCTCCCAAGCCTGAAAATGTTTATCTCCCCCCCCCCCTGTTTCATTCTTATGTAGGAAAATACATAACTGCAGGACATTTTATGTAGGTCTCAAGTGAGTTTTCACATTTTAGAGAGTTATTTCTTTCCCCCTTTGCAAATTTTGGCTCTTCAACGGCCAAAACTGTACAAATTACAGTTATACACATGCACAGCTGATCCACAAAATTTGCTATAATGTTTCTCATATATATATATATATATATATATATATATATATATATATATATATTCTATTCTATTCTATATTCTATTCTATTCTATCTATACATATAATAAAAGTCAGTGTTTGCGGTGGTGCGGCTGAGCAAGCAGTGGGAGGATTATGTGCCAGCTTTTCGATTGGTCGCCCCTTTGGGATTATTTGTATAAATGACTCCGATTGGCCAGCCACCCAACATTCCAACACTCCTAGGCAGCACAGAGAGGAAAGGAAAGGGCCTGAGGCAGACATAAATAGCTGCAGTTGAAGTTAGCCAGTTGACAGGGGTTTTTTTGTTGGAAATGGAATGTTCAGTACCTTCACCCAATACCCTTCACAAAAAACACAGGAACCCCTACAAATCACAGACTATGAGGTAAAAGGAAAAGGCCTCGGGCAGTCAGCCACTGTGGCCCACAGCAATGACGGATCAGGACCAAACTTGGCTAACAGGGGGACCAATGGCCCACTTCACAACCTGGTGTGGTTTAGGGCAGGATGGGCCACAAATGATGGGATTTGCAGTACCTTCACATCATTCACTTCCCAAACAACACTGTAGCCCCTATAAATCACAGACCAGGCCCACAATTGACAGCAAGGCTTCCTTAACTTGATTTTCCTAACTAGGCCTCAGCTCATGGGATATTGTTAGGCTTCCTCAATTTGATTTTCCTGACTATGCCCCCCAAAATGACAGAACAAGACCAAACTTGGCACACAGACCCCCCCAAGGTGCACCCTACATCCTGGTGCAGTTTGAGGGAGGATGGACCATGGATGATGGGACTTGCAGTACTTTAATTCACTTTCTTAGAGCACTGTGGCCCACACCAAACTTGGCACACAGAGGCCCAATGGCCACTTTACAAACCTGCTGTGGTTTACGGCACGATGGCTCACAAATGATGGGATTTGCAGTACCTTCACCCAATTCATTTCCCACAGAACATTGCAGCCCCTACAAATCAAAGACCAGGCCCAAACTTGGCACACAGAGTACCCATGACCCACTCTACATCCTGGAGCAGTTTTGAGTGGGACGGACCACGGATGATGGGAGTTGAAGTACCTTCACTCACTTTCTGAGACCGCTGCGACCCTCATCCAATGACTGATCAATATCACACTTGGCACTCAGAGCCCCCATGAACCACTCTACATCCTGATGCAGTTCGGAGAACGGGGGACCATGGATGATAGACTTCCACTTCCTTCCCTCACTTCCAGACACCCCTGCAACCCTCATCCAGTGAATAATCAAGACCAAATGTGACACACACAGTCCCCATGACCCATTCTACATCTTGGTGCTGTTTGGAGGAGGATGGTCCATGGCCAATGGGACTCGCAGTACCTTCACTAAGTTCTTGAGACCACTGCAAGCCACATAAACATCTAATAGGAACCAACCTTGGCACACAATGCCTTCCTCAAATAACCCGGGCACCGCCGGGTCCTCAGCTACAGGGCCGTAGCCAGGATTTTGATTCGGGGTTGAGTTTGGTTCGGGGCTGAGACTGGGTGGAAGAGGGTCTACCCTAGCAAACCTTTTGTATTGTTATCCCAATAACCCCATTAATGTGGGATATAATGAGCATGGTGATCAGATCATGATATGAATAAACATAATAGTTTAAATAATGTACCAGTAAGGCCTTTTCGTGGACCATCCTGAGAATTTCCTGAAGCCCCCTTAGCCCCCCCCCCCCTGGCTACATGCCTGCTCAGCTAGTATATATATATTAATAAAAGCATTGGGTGTTCATGTTTATTTGATCAGTTAGCTACTCCTCCTTCTGTGCTTAGCACTATGCATGTGTGAAAATGAGAAAAGGGGGATTTTGCACAAATTTCAGAAAAATGCAGGGGGAGAAATCATTGTCTTCTGCTCATGTTGGAGGCAAGAAATCTCATGGGAGTGATAATGAACACTTGTATCAACCTGTCAAGAGTAATTTTAGAGTGATTTAGCAACAATTCTTCACATTTCTTCCTATCCTAGAATGATAAAGGAGCCATGACACTGCCTGGGACAAAAGGAATAAAGGAAAATAAAAATTGAAATCTTTTCTACAGTGCCTCCATGTACTCACCCACTTGCACTGTCGTCTACCATCACTAGAGTAGCAAACATTTTCATAAGAACATTAGGGCTATGGACAAAGGGGAGCCTGATCCTGTTTTACTATTGACAATGGGACTAGAAAACATGAGGGTTTAATTTGGTTTATAATTTAGCAATGATAGTTTTTGGTGGTTCAGCATAAGTGCACTGAGCTGGAGAGAAATTTGATGGGACCTAGACTTAGGTGGCTTTTGCTCCCTTGCTCCCTCATTGCCAGGCATGTAGCCAGGGGGGGGGGCTTTGGGGGCTTCAGCCCCCCCCCCCCCAAATTCTCAAGGTGGTCTGCAAAAAAGCCTTACTGGTACATTATTTAAACGGTTATGTTTATTCATATCATGATCTGATCACCATGCTCATTATATCCCACATTCATGGGGTTATTGGGATAACAATACAAAAGGTTTGCTAGGGTAGACCCTCTTTCACCTAGTCTCAGCCCCCCGAACCAAATTCAGCCCCCCCCCCCAACCAAAATCCTGGCTATGGCCCTGCTCATTGCATCCTGTTTCTCCAGTGCACACTTCTGCTTTTGATACAGTGTAAATTTACTGGTCACCTAGGTGCCAGATAGGAATTTTTCCCCTTTTATTTTTTTAACTTACTCAACACTGCAGATAGGATAGTTGACATAGGGTGGTGCCCAAAATAGTTGTCACATGGCAAATGATGGGAGAGAAAGTTTAGTTCATGGCGAGCACCTCTAGCACTCATTGTAGTGAAGGTTGAGTCTCTGAAACCATCTCGCTGAGGGACTGTGAAGCATTGGTTTCAGATTTTGACTCCTGACAGGAGTTGTGAAACTTGGGGGTTAGATCCTTGGTAAATAAATAGCAGGCTGGGAAGCAACACACTTGTGGGTTTATTCCTGGTGCTATTGCCCATGGACCTCATCAGATGGGCAAAATTTCCTGTCCTAGGACACTTGGACTTCAGTTGAGGCATGGAGCCCACTGGCTTCCATCACACAATGTCAAACTACTTCCAGCAGGGCTCTGTGCCTCAATGAAAGAACAAGAGTAGTAAGAGGTTGTTTTGGCAACATGGGACGCTTCATATGTTGCATAGGAAATAATGGGGGGAAGTCAGGTTTTAATGATTCCCATCATGATGGGGTGGGGGGCAAGGTGGGCGACACAGGGCATGAGATGATGGATTTTTCCCACCCCCACCCCACCAACCCCTGCTGAATTTGCCATGATTCATTTTGAATCCAGGGCGAAATGTGAGGAGGTCCTAAGTTAAACAGGAGAGGAGGCCAGGAAGGGACCCCTGCTCCTGTTGGTTCCATGTTACGTCTCTTCCCCTTTTACAGATTTCAACAAGCTTCTAACTAGGTTCAAGTTTAAATAAAAGTGACCCTTATTTTCATCCAACATTATGTGTATAGTCTCTTTATTTAGGGGGATGGGGGAACCATTGCCCCAAAATAAACTGCCATTTTCTAGCATAAGATAGCATAGGATAAGAGCTGTTTAATACATTTTAACTAATTTATAATGGTTTGCTCTAATGACACTATGACATGGACTTCTGCTAAATTGTTTCTGGCGCAATCAATACAATGACCTTTTCTGCCCTGCAGCTTATTTATAAATGTGCTGTCTCAGCACAGTTGAAATAAAATAACTATTCATTTATTCCCTTTGCTGACTTTGGGGGCATATAGTAATAAAATACTCATGTGGTCATCCTATACTGAGCTAGCTGTTTGGAAAATTCATAGTAACTAGTGGGTGGGCAATTGCTTGATATTTTGAATCTTAAAGTCCCATATGATTTTTGCATAACCATTTTCAACTGCCTTTTCAATATTCCCTTTAGTTCTTTATGTGTGGTAAAATAAAAATAATAAAATAAAACTTTATTTTTAGACTGCTTTATCTCCCCCAGGGGGCTCAGGGTGGTTTACACATACAAAGGCAAATATTCAATGTCTGGCATATACCAAAACATTACAGCAAAAAACATAATACGGAATAATAACAGCATTGTGCTAATTAAATGGAATTAAATATCAAAATAAAAACATAGAACAACTAATCACTAAACAAGTACATTTAAAAGCACGGTCAACAATAGAAAATATCACATAGTCAGCACAATTAAAATTGGGTAAGCATTTGGTTGTTAGTTGTTCTTAACTGTATCATAATAGCCACGAAGTACAGATAGGACAGCCTGCTTTTCAATGGCATTACTAAAGTACTCTAATCTTCCTATCGTATGCCAAAGTGCAAATTTATTTATTTCCAGTGTTTATACCCCGCTACTTCTCAACCCCCGAGGGGGGACTCAGTGTGGCCTAACAGACGGCAACAATTCGATGCCACACAATACATATTAAAACACAGTTAAAATTAAAATACATTAAAATACACCTAGAATTCAATACATTAAAATACAGTTAATATTAAAAACATCATATACATTCATCACCATTAAAACAATGTTCCATCCAAAGTCTTAGATCTTAACCACCCATTTGCCAACTGACCAGTCTAAAGTGCCGTGTCGTGCTAGGGTGCAAACGCTTGGTCCCAAAGCCAGGATTTCACTCTTTTTCTGAATGTTAGGAGGGATGAAGCTGATCGAATATCAATAGGGAGTGCGTTCCACAGACGGGGGGCCACCACCGAGAAGGCCCTCCCTCTCGTCCCCGCCAACCGCATTTGAGAGGTTGGCAGGAGCGAGAGCAGGACCCCCCCGGATGATCTTAAATTACGAGGTGGGACATAGAGGCCGATGCGTTCAGACAAGTAAGCTGGGCCAGAACCGTATAGAGCTTTAAAGGTCAAAACCAGCACTTTGAATTGAACTCGGAATTGGACAGGCAGCCAATGGAGCTGACACAACAGGGGGGTAGTATGCTCCCTGTATGTAGCTCCGGTTAGTAATCTGACTGCCGCCCGTTGGACTAGTTGTAGCTTCCGAACTGTCTTCAAAGGCAGCCCCACGTAGAGTGCGTTGCAGTAATCTATTCGGGATGTGACCAGAGCGTGGACGACCGTAGCCAGATCAGCCTTCCCAAGGAACGGGCGCAGCTGGCGCACGAGTCTTAACTGTGCAAAAGCTCTCCCGGCCACCGCCGAGACCTGGGGTTCCAGGCTCAGCGATGAGTCCAGGATCACTCCCAAGCTGCGAACCTGCAAAGGTGCATTTTTAATAACTTATTGAAAGAGAGGAGGTGGGGGGCTATTTTTATTTTTTTCGGAAGGGAGTTCCAGAGATGGGGAGCTATCATGGAGAAGGCCCCACCGGTTGCGTTGGGATCAAGAGGAGGAACTCATCCTTAGACTGCAGGGCCCGGAATGGTCTGTATAGGGAGGTGCGATTAGACAAATAGCCTGGACCTGAACCGTTGTTCAATTAGTAATCGATAATCATTGTTGGTAGAGAATATTCATCAGCATCACCACCATTACCATCACCACCATAATTCTAATCATAGATGATGGAAACTGCAAACTGCATTCCCCCTAAAAAATACCCTAGAAGTATAATGTTGGCATTGATGATCCCTCTAGGGCAGGTGTGCTCACACTTTTTCAGCATGTGAGCTACTCTTAAAGCAACCAAGTCCAAAAGATCTACCTGACCCCGCCGCCATGTGCTCCCGCACGCTCCCGCACCGCAAGCTCTTGCCACCGTGCGTGCTCCTGCTGCTGTTTTCCGCCCACGCAGTGCTTCTTCCACCTGCGGGGCATTGCAGGAAGGAGAAAGCATGAGGTGGGGCATCCAGAGGGAGCACTCCACCCTGCCTGTCTTGCCAGCAACGGAGGCTGCACAGCTGCTTCTGGACGAGAGAGAGGCAGGGCGCTCCCTCCAGAGGCCCCGCCTCGTGCTTCCTTCTTCCTCCAATGCCCCGCAGGCGAAATAAGCACCGCAAGAGTGGAAGCCAGCAGCAGGAGCGCGCGTGCACGCAGAGTGTGTGCGTACATGGCAGGAGCGCCCGATCCGGCTGGTGAGGCCCGAAGATCACCTGGAAGAGGGCCAAAGATCTACTAGTAGCTCCCGAGCTACCTAATGAGCACCCCTGCTTTAGGGGAAATGCAGTTTGCAAACTGAAATATAGTGAGATGGTTATGAGGTCACCAGCCAGACTGTTTTTGATTTTCATAACCATGGAAATGAGAGCTGGCATTTCAGTTTCAGTGGAGAGGTTTTTGAGTGGCAGCTCCTCCAGAAACTAAGGACCTCATCCCATGAGTGAGAGGAAAGCAGAGGAAACTGTCTTAATCTATTTCCTGTCATTGGGGTTTGTCCTCTGGGATGGCTAGCTATCCCATGTCCTTCCCCATCAAAGTCCATCTTTACTTCACTTTCTCCCTTTTGGAGTTGGGGAACACCCAACTTCTCAAAATGGATTTTGAGGAGTGGATTTTGAGGAGTGGATTCATTGCTACACTGATAGAGAAGCCACTAGCTGCCACTACAGAAGAACTGGGAATTTTTGGTGTATACAGATGAATGACATGTCTTGCAAAACTCTGAGGATCAAAGAGGGGTGAAAGAATAAACCGTATAAGCCGATTACAAAGCATGGAATTTAGGTGTGTGCTAGCAGTGACCAACATAAATTGTAAACAGGTGCTTTCCTGATAGATTTTAAAGAAATTTCATCTTTGGCTCTTCTTCCCTTTGTTCATTTTTTAGCAAGCAAGTGTGCATATTTTCACGAATGGGAGATTTCTGTGCAAGCATTCAAATGTTAACAGTGTATGTATGTGGAATATGATAGATTATCCATCTGGCTGGTATTCAAGTGAGATTTTTGAATGCTTCACTAAGCTCAGTTGAAACAAAGTAAGGAATTTCTTCACCTAGATTCTCTTTCAAGCCCCCCCTTCTCTCTCTCTCTCTCTCTCTCTCTCTCTCTCTCTCTCTCTCTCTCTCTCTCTCTCTCTCTCTCTCTCTCTCTCTCTCTCTCTCTCTCTCTCTCGGACTTCAGCCCGAGCTTTGTGAAGTACCTTCATGGCTAATAGAGACTTAAAAGAACTAATCTTTGAAAGAACTAATGTACTTTCTCTCTCTCTCTCACTCTCACTTTTGGTTAGGATTCTCCCATCCCCACTAAGCTAGCAAAACATAAGTTAGTATTAGCTTGCTTAGAATATTATTGCCTTAACTACGAAAAACCATGAGATTTATTTATTTATTATTTATTTTTATTTACTTTGCTTCTAGACCACCTCTCTCAGCCCGAAGGTGACTCAAGGCAGTGTACAAATGGCAAGAACTGCCCAAGACAAACATATCAATAATTATCAACACAATTCCAACATATACAAATTAGCACTTAACGTTAAAAACACAATATCAGTGTCTCATTATTTTTCAGGATCTCTCGCTGAAAAAATGAATCATGTGTTACATCCTTTTCTCTTTTTTTGTATTTTTACTGTTATGCTATAAGCAATATAAGTACAATGTTACTACTACTACTACAAGTGTTGCTATTTTTACCTCGAGGTGAGTTACAACATAGATAAAAACACATCATCATCATAGACATTATAAAATACACAAAATGATTTCTGCAAGTGCATATATTAAAATACACAGAACAAAGTTTAAAATATTGTGAACATAAGGCACAAGTATAAAATTCATGACAAAAACTGGCTGGGTAGGCCTGCTGGTTAATCATCTTACTGCTAGTATATAGCATTTAAAGACTTAATAGCATTTAAAGACTTAATGTCTACTATATAATAACATAATTATTAAACTTAATCTTCAAATATCACAAGAGTCTCTTTCTTTTATAAAAGTTATGAAAGGTTTTTTTAGAATTTTTTCTCTCTAAAGATGTCTCCTTAGAAAAATACTGCCTCAGAGCATGGTCGAGAAGCTGGATGGCCATCTGTTGGAAGTACTTTGTTTGTTCCTGCATGGTACAATGGGGTTGGACTGGATGACCCTTGAGGTTTCTTCCACCTCTGTGGAAGTAGTTTAAACTGATCCAAAGTCGTAGCGGAACAGCAGCAACAGCGGCAGCAGCAAGTCCAAGAATTAGTCCACAGGAATGCAGCAACGCAGGAACACAGCAAGGCAACAAGACAAGGTACAGGCAACCAGGCAACACTTTGCCAGCTGCAAGGGAATTGTTATTTTCCAGTCCCTCTTATTCACAAATCTTCCTCAGAGCTCGATTGAGCCGACGCCCCATCATTAACTCTTTCAGCTGCCACAAGAGCTTCACGTGCAGCCCTTTGTCTAGCACGCCAATCCTTTCTTCTCCTGTCACAACTTACAACATCCCAACATGAAGATAACCCATCTTCACTCTGATTCCCATCCCTGGTAAATCCCACAAATGAGTCACTACTAGTTGGCTCTTGACACACATCACAAACTTGCTGTACCTTAGTACAATCCATACCATCTGAGCTTATAGAAAATAGAAGTGTTTACAAGATAGTGGCTGCAAGAATGGTATGATGTAATTGAAATTAATAAATTGTGTGCTTTATTTAGGAAAAAACCCACTGGTGACATTTTTGCAAAACCAGGAACCCCTGATCGTCCTTTTGCAATAAAAGAGAACCGCTTTGAGTCCCCCCCAGGGGTGAGAAAGGAGACATATAAATACTGTAAATAAATAAATATGATGGTAGATTTTGATCATTATTAATGAAAAGAAGAAGTATGCTAAGAACTGGGGAAGATTCTATATATTAAGATACATAACCAATGTAAAGAAAGTTGGAAGTCATTTTACCTTGCCTCTTTTTGTCTTTAATTGTGTTTCTATTTCCTTTCCTTTCTTACTTTTTTCAATTTCCTCTGTGTATACATTTTAACATTTCTTGAATTTTTAAAAATAAAATACATCTATAAAAGAGAGGAACTAACAGAGCCAGTAATGCAAAAAGAGAAAGCGAAAAACTCATCTGCTCCTTGGTCCTAACAGGATATTTTGCAATATCTGGGAAATGAGGTGGCTCGAAACGGTTACTTTGAAAAACTAGCCAGCAGTTAAAAGAGGGAGGAAGCAAGCAGAGAGAAGAGAAAGGGGCTAGTGTAGATGTGCAGGTGAACAGGCCAAAATCAAGATTAGTTTTCTGGATTTTTGTTTTGGAATAGTTTTGTTGATTTAATCCATTGATGTGGATATGGGGGGGGGGGCAGTTGGATAAATGAACGATAATATTGATATAAAGAATAAATTAGGATTTTGCTTTTAAAGTATTGATTTGTCCATTGTTAACATATTGTGTGTTCTTCTCTGAAATTTCCCTTCTACAATTCCATCCACAATAGACTCTCTTCAAGATACCTATATTTCTGACCTGGCTGAGTTTGAAGCTCCATGGTTGTAGATTACTATGTAATTTGTACCATTTCCATTTTTTATGACAAATTAAATATTAATGATGTATCAGTTCTAAATCTGTAACAAATTTATCATAATTAAATATTTATAATTAATAATGTACTGGGACCAAGTGCAAATCAAGTCTGAACTTTCCCTAGATGCCAAAATGACTAAATTGAGGCTATTGTTTTTGGACATGTTTTGAGAGAACTTGGTTTACTGGAAAGGATGGTAATGTTTGGCCAAACAGGGGTACTAGCAAAAGAAGGAGATTGCATTGCAGGTGGATTGACTCATTTAAGGAATGCATGATTTAAACAGGGATGGTGATGACAGGGTGTTTTGGAGATGCCTCTTTCATAGCATTGCTATATTTTGTTGATTGGATGGCAGTTAATGTATAGGTTGAATCCAAATACAAGTGCACAGTGGTCCCAACCTATCCATGAATGTTTGGTTCCAAGGCCTATCACAGATATGAAAAAGGTAGATAATCCCAGCTTGTATTATTGGTAGAAACATGCATGTGCATGCTTCAACATGGCAGCATTCACATCTCCACCATTTACTAATATGGGGAATAATGATCCACAGTTATTGGAAAGCATGGATTTCTTGGGTCAGAGCGCGCACTACATTTCCTCCTTGGCTGAATTTGGTCTCTCATGTTAGAGAGAACAACTGCCAGACAGACATAAAGGGGAGATAGATAGATAGATAGATAGATAGAACTTATGTTGAAAAGAGAAAGATTTAACCATGTTCTTTAGAGCTATGAATAAGGAAGGCTTCTTTAAGAAGCATGTTTTATAATAAGTAATTGGAGAAGAATCTATGTCAGATTTGGAAACTTGCATCTGTTGCCAATTACTTAGTGATGTACAGCTTTTCTGCACAAAATAGCAATACTGTTGCCTATAACATTTAGGGTAATTATGACATAAAGACCATTGCTTTGGAATCATTCCAGATAAGTGTCTATGGTTTTTTTTTAAAGAAAACATTTTAAAAACAAAGATAAATAGGAAAATTGTGCTGGCATGAAGAGAATGTCTCAGACACAAAATCTCTTTTTGTCTTTTGTTATTTGGATCACTGGCTGCATTTGAAACTTTGCAGAAGATCTATTCTTGCATATTGTGCCTACATTTTCCACAGTAGAAAAACTATTTCCAATACTGAAATGCTCAGTAGGTGGCTTCATGTTTCGCTAAAAAGTGGTGGGTTTGCATTCATTCTATAGACTAAGTAGCTATAGTGTATTCAAAATTGTCTTTGTAACGAAATGTCAAATTCCTCTTTGTATAATAAAGCCAGAAACATACTTTTGCAAAACACCAGTTATACGAGTATATCACTAACAGGGTTCCAGCCTTTGTGTATTTTAAAATGTAAGTAGCAAAGGAGGTATAACTCTGAAGCAGGACGTTTTTGTCAGGTTCTTTTTTCACCTTTTTTGCTTGGTTTGTGAATGGAGATAATCACAAAAGGGGCTTATATGTAGGGGTATGTAGGTGTGTGTATGTAGGTGTGCAGGAAATGGCTGTTGGCCTAGGACTTCAGAAATCCAAATTCTAGTTGCTACTGAACCATGACACTCTCATGGATGACCATGCAGAAATCTCACTGTCAGATTGAACTCCTCTCCTGGGGTTTGATAAGTGTAAAGTGATGCGAAGGAGAACCATATATGCCATCTTGAACTCATAGGGGAAATTAGTGGATATGAATGCAACTGATAAAAAAAATTAACAAATGTGTGTGTTTGTGTAACTAACTGGGAGGTCTTTGTTTTTGTAGCTTCCAAGAGAAATGAACAAAAGGAACAGAAATAAGGGTGAAGAAATTATTCAAAAAAATTCAAAAAGTAATTGAAAATATGTTTCTCAAAATTGGAAAACAAATCCTGGACTAAGTGGAATATTCACATTTCAGGGCTTATTCTGTACAAAATTCACAATTTATTTTTCCCCATTGAATTTTCTGCAGACAGATTTGTGTGTGCATGTGTAGGAAAGGCTGTTTTCTTTGTAAAACAACTACATGTGAATTTCATTCAGTATAAAGTCTCAAACTGGGAATATTTTTTTCACAGCAGGGAAGAAATTCTAAACCTACTCATTGCTTCCTTCCATTATAAAATTAGTAAAAGTATACCACCATATTTCCCCCCAAAAGAGAGATTCTGCACCAAATTAGATGTAGTTGGCTCCAACTCTGGCAACTTGTCCTCTGTTTCATTAACTCCAATAGAAACAGCTGTCGGTGAGAGGAAATGGGCTATAAATAAAAATAATCGTTTGATTATGTGAATTCATTTAAGGCTGCGTAAAAACAGTTTGAAGTGTAAGTGCTTTCTCCTGTGATCGTGAATTGATAGATCATGGCAAAAAATCAAAGCAATGTGCCCGAGAGTATGAAGCACTAACAAAGAATTATGTGTATTCACCTGGGAATATAGAGTTTAAAAGTGATAACAAAATTCATTTAGGTCCACAGTTTGCACTCCAGCATTGTGCGCGTCGGTCGGGACGTGTCTCCGCCCTTCCAAAGGTGGGGGCCGGAGTGCAGTTGACTGTAAACAAGGATGCTCGTGAGCGTTGCAAACGGCCTGGCAAATGCAGCGTGGAGAGGTTCCCAAGTAAATAATAGTTCCAAGGTGGAGGAGGTGTGTCGTCGACGGGATGAAGTGCCTAGATCTTTCCCGTTTCGGGTCCTTCCTCAGGACGATCCACACCCGGGAATATACACAACTGTACATAAAATAAACACAATATAATGCCTCTTAAAGGAACATAGGTGGGTCGATGGGCAGGGTAGGAAAAGGTAAGCTTACCAAATGTTGTTTTCAGGTCCCCCATTGGGGAGAAAGCCGCTGATGCGGTCGAAGGAAAATAAAGGGCCAAATGGCGCAGTGACCGAAGGTCCGGTCCAGGCTAAAGCCTCCCTGGAGGCTATATCCTAACAGGAAGATGGGATACAGCTGGAGCCCCAGCGGTGGGTCTTGGTGCAGTAGTTTAATTCAGTAAAGCATTTAAACTGACAGGCTCATTTAAACCGAAAGGTTGCTCACAGGCACATTGTATAATATGTTTCAATTCAGTTTTGAGTAAGGTGGATTGTAGGTCCATGTGGGGTTGCATCTCCACTTTTTCTAATCCAACGAACTTAAAATCCGGGATGGATTTGTGGACTTCTTTGAAGTGTTTGTATAAGTATACGTCTTCATTACCAGAGAGGATTTTCAGTCTGTGTTCCCTAATCCTCGCCCTCAGCTGGCGTTTGGTAACCCCCACATAAAGGAGGGGCACGAGCAAAAAAGGAGGTACACATTTTTCTGTGGCACATGTACAGAACTGATGGAGTTTAATGGTCTTGGGCGTGCCAGGAATTTGAATCTGCTTCAAGGGGCTCACAAAGTCACAACAAATGCAATGCCCACACTTGAAAGTTCCAGCTTGGAAGCTGCTGGTGGTCTTCCTCCTGGCCCCCAAATCTGAGTGGGTGAGCCAGTCTCCAATGTTGGTGGTACGTTTAAATGCTGGCATCGGAGGTTTATCCAATCCTGCAACATCGGCCACAAGGGGCCAATGACGTTTGACCACATTGAGAATTTGTCTACTTTGAGGAGTGAACTTAAGAGGCCAAATAAGCCTATCTGGTGTGGTTTTAGTTTTGTATTTGAGGAGATCCTCTCGTGGTGTTGCGTCGGCTTTGTGTTTGGCACGGGTGATTAGGTCGAGGGGTTACCCTCTTCCTGAAGTGGTCCATCAGAACAGTGGCTTGTTTCTCGTAGTCCCTACTGGAAGTGGATTTCCGTTTTATCCGGATAAGTTGTGAATATGGAAGATTGTTCTTCAATGGTGATGGATGAATGGTGATGCTGCATCAAATTTACCACCGTTTATAACAATGTGGAAGTGAATTTCCTGGATATAACCATCTTTAAACACGAGGATGGCTTGGGAGTGAAACCATTCACGAAACCCATTGCAAAGAATTCTCTTTTGCATTATGGAAGTTTTCATCCATCACCATTGAAGAACAATCTTCCATATTCACAACTTATCCGGATAAAACGGAATTCCACTTCCAGTAGGGACTACGAAAACAAGCCACTGTTCTGATGGACAACTTCAGGAAGAGGGGTTACCCCCTCGACCTAATCACCCGTGCCAAACACAAAGCCGACGCAACACCACGAGAGGATCTCCTCAAATACAAAACTAAACACCACACCAGATAGGCTTATTTGGCCTCTTAAGTTCACTCCTCAAAGTAGACAAATTCTCAATGTGGTCAAACGTCATTGGCCCCTTGTGGCCGATGTTGCAGGATTGGATAAACCTCCGATGCCAGCATTTAAACGTACTCACCAACATTGGAGACTGGCTCACCCACTCAGATTTGGGGGCGAGGAGGAAGACCACCAGCAGCTTCCAAGCTGGAACTTTCAAGTGTGGGCATTGCATTTGTTGTGACTTTGTGAGCCCTTGAAGCAGATTCAAATTCCTGGCACGCCCAAGACCATTAAACTCCATCAGTTCTGTACATGTGCCACAGAAAATGTGTGTACCTCCTTTTTTTTGCTCGTGCCCTCCTTTATGTGGGGGTTACCAAACGCCAGCTGAGGGCGAGGATTAGGGAACACAGACTGAAAATCCTCTCTGGTAATGAAGACGTATACTTATACAAACACTTCAAAGAAGTCCACAAATCCATCCCGGATTTTAAGTTCGTTGATTAGAAAAAGTGGAGATGCAACCCCACATGGACCTACAATCCACCTTTACTCAAAATTGAATTGAAACATATTATACAATGTGCCTGTGAGCAACCTTTCGGTTTAAATGAGCCTGTCAGTTTAAATGCTTTACTGAATTAAACTACTGCACCAAGACCCACCCGCTGGGGCTCCAGCTGTATCCCATCTTCCTGTTAGGATATAGCCTCCAGGGAGGCTTTAGCCTGGACCGGACCTTCGGTCACTGCGCCATTTGGCCCTTTATTTTCCCTTCGACCGCATCAGCGGCTTTCTCCCAATGGGGGACCTGAAAACAACATTTGGTAAGCTTACCTTTTCCTACCCTGCCCATCGACCCACCTATGTTCCTTTAAGAGGCATTATATTGTGTTTATTTTATGTACAGTTGTGTATATTCCCGGGTGTGGATCGTCCTGAGGAAGGACCCGAAACGGAAAGATCTAGGCACGTCATCCCGTCGACGACACACCTCCTCCCCCTTGGAACTATTATTTACTTGGGAACCTCTCCACGCTGCATTTGCCAGGCCGTTTGCAACGCTCACGAGCATCCTTGTTTACAGTCAACTGCACTCCGGCCCCACCTTTGGAAGGGCGGAGACACGTCCCGACCGACGCGCCTGTTTGTTGCGCTCTTGCCCGAATCCCGGGTTGAAGGCTTTTCAGCCACAAGTCACACGGGGGGGCTTTACTTATTTTCATTTTCATTGTGAGGACCTATTTGGTGTCCTGTAGTGCCACTGACTGCTTTGCTGGGAAGTCCCAGTACTATCTGTTTGTATTTTGCTTTGTTATATATAGAGGACGCTTGCATGCAACGGCCGTTGATTTCCTTAAAAACAGTATTTTTGTTGTTGCTTGAAACATTTATTTTCTTCACTTCTTTATGAGAAACTTGCACATTGACTTTTAACTACTAAGGGAGCTGGTTATCCTAGAATACTAGTAGTAACAAAATATGCAGCACTACTACCTTACCTCTAACAAACAAACAAACATATATTCTTTATACACAGGTAACCCCTAAGGAGAAATCCTCTTCTGTCCTTTTTATCTCATGATGTGTGACATTTGTACTGGTTTTTTTCCCTTTGTGTTCTTTTTCCTTTTTTGCCTCTCCAGGTCTCCAGGCAAGTTCCTCATACCACTGCTGGCTAATTGTTCTTACTTTTAAAATTCCTTTCTTTAACCCAATTCAAGTCTCTGACTGTTAATCTGAAATCTATCATACACGCCTTTCCCTTTTTATTTTTAAAGTTTTCCTGTTCCACTTCCCCGCATTCCTTATAGATTGCCTGTAGCTGGTTAATTCCACTAACTTTATGCTTGTAACCTATGATTACTAGTCCAACCTTTGGTGCCAAACCCCCTAAATAATGAGGCCACTTACAGCAACATTGGATAAAAATAGGAGCCACATAATTTAAACTTAAACCTACTGTATTTAGAACTTTATTGCAAACGTGTATGGGGGAGGGGGCAAAACCTAGCTTGAGACTAGTAGGAGCCTGTCCTTAGCCTCAGGGATAAACCCAACTAATAGGTCACTCTTCAGCCTGCTATACATTGGAAAGCGGACCCTGGTTTCACAACCCCTGTTGAGAGCCAAATCCTGGAGCCAACAATAAAGCTTTCCCCCTTTCCTCAAGCTTCCAGTCACCAAAGATAATTCCAGACACTTAGCCTTCACCCTAATAAGTTCACTGTAACTAAACTTTCTCCCCACTTCCTGCCAAGTGACACCTATTTAAGGCAAAGCCCTCTGCCAATGTCAAAGTCCCCTTCTAAAGTTTAGGGTATGACAATACGACTCTGTCAGGGGGAAGTGTTGCATCTCTGTCATGACAGCAGGCCCGTGGAACATTCTATATTCCATAAAACCTTATATCTGGTTCTTTGAGACTTTTGGTGGCCAAAGGGGAAGCTGGAAGTGGAGAGTTATGTGTAAACCTGTCCTGTATGTCATCACAGCCAGGTCAGCCCTCTGGATTGTTGCAGCCCTTGTCTATTCCATCATGACCTTGGGAATTGGTGTCGGTGGACTTCATCATGGATTTGTCCCTGTCTTTGGATCAAGATGCCATCTTAGTGGTAGTGAACTTTTCAACCAAGATGGCCCACTTTATACACTGTGTCGGCATATCTCAGTTTTCTTCAAAGTGTTGGCAGTCCCTGTTGAAGCTCATGGGGATCCAGTTGCATATGTATTTGCCCAGTATCTGAGATGGGACAAACATAGATCAGCAATATGAGTAGACTTTCACTGAGGAACCCACCTCTGCAGAGCAGGAGTGGGAAGGAGATAGGGATATAGAGTCAGGTCAAGATAAGGGGCTTCAGGAAGCAAACCAGGAACGAAGTATTCCAACTAGGCTGCAATTAAGAACTTATGCTATTCAAATGAGAAGATCCAGTTGGTTCGTTGAGAGGAGGCCCAACAGGTGGGATAACTTGGAAAATTGGCGAAAGTAGCTGGAGACTGGATCAGTTAGGTGCTGGAAGTAATGTTGGGCACATTGATATAATCCAAATCCCTGCTGGTGAACATTGACTTGACTGGACCTTAATTTTGATTTGTGAATTACATACTTGGCTTTGAACATTTTGGAAAGAACTTTGGACTACTCTTGTGTCTCGCCTTTTTTTTTTTTGGCTGACTGCTGTGGATGACTTCAGACTGCCTTTGATTATGAGGTGGTGTGTGGCTTTTAAACTATAATTTAGTGGACAGAACTCTGACAACCCCCCACAAGGGGTAAGAATTCTTTCCTGCCCCCTCAGTGTCCATAAAAACGTACACTGTATCAGAGGTGGGAGTGTGGGCCATCAAACCATGCAAGTAGAACAAATACAGACAGAGGCAGCTTAAATAGTTTCTACCAACCCACATTCTCTCTGTCCAAATGTTTTTGCTTCTGGCTAGATCCTTGTATGTCCTTCCTTGAGGGGAGAACCCAAGCATGCCTCCTCTCTCAAATGTGTGTCAGGAGGCCAAGTACACTAATTATTATCTATTAGTACAAGAAGCCACATATTCAGTTGTCCTAAACTGGCTCTAGTGGCCTTATTGTTAATTCTTCCCTCTTGAAAAAACATTTTTTTGCCATTATGTGCTATGACTGTAGGTTAAAGGTTAAGAGATGCGTCATTTGGACATAAATGTGTATTACTATGTATTGGCGAGAGCAACTGAGAAGGTCTTTTCCCGTTTCCTCACTAAAGATGTACGTAAAGTTGGTGAAACTTACAGAAAGCCCTGTCCCAATGATCCTAAAATTCAAGCAGGCTTATATAGGGAGATATGGTGTTTCAGATATTCTGGAGATGACCTATACAGAGTTTTATAGATATTGGACAGTACATAATACATTGTGTCCAAAAATGGATTGGTATCCACTAGTGGAGCTGTTGTAAGCTGTCGGAGCTCCCTCCCCCCCTCTCTCTCTGGAGGTGAAAGAGTCTTCCTGAAGACTTGGGAAATTGAGCACATGCCTTGGAATCAAAGATAAGTTAACTTACTGGAAGATTGAAATGAAAATTTCCTGCTCTTTCCCCCTCCTCTTATCCATACTGTCATTCATTTGTTTTATTTGTATTGCATACACATCCCAGATGTGGAAACCCACCCGTATTGTTAGAGAAATTGGGGGTGGAGGATGGTTTAGAGGGGATGCAGAAGGTAAGAATGGGTTAGAAACTTCCCTTCCATTAGATTTCTTAGATTCTTATCTAAAGATCCCAGTCTCAAGACATTTCAGTGCTGTGATAAACTAAAAATTGTATTGCTGCAGAAAAAATAAATCTGGCTTGTTTAACAGCTTTATAAAGATATTTGGGGGCATGGCATCCCTGAAGTCCAATAATAGCATGAGAGGTCACCTTAACAAATCTTAAATTGGTTCACGTACTCTTGCCGTCTTCTTCTCCCTTGCTACCAATACATAAAATCTAACAAAATTGAATGGTTTAGAGAAAATGCCCAGAAGTCTATTCACAATGACTGAAAAAGTCCACAAAATCCACATTTGTTTCTATCACAGATAGAGGGCTAAAATGAGAATGTAGATCTTAGTATAGATACTGACATTATTCTGTCGTATATCAAAGAAATAGGAAAGGGAAAATGTTTGGAAGATGTTATCTCAAATGCTCCTAAAACATAATCCCCAGATAGCCAATTAAATGCTTCCTGGGAAGTTCCCGAACAGAGAATGGAGGCGACATCCTTTTTTGTGGTTTGTTATTTAGAAAATAGAGCTATCATTTGTTTGTAGGCTAGGAATGGAAAAATTGTTCAATCAGTATTTTCCAGAGCCAGTCTCCACTCAAAATTTTTACTTTATCTCCCAGAATTCGTGACCATTGACCAAGCTGAGGCATCTGAGAACTGAAGTACAAAATATTCAGAGGAACAGAATTTGGGAATCACTGTGAAAAGCAGAAATACAGAGTTTTGTTATCATATTTGGGAAGAGATGGTTATAAAGGTGTGTACATTAGTGAGTTGTGCAAACAAATATGAATACTGAGAAAAGTGTATGAAGTACAAACTGTAATTGTTTGGAACATGGATGCACAAGAAAGAAAGAAAGAAAGAAAGAAAGAAAGAAAGAAAGAAAGAAAGGAGGGAGGGAGGGAGGGAGCGGTCCACTCCGCTTCTTAAGGAGTTCTACTGGCCGCCGTTCGTTTTCTGGGCCCAATTCAAGATGCAGGTTACAAGGCCCTGAATGGTTTGGGACCCGCCTACCTTCAGTACCGGTTTTCCTTCTATGTACCAGCACAACCCCTTTGATACTCTGGGGAGACCCTCCTCTCGCTTCCCCCTCTGTCGCAAGCACGACTTGGGATGAGGGAAAGGGACTTCTCTGTGGTGGCCCCTGGGCTTTGGAACTCACTGCCCAGAGAGATTAGGCAAGCACCCACCCTGTCAGTCTTCAGGAAAAGCCTAAAAACCTGGCTGTTTCAGTGTATCTTTGAGGAATCAATATAACCCCCACATCATGACCAGCTCACCATAATATGTCTGCTGGTGCACTTTACCTTTAGTGATAATAAAGTTTTTTATTATTATTTTTATTATTATAAAGGAAAGGGGGAATAATAAAAATAAAATAAATAAATAAATAAACTTTATTTATACCCCGCCCCATCTCCCCAATGGGGACTTGGGACGGCTCTCACGAGGCCAAGCCCAAACAACAAATTACAATAAAATAAAATCAAAACACCAGCAATGAACACAATAAAAAAGATACATATAAATAAAAACAATATACAACTAGATATCTAAAATCACAAAGATGGGGCGGGCTGCAAGCACATATATAGAATGTTAAAATGTTAAAACTCGGGGTGAGAAGAAAGGAATTTCTCTAGGGATATCTATTTATACAACCGTTATTGATTTTAATTGCAATTGTTTGCTTTCAAGCACTTGGTGAACCATTTACAATATTTATAGCCCCACTTCTGTAGTTCAAAATGAAAGAATGCACTACTGTATATGTTCCTTACTATTGCACACAATTGCTGGTGATTGCTGCATATGGCAAAATATTACTTAGGGAAGAATACAACTCCTAGGATTCCTCATGGTCTTCCCTGACAATATACAACAGTAGCCAGATTAGACTCATTGGCCAAGACTTGGAGCTCTTAGTCGGTTAGTTTAATGCTTATGTCTGGATTTATTGCTATATGTTGGTTGGGTGGAATTATGGTTTTTGTATTTTGTATTTTTTGTATTATCGTATTATGTAGTTGTCTTTTTTATTTGTTAGCTGCTTTGAGGTCCATTTGTGGGAGAAAAGCAGGAGAAAAGTAAGTAAATAAATAAATAAATAAATAACGGCAATGACATTTCCAACTTCTGTCACAGACAATGGGCTAAGTGACCTCCGTGGTTTTTCTGTGTCTTTTTCCATTTCAGCAATGTGCTCCATCTTTACTTATAATGACATGCATGTGTCCACTACTTCTCTTTACTGGTGTTCACTGAACTGTCAGTACATGTCAGGGCCCCCCAAAAAGCTAGCACTTATGATCCCCTGCAATTTGCAGTCACAGGCAGACACCTGTAACATGCACACTTCCACTGCGCCTCTGCTGCTCTTCCTCCTTGCCTCTGTGCTTCCTGAATCAAGCACACTGGGCCACACTCTCTCAGTCAAGAGAACCCTTGGCAGATCTCTGTTTATTATGGTTACCACCTATTCACAACTACTCACAAATCAGACAGGCACAGCAGAAAAGCAATGGAAAGAGAAAGTTCACCTGGACGGTCCGTGCTTTTAAAAGACTCCTTATATCAGTTACCACCCATGGACATGGCATTGCTTGACCAGAGGTGTTGGTATGGTCTGGCCTCTCTAGGCCAGTGTTTCCCAACCAGTGTGCCGGGGCACACTAGTGTGCCGTGAGCAATCATCAGGTGTGCCGTGGGAAATTGGAACCTCCAGGAGGGGAGGGGGGAAAGTCTAGTGTGTTGAAGTATAAAAACCCTAAGAAACCTACCTCAATAAAGGCACAAAATTACAAACACCCCTCATCCTCACCCGTTGTCTATTTGGTCTCTCCCTCTCCATGCATTGGGAAGGCCCTCCTCCCTTTCCCCAAGTAGAGACCTCATCTTACCTCCTGGGGGTTCTGTGTGGGAGGTTTGGCCCCATTGGTGGGGTTCAGAATGCTCTTTGATTGTAAGGGAACTATAAATCCCAGCAACTACAACTCTCAAATGTCAAGGTCTCTTTCCCCTGAACTCCATCTGCGTTCATATTTGGGCATATTGAGTATTCATGCCAAGTTCGGTCCTGATCCAACATTGTTTCAGTCCACAGTGCTCTCTGGATATATCCAGAGTTGTGAACTACAACTCCAAAACTCAAGGTCAATGCCCACCAAACTCTTATAGAATTTTCTCTTGGTTATGGGAGTTCTGTGTGGGAAGTTCGTGTCTTTCTGCCATTCCTGCCAGGATATCTATGTTGAGTTCATCGAAACAGGCCCAGGTTTCACACTGAGTGTATAAATACATTTTAAAAACATTTTAACTATATGTATTAATGTGTTAGAGTGTCATTTTGTGTCATTTTGGTAGATGGTGTGCCCCAGGATTTTGCAAACGTAAAAAGTGTGCCGTGGCTCAAAAAAGATTGAAAATCACTGCTCTAGGCACTAGAACAGGTAATAGTTAAATGCCTTTTCCTTCCCTAGTGTTCAACCAAAATCCAACACTTGGAGAAGATTTTGATGGTCCAACATGGGTGGCCCACCTGCCTAAAGGCTAAGTTCTGAGCTGGTATGCACACAATTTCAGAGCTCTATTCAAATCAAATCATGTCAATTTTAAACCAATTGAAGTTCACTCAACTTTAAAATGCTGTATTGTGAGTTCTGCAGCACCATAATTCTGAGAGGAATATCTTCAACATGATAATAAGCTGAATATTGCTCATGGGCTGTCATAAAAATTCTAAAGCTTTCATGAGCAGAGTGCTTAATTCCAAATCACTATTATATTTATTCCTTTAATAGAGTCTTTAATAGAGTCCCCAAATTCCTTTCCCCAAAGTGGCTTGCTCCAATTTAAATTCCTAAAGAAAAATGGCATTCTATGCAGGGAAATGAGTGCTGGCAAGAGGAAGAAACAGTCCATCTCCAGATGGATAATTTCATAACATTTTGGGAAGCTTTTCACCTAGAAAGGTTGGACAGTCTTTTCATCAAATTTTGGCTATCGGTGTCAAATCATTTGTTGGACTTAAACCAAAGCTCTCTTTCATATGGCATACAGGAGGAATGAATAAAGTGCATCCTGGAACCACCCATTGCCCCCAAGTCTATATTTGTGGGGCCTTTAAGAGTTCTTTTTCTTGCAAAGAAAGAATGAGTTGTCAGTCCTGGAAACCTCAGGATTAGAGGCAAAGGCCAAAAATTTAATTCTATCCTGGTTTTGGTACAGAAACATTATTAGAAATATTAGTTGGAAGGGACCACAAATGCAATCTTGTCCTTTGTGGAGTTGAAAGGAAAGATATAGGATGTAAGGTGAGAACTGAAGTGAGAACCGGGGACCAGAGAAAATAAAACAGAAGTGGCTTGCATGAATACTCAAAACCAGGGGTTCCTAAAGTGTGCTCCATTTAGTTATTTATTTATTATTTGGATATATACACCGCCACTCCACAAGGGCTCGGAGGAGTTTACAAAATAGCACTGCAACCAACAATAAATTTATAAAAAACAGGTTAAAATCCATTTCATAACTCAAATGCCATGCGGAATAACTGCGTTTGCATGCCCTACGAAAAGTTGGCAAGTCTCGCAAGGCCCAGACTTCAGTTGGTAATGTATTCCACAAGGAAGGGGCCATGATCGAAGAGGCTCTACGCCTAGTAGCTGTCAAGCAGAAGGTCTTAAAATTGGGAATTTCCAACAGATTTTGATCTTCAGAGCGAAGTGATCTCTGGGGTTGGTAGGGGGTGAGGCGATCCCTCAAATACACTGGCCCAGGACCATACAAGGCCTTGAAGGTAAGTACTATCACTTTGAAGGTGATTCGGTGCTCAATTGGAAGCCAGTGCAGCTGCTGGAGGATTGGGGTGACATGACATCTCGCTGGTTCTCCGGCGAGGAGCTGAGCTGCAGCATTCTGCACCAGCTTGAGTTTCTGAATCACCGCCAGAGGTAGGCCAATGTAAAGGCCGCTACAGTAGTCTAGTCTTGAGATGACCATGGCCTGGATCACCATGGCCAGGTCACTCCTGGACAAGTAGGGCCAGTCACCTAGCCTGACGCAGATGGAAAAATGCAGTTCTACTCACAGCGGAGATCTGGGCCTCCATTGTGAGTAGAGGGTCCAAGATGACTCCTAGGCTTTTTACCGATGATGACGGACGTAGTGCCTCGTCATCCAGGGTTGGCAATTGGATATTCCCACTGCCCGGGCACCCAGACATAGGATCGCCTTATTGATTGTGAGGGGCTCTGAATCATGTGATGACATGCTGCTTTCCTTCTCCCCCTGCTCCTCAGGTCAGTGTAAGGGTGTGCAGCAGTGGTGCCATGCTACTTTCCTCTTCTCTCCCTCCCTGTTTCCATCTCTGTGACACAGGCTGCCAGACATGCAGCACATTCAATGGGCGGCTGCCCTGGGGCTGTCCCTCAGAGCCAATTGGCTGGAAGGAGCAGGTTGCTGCACAAAAACAGAAAAACCAAGAGCTCTGAGCTCAGAAACTGTCAGCAAAGATCACAGGAGCAGAGCTGTGACGAAGAACAGTGATTGTGTTTGAAAGGCAGGAGAGAGAGAGAGAAAGGGAGAGAGATAAGAGTTGTAAGAAAACTGAGCTGGACTTTAATTAGCCAGGGGAACAATAATAATGAGGGTGCTCCAGGTAGTAAAAGAAGAAATGGTGAGAAGAGAACCCTGAGAACTTAAGGTGTACATGTTGTCAGGTATTTTTCCAAAGCCTTAGCAGAGTACTCGAAGTATCTCTAAGCCCCATTCCACCTAGGATCCAAGCTCCCTCTGTGTGGTATAGGAATTGCACTGCAAGAATGACACTGACTCCAAGCACAGCAGGAAGGCTTTCTCTTCAATCATTGCAGAAGATAGTAAGATATCTCTATCCTCATCATCATCCACCATTCATCATCTCTGTCTTCATTGAACATATGGGAGTCACTTGCTTTTATACCATTCCCTATTGCATCACCCACTTGCCTGGTCATGGTCTCTCACAACAGAAGCAACTTGCATTTTCTCAAGTCGCTTCTGACATGAAAAAAACCTCCAATTTACTAGGTGTCTGTGCCTCAGGAATTTGCCATGTGACTAGGACTGAATGATTAAGCCATTTACCATTTTATATATGCCAGTTACTTCCAAACTCTGAAACTTCACCCTATATCATGATATTTCAGGGAAATACAAAGAAAATCAATATAATTAGATCAAAACAATAGAATTCATATAAATAGACTGAAAACATATCAAATATGTTAACAAGTTGAAAGAGGTTTAAAAGAGGTTAAAATAATATTCATACTCTAAGTTCCATTTTATTGATGTTTAAACAAATATTGATGGATACACATATTGCTGTTTTGCAACTTTATTGTATGAACCCATTACGATAGCAGTTGTAATATCATTGATATTGGTTTCATACCACATTGAGCAGCCTTGATATCACATCTCTCTTCATGAATGGATTTGTGCCAATTCATCAATTCATGGTTCTGCTGAACTTCGGCACACCCTTAAACCCCTACCATTCCATACTACTACTGTTCCTTACTTTTATATTTTAGCACAACTGCACAATTCCAGTATTTAAACAAAAATAGGCAAATATAAAATATAAAGGAAAACAATAATCTTGGGAATAGCAAGAGAGGAATGGGAAGAGGAGGACAATCAAAGTCTCTAACATCACCAATCTGTCAACAAGTTAATACAGAAGTGGAAGAGACCCACCACACCAAGACTGGTGATAGGAACATTGTGGGATTGAGAACTATTGATGAGTTTTACTTGTTAATAGTTAAGGATGGGAGAATCATGAGGGGGATGCAGACTAGTAGTGGGATGCATATGGCATTGTTCAGAAGGGACCTTTGGTGATGGTCCATCTTCAATGCCAGTTTGGTTAATTCATGTGATAAAGTCCTAAGTGTTCCCCAAAATTTTGGGAGAGGATGTAGAATTCTCAGCCAGGGAGCTCCTCTAGCTCCTTTGACCCAACTACTAATAGTTGATTCCATAGATACAGCCACAACAATTATGGAAACATGGTGCTACGAAAGTGTAATGTACAGCAGGGAAAGGGCTCTAAGAACATACTTAACGTGTGGTTAAACTAGCACAAGTCATCAAGGAATGCTGGTCAATTCTTCAACTGGTTCTACACACACACACACACACACACACACACACACACACACACACACTGATCTTAGCCAAAAGGCTGAGAAGCAATCAACTGGTTCTGTTGAATGTTAATACAATGACATAAAATGGATAGCAAAACATGATAGGAAGAACATTTCTTTTCCAACAAATGCAGGTTGAGTATTTGAAATGTTGGAGGAGCAACTGAGCCAAGAATAAGAACCAGGTTGGCGGTCCTGAGTGAAAAGGTTTTCACTTAGGCCCACCCCCTGCAACCAATCAGAGTTGCTCAGATTAGCTGCTTGCTCTCACATGTTGGGCAGGCATGAAAATGTGGGGCTCCCTGGGAAGAGGAAGCCCTAGGCAAGATGGTGGGTGAGAGGAGCACAGCCTCCAAACTGCCACAACCAAACTGTTTTGGATTGGATTTCTCTTTTTTTGGGTGGGAGGGATTTTGGAATATCCTTATTTGCATAATGAGATATCTTCAAGATAGAATGCACATCTTCATATACACCTTATTGACATAACCTAAAGGTAATTTTATACACAATATTTTTGCAATATTGTAGTGCTGTGTATGAAACAAAGTCTGTGCACATAGAACAGTCAAAAAGCAAAGTTATCAAAATATTGGCCACTCATGTGAAACATTTCAGATTTTAGAGTATTTCAAGAACCTGCAGCAAAAAAATAGTACAGAAATTCTGTCACTAAAAGTGCATATACAATCTGACTAGTCCTAAGACTGAGTGGATAGTCTCCTCTTATTTGGATGCAGGTATGATGGGTCTTTAATATACATAAAACTCTGAGGTGGTTTGTGTTTATTTCTTAACTTCTTTGGAAAACAAAACCAAGTTTCTGAACTAAACCAATTATATAACCTGAATTTGCTGGAAAATCTTTATTCCCAAATCATTTCCCTTATTTATATCAGCAATGTTTTGCCATCTATTTCCCCCATGTGCTGTCTTGGTTGCCAAAGAGGGTGTTATAAAATATCTGATGATATTATGTTCTGCCAATTGAATTCCACATTTATTACTTTTTGAAAGTGATCCTTAATTGTCTGCAGAGATATGCTAAACACCCTGCTCTCCCACTCTGCTTTCAGATACTGGGCTAATATCTTGGGTGGTATATACTGGTCTTTCATATTAACTCCTAAATCAGCATAAAGTCTGACAAATCCAGGGCAAGTAAGAATCTGAAAGTTTCCACATTGTTTTGTATTCTAATTTTTTTTACCCTCTGTGTTAGAACTCATCACTACAAGTGTGTAGATGCTATATTTGAAAAAGCCAAGGAGAGAGGCCGATGCTGATTAATTGTTATTTTTGTTTGCATTCAAGTCATTATTTTTTTTTACCACTGGCGGCACTAAGGCAAACCTATGACATAGTTTTCTTGGAAGGATTTGTTCAGAGCAGTATTTCCTTTCCCTTTCCCTGAAGGCCGAGGAAGTGCAACTTGGCCAAGGTTTTATGACTGAGTGGGGATTCAAGCCTTAGTCTTTGGAGCCATAGTCCATTGTTCAAAGCACAACAGCCACAAACAATACCTCAAAATATATAGAGAAGACATTGTTTAAAATGCTTGAATTTCACAAACTACCAGAGAATAAAGGCTATCTCATGGGCTATATCCTTGAAGCTGGAGCAGCTTGTCTTGAACACAAGTTAGCGAGTGTCTAAGAAAGTAGGTGTTTGTGTAGTAACTATAGAATAGTTTGTCTGGTCAGATCATTCACAGATTAGCTGGGAATGATGCATGGAGAAACACAAGTGTGGTCAAGAGCTGGTCCAGAAGATGTATCAGAAAGTCTGAAGCCAGCAGGGATTTAACAGAGTAGACCAAAATGTAGCTGGGAATGTTTGTGGGCAGTTCCTTCAAAGTCATCAGTACTTATCATCAGTTCCATGTCTGTTATTTAAATGGAACTGGGAAAGGAATTGTCTTCAGCACCTTCAGCTTTTGCCAGCTCCTGCAGGGAAGCAAGATCTCTCACTGTCTCCATTTAGAAAGTGTTCCACTATAAAGAGCTGCCTCTTTTCGACAATTTGTGTCTTCATTTTCCGTGAATGAGCCATCTAGGGGAAGGCTTATTATGCAGCTTGTGTCATGCCCCAGCCTGACTCCAAGCAAGACCACAGCCATGTTAAACCCAAGCGTTCAGCCAGGCCAGAAAGCAAGCCTCTGCAGAGGCCTCTAGTTCAACCAACGTTCAAGGACAGGCACAGCATACAGTAGCTCCATCTCGGGCCGATAAGAAGCGAGGGAAAGGCAGAGTCGGGCTGTCTCCCTTCCACCCAGGTGCAATCACTAATGAGTTGACATACCATCCTGATGCGGGAGGCATGAGAAAGCCCAGCCGGAGAGCTGTCCATGAGAACCAGTTACGATGCAGCTTGCGTCATAAGGATCAAAGCCTGGTGGGGGCTATATAAGTTAAGACCCAGAGATGTGCGGCATCTCGTGCCAACGTTCAGTTTTTGCCTCGCCAAGTTCCACGTACTCTAAGTTCCAGCCTGGGCCGGTGGGCCTTCAAGCCTTCGTACTCAAGTATTTGCCAAGCCTTTGTTGCCAGAGACTATCCAGGATTTAGCCCATTGGGGCATCAGGACTATTTCTTTAATTCAGTGAACCTTTTACTCTTTGGACTATTGCATTGCAAAACTAGATGCTGAGAGCATCAAAGGACTATATTTTTATCTCTTTGCTTCTTTTCATTTATTCTAAATAAAGCATTTAATCATGGCTGGTCTCAAGTGGTTTACTGAGGGGTCCTTCAGGTCTACGGTGCAACAGCTTGTTATCAAAAACCAGGACCCTAAAACCCATGAACGAGGGACCCTGATGGATGATCACAGTCAAAACCAAAGAAGAAACCTTTTCTCTTTTCCAACCTGGTTCATGACTATTATATGGTTGCACATGCATGGCCCAGCAGGGTGGGCACAGGGTTAATCCCATCACTCCTCCAGGCTACTTTGGTCCTAAGGAACAATCTCCTGGCATGGAACCCTCCTGCCCAATAATGCACTACTGCCTGAGAGACCATCAAGTTACCTATTGCAGTGTCTTTATCTCTCCTTGGGAACCTATCAGAAAGTTATTTCACCCATTCTGTCTGTCTTGAGAGCAATTAAGAAATTCTGGCATAGAAGAGTAAGGAACACATCACACTAGAGCATGGATCTACTTTAAATCTGGTTGCTGCCTCCTTCACAATTCTGAGGCTTGCAGTTCAGGGAGAGGCATTTAAACCACTCAGCCAAACAGGTCCTGGGCCTCACTAAACTAAAAAAACCCAGAATATTGCAGGAGGCAGAAACTGGATTTAAAGGGGACACATGATAGTGTGATGAGGGTTTAAGCCTTGGACCTAGCCCAAATTCCTTTCCAAGGAATCTAAAAGTTTTAAATCTGACAAGATACTGCTTATTAAAGTTCTAGGAAGCCTCCCCACCAGTCCAACAAAAGATTGTCACACTGCCCATCCCATAATGTTGCTGGTCTTGCAGTGGAGGCAGCAATTTGAATGGAAGTGTCTCATGATGCCCGTGTTGTGCTGGCTCCAATGGTGCCCATGTGATGTGGAAAGCAGCGCAGTAAGGGGGCAGCGTGTGAGGTGATGGATTTGCCCCACTACCCCTCTGTTTCTTTGGTGAAACCAGTCGAAGCAAGGTGCTTCACCTAGCTCATGTGAAAAGGTCTTTGGAGTGACACAACATAGAGTGACACAGTTCCTCTCCTTTGGTAAGATGCTTGTCAAGCAGAGAGGGATTGTGCACTGAATTTTCAGGTAAAGAAATCTTCTTTTCATGTCTTTTTTGCCAACCATGGTGTGAGAAAAAGTCACATCATTACCCTCCAGCTATTTCGAGACCCTTGCCTTCGTTGTCAACAGTTAGGGTGGTTCAAGTAATACAAAAACAGAGGGTATAGATTTGCATGAAAAATTCACTATTCCTCCTCCTCCTCTTTAGACCACTCCCTCGTATTTCTTCCAGAAAAAGAGTTTCAAAGTGACTGACAATAAAATGAATTTTCCAGATACAGGTTTGTTTTAAAAAGGAGGGAAAGATCAATCCCATCAAACAGATGCCCATTCTCTAAAATATACTAGGCTACATTGGCCATCTTATTTGTTTACTCTTGTAATTCAGATTAGCAAAACAGATATCTACATTATCTGTTTTGAACTGGATTATTTGAGTCTACACTGTCATATAATCCAGTTCAAAGCAGATAATCTGGATTTTATATAGCAGTGAGGTTGGGGACCTACTTAATCTGAGTAATTTGCAGAAAAATCCCTCCTGTCCTTCAGAAATATGGTAAAGACCTGGCTGCAGGACCAAGCTTTTGGGGCAGTGCAATGAGGCAATAATAGGAAACCTACTCCGCTGACCAGAGCGAGCATGGTGTCTTGAGATGGTTTTAAACAGCTGATTTTAAAGTAGATATAAGTGATTTTAATGTTTGTGCATATTAATAGTTTTATGTCTGGCATTGAATGTTTGCCATTGATATGTTGTGCTCCGCCTGGAGACCCCTTCAGGGTGAGAAGGGCGGTATATCAATGTTTCAAATAAATAAATAACCAATTTCCTTTCTATATCGTATATCTCTATTTTAGAAAGGGTTAGAAATCTTGACTTGAGAGTCCATATCACTTAGTAATTTTGCAAATGATGCAAAGTTCCATTGCTGAAATGCAATGCAACCTTATTAGTGAATTGTTTAGATTCATATCTGGGTACTGGCAAGAATGTTCCAATGCATCTGCTGTACTTTTGTTGCAAATAGGATGCTCCTGATTAGCATCAGGAATTTCTAATACACATTGGGTACTTGTGATGTGTGGTACATCTGATGTAGATTGGATCTGATTTTGATTCGATACCTCAACTATGCCTCATGCTCCAGTGCTCCCTAGTAGATGCTGAGATATACACCAGGAGTACCCTAGTGGACACTGGAGTTCATTGTGGACAAATGATCAGTCATTTTGCAATAGATGCTGGTACATTATAGCATTAGAAAAAGTCCCAAGGTTGATAGGGACATCGTGAAATGGCTCTGTTCTATGCCTTAGGCACATGACTCCATTTACAAAGACATAAGATTTCTAACTCTCATTCTCTTTCAGGGAAAGCTAAAGGAGAAAATGGGGAAATCTCCCAGAATTGCCAAATCCATGCAATCCTTGCTATTGCTCTGAGTAAAGCTATATGAAACCGATTTTGCATTAGAATTGTATCATTATGTACAATCCGTGTCCCATTAGTTGCCTCTTAAATAAACCAGCCTGCTATTTCCCGTTAAGTTGATTAAAGCAATAGCAATCCTTTGATTTTTTTTTCTTTTTACATATTTCATGGATGGATTGTCTTTCTTTGGAATGACATTCTGGGCAGGATTGTGAGTGGCAGTTGTGTTCTCCTTTGTTTCTGGGGATGGCTTTGGATGCAGTGCCACAAAGAAATGGTCTTTCATCATCATTACAGTTATGGCCAGCAGCGGCCATTGAGATTTATGGGATTGCAAAAGACCAGAGGTGTATTATATTGTGTTCCCTGGACTCAGGCACAATATCTGCTGGTGATGTGATTTTTACAGTTGGATAATCACAGTGAATAGAATGAGGACTATGGATAGAGGCTCTCCTGGAAATATTTAATATATAGCTTTTGCAGTGATTATAAAATACGGTGTCAAGGGCTAGTGATAACCAAAGCTGTCCTGAATCTAATTTCATTTTCTTACTCATATAGCACAACCCCTTTCCAACAGCCATGCTTTCTTCTCTCTTAGGAATGAACTACTTATTTTAAGTCTCAGTCAAGGTTATAGGCAAGAGAGTTAAACCTGTCAGAAAATAGTGCTCTGATTATGTATTGTAGCCCCTCTTCATTCACAATATTAGTATTTTAAGTATTCTCTGTCTCTGATAATATTAAGTACTTAAATACTTACATGTATTTAAAAATCTTTTAACCAGAGCTCACAATTCCTTTGCTATTAATGATCAAGAGTTTTACTAGTGCCCAGTTTTGTGATAACACTTTTCAAAACATCCCATCCAGCTTCATAGAAAAGGTCATAATCGGGGATTAAATAAGTATTTGTAATGTGGGCTGGGAAAAAGCAGAGATTGGATTTATAATAATTTCTGAAAACTTCAACAGTCTTCATCCCTGGATCCCCACTTTCCAGGCTGTGGTATACTGGAACCAGGGCTCACATAACCAAAAAATCAAGACTTTTTGATGAGCAAAGGTGATCTGTTGTTGCACCTCAGATCGCGGCCATACCCCCCTAGATCACATACACAAGCAGTCTCTGTATAAGTACTTTTTATCTGTATACCTTTATAAAGCGGAATGTTTGTATGTATGTGTGCGGAGGGCGGGAGGGCGGGAGGGCGGAAGGGCGGATATGTGGCAGCCACTTTCACAGGCCACAGCGATATGTGGCAGCTATTTGCATAAAGTCCTTTGATTGGCCAGCCTTGGCACTCCAAAATTCTAAGTGCCAGCTATTTGCATAAAGTCCTTTGATTGGCCAGCCTTGGCACTCCAAAATTCTAAGTGCCAGCTATTTGCATAAAGTCCTTTGATTGGCCAGCCTTGGCACTCCAAAATTCTAAGGCACCAGACAGAGGGCATTGATAGCCACAGATTAGCCAGCATCCCAGAATCCAGGCCTCTACATTCAAACAACAGGATTTCTTCCCACTGAGGGGAAAAATGCACCATCAACATTCCCTCCCCACTTGGCTCTGTGAAAACAAAATGGAATCCTGTTTTCTCCTCCCCCTCAGCTTTTACAAAATGGCTGCCTGCCATTCCGCCTTTTAAAGTTACCAATTACCAGCAGAACAGGCCAGAACATTACAGGCCCCAAAAGAGAGTTTAGGGCAAGATGGCCCACGAATGATGGGATTTGCATCCCAATTCACTTCCCAAAAAACACTGTAGCCCCTACAAATCACAGACCAGGCCCAAAATTTACAGTAAGGCTTCATTAACTTGATTTTCCTGACTAGGCCTCAGTTAATAGGACATTGTGTATAGCCAGGCCCCAAAAGAGAGTTTAGGGCAGGATGGCCCACGAATGATGGGATTTGCATCCCAATTCACTTCCCAGAAAACACTGTAGCCCCTACAAATCACAGACCAGGCCCAAAATTTACAGTAAGGCTTCATTAACTTGATTTTCCTGACTAGGCCTCAGTTAATAGGACATTGTGTATAGCCAGGCCCCAAAAGAGAGTTTAGGGCAGGATGGGCCACAAATGATGGGATTTGCATCCCACTTCACTTCCCAGAAAACACTGTAGCCCCTACAAATCACAAACCAGGCCCAAAATTTACAGCACAGCTTCATTAACTTGATTTCCCTGACTAGGCCTCAGTTAATGGGACATTGTGTATAGCCTGAATTAACAGTAACCAACCTTGGCACACTGAGCCCCTATGACCCATGATTCATTCTACTGCAGTTTGGAGTAGGGAGGACCATGGATGATGGGACTTGAAGTACCATCACAGGTTATGAGATTTGTAGTACTTTCAAACTCTTCATTCCCCACAGACCAAGGCGGCCCTGAACCACAAGACCAAACTTGGCACACAGTACCGCCATGTCCCACACTCCATCCTACTGCAGTTTAGAAGAGGATGGACCATGAAGGATGGGATTTCAAGTACCTCCATTCACTTCCCAAGCCCGCTGCGACCCTCATCCAGTGCATAATCATGACCACACTTGGCACAAAAAGCCCCCATGACCCAATGGACGTCCTGATGCAGTTCGGAGGGCGGACCACGGATGATGGGACTTGAAGTACCTCCACTCATTTCACCAGACCATTGCCAACCTCATCCAAACACTGATCAAGACCAAACTTGGCACACAGAGCCCCCATGACTCATTCTACATTCTGGTGCAGTATTGAGGAGGATGGACCACGAATGATGGGACTTGAAGTACCTCCCCTCACTTCCCAAGACTGCTGCGACCCTCATTCAATGACTAATGAAGACCAAACTTGGCACACAAAGCCCTCATGACCCACTCTACATCCTGTGCTGTTGGGAGGGGGATGGACCATGGCCAATGGGACTTGCAGTACCTTCACTAACTTCCTGAGACCACTGAAAGCCACATACACATCTAATAGGAACCAACCGTGGCACACAATGCCTTCCTCAAATAACCCGGGCACCGCCGGGTCCTCAGCTAGTTTAGAATAAAGAATAGTCCAAAGGTTGAAAGATGTAAGCAAAGTAAAGCAAATCCAAATGATAGTCCATAAAATGACCTCAAACTGGATTAAATCCCAAAGGAAGCAAACATCCGTAGCCAAGGCAAACCGCTACTGCGGTCAACGTGAACTTAAAGTCAGCAAGGCAAACCGCTCCTGCGGTCAACGTGAACTTAGAGTCTTGAGCATGAGTCCTTCCAAGCTAAACGTAGCTTCAGGTCTGGCGAAACCCTTCCCAGCCTGGTCTAATAAAGGAATCTAACTTCTATGTGTCCACCGCACCCCCCTCTTCAAATTCCAATCCTTTCGGGTGGATCTGATGTTCGCCCTTCTGTCGAAGCTCTGCTCATTAGAGCTCCCAGGTGCGATGCTATCAGGCTGGGAAATATCCTCCTCATCCCTGGAATTCCCGCTTGAGATCAAGGGAGTGAAAACACTTTCTTGGGAACCAAGGCCATCCTGACTCTCACTACCGAACTCTGAATCAACATCCGTTTCTTCTTCATCACCCACCTGCTCATTAGCAGCAGGCTCACCAGGCAACCCCTCATTCCTGGCTATCTCATCTGGTAACCCATCATCCCTGGCTAACTCAGATGAACCAGGCTGGAACACCACATCTGTCCCATACCTTCAGTTGACCAACCCCATCTGAATGTAGTTGTGATCTCCACAGCAGATAAAGCGAGAAATAGATGTTCTCAAAAATAATGTATCTTAATGAACTATCCCTATTGCAATCAAGTCTTAACATGCACCTTTGCCAAATGCTTCCAGTCATTCAGCAGCAATATTTGTTCTATTGCATTGAGATAACAGTCCACTTATTTCTGCTAGCTTGCTATGCTCTCTCCAATGAAGATATTGGGACTAACCGGTGATGAACACCAAAAGCTTCCAGTGAAGTGTCTCTTGAGTTGGGATGTGAGAGAACCTCATTAATGCCAAGGCTCTAGATCAGATTTTGGTTTGGCGAGGCAACATCTTGAGTATTCCCCAACCCATACAAGATCACTTGCCACCTTAACTACAACTGAGACTGTAGTCACACTGAAGAATTATATTAGTGTGGAGACAGTCTCATCACATTAACTGCCATGGCTCAATGGTGTGGGAGTCTGGGATTTGTAATTTTGTGAGATATTAACCCTTCTCTGTCAGAGAACTTTGTTGCCACAAACAATAAACCACAGGTTTCCATAGGGTGTGGCTATGGCAGTTAAAGTGGTGTCAAACCGTTATAATTCTGCAATGTTGGTGATCACTCTTTTTTGAGATCACACATTCTATGACTTGTATAAAGCAAGTGCTGCTCCAAATGAGTGTGTTCTTCAACTTGTGAAGCTAAGTACAAACACAGAAAGGAAGTAAGCACATAAGGACACATTGAATGATCTCCAAGACATAAATAAACCATTCAATGCTACTATAGTTTAAAAAACCCTGTGAATAATATTTTCCCTTACTCACAATCTGCTTCCGAAATTTACACAAATTCTTTTCAGAAAATAGCAAATATGCAGCCTGCCATTACATTGTTGCATATATTTGGTTTCTTTAAAAAAAACATTCGTTTTCTTATTTATCACACTATATTACAAGTTGGTTTTTGCACTCCTGTGTCATTTGAACTGACATTAGGAATTTTATGATGTCTACTAGGCTTGTTTGATAAAAAAAAAGGTTCAAAACTTGTTTCGGATGTAGGGGGTGCTGGTGGTTCAGACCTAAAGTCAATTCCGATTTTCACAGAAAAAAAGTTCAAAACTTTTCAAAACTTCTGAAACTTCCGAGTGCTTTGTTAATGTTTTCAAAGTGTTATTTCCTGTTTCATCGGGTTGTCTTTACTTTGAAAGTAGTTGTTTTACTCCAGAAAAAAAGGGGGGGGGAGCAAAGGGAGGAAATTCATCCACTGGGTTTTAAATTAATTTCCAGGCTCATGCGGGGAGACGGGAGTGAGGAAAGCCATCCACTGGGTTTTAAACCACTCCCCAGGCTCATATGTGGAGCCGGGTGTAGCACAGCAGTTCTCGTTTGTGCCTGGGGGGCAGGGGCCAGGACCGGGGGTCCCATTGGCATTGGGGCCTGCAGCAGCAGAGCTAGATTCTGAAGAGGATTTAGAAGGGTTAGCAGAAGGAGAGTTTCCCATGCCTCCTTCGCCCACAGAAAGTTTGGCATGGGAAGAAGGTTGGCCTGACCCTTACGAAGAGACAGACACCGGGGGAGGAAAGCCATCCACTGGGTTTTAAATCGCTCCCCAGGCTCATGCAGGGAGATGGGAGGGAGGAAAGCCATCCACTGGGTTCTAAACCACTTCCCAGGCTTGAGCCAAGGCCAGGGACCAGAAGTGGGAGAACTCTGAATCATTTCCAACTCACTCACTGCTTCATAACAGAAATGGCGGAAAAGGCTTCGGAAGGGCAAAGAGACTTCAGATTTCCTTTAAAACTTCAAAATTGCTTCAAAAAGCAAATATTTCTGAATTTATTCTGAATTACGAAGTTTCTGAATGAACCTAACAATATCTAATGTCTACCTTTATTTTCCTCCCATTTTTTTTGGTTCGAAATCATATATAACCATATAATATGATCCGCATATCATTTATCTGACCTGTGTATATGTTGATACTGAAATACCCTTTTGACTCCTCTATTTTCTTCCAATGGACTTTGATAATAGCGAAGGCACTTGGCAGTAAATATTGTGTTTGTACCTTGTGATCTATTTCATTACATGCTGCTAGCCTGGCATGTGTGTAGCTATCTCATAGGCTCACAGACCATATAGTGAATTTCAGACCAGGGGTCAACTGAAATGACAGAAGGTCTCACTCACTTTTCAGATGTTGCAAATATCAGCAGCTGTATAATGAAACAAAAAAGTATGAAACAAACAGTAGAAAAAAGTAGAAAAGGGCTGCCATGAAATAGCCCCTTGATTGAATTCGGGCATTCAACCTGTGATCAGCGTAAAATAGATGGCAACAAGTTATTTCCTGATGTCTGTTGTGACATTTCTTGAATGATATATATGGACTGTATTCAAAGAGCTGTTAGCGTAGCCCATTATGGATAGAAAATGTCAAAAACAACAAATGGCATTTATCCAAATCTGTAAAGGTAATAAAACAGTAAAAGAGATGACAAAAATACAGCTCCATCATCATGCTCCGTATTTGCAAGATAGAACTTCCTCCATAGCACTGAACTCCAAAATATTGCTGAGATAGGAATGACCATTTAAATAGTAAACTGATCTTGGTTGTCAGAGTTTGGTTTTTCTGGCTTGTATATGGGACAGGGATAGCTTTGGTTACCTTGGTGGATGACCTGCACAGAGAACTGGACAAGGGGAGTGTGTTCCTGTTGGTTTTCCTGGACTGTTCAGCAGCTTTCAATACCATCAACCATGGTATCCTTCTGAGTCCCCTTTCTGGGATGGGGTTTGGAGGTACTGTTCTTCAGTGGCTCTGTTCCCTCCTGGAGGGTTGTTCTCAGAAGGTGGTGTTCGGGTACTTCTGTTATCTCCTTTACCACTGGCCTGTGGGGTCCCCTGGGGCTCTGTGTTGCCCCAGATGCTATTTAACATATATATTAAACCACTGGGAGAGGTCATCCAGAGTTTTGGAATGTGGTGCCATCTATAGGCAGATATCATTCCTTTCCTTCTAATTCCTAATTCTAATTCCTCATTCCTGTGCTAAATCAGTGCCTATCTGGTAGCTGTAATAGACTGGATGAGGGCAACAAATTGAGACTTAATCCAAACAAGACAGAGATGGTCCTGGTCGGTCATAAGACAAATCTGGAAATAGGGAGTCACTTGTGTTAGATGGGGTTGCATGTCCCTGAAAATGCAGGTTCTCAATTTGGGATTATTCCTGGATTTGGCACTGAACCAGGACGAGATATCAGCAGTGACCAGGAGTGCTTTTGCACAATTAAAGCTAGTGTGACAATTGCGCCAATTGCTAGAGAAGTCAGATCTGGCCACGGTGTTACATGCCTCGGTTTAATCCTGGTTGGACTACTGTAATGTGATCTATGTGGGGCTGCCTTTGAAAAGAGCCCAGAAATTTCAGTTGGTTCAAAGAGTAGCATCTAGACTGCTAAATGGGACAGAATACAGTAAGTGTACAACTCCACTGTTGCAACAGCTCCACTGGCTGCCAACACATTTCCAAGCACAATTAAAAGTGCTAATTTTCAACTATAAAGCCCTATATGCCTCTGGTCCAGGTTATCTAAAGGACTGTATCTCTTTCTATGAACCTGGGAGACATCTGCGATCTACTGGGAAGGGCCTTCTCTTAGTCCCACCACCCGTTCAAGCACGCTTGGTGAAAACACAAGAGGGAGGCTTTTTGGTGGCTGCTCACAGACTGTAGAACTCTCTCCCAAGAGAGATCAGGATGGACCCATCCCTGCTGGTCTTCTGCAAGCAGATCAAGACCTTCTTCTGCCAACAGGCACTTGAGGAAGAGTAAGGGGAAGGTTGCAGGGGAAGTGTGGATTGGATTCTCAGGGGGAGGGTGCTGTGAGTTTTAAAGGATATTTTAAGAATTTTTAAATATTTGAATTAGTTTTTTCTACTGATAATTTTTATTAAGAGAGAAAGAGAAAGTGCTGTAGGGACTATTTAATTGTTTTGTATTGTACATTTTAAACTATGAATCATCAATATAGAGATTATAATAGACATTATTATTATTAGTTATTATTATATCCTATTTTCCACCAAAATGATTTTTTAAATGCCTAATAAGGGAATGGCAGTCCTAAAAGTATCCCGTTATTAAGTTTTTTGAGGTTTATGTGTAAAGTTTAGTTAATTTAACATCACTTGAGGGGGGGGGAGGTGATAGGCAAAAATGCAATAAATATTGTTGCTACCGATATTTATTCAACTTAAATTTATTTTGAGAAATGACACTCAAGACAATTAACAATATTGAAAAGATGAGGCAAATAAAGCTAAAACATTCAAAACTTAAAGCATAATCAAAACAGATCAAACAAAAGGATGAACAAACCACAAAATAATCAGTAGGCGTGTAACAAACTAATGAAGATTGAGGAAGTGTTTCAGAAATATATTTTCTTTTCAAAATTCTAATTGTTCTAATTCCAGTTCTATTTTTATTTAATGTCTTATATCAGGAATCAAAGATTACTCTCAAATTAAACAGATATGTGTGAATAATAACAATTGTGAAAATACGTATTTACAGTTGATGCAGCTTCTAGGAGTGAATTAAAGATCATTTTGATTAACAGAGAAAGTGAAAGTGCTATAGGGACTAAAGGCATCAGGAGAATCTAGTTTTGGGGAGAGGACAAAGAGAACTGAATTGTACACTAATTAGAAATAGCTATCTTTCTGTCTGTCTATCTGTTTGTCTTTCTTTTTAATGATATACTGTAGTTTCTTTCACTTTGTTGGTAAATGACACACTGTACTTTGACAACTGATATAAATATTGCCAAGTAATATTAACATAATTCTAAAAATTAAAACTTTGTTTAAAAGGGTGTATAGAATAGATGAGGAGGTTCTCAATTCCAGTATGATTTAGCTGAAACCATTCAAAGAAATGGGATTTCTTTTTCATTCATTCATTGCAAGACTCATACTCTTCATGGCTCTTCACATCTGCAGAAATCTCAGTCAGTTTCACTATCAATTGTGTTTTTCTGGCTGTATATTTTATACATCAGTATCACTTATTTTTGTCTGACAGCTTGCCTTTTCTCTTTCTGTGATGCTATATATGTGACTTGGCCAGTTGTAGTTACAGTGCAATACAAGCACTATATTAATGGAAAGGCATCCTTAGAATTACCATGGAAATGCAAAACAAAAACACCCCTGCCAAAACAAAACAACAACAAAAACCAAACAGACAACGTATAGCAAAGCCTACTGAAAAGAACCACATCAGGTGGAAGCATATCATAGAGTTTTGCTGTAGACGCGAGAGGATGTCTAGAGAACATATGGGGTGAAACTATGGGTACAAGTCCTGTGGATATGGGGGTGTACCATATAGTATCTCACAAGTTTATTTTTAAAAAATGGCCAACGTGAATTAATTAATCTAACCATTCTAATTAATAGGCATGGTTTAGAACCCAAAAATAGGGAATCGAAAATCTAATGGGGGGGGGGATTTTTTTATTAGTAATAGAAAGACTTATAAAAAATTTTCCAAAAATTTCTGAAATGTAACGTAATTACTAACGAAATTCGTTAGTAGTTCGTATGCCAGCGCATGCGCATTCAGATGGTTTTGGCCTACAACTCCCAGAAATCGTAACAGCTGGTAAATTGGCTGGGATTTCTGGGAGTTGTAGGCCAAAACTGGGATAAATCACACTGAATTCTAGATGGGACTCTCCAAATAGGAAGGAGCGAGGGGAAGGAGGGAGGAGGGGGTATTCTATTCTTGGAAGCAGCAAAAAGGAGGAGGAGGCCCCCTCGCTCCTCGCTGCCTCTCTCTCACCCCGATCCTGAGGGAGCGAGGGCCCAAGTTTGCCCAGGCTGAGAGGAAAAGGAAGAGGCCTGAGGCTGTGAGGAATGGTGGGAGTTGAAGTCCAAAACACCTGGAGGGCTGAAGTTGGCCTGTCATGAAGCCTCTTCAAGGCTTTAGATCCTGGCAGGCAGAAGGGGCAGGGAGGGCCCATCCACTCCTCCTGCCCTGCCAGGATCTAAAGCGCATCAAGGCTTGGCACGCTTTAGATCCTGTGAGAAACCAACCTAATGTATAATAGAATGAATGCTAACTTATAGAGTAAGTGCCTAAATATTATAAGTAATCCAACTGGTCATATACCTACATTCCATGCACATGCAATAATACAGCAGTAATAACAATGGGTATAAGAAGAGGTAAAATTCAAACCGAAGTATTCTGACTGGTCCCTCCTCAAGCGGTGCAAATGGGCTCTTCTCTATGAGCCCGGGATTCTGCAGCAAATCCCCCCCCCCCCCAAGAATATGTATGTGCACCCAGGCAGCAAACGCTGTGCCCGGGCTTTTGGCTTTTCCCAGGAGAGGCTGCCTCCCGGGCTCATAGAGAAGAGCCGTTTGCAGTTTGAGGAGGGACCACAGTCAGAATACTTCGGTTTGAATTTTACCTCTTCTTATACCCATTGTTATTACTGCTGTATTATTGCATGTGCATGGAATGTAGGTATATGACCAGTTGGATTACTTATAATATTAGGCACTTACTCTATAAGTTAGCATTCATTCTATTATACATTAGGTTGGTTTCTCACGTGTTGTGTGCAACTACCCCAATACTCTTTGATGCTTTAGATCCTGGCAGGCAGGAGGGGCAGGGAAGCCTGGAAAAATGTAAACAGAGAGGTTTACTCAGAAGTAAATCCACAAAGGAGGGCACTTCATCCAAAGTGCCCTCCTTTGCGGATTTACTCATGAGTAAACCTCTCTGTTTACTTCCTTTGCAGATTTACTTCTGAGTAAACCTCTCTGTTTACATTTTTCCAGGCTTCCAGCTGAAAGAAGGAGCAAGTTTAGGGCTTGCCTTGCCATAATACTTATTGGCAAGGGAGGCGGGAGGGTGGTGAGAGAGAAGGAGGGTGCCCCCCCTTACGACCTAATAACGATACTTAAGAAAATCCTGGCCCCCGAAGTTCTATAAAGAAAGTCCACTTCCTGGTTGGCGTTCCAGATGCGGAAATACTCAAAAGTAGCATTTCTTACGAATCCCTTCCGAATCATTTAATTTTCATAACTTTTTTCTCATGCCTACTAATTAAGTGCACTTTCCACCACTTCATGCAATAAATTAAAAGATGTATGGTAACTCTACATAACCAATTTCTCACTTTTCTACCAATAACTTGCATATACTGTATATTTCAGCAGACCACCACTAGAACATGATTTAGTTGTATAACAACAATAATGTCAATTGTTCACTGTGATATTTCTTAGAGTATTCAGAATGTAGTTTCTTGTAGCCATTACTAATATGGTTACCTATAAGTATTCAAGGTCATGTTACTACAGACTTTAGAAACTATGCCAAAATAAATAACAATGACCAGGCAGTATAACCTTTGTGTGCATTTCAGCTGCCATTGGCTCTGCTCTTGACATCCTCAGGGAAATAAATTCCATCACATCCCTACTTCTACATCATATTTGTGAGTTTTTCTTTAACTAGACCTTTGCCATGTAGGGTCTATGGTGTGTGTTTATAATGAGCAGTCATTATTTATAAATGAGCCCCTCATTCTCTTCTCATACTTATAAAATCAGGGTCATTCATGTATCATATGCTTGCCTCAACATAGCATTGTCTATGTGACATCAATGAGCCTGTAGAAATGTGGAAACGGATAGGCAGAGTAAATAAGAATTTAGGAAATTTGTCTTGATTCAGGACCGGACAAGCCAGTCATATCAGAATATGAAAGTAAGTGGTGCAAGTGAAGAAATGAAACCAGATTATATGTGGTGAAGGCTGATATCTGCAAATGAGGGATCTGCCTTAAACGGTAAGCCAATCTTTGAAAGAGTTTTGTCATGGAAAAAGTGAAGAAGGGGTTTTTTTTGTGTGCGTGAACATTCTTCACCATGATCAGGGATAATAATATGAGGAAAAATAACACGAGGGTCACCATGTATAGTAGAAACTCTACTCTGCAGACTCTAATGAGGTGGTGGCCAATGAAGCAGCAAATTTGCCCTGGGGTTTAATCTAAACTTTAAATGAACTTTCCATGGTTCTGAATACTATGCCACAATTACATCTAGCACCTTGGATAGTTCATTTGAAGTTTAGATTAAAATCCAGAGTAGATTAACCACTTCATTGATTTAGAAGCCATTTTCCTCAATGGATTTTGTGGTTGCCATTAGTGATCCATAATTCCTTAAGGAGTTTTCTGCTTGTTCAAAACAGAAGGCAGCATTATGACAGGGTATTGAGAAAGGGCAGGTTCTATTGGGATTCACTTCTTCCGGATCCGGCAATGGAGGGAGAGGACGCGTTCTAGGAGGCTCTCCTGGGGACGAAGCTGTAAGCGGGTATTTGGGAGGTATACTCCCCCCACAGAGTTCGGGAAGAAGAACTCAAAGGGCCAGGGTCTACACCAAGCCCCCTTTTGTCCCACTTGGCCCTCCTCAAGAGGGTCGGAAGAGACAGAGGGGCAGAAGAGAGACCCGAAGGTGATACCCGCCAGCGTCTCAGCAACAAAGCTGAGCAACTCTCCGTCCGCCGGACCTGCACATGGGCAGAACATTATAAAACAGCGAATTGAGAGTGCCACGGAAGGTTTAGATGGGACTCGAGTGGAGGAGGAGTGGAAAATAAGGTCTATTTTTATTCTTTTGGAATATAAAGACTCACCGTTAAATTGGATGGTGTATAGCTTTAACTGACGACGCACGGGAGACGGAGGAAGGGAGCCGGCAGAGGAGGAGGAGGTGACGGAGGCTGAGGCGGAGCCAGTGAAGCAGCGGGCATATAGAGCTATAAAGAATTTCAGATAGATCGTCGGACAGAGGGCTTGGAACGGATAGTGGGAAACAGCAAGAGCAAGGAAAGGAAACGGAAACGACTGGAAAAGAGAAGCCACATAGAGCTATAAAGGCCGTAAAAGTATAGAGAACCAACGGAGGGAGAAGAGAAGAGTGAGGACGAAGCGGCGAAGCGACGAAGCGGCGGCAAAGTGGCTTGGCGGCTTAGGGGCTAAGCGGCTAAGCGGCTAAAGGCAAAAAGCGGCAGGAGGCAAAAGCAGCCCTGAGTAGTGGCGTGGTGTGGAAAAGAAGTGTGAGGGAAACGACGTGAGAGGCGGAGGGGTGGAAGGTTGAAGAGGACTTGTGAGGTCTGAGGAAAAGAGGAAAATAAGTGGAACTAAGTGGAATTAAGGGAGTCTGGGAGAGGGATAGACGGTGATAAAGAGGATAGGAAAGAGTATAGAACAAAAATCCCCCCAAAGCCCAGGAATTACCAGGAGAACATCCAAGTTGCCAATACCACATACTAGTTGGATTTGGAATAGTAATTCTTAACAAGCCTGATTAGGGTATTAAGTGAGGTCAAGTGAGGTTAGGGAATAGAACAAAGCCAAATAAAAAGGAGATACCTGTAAAGAGTACATCCTAGTGAAGTGACGGAATAAATGATAACCATGTCTACAAGAGGTCGCCAAGAGAAAGATAAGAAGAATGAACCAGTACGTAGGAACTCTGGAGCTGGGATAGGAGGATACGGGGAGAGTGTCCTAAAAGATTTGTTGGCAGAGATGAAAGATATTAGAAAACTTATACAAAGAGGTGATGAGGATAGAAAAAAAATGAAAGAGGAGTTGAAAGGGGATTTGAAAGATATAAAAGGAGAAATGAAAGATATGAAAAAAGATGTACAAGAGATGAATATAAAAATGCAAGAAATGAAAGAGGAAATAGGGGACTTAAAGAAAGATTACAATGACTTAAAGAAAAAACAGAGAGTCAATATGGAGAAAACAAATGAAGCTGTGACAAAAGTAAACGACATGGAAGAAAGACACTTGCAGTTGGAGTACTCACAGAGAGAGTACCAGATCCGTTTTCGAGGAATAGAAGAAGAGGAACAAGAAAAACTTAAGGACATAATAACAGCAATAACAGCAAAGATCCTTGACACTCCCGAGACTTATTTGGATGGAAAGATTGATAGGGTATACAGAATTAATTCTGCATACTCTAGGAGAAATAAGACGCCCAGAGACGTAATAGCAAACTACACGCTGAAAAGCATCAGGGATGAACTGTTGCGTTGGAAGAAAAATAGGAACGGGCAATATAAAGGCAAGGAAATAATCATTTTGAAGGAGACACCGCCTGAAATTATGGAGAGAAGGAAAAAGTATTTCTTTTTAACGGACATTTTGAAAATGAACAAGATTAGATATAGGTGGGAAAAATTAGAGGGGCTCATGATAACTTATAAAGGTAGACAACATTGGGTCACATCTGAAGAAAAAGCTAATCATTTTTTACTTAAATTTGGAGATGAGCTTGAAAGTAGCCCCCGAGGGAAAAAAGAAGGTATGCAAAGAAGGTTCTTTGAGGATAAAGAAACAAAACAAAAGTCAAATGGAGGGAATCTTTCGGAGAAGGAAGAGGGAGAAACGGAGGACGACCTAACAGACGACTACGGAAAAAGAGATCGGGATAACGAGGAGGTAGAAGAGGAGGAGTGTGACGGAGATAACGAATGATGATGTCATTAAGGTGCCTATCTTGGAATATAAATGGACTGAATAGTGGGGCTAAGAGAAAAAGAAGTTTCCTTAATATCAAGAAAAAAAGGCAAATATAATAGCCTTACAAGAGACCCATATTAAAGACGCAGATATACATTACCTAAGAAATGAAAAATTAGGGTTAGAATTTGTAGCCGCGGCCAAAGAAAAAAAAGGGGTGTAGTCCTATATATTGATCCGAATCTAAAGCCCAAATTATTATTCACAGACACTGAAGGAAGGTATATAGGAGTTAGCATAAGTAAGGACCAAAAAAATATTCTCATCTGTAATATATATGCACCTAATAATGCTAAAGGGAATTTTTTTAAAGATATTGAAAGAAAGATAAATATATGTGAGGTCGATAGCTACATTCTATTGGGCGACTTTAATGGGACCATTGACCCCCAAATAGATAAAAAATCAGGAAAATTAAATTGTAAAGAGCAGAGCGGTAAATTACCAAAATCCTTTTTCGACCTGATGGAAAATTTGGAGTTAAAGGATCCCTGGAGATATTTGAATAGAAGAGAGAAAGACTTTACATTTTTCTCGAATAGACATCAGACATGGTCTAGAATTGATTTCTTTATGATTTCCAAAGATCTTTTGTTACAACTTAAAAAAACAAAGATACTTCCTAGGTTTTTCTCGGACCATTGTCAGATAGAGATGGATCTTTATAATGAAGTTAGAGAATTTTGCTGGAGATTTCCACAGGTCCTGTTGAAGGATGAAAAAATTCTGGTCGAGAGAAAAAAATTACTAAAAGAGTTTTTCGAAATTAATTGTCAAGATAATAAAAAGTATAATGTAATTTGGGATACAAGTAAAGCTTTTATGAGAGGCTATTATCTCAAACATCAGTCTATTAGGAAAAAACGTATGCTTAGGAAAACTAATGAATTGCACAAAAGAATAATAGATACAGAGAAGATATTAAAATCAGAACCGAATAACGATAAGAAGAAAAAGGAACTAAAAGCTTATAATAAACAATTAGAAATATATGAAATGGAAATAATTGAGAGAAATTTGAAAGCGGTAAAACAGAGATATTTCGAATCGGCGAATAAAATAGGTAAATTACTCTCGTGGCAATTAAAAGAAAAAAGGAAACGAACATTGATAACTAAGGTAAAGCAGGGCGGTAATATATATTCAAAAGATGGAGAAATCAGGAAAATCTTTGAAAATTTCTTTTCCAAACTTTATAAAAGGGAGGACATTAATACATCGGAGGTAGCAGCTTTTCTTTCTGAAAAGAAAATTGGAAAAATTTCCGAATCAGATAGAGAGAAATTGAACTCCCCTATAACTAAAGATGAGATTAAAAAAGCAATAATTAATTTAAAAATTGGTAAATCATCAGGCCCCGATGGATACTCCGCGGAATATTACAAAACCTATATGGATGAAATAATAGATATACTTTTGAAGGTGTTTAACGACATTCTTAATAAAGCGATACTTCCTGAGTCATGGAAAGACTCTAATACAGTTCTAATTGAGAAACCGGGAAAGGACCCTCTTGATCCAGTAAACTACAGACCTATATCTTTATTAAATATTGATTATAAAATTTTTGCGTTAATTATTTCAGAGAGATTAAAACTATTTTTAAACGAATGGATCAAGAGGGACCAAAACGGGTTTCTCCCGGGGAGACATCTCTATACAAATGTTAGGTTATTATTAAACGCCATAGAGTACTATGACAAAAATATTGATAAAAGTGTTGCTTTTATTTTCGTCGACGCTGAAAAAGCGTTCGACCGGGTGAACTGGTTTTTTCTTTCTTCACTGTTAAATGAGATGGACATAGGTTTTCAGTTTAGGAATATTATTTCCGCCATATATACGGAACAATATACCCGTATTATTGTAAATAATAAAAAAACTGAAAAGATAACTATACAGAAAGGGGTCAGACAAGGGTGTCCCTTGTCCCCTCTACTGTTTATTATGATTTTGGAATTACTTTTGGACGAGATCAGACAAACGGAAGAAATTAAAGGCCTCCAGATCAAAAATGAAAGCATAAAAATACAAGCCTTTGCGGATGATTTAGTTCAGATTCTGGAGGATCCTAAAAATAAGATAATTCAATGGCTGAAAATAATTGAAAGATTTGGGAAATGTTCAGGATTTAAAATAAATAGAGAGAAAACACAAATATTAGTAAAGAATCTAAAAGAAATAGATAAACAGGAATTACAAAAAATTTCGGGCATTTCAGTTACTAATAAAGTGAAATACTTAGGGGTGCAGTTAACCTCAAAAAATTCTCAACTTTTCAAAAATAATTATATTCCGAAATGGGTGGAGATCCAAAATATTTTTAAAAAATGGGAGAAATTAAATTTATCTCTGCTCGGGAGAATCTGTCAGGCCCAGCCAGAGCAGTTAAATTTAACTGCTCTGGCTTTGGCTGCCATAGCGACAAGGAGCCAGCAGAGGGGGATGGGCCTAAGTCTGAGAGGAGGGAGGGAGTTACCAGAAGGGTTTTTCTCTCAGCGTTTTGGCGGAAAGCTCAGATTCCTCTTTGCTCTGCCCGGAGTAAGGCTGAATAAAGCTCAATTCCTCTTGTTAACTACTTGAGTGAGTGTGCCATTATTTACAGGCCTACCGGGCCTGACATAAAGAGGAATCTCACAACAATGGGTTTATCCCAGTCTCAGTGCTGGTGAGAACCCAACCCGACTATGGAGAAGGTCTGTGCTCCCAAGGCGGAGAGGCACGACCTCCCTCTCAGAGGAGAGGGGTTTTGGCGCGAAGAAGCAAGCGGCGACAGAGGCCTGCAAAGCCAAAGGCCCCCACCCGGGAGAATGGAGTCGGCATTCCCCATGGCCTCAGGATGGAAACCGTGGGTGTCTGGTTGGAACCAGAACAAGATCCGTGCCGTGTGGGTTGGGAGACCCCCGGTAAGGTGGATGTAGCTGAGGAAAAGCGGCAAGCTTTTGAAAACCTCCAGAGGCGGTTCCCGGATTTGGTGCGGCGGATGCAGGCAGAAGAATGGGACACTGACTCGATCCCTGAGGAGGAAGGCTGCGAGGATGAGCCTGCCACCACAGGCTATGTGCTGGGAATTCCTATGTGGTTGAAGAGGGGCCCTCCCTGGGCCCCGAATGTGCCATGCTATGTGAGTTCCTGGGTGATGATGATGGCATGGAAGAGCCCTTCATCCCCCCTAACCCCTGTGAGCAATCCGCAGCTTGGTTGGAGCCAGCAGCCCTGAGGAGGAGTAAAAGTTCTACCCCTTCCTGGAGCCTTCGCGTAAGCTCAGCGCCGGCGGGCCAGGAGGGGAAGGAAAAGGCGAATGCAGCCTTCAGAGGTGCTAGAAGACAGTGTCCCTGGCCCACTCCCTGCTGATGATCAGACATGGGAGGAGATGGAAGAGGGGCTTTACCCGGTTCTTCTGCCGCGGCCGAACGAACCGTGCCCGGCTCTACAGTGTGTGGAGGAAGGGTCCCTTGCTGCCGGGAGTGAGGTTGAGGCTCCGGAGGGGCGTGGCACCCCAGCCAGAAGCTGCATTGGAGAGGTGAGGAGTACGAAAGTTCCATCCCTCAACAGTGGGAGGCCTCTGGGCGAAGAATGGCCACGTTGGAAGTTTTGGTGGATCAAATCCATAATAAGCTAGAGCATAGAGCCCAGACAGAGGTGTCCTTACAGCAGCAAGACCCAGGCATTTGGGAGAAACCCCGTCTCTCAGTGCGGAGGTGAGGGCATGCGAGATGTGGAGGAGGAGTTGGACATTCGCAGGGCGTCCATCGAGGAAAAGGTGAAAAACTGTGCCAACCTGGTGCTGAAGCTCAGGCCAGGCGAGGGAGAGCCAGTGCGTGCGCAGGAGGGTGAGCTGGAGGAGATGGGCCCTGAAGAGCCCGAGGGAGAAATGATGGAGTGCCCTTTTCCCAATATCGCTGTGGAACCAGTCCAACCCGGCTTGGGCCCAGAAGATAGCATGCCCGGTGGATGTGAGAAAGAATTGCTGGCCCTTTGTGTGTCCGGTCGAGAGACGGTGATCCTAGGGAAAAGCAAGGTGTGTGGAGCAGTGGAGCAGTGCTGGGCCGTGTCACAAGAGAGGAGTGAAAGTTTGCAGCCCTTTTCCTCCTGTGTGATTGCCTGTGAAACAAAAGGAGTTGTTTGCGAGAACCAAGTTTGCTCGGCCTCTTTCCCAGAAATTCTTGCCTCAGAAGAAGCAAGTCAAAATGCTGCGGTTGCCATGGAAGCATCTGAAGAGCAGAACGAAGATAAGCCTGGAATGTTTAAAGTCCTGGAGGGAGAAAGAGTGTTAAAATCTCCGGCAGGGATTTCCATGGGGGAGCCAGGAGTCTCCCAAGAATTCCCATGGTCTGGGGGTTTGGAGGAGCCAGAGATTCCCTGTAGCCGAGAATCAGTGCCTGATCAGGAGAAAGGAGGAGGGGGACCCCCCGATCTGCAAAGTGCCACAGGAACTGTTCGAGCCATAGTGAAAAGCCAGCAACAAGTTGCATGCCCTGCTATTGAGCAGCTTTCGTGGGAATTCTAATTGCCCTGGGAATGGCTCTCCAAATTTGGTACAACGACCGTGGTACAGAGACCAAAGCCAAGTTGCCACCGACAGAAGGGAGTGCAGAAGGCGGTCGGTGTGACTTGGGGATGCTTATAGAAAATTCCAAACGGCCTGCTGGTGAGGTCCTTGCTGTTGAAGTGATCCAGTCGCCTGAGGCCCTTCCTGCCCTCACCGAGGAGAAGCCTCCCAGCATGCTTGAGGACAAGAAGGGAGCCTTGTTGCCGGATGTGAGTGCAGAATTCCCGCGTCAGGAGGTGGCCATCCCAGCAGCTGTTCCGGAGAGTGATCTGCAGTGTCTCCAGGTTATTGCAGCCAGGCCCTTCTCTGAGATGTGGGCAGAAGAGTTAGTCGTGGAGGAAAAGGTGGCAGTGTTGCTAAGATCCAGCGAGGGGGGCTTGCTGAGTGTTGCTTTGGTTTTGTTTGGAGTTATTGGGCAGTGGGGAAGAGAGACACCGCAGGAGCACCTTTCGGTCGCCCCCTGCGAGCCGCTGGTCGCCCCCTGCGTGCCACGGAGTGATCGGGGCCCAGTAAAAAGCTGGGTGCCTCTCCTGAGTGAAATCCTAGAAGCTGAACTTTGTTGGAGTTGGGATCAGGGCCCGAAATAGAACTCTGGCAAGCTGCAAGGACTCAAACGGTCGAGCTGAGAGTCGATTTACCGTTCCTGGAGGAAGAGACAATGGATGCAGTGGTTTGGGGTTTCATTTGGGAGTTGTACATGCCATTGTCAATTGCTATGATTGTGCATGGGGGGATGCTAATGTTATGCATTCAAGGGAAGGCCTATGTGCTGATTAGAATGTTGCGTCAGCTTAAAGAGGGGCTTGCTTAGCCATTTTGGAAGGGTGTAACGTGAAGTGGGGACCTTTTTAAAACTGGATGGATGTTAGGCTTTGGAGACCTTGGAATGGGATGACACATGTTGGGGAGGATACTCCTTAAATCCTAACAGAGAACTGATGATGCCAGTTTAATGTATGCCTTGTTAAAACATTATATAGTAATAATGGTATAAGGATGTTTAAATTGATGATGATACAAAATGGTTTCCTGTTGCTGTTGGGATAGATAAATACATTGCAAGTAAAGTGCAAAGTGAATGTTTGGGGCTAATATGATATGCTGAGGTTTCTGTGCATGCTTTTGCCTTTCATGTATTATGTGAAATGCTTATGACTTGTTTAGACAATATATTGTAGGGGGACATTCTTAGGACCTGTTTAACCGTTTGGTTTCAGTGTGTAACATTAATAAGACATTACTGATGTAATGCTTCTAGGGATGTTATAACAATAATCTTGCCTTTAATTGTGTGTGATGCACATTGCTAGATATGTAAAGTTACAGTTATTCTGATATAGCTTAAGCGATAGTTTATTAAGATATATAAGTGCCATTGCCTTTATTCTTTTGATGAGATGTTATTTGCGGTTGGGGATTGTGTATTGCCAGGATGTTAAGTTGGAGAGGGAGGTATTCTAATGCAGTTGCAATGTTTCTCTTCTCTCCCTTTCGTTCTTCTCTCCCTGTGGGGCAGGCGTTCCGGGGGGCGTAATGTCAGGCCCAGCCAGAGCAGTTAAATTTAACTGCTCTGGCTTTGGCTGCCATAGCGACAAGGAGCCAGCAGAGGGGGATGGGCCTAAGTCTGAGAGGAGGGAGGGAGTTACCAGAAGGGTTTTTTCTCTCAGCGTTTTGGCGGGAAAGCTCAGATTCCTCTTTGCTCTGCCCGGAGTAAGGCTGAATAAAGCTCAATTCCTCTTGTTAACTACTTGAGTGAGTGTGCCATTATTTACAGGCCTACCGGGCCTGACAGAATCGCTGCTATAAAAATGACCATTCTTCCTAAAATAAACTTTTTATTTAATACATTACCCATTATAAAAAAGGATAAACAATTAGATACGTGGAACAAAGATCTATCAAAATTTATATGGTCTGGGAAAAAACCCAGAGTAAGACTTAAATATATTCAAGAGCGGAGTGAAAATGGGGGACTGGGGGTCCCAAACTTGAAATTATACTTTTATGCGAATTGCTTGCAATGGATAAAGGATTGGCTGAGATTAAAAGATGACAGGCTCCTAAACTTAGAGGGATTTAATTTAAAGTTTGGTATACACGCTTATATTGGATATAATAAAACAAAATCAGATTTTTGTTTCAAAGACCATTATATTAGAAGTATTCTTATAAAAGTGTGGGAAAAATATCACAAAAGTGATGGGGCAAAGATTTCCATGTGGACATCCCCAGTAGAGGCCTTTCGCATTAGACAGTTGGATAATAAACAGTGGTTAACATATAATACATTGCTGTATTGGGAGGGAACGGAGTTTAGGTTAAAATCAAGACAACAACTAGAAGAGGAGAACATATACTTGAGTTGGTTTCCATACCTCCAGATTAAAAATATCTACAAAGAAGATAAAAAAAGGGGCTTTGGCCACCAAGATAATGAGCTAGACGAGATCCTATTAAATAAAAATCAAAAATTGGTAAGTAAAATTTATAAAAATCTTCAAAATAGGGGAGAAAAACAAAATCAAGTAAAGGACCATGTAATAAAATGGTCAAGAAATATTGGTTTCAAAATAAAACCCGAGGTATGGAAGACCATATGGAGAAAGAATATAAATATATCTTTTTGCCAGAGCTATAAAGAAAATTGGGTGAAGATACTTTATCGATGGCATCTGACCCCAGAAAAGATCGCCAGAATTTATAAGACAGCTAGTCCACACTGTTGGCACTGCACGGGGAATGATGGAACATACTTCCACATGTGGTGGACGTGTAGGAGAGCCCGAAAATTTTGGTCCATGATCCATAGGGAGATTATAAAGGTGTTGAAAAAATCAATAAGAAAAAACCCGGAAAGTTTTCTTTTAGGAATACTGGATTCTAAGCTAGACAAAATAGAACAAAATATTTTTATTTTAATCACGACAGCAGCGAAAATGATCCTCGCGAAACACTGGAAATCCGAAGAAACTCCAACAAAAGAGGAATGGATTTTTAAAGTAATGGACACCATCCAAATGGAAAGGATGACAGCCTGCCTAAAAGCAAATTCAAAAAAGGACAATACACATTTGAAAAGTTACGAATTGTTTGTTCAATATTGTAAAAATGAATATGATTTAAATTTTGATTTAAGTATATAAGGGTGGAGGTATAAAACCTAAAATGTGTAAAATTAAGGACGGCATGCAGTGGTAGGTAGAAAAAAGGGTATTGAGAAAGGGCAAAATGTGGAAATTGGTAGATTCACAGATTTTTTCAAACTTGTATTGATTAGAATCAGGAGACATTTCCCTTATGACAAAAATGAGAGTCAAGAAAATACTAGTATGTCCCCAAGCAGAAATCTGTACACCGCCTGAGGCTGAAAAGAATGGGATAAAAATGTGGTAAATAAATGAATAATAAATAAAACTACAATGGCAGACTCATGCCATCACAAAGAATAGCTTGCTTTCTCTTAAGGAAGCTCCTTTGTTATTTGAGAAGCCATAGTCTCATCCATTGCCAATATCAGTGCCCTTACAGATCAAAATGGATCCACTAAATGTTAGTGGAAGGAAGGTACAGCCCACTGATGTGATCCAAATAATTTGTTCTCAGGTAACCCCCCGGCACAAAAAAATTAGATCTCCTTGGTAGGATAATAGGACAATGATAGATTTGTGAAATTTTTTCTCAGTATTTGAGTGTCCCAACAGGTTGTGGAGGAATTATTCTGCAGAGAAAAACACAGGTTTCCAATTATAAAACAGGAATATTGGGGTTGATGTGTTGCACTTGGTTTTCTATGAGAAATAAATCCTTTGCAGCTCTTTGGCATTATTAAATATGGTGTCTGGAATCCAGTATTGTATTTATATATGTAGACATAATCTTGGCCTTGCCCCCTTAATCCCTTTTACTGGAAAGCACAAGCTGGAAGGAAAATGGTTGTCAACCATTTCTATACCTCCTAATAAGCAGGCAGAAGCAGGATCCTGTTCCAATTATTTCTTGCTCTGAAGGTTACTTATGTCAGGGAGAACACCAGCAATCTGCTTTTCAAATGACAAGGGGGGAAAACCTATTGATTATAGCAGCTGCCTCCCAGTGCACTGGGTTTTGGGGACTTTCATGGCCATAGTCCCCATACAAACCCTAATAAAATCATAAGTGCTTAACTGTAGCTTGCACATTTGCAACTGCCATAGAGATTTCTGGCTGGGGATAAAACTGCAGAGAAATATTAATTTTCTCACACAGCAGAGAGCAAGTACTATAATTTGTCCTCACGTGCAACTATAGATTAATCAAGGATGTAGATCCTTATTTCCAAATACCCCCATTGTACTTTATTTATTTATTAACTTAATTTATACCCTGCCACCATCTCCCCAAGGGGACTCGGGGCAGCTTACATGAGGCCAAGCCCAATAACACATAATAAAAACACAACAGCAAATATAAAAACAATACAATCAATAAAACTCAAACATAAGCAGTAACAGACCATTTAAAACCATTTCGGGTGGGCCAAATGTGAATATTAATTTTTAAAAAATAAATAAATGCTGTATGCAGACAGAGGTAGATTGTATAAAGCAGGAAGGTTTCAAGGACAATGTGGGGCAGACACCCAACAGGTAATTAAAGTGTTTCTAAGGACATTTGCAAAGAATGAACACAGCAAGGCAGTATTTACTCCTCCTAAAAACTGCCAAAGTGGGGGCTTGTCTAATATCCTTGGGGAGCGCGTTCCAGAGTCGGGGGCCACCACAAAGAAGGCCCTCTCTCTCGTCCCCACCAAACGCACCTGCGAAGGCGGTGGGAGTGAGAGTAGGGTCTCTCCAGATGAATGGAGAGATTGCCTGGGTTTGTAGACAGAAATGTGGTCACACAGGTAGGTGGGTCCCAAACAGTTCAGGGCTTTGTAGGTAAGAACCTGCACCTTGAATTGGGACTGGAAGATAAATGGCAGCCAATGAAGCTCCTTAAACAGGGGGGTTGACCGCTCCCTGTAAGTCACTCCAGTTAGCAATGTGACTACTGCCCGTTGGACCAGTTGAAACTTCCGGGCCGTCTTCAAGGGCAGCCCCAAGTAGAGTGCATTACAGTAATCCAATCTGGAGGTGACTAAGACATGGACCACCATGGCCAGATCTGACTTCACGAGATACGGTCGCAGCTTGCACACGAGTTTTAATTGTGCAAAGGCCTTCCCAGCCACCGCCTACACCCGAGCTTCAAACGTTAGCGATGAGTCTAGGAGGACACCCAAGCTGCAGACCTGTGATTTCAGGGGGAGTGCAACCCAATCAAGCACGGGTTGCCACCCTATACCCAGATCCGGCTTATGATCAACCAGGAAAACCTGTCTTGTCAAGATTGATCTTCAGCTTATTCATCCTCACCCAGGCAGTCACAGCAGCCAGGCACTCGTCCAGTACCCAAGGAGCTTCCTTGGAATTAGGTGGAAAGGAGCAGCAGAGTTGGGTGTCATCTGCATAGAGATGGCATCCCACTCCAAAACCCTGGATGACCTCTCCCAGTGGTTTCATGTAGGGGACAGAATGGAACCTTGTGGGACCCCACAGATCAAAGACCAGGAGTCCGAGCAGGTATCCCCCAGCTTCACCATCTGGGAGCGACCCACCAAGAAGGACCAGAGCCATGACAAAACCATGCCCCCAAGACCCATCCCGGAAAACTGTCTCAGAAGGATACCATGGTCAATGGTATCAAAAGCCACTGAGAGGTCCAAGAGAACCAGCAAGGTCACACTCCCCCCCCCCCGTCTAGCTCTCTATGGAGAGCATCCATCAAGGCAACCAAAGCTGTCTCAGTACTGTGACCAGGCCTAAAGCCAGACTGTGACTGATCCAGGTAATCAATGTCCTCTAGGAAACCCTGGAGCTGGGAAGCAACCACCCGCTCCAGCACCTTGCTCAAAAAAGGGAGGTTGGAGACCGGCCTGTAATTTTTCAAAACTGTGGATTCAAGAGAGGCCTTTTTCAGGAGTGGTCCAACCACCACCTGTTTCAACCCTGATGGAAATGTCCCTTGCTCCAAGGAAGTATTAATGATCAACACAAACCAATCAAATCTCTGTCTAATTTAATTAATCAGGAAGGGCAAGGGTTCAGAGTCGATGTGGTCGCTCTCACAGCCCCAAGGATCCCCTCCACGTCTTCAGGATAAACAAGCTGAAAGGAATCCCACAAAATCGGAAAGACAGATGCCACAGTCACCTCCCCTGGAACTGTATTTAAGCTGGTATCTAACTCGAGGCGTATCAAAGTGACTTTATCCACAAAATGGTGCGTGAAATCGCAGCACCGAGCCTTGGGCCGTTGGTGACCCCCCCCTCCCCAGGAAGATGGAGGAGCTCCCCAATGACCCGAAAGAGCTCAGAAGGTGTATTAGATGTGGATGCTATGCGGGCCTACCACGTCCTACCTTCTCCAGGGTCACAAAAACTCTGCTGTGCTTCTTCCTGGTATAACAGTGACCAGCATTTCTCCTCCCCCCACACAACCTCAATAGCACTTGTCTCCTCCTGAACCCCCCCCGGAGTTAGATTTATTGGCTAGTCAACTCTCTAAACCAGGGGAGCTTGATCGTGACCTACTTTGAATGTCCTGTGATGATGTCTCCAATGTCAATGAAAAAAGGGAGTCATCAGGGGAACTGGGAGGACTAAACAAAAGGGAGTGTCTTTGGGCGGGAGAATGTAGCGGATTGGGTAGTGACAACAGGTGCAGATGTGGTTTCAAATTGGTATTGTGGGGGGTGTAGGGGTCCTAACAGGGGAGCTGTTTGTGGATTTATTGCTGGAATCAGATAGATCATGGTGAGAAGGTTTCAAGCTCTCAATACGGGGCCATCTTTCCTATGTTTACATATCTGGACCTACAGTTGTGCATTTCATCCATGCAAAATGTTAATAAACATTGAGAAACCCCTCTCCATAAGCTTAATTTTATGTTTTAGGATCAGTTAAATTAGAGATATATAGAGCTCTTAATAATTGCACAAATGAATATGACTTCTTAGATAATATATGCCTGATGAAGGAATATGTATGTTAGTTAGGTCAATTGGAACTGGTCATACCCTGACTTCTGATTTATGTTATAAAGGGTGGAATACTTGTGGCCCTTTACATAATGCTGGACTACATCTGTCATCCATCAGACTATCATATATCATCTGTAACTGGTTGCAGGGTCCTCATCTCTGAAAGTGATAAAATGTATGTAGGTTGGGAAAAGAGACAGTGGATGTGATCCTGCCACCATTAGCATTCTGCCACAGAACATATGTTGTGTGAATCAGTCTTCTGTGCCTTGACATCAGTTGCTAATTGTATTCTACCTCTGGTTTGAATGCAGGGTCTTCTATCATTGCCTGATCTCCCTTGTCCGTGTCAATATTCATTTTCTTCTTGTTTGCTTTTATGTCGGTCTTATTTCATCATGTTTCTACAGCTAATGAGGCCAAGGAATGTCTTTGTTTTCCTGGAGATTTTGACTTTTGCTTCCACACAGTTGTCAGTCTGACTACGGTACAGGAAGAATGTGACACATTTAAATATTGCTGAGATGGCAAACTCAGCAAATTACTGACAGGCAAATGGAGGTCTATTTCACATAATTGCTCTCTCCGGAATTTAGTGATTACTAAATGTTGAGGTTGGCGGGGTGGGGGGAATAATCCAAACTCCTATTATCACATGCTGAAGATCAGCTGCCTACCCTTGGAAGAAGAAGGGAATTCAACTGTCTCAAGGTATTCTTGATTGCTCATTGTCCTGAAATTCTTGGTTATGAGGATCCAAGGTAAAACGATTTTTAATCCCTTGTATGTAATTCCTTTTGTCAACTGATTGCAATGCTGGGTTCTCCAAAGATGTAAGAAGGCTTTGGATTTCATTAACCATATTTCCCTTACACAGGACAATTTTAAGGGTTTTGTAGAGAGAGCCTTTTCATACGTATGGGGAAAAAATAAGGTAATCCTCCAGTGGAAAAGTCTGTATTTTCTTTCAACCCCATATAAACTCAGCCCCCATCTACACTGCCATATAGTGCCTCAAAGAAAAGTCTACTTTGATGTTTTCGCCCATGTAGAGGCACATCAGCACTTTTGCTTACTTCCACCATAACGTGTTTAATCCCATGTTTTTATCCTATGCGTTTTACCCTCTTTTCTACCATTTTTCCCCTCTCAGTTTTGTAATTATATATTTAAAATCAATTTCCAGAAACCTGTACTATGTAGTAGTTGCTTATTGACACTAATATTAGTTTCATTTCACAACCAATTTAAAACTTTTTGTTTTTAAAAAAGAATAAAGGCAGCAGCACCTCTTGCCTATTCTTAAAAACTGTTTCAAAAGCTGCCTGAATAAAAGGCTTGAGGTTGCCATCTTCTTTTGCCTTTTGCGGAGAAGCAGATGATGCCTTTTAACAAAAATGAAATCTTGGTGCCTGTGTTCAACTGCCAACATTATTACAGGCCAGAGGCTATTACATGTTGATTTTTAAAAACCTGTTTAGAATTCTGATTTTACCTTGATAAAGATGAAATGACATGACAGGACCAATACCCACCGGCAATTATTTGTTTCGTACATTGCCATTTTTAGATATGGGATTACTGATGTTAGCGATTCCAGTGCCTGAAAAGAAACAGTGTCATTTTGAGTTAAATGTGTAGTATGTGCCATTCACTTGGTTGATATTGTGGAATTCAAACATATCACAGAATCCATTTGCAACTTATTCATATACACATATGGTGAGAAAAAGAGAAAAAGATGGAGAACTATTGGAAAATACCTTGGGGAAGGAATGTGACATTAGATATGAGAAGCAACAGAAGAAAGGGGGAATGTTTGATTCTTTGGTTGATCTGCTTAAGACATAATGGCTTTCTCCTACTGCTCCAAACTCCCTAACACAACTATATGTTAGATGAAAACATACTGAAACACCTTGTTATTAATGAATAATGGGATACTTTGCTTTTTAAATTTAAATTTTAAAATGGTTAATTGTTGGGTGGAATTTTGCATTAATTACAGCCTTAGAAAGGAAACGTTTCCACCTTTCTTCCTAATCAAAACTGATTATCAATATAGTGGCAATTATTATTTTAAAACTTCTAATGTGCCTTCTAATGACACTGTTAAGAATGCCATTGAGTTGGACACAATTGGCTTGCAATTGTTTGAGATGGATGACAAGCAATTGGTGAGAGTTTCTACCTGTCCCAGTCTCTGGATGCATTTCATTTCCTTTAATGCTTTATATAAAGAGAAATCAAATGTTGCCAAAAAGAAAACGACTTGCTTCCTGAATTCAGTTTACCAGGTATGGATCCAGTTTTCCCCAAATAAAAGCTAGGTAGAAATTGACAATGCTGAGTAAACATGCTATGTGGTTAACTTGTCCCATTCTGTGGTCTTTGTGCAAAGATTTGCCTTTCCTGTGAATTTCCTGTGCAAAATTTAGATTTTTCTCCAAATAATAAAGCATGCTTTTAGAATGCATTGGCTTCGAGTTTCATCACCAAAATGTGATTGAATCAAAGCCCTGCCTGATGGCTTGCAGCTGTTCCAAGTTGATAATCGGGCTTGATGAGTATTGATTTGCTGAGAATAAAAACTAACAGTGGTCTTGTTTTGGATCAAAATAGACTTTTCCTTCCTTTTCATTTGTAAGTTATCAGTTCAAAAGGAGAACAATTACTGAACTGCTTATTCATAGAGGCTATGTAGAAAGCATATGGGGTGGTTGCTCCTTCAAAAATTTGTTTCTAAACTCACGTGGGTGGGGGGGATTGTCCTTGGTGGTTCGATATAGAAATAGATCTGAAAAATTTCCATAAAATTTCGTTATTGAAATGTAATTATTAACGAAAATTTGTTATTATTTCCTAATAGTTCTCAGCAGGGAAGGAGTTGGGGAGGGCAGCTCCTTTCCCTGCCAAGGAATAAAGCAAGACAAAGCTTGTCCCACTTTATTCCTTAGCAGGGAAAGGAGGTGCCTCGGCAGCTCCTTTCCCTGCCAAGGAATAAAGCGAGACAAAGTCTAAACACTCACTTTGCATCGGATTGGCTTCCCTTACGTTGGATTCAACACAGGAGGACCCAATCCGCTGCAAAGTGAGTCTAAACACTCACTTTGGAGCAGATTGCCTTCCCCTGCGTTGGATCCAGCACAGGGGGACCCAATCCGCTGCAAAGTGAATCTAAACACTCACTTTGGAGCGGATTGCCTTCCCCTGTGTTGGATTCAACACAGGAGGACCCAATCCGCTGCAAAGTGAGTCTAAACATTCACTTTGCATTGGATTGGCTTCCCTTGCATTGGATCCAACACAGGGGGACCCAATCCTCTGCAAAGTGAGTCTAAACACTCACTTTGGAGTGGATTGCCTTCCCTTGCGTTGGATCCAACACAGGGGGGCCCAATCCGCTGCAAAGTGAGTCTAAACACTCACTTTGGAGCGGATTGCCTTCCCCTATGTTAAAAGGAACGTGGGTTGGATTCTGAGCTGGCAGGGGTAAAGGGAGCCGATGCCTCCCTTCCCCTCTGCCAGCCCAGAACCCAATGTGCATTCCCTTTAACCCACGTGTCAGATGGCGACAGGAGATGGAGGGGGCAGTCTGGCACCCTCCTCTTGCCAGCCGAGACCCAAACGGGGGTAATTATTAACCTGTGTTTGGGTGTCATCTGGCAAGAGGAGATGCTGCATTCCACTCCCCTCTCGCCAGCTGACAACCAAAGGCGGAAACGACCTAATAACACACCCTTTACATAAAATGGCTGACCCAGTTTCGATTTAGAAAGGTCACTTCTGGGTTGGACGACCAGAGTCAATATAGGGTCGTAATAATTTCAAATATGAAAAATTAACGAATATCAAAGTATTACGGCCGAAGATATCCACCCCTAGAAAGTATGTTATTTAGGGCTTGTCTGCACTGATAAAAAATGTAATCTGAAACCTATTTCCTCCTGCTCAACTCACCTCACTGTTGGGGTAGGAGGTAATCCTTGCATTCTTCTGGCCACATGGCCATGGTCGCTCCATGCCTCCCCCAATTATACATGCAAACTAACTTATGCCTCATCTACACACACAGGCATGTAATCCAGTTTCTGAATTCAAATTATCTACGGTAAACTGCATTATAAGGCAGTGTAAACTCATATAATCCAGTTCCAAGCAGATAATCTGGATTCAGTAATTGGATTTTATGACATTGTAGATCTAACCTTACTTTTTGTTAAGCATATTTGTACTATGGCTAATCTACCAACATACAAATATTAAACACATTAACTGTCTCCTTTTCTTTTTTAAAAAATCAACCCAAGAAAAAGCAACTTCATCTCACACAATTAGTTGTTCCCAATTCTAAAGCAGATTTAGCAAAGCTGTCTGATGAGATGGCCATTTGGATTTTCTGTCTTCCATGAGGTAAAAGGCAAGCTTTTTTTAAAAAAAGTTTAAATCACAAAGAAACTCATTGCAACTGAATAATTGTGGATGTTGTGTATTACTTCAGAGCCCTTACAAAATATGATATCTTTAAGGATGTGTAGATAAGGCCTTAGTGTGGTATATCTAGACTGGACTGTAATCTTCAACTGGTCCTATCTCATACTGGCTGTGGTTTATACAGTATGAGGGATCACTTAAAACCCATATATGCTGGCATATAATGCCATTTGAATTGCACTATATGGTCAGTGTAGTCTCATATAATGCAGATTGAACTCCATTGAACTGGATTATATGAATCTACACTGTCATAAAATTACATTCAATCTAGATGAGGTTGTAAGGGCCTTACAACCTCATCAGTCAGTCTGATTTGCCCATGGTACAACACCTGCCCTCCACTTACATGACACACAGGGACTTCCAACCAGGCTTCATGCCAAAAGGGGAGAGCAAGCAGCATACGCCACCACCGTGGCAAGATGGAAGGCGTCCCATGCTGCCTTTGGAGCAGTGGGGGGAAGCTGGGCAGTGATGCTTCCCCCTGTGGGATGGAGATCAAGGTAAGTTGGGTGATGTGGGGCCGGGAACGAAAGGTTATCCACACACCCCGCCAAGACCCCATGGATTCACCATAATGCATGGTGAATCATAGCCCTTTGTCAACTGCTGAAACAATGTGGTCTTTGCCCGTGAAATCCTAGATGATTGAGTCAATACAAGTAAATGTTAAGTTGAGAGGACAGTATAAGAAACTTAATTATTGGGTGGTCTCCTCACTATGATCTTCATCATATTCTTCCAAATTAGCTCCCCCGCCCCCAGCCCTCAATAGAGAGATGGAACTACAGAGATGCTTACAATAGCTGTGTTCCTTCCCAAATGGGTCCAGCAGGCAGAAATTGTGGTGATTCCTGTGAACATATTGATCTCCAAGGCCTGTTTTGACCTCTATGCTATTCAACAACATTTACATGAAACCATAGATAGAGGTTGTTCAGAGTTTGGGGTTCAATGTCACCAGCATACTCTATTTCTCCTTTCCACCTAACTCCAAAGAAGCTGTTTTGATGCTAAACCAGTGTTTGCTATCAACAATGGAGTGAATGATGGCAAAAATTGTAATCAAAATGAAGCAAAGTAGAGATTTTTAGTTAGTTAAAAAGTAAATCAGGAAATAGAGACTCCGCCTTTGAATGGGGTTATACCATTGCTGCAGGTTTTCAGTTTGAGTAAGCTCTTGGTACCTATTCACACAGGTTTATTTTTGACAGTAGGGACAGGGTTGTTGTTGTTTTTTTGCACTTTTGCCACAAAGTCCACCAGCTCCCATCATACACTGTAAAATTACTTCCATGGCAAAAGTGGGGTGGAAAACCCTGTCACCGCCCCAATTTTTAGCGGCACATGATGGGAGGCTTCCTGTCTGTCCATGAGGAAAGATGGGTTTGGCCAGCTTAAAATGGCTTCCAATGTGTGACGAGGTAGGGGAGAAGCCGGGATGGTGCAGGGCGACAGGTTCCCACACTCCCTGGATGGGCATTGCTGGGATCGTCGTGATTCCTGGTGATACTCAGTGATTCCGGCAGCGCGTGTGAAGAGGTGCTTGAATTCAGCTGTGAAACTTGTAGCCTAGACTTCTTAGTGGCTAGAAGTGCCTGTGGACACTTAGGACTGTGCACAAATGTAACGACTTGGCCTTTGGGTCCTTGGGGCAGGATGGACCTTCCTATTTTATTTCCGTTCCATTTCTGGTAACGCTGCCACCAACCTAAAATGTCTTTAGGATTTTTGTTAAAGTTGGAGATAAGCTAGGCTCCTATGCTAAACATGAACAGAGAGGATTACTGAGGCGAAATCTCTTCTCCTAGACTGTTGGAATGCTGGAACTGGAACACTCTGATGTATTGAGGCACAATGGAGGCTTTTCTTTGAAGTTAACACTGAAAAGGTTTATTGTTGGAACAGGTAACTTTAAAAGGCACAGAAGCGTAAATGGTTTCCTCAACTAACTGAACTTATAGAAAGAAAATCAACATGGTTTCTGCAAAGGCAAATCATGTCTTACTAACTTGTTAGAATTCTTTGAGGGTGTAAATAAACACATAGATAAAGGGGACCCAATTGATATTGTTTACCTTGACTTTCAAAAGGCTTTTGACAAAGTCCCTCACCAAAGGCTCCTAAATAAGCTCTTCAGCCATGGAATCAGGGGACAGGTCTTGTCCTGGATTGGAACCTGGCTAAACTGTAGGAAACAAAGGGTGGTAATAAACGGACATTTCTCTGGGTGGAAAGAGGTGAGAAGTGGCGTACCCCAAGGTTCAGTTTTGGGTCCGTTACTTTTTAATTTATTCATTAATGATCTGGATGTAGGAGTGAATTCTGAGGTAGCAAAGTTTGCAGACGACACTAAATTGTTCAGGGTAGTTAAAAATGAAACTGATTGTAAAGAGCTCCAGAAAGATCTCTCGAAATTGAGTGAATGGGCAACAAAGTGGCAAATGCATTTTAACCTAAACAAGTGTAAAGTCATGCACATCGGGGCAAAGAACCCCAACTACACTTATCAACTGATGGGGTCAAAGCTTTCCGAGACAAACCAGGAAAGGGATCTTGGGGTCTTGGTGGACAGCTCAATGAAGATGTCAACCCAGTGCGCTGCAGCAGTGAAAAAAGCAAATTCTATGCTAGGCATGATCAGAAAGGGAATCGAAAATAGGTCAGCAAATGTTGTATTACCTCTCTACAAATCTATGGTAAGGCCACATTTGGAGTACTGTGTACAATTCTGGTCTCCGCACCTTAAGAAGGATATAACGGAACTGGAAAAGGTACAGAAAAGGGCAACAAGAATGATCCAAGGGATGGAGCGGCTCCCTTATGAAACCAGGTTGCAACGCCTTGGTCTTTTCAGCCTTGAAAGACGGCGTTTAAGAGGTGACTTGATCGAAGTGTATAAAATCATGCATGGGATAGAAAAGGTGAATAAAGAAAAATTATTTTCTTTGTCACAAAACACTAGGACTGAAAAGGACATTCAAGTGCCACCTCGGAGTTGGTTGAGGTAGGCAGGATGTCCCTGGGTACTGGTTGTGGGGGGTCGGGAGCAGGTCAGGGTTTTGCCCTCCCTTCTGCTCGAGATCCCCGTGTACAACTGGTGGGCTACTGTGTGATACAGAATGCTGGACTAGATGGGCTGAGGTCCGATTCAGCATGGCTCTTCTTATGTTCTTATGTTCTTAGTTAGTTCCCTGAGCCTCCACTCAGACCTACACAAGCACCCTAGCTACCTAGCTCTCTTCTAGAGTTCTCTGTAGCTGGCTTCCCAGAGATGCGAGCCAATCTCTACCCTAGAGATCAAAAGCCTGTGTCTGACTGCCTGTCAGCTCCTCACAGAACTTTTCCTGCCAGTTTTCCAAGACACCCCTGTCTTCACTGACTGCTCACTCTCCTCTGACTAAAAAGACTACAATTTTCCCTCCTAAGTCAGCTGGCCCCTCCCCTTCACTCTGAGCCACTTTCCTGCAGCTCTCTCTCTCTCTCTCTCTCTCTCTCTCTCTCTCTCTCTCTCTCTCTCTCGGCTCTGAGCCACTCCCCTTTTCTAGATATACTATCTTTCCAGGGAGGCCAAACTGCTACCCAGGCCTCGGCCTGCTAAAAATGGGTGAGTCCTTACAACAAGCTGCATCCATCCCTTGAAATGCCTGATCTGGCCACATCCATAAATGCCCTAGTTACATCCCATTTGGATTACTGTAACAAGTTCTACATGGGTTGCCTTTGAAGACCATTCAATAATTTTAGTTAGGATGCACCTACAGTGTAGAGTTAATGCAGCATGTCACAAGATGTAAAGATATGCACTAGCTGTAAAAGAGGATTGGACACAAATGTATGGATATTGGGTTATCAGTGGCTCTTTGACATACAATACTGATCTTTTCCCTTGTCTATCGGTTAATCATTATGTGAACAGAATCCCGAATTAGTTAAGATTTTGGCCGTTCTGTTTTTCTGTCCTTTGTTGTCACAGAATCATACTCTGAAATTTCCCTGTCTCTTACAAGGAGATGGTGTCACTAAAATTCAAGATATGAAATAATTTGCGATGTGTGTGCCTTTAAATCACACATTGACTTATAGATTTTTTTTTTAAAAAAAATTAAGGCCAGCAATACATAGAAATGGCTTGCCAGGTCCTCCGCAGAAACAGGGATCCCCAAAGGCCCACATGATGGATGTGGCCCTCCAAGGTAATTTACCCAGCACCTGCCCTAAACTTTAGACCACCCCATGCCTTACATGACTTGAAGGCACACAGCAACAATCCTAATTAACTTGACTAACTCATCAGCCAAAAACAGACCCACACTTCCCATTGAAATACTGGGAAGTTTATGTTGGCTAAAATTGTACTTCATTTTAAATATTATATTGTTCTTTCATGTTTTTGTTTGTACTACAAATAAGATATGTGCAATGTGCATAGGAATTTATTCTCTTTCTTTCAAATTATAGTCTGGCTCCCCAGTAGCCAGAGGGACCAGGAACCAGTCCTCAACTTAAAAAGTTTAGAGACCCCTGCTCTAGATTAAAACTATAATAATTTGGTGGGTGTGTCTCTCCTTGCTCCCATTACTGGATTCACTCCTGCTGATGTTTGTGAGTAAAGCGCCCAAGTAGTCAGCAAACAAGTAAAAGGCTTGATAAACCTGGGAGTTTTAACCATTTTGCGTGGCAATCCACTTCATTTAGTTCAAAGGGCAGGGGAGAATGGAGCTGTTGTAAGTGAATTGGCCTTGCTGCTGCTGCTGCTGCTATTTTTCTCATTATTCCAGTTAGTAACCTAATTGAAGAGTCCGAGAGCCAACTCTGAAAATCCAAGTGTTCCATAGAACACAGTCTGAGGACTCATCTAATGGCCTTGGCTGTATTTTCTCTTTAAAAAGGGATTCAAATGAAGCTGTTTGAGAAAAGACATTAAAAGCATGTTTCGTTTGCTGAATGGCTCAGTCCTTAATGTTATTTTTTTTTTAAAAAAAGGAAAGCCTGTGCTTGTTTTTAATTATTGCTCTTTGCAGTTTACAATGGGATTAACTAACTACTTTGTTAAAAACAATTACATTTGCTTATGTGCTAGTACACATGCCTGCCTAAAAAACAAAACAAAATAAAAACAAAACAAAAAAAGTGGCACAACTTCATACTAAATAAAAATAAAAATTGAAAGAAATCCCTTTGTTTAAATAGAGTGATGTTTACTTTTGTTGGCATTGATGTGATTAATTTTATGATGTCAAAGGTATCATCAACTCAGTTTGTAATCCCATTTAGAGCAGACTGTCAGGCCCCAGGCCTTTGCCTCCATAGAACCAAACTACAGCCATGATGGCATTAAGTTGCCATGCAGGCCTGTCTGCCTTTCCTCTGCAAACCAACTGCAAGGCAGGCAGGTTCAAACATTCAAGGCCACCACTGTTGTTCAAGCCGATGCCGATAAGCGGAGGCGCTGGGATCTTGGAGATGGGGCGACTCCTGTTTGCCCAGATGTCTAGAGTTAATTAGGTTTACATACCTTGCTGCTGAGGAGATCTAAACAGCAGCTGAGATCCATCCTGTGTGAACTGACACTCGACTCAAGTACGTCGAAAGCTTCAACGCCTTAGAGAACTATAAAACACTGGGCCTTAGCATTCATTCCCATCTTGAGCCAACTTTGCATCTTCAAGACCATGGAATCCTGAATAGGCCACTGGGCCTTCTTGCTAAGAACTTTGCCTGCCAAGCTTGCTTGCTGCCCTCTTTGGATTTGGCCCGCTTGGGCATAAAGACTTTGTTTTGCTTTGTATCCTGCTATTATTGAACATTGCTGCTATTTTGCTGGTGCTACTTTAAGGCATCTTAGACTGAATCCTAGGCTCTTTCCTTTAACCAGTTATGACTACCTTCACATCCTGGTAAGGTTCGGGGGAGGACTGACAATGGATGATGGGATTTGTAGTATTTTCACACCTTTCTGTTCCCACAGACCACTGCGGCCCCCAACAAACACCGATAAAGACCACACTTGGCACACAGAGCCCCAGTGACCCACTCTACATCCTGCTGAAGTTTGGAGGAGGGCAGACCATGGATGATGGGACTTGCAGTACCTTCCCTCACTTTCCAAGACTGCTGCAAACCTTATCCAATGACTGATCAACACCAAACCTGGCCCACAGAGCCCTCATTACCCACTCTACATCCTGGTGCAGTTTTGTGTGAAACGGACCACGGATGATGGGACTTGAAGTACCTTAACTCCCTAAAAACAATACAACCCTCATCCATTCACCAATACAGACCAAACTTAGCACACAGAGCCCCCATGAACCAATCTACATCCTACTGCAATTTGGGGGAGGCTGGATCACAGATGATGGGACTTCCAGTACCTTCAGTACTTTCTAAATAAACCGTTGTACCTCAGTTGAACTCTTGTGGTTTACTAAGGGAGGTTCCAAGTGTCTTGGGCGCGACACAGACATCTTCAACCAATTGCTAAATGATAAGGCAACACTTTTAAGCATGGTGTCAGCATGGTGTAGTAGTTTTAGCATTGGATTATAACTCATAAGAATGGGATATGAATTCCCACTCAGCCATGGAAATGCATTGATTGGCCCTTGGCAAGTCATAGTGTTTCAGGGCCCTTCCGGACAGACCCTATATCATAGGATATGATCCCAGGTTTTCTGTTTATCCCAGATTATCTGGCAGTGCAGACTCATATAATTCAGTTTAAAGCAGAAAACCTGGGATCATATCCTGGGATATAGGGCCTGTCTGGAAGGGCTGTCTCAAAGGAAGGTTTTTTTAAAAAATAAAAAAACGCATGTTTCAATGAAATCTAATGATAAGTACAATAAAAACAGAACATACACTGCTGTTAACTGTTACAACTTGCCTATATTGTAGAGAAGGCACTTAGTGGCTACACTGCAGAATTATAGTACTTTCGCATAACTATAACTCAGTTTTTTTCAACCTTTTTTGAGCCGGGGCACACTTTTTACATTTACAAAATCCTGGGGCACACCACCAACCAAAATGACACAAAATGACACTCTAACACAGTAATACATATAGTTAATATGTTTTTAATGTATTTATACGCTCAGTGTGAAACCTGGGCCTGTTTCGATGAACACAACATAGATATCCTGGCAGGAATGGCAGAAAAACACACACAAAGGTCTTTCTCAACAGCTGTCAGTCATGGGAAAACTTCAGCCCTCTGGGTGCTTTGGACTTCAACTCCCACCATTCCTAACAGCCTGAGGCCCTTTCCTGCTTAAGTGGCTGAGGGGGGAAAAGGAAAAGGGCCTGAGGCTGTTAGGAATGGTGGGAGTTGGAGTCCAAAACACCTGGAAGATCCAAGTTTACCCATGCCAGCTTTCGATTCCATTGCCACATCAGTTTCTGGCGGTTTGAATATATGTGATATAACATAACATAAACATAACATAAATTTATTATTTATGAGTCGCCCTCCACGGAAAGTGCTCCGGGCGACTTACATGGTAACGCATAAACAATACAACAATGACAGACAGTGACAGACAACATAGTCCTAACAGGGCATTGTCTAGCCGTCGAAAGGCGGAAGACTAGGCGGCCTGATCAGAATCATCGGTGGCTTACCACCAGCAGATTCCGCGGCCGGCCTTCTGCCCTGTGGCAGTCCAGGGGGGCTGTCCTGGTTTGCCGCAGCAGTGTCTTTGTAGTCCTTGCTAGGGCCAGAGCACGTCCGTCGGGGCTCTGGTTGCCCGTAGTGTGAATTCCAGAAAGTTCTGGTTCGGGGGGCCCTATGGGTCCTGGCCTCAGCCGGTACTGGGCCTCCTTCCCTTGGGGCGAGGCATCCACTGCCTGGTAACATCACCGGGTCGATGTCCACGGTGGGAGGCCAGACTTGCCCTGTGTTCGCTCTGCATGTCAGGGGGGCTGGGCCCATTCCTGGGTCTCCGCCGACGTTTCCGCTTCCTCCGGGGGCTTTGCAGCTTCTGCTGTGGATCACTTCCGGTTTCTGGGTCCACCAAGGGCGGGAGCTTCCGCTGTGGGTCGCTTCCGGTTTTGGGGTCCTCCAGGGGCGGGAACTTCCACTGTGGACTGCATCCGGGGCTCCCTTCTTCCCCAGCCTGGTGCACCTGGTCTGACTGGGCGTCTCCAAGGTCGGGCACCATGTTGAGCAGCTCCAGCTCGACCTGGCTCCCCCAACTACCCACGATGCAATGTCGGCGGGGGTTCAGAGCATCGGCCAAGACGGCCGAGATGTTCAGCTCCGCCAGCGGTGGGACCCCCAATGGTGGCGGGGCTTCGAGGTTCGTGGCAGGCTCGTTCCATATGGGTGGGTAGGGGGCTTGGGGCTCACCTAAATCCTCCAATCTTAGGGTTGCACCTCCCCCGGGGGTCATGTCCAAGTCGTCCCTGGTGACGGTCTGGTCGTCGTCTATCTTGCAGCCTCCCTTCCTCGGCTCCGTCTCAGGAGCCCCAGTTGGAAAGTCCCACGACCGGTCCCAGTCGAGGTCTGGGCCAGTTGGGGTCTCTATGTGATTTTCTACCCTGTCGCTATGATTATGGTGCTGCTTCTTTAAATAGTCCGCAAACTGACTGTGTTATTGTGCGGATCCCGGAACTGACATTGGATAACATCATGAGGATACACTTTGTTTTTTGCACTCACTTCCATGATTTCATCAAATATCGCAAGTTTTCCACAGAGGAGCGCTCCGTGAACCCGCTACTGATTTACAACTCTTCCGCTCTTTGTGGCGACCACGCCAAACTACCTTATGTAAGACTTTTTATTTTTTCCAACAGGATTGGGTACTTTGAATGTGTTTTTTGCTTATGATTATGTATGATTAATTGTACATTTTGTACTGTGACGTAGCGGCACTCCTTTTATAAGTAAGGGTATTGGTGGTTCCAATTTCCCACGGCACACCTGATGATCGCTCACGGCACACTAGTGTGCCCCGGCACACTGATTGGGAGACACTGCTCTAACTAACAGCCATGGCTCAATGCTATAGAGACCTGCGATTTGTAGTTTTGTTAGCTACATAGAACTCAAACTACAAACCCCAGGATTCTGTATCATTGAGCCATGGCAGCTGACGTGTTGTCAACCCATTACAATTCTACATCTTGGTTATACTGATCTCTTCCAACTTCATCTTTGAACACAATCCTCATGGGATAGACTTCATGACCAACCCTTCTATTACTTGTACCATTTTGCCATTAAATTTCAAAGTTGTATTGATTAGCTGTGCAACAGATGGGGGAAAAATCACTTCTAGTTGCATGACTTTCTTTATTTTATTATGAGCTGATACATGACAGTAGAAAAGCAAGAACAATATTTTGATTCAATTATCAACAAATTCCATGCCTGACCGATCACAAGGGTGTGAGAAAAAAATGTGTCATGAGAGTTACATGAGTCTCCTTATACCTATTTTGCAACCCCTAAAGCCAGCCCAAAACACCCATTAAATTACTCAAGCTATTTTAAAAGAAACATTCCCAGGCAGGCCTGGATTACCCATAAGGCCACCCTAGGCCATGGCCTAGGGCGGCACCTTTGGGGGGCATTAGGTCCGGACCCCCCAAAAAAGTTTTTAAAAATTCAAAAAATAAATTCCAATATATTATTTTAAAAAGGGCGCATGCATGCGGCGGCGTAAGTGCCATCCATGGCCGCCCCCCCCCTTTGCTCTGCTCCTCTCAGCTCTGCCCCCGCCCTCAGCTCCGCCCCACCCCTGGCTCCACCCCCACCTCCTCACCAGCACGAGGAGGAGGAAGGAAAGCCCCACCCCTGGAGCCGATGCGGGGCCTCCCCACGGCTCCTCCCTCCCTCCTAAAGTCATCATGTCAGCCTGAAAAGGGTGATTTCAGCCGCTTCTCAGGCCGGCATGGTGGCTTTAGGAGGGGAGGGAGGGAGGAGCCGTGGGGAGGCCCCGCATCTGCTCTGGGGGTGGGGCTTTCCTTCCTCCTCCTCCTCGCGCCGGCGAAGAGGCGGGGGCGGAGCCGGGGGCGGGGGCAGAGCCTTTGGCCTAGGGCGCCAAAAGGGCCTGATCCGGGCTTGTTCCCAGGAATTTTTTTAAAACCCCCAGATGGACCCCAGACTTTCAAAACTTTTGTTTTGTTCCCTTAGTACACATACAACCAACACAAGTGTGTAAAGGGCAAACATTAAAATAGAAATGACGCTACTTCTGATGTTGGTTTGGTGTGGTGGTGTCCCTAGCTATAAGCAGAATTGATTATTAATAATCAGATTACCTGTCTTGGATGTCAGATGAAGTGCATGAAACTCCTTTATTATAAAATGCTGGTGGAATGTATTTATTTTATTTTATTTATTATTTCAGCTTCTAATCTGCTCCTTCTAGAAGCTCAGAGCGGTTTACAACAATATAAAATACAGGCAGAGTAATAAGATTACAGAGTTAATCTAAAAATGCTACTTTCACTACAATAATTCTAAAACTAAACATCAGATGTTACAGCTTTACTCGGATGGGAATGCTAAGCGGAAGAGTACCGCCTTACAAGCTCTACGAAATGAGGACATCTCTCTAATTCCTCTGACTTCCTCTGGCCGCGCGTTCCACAAAGTTGGTGCTACCACCGAGAAAGCAATTTGAAGCAATCTGATCACCAAAGCCTAATAATTTGTTTCAGTAGTGATGCAAATCACTTTATTCAGGCCTAACTTTCAAGAGGAAGAAGTCCAATGTTAATATTTTGGGCAAGTTACACTGACAGGAATCCAGGGCTGTCTTGCTTGACTAGAAAGGCACTTGTTCACCTACTACGTTCCTTTGATTTACAAATCTAGAAGGTTCCTTACACCTCAGAACCAATTTTGATGTGGGAGCAGTGGCCTGTTGTAGGATGAAAGAAGCAAGAAGCTACTTCCTATGGGGAAACGTCTGGTCATCCATCTCTGGACCTAATCCATTGAGATTTGGCTCCTGACATCACGATTCCAGAATTTAAATATTACTTCAAATGATAATATTTTCACAGAATAATATCAAACCATTCTATGGTGAAGAAATGTCACATGTGTTGTTGGTCTGGACACGGTAAATAAAAAATCGGTCAATCCTGAGCTGTAGTTGCTTGTGTGAATGTAAACTGGGGTTTTTTTTTGGCTAATATTGTTTTGCATCTTTATATGGCATTGAATGTATACCTCTATATGATGCAAGCTGCCCTGAGTGCCCACTGGGGAGATAGGGTGGGACAGAGATAAAGTCACATTCATTCATTCATTCATTCATTCATAGTTCATTTCTGTATTGGTTTGTGGGGGCACTGCTTGCCAGTCAGTTCTGAAAGCATAGCTGTGCCAATGCTTTTCTGAATATGCTGGATGAAAAATACATTTGTTCACCTTATTGAGTGAATGGCCACCTAAGCAGTTGTTTTATTTATTTATTTTATTTATTTATTTCCAGCATTTTACCCTGCTCTTCTCAACCCCCGAGGGGGGACTCAGAGCGGCTTACAAAAAGGCACAATTCGATGCCCACACAGTAAAACACAATATAAAACCCCAGAAACATTCAACATTAAAATACATTAAAATACAATTACACTAAAACTCATCCGCATTCAATTAAATTAAAAACAGTGTTCCGTCCATAAAAAGCATTGAGCCCTATTCATCAACTTTCCATTAAAATCCAATTTAAAATGCTGCCTTGTGCTAGTGTGCAAACGCCTGGTCCCATAGCCAGGATTTCACTTTTTTCCTGAATGCCAGGAGGGATGGAATTGATCGTATGTCGCTGGGAAATGCGTTCCACAGAAGGGGAGCCACCACCGAGAAGGCCCTATCTCTTGTCCCCACCAACCGCATTTGAGAAGTAGGCGGGGGTGAGAGCAGGACCTCCCCGGATGATCTTAAATTACGAGGTGGGACATAGCGGCTGATGCGCTCGGACAAGTAAGCTGGGCCAGAACCATATAGAGCTTTAAAGGCCAAAACCAGCACTTTGAATTGAGCTCGGAATTGTACAGGCAGCCAGTGGAGCTGACACAACAGGGGGGTGGTATGCTCCCTGTATGTAGCACCCGTTAGTAATCTGGACTAATTGCAGTTTCCGAACTGTCTTCAAAGGCAGCCCCACGTAGAGTGTGTTGCAGTAATCTATTCGGGATGTGACCAGAGCGTGGACGACCGTTTGCTGTTGGCCCTTCATAACAGCAAACCACAGCATTTAATAATGGAACATAGAACATGGTGATAGCAGTTGGAGCTCCATAGAATCTGATGGCCTCAGGAAGACAGTTGGAAAATAAGCAGTTGCTGTTTTCCTTCAGCTTGGCTTGGGCACAAGCTATATTTCTCATCAAGGAATAGTGACTTCTTTACTTTTTCTGAGGACAAGAGATCTACGGGGTCTCAACCTTTGAAGTGGTAAGCTCTATCAAGCGCCATGCAAGTGACTATGTGTGGCAGGGTCTTGATTTATCCTGCCTTAGTTTGTGAAATGATTGTAGAGTCAGAAAAAGGCACAGGAAAACAAACACCCAAATTGGGTATACTAAATATTTCTATCTGACATTTGTTCTGGTTCATTCTTGGGTGGGAGACACTAAATCATCAATCCCATGTGCTGTAGGCTATATTTCAGAAGATGCAACTGACAAAGCCATCTCTAAGAACTTCTTACCAAAGAAAACCCTTTGCAATTCATGGGATTGTCATAAATCAACAGGCAACTTGAACATACACACATCTCCCCCTTTCCCTCAAAGAGGCTGGATAGGTGACACAGCAGTCATTTTAACTTGATGCAGAATTTGAAGTAACTTGAATGTGACAAAGGAAGCTGTTGGAAAAATTGGCTTTGGTTGTGGGTCACCGCCATTTTGTAGAAGTGACTAACACCAGGCAAATAAATAGGACTTCTCAAGGAAGCTACAGATGTAATAAAGTACCTAAATGGCTTGCAATGGTGACTAGGGGTGCTTCCACACAGCCCTTTATCCCTGGAGCATCCACATTTTAAAAAGCGGATGCTCCTGGGCCCTGGAAAGCATGTGCTTTCTGGGGTGCGTGTCCAGATGTTCTTCCTGTACTGTCCTGGGAGAACATCTGGAGACCCTACCCCCCTACCCCAAAGCCCTTTTAAAAGTAAGGAAAACTTACCTGGCCTCCATTACAGTGTTGCCAGAGCTCTCCTGGTGTATAGAAATGGTGCGTCAGGAGCATTTCTGATGCACTATTTCTACACAACAGGAGAGGTCCGGCAACCCCCTCTCCTGGTGTGTCATTTTAATGCACCGGGAGAGCTCCGGCAACACTGTAATAGAGGCTGGGTAAGTTTTCCTTACTTTTTTTTTTATAACTGATTTTTATTAAGTTTTCAGATTTTATAAACATCACAAGACATGCAAGTAACCATACACAGATACAAAAGGAAAGGGGAAGGGGGAGGGGATGAGGGACAATCTTGACTTCCGTTCTAGTTCCATACTTTATCATATTACATTGTTGTATTATTTCTTCAACATTGGGCATCCTAAAGTGCTCTTATTTATATTTTTAGTATAGTTTTTTGACAGAATGTTTCACTCTATTTTTATTAATTTTATATATTCGTTAATCATAGTCCAGTCTGTCATCATATTCCCCTGGCCGTTGTTCTGGCGCAGCCAATATGTTAATTCATCCATTCCCTTGATTTCCAACACCTTCTCCAACCATTGTTCTTTGTCCGGGAGGAGATTTTGCTTCCAAAGTTTTGCGAAGACTATCCGTGCCGCCATGGCAAGATACAGTTTTCCTTACTTTTAAAAGGGCTTGGGGGGGGGGGTGGGGTGTGAGATTCCCACAGTTTTCTGGACTAATTTAGTCTGGAAAACTGTGGAAATTAGTTGGTTTATCCTGCGCCTTCCAAGAAGACATGGAATAAATCCATTATCTAATTTAAAAAGAAAAGAAAGAGAAAAGGAAGAAAAGAGGAAAGGAGGGAATGAAGAATAAAAGAGGGAAGAGAGATGGAAGGAAAGAGTGAATGGAATAAAGAAGGAAAGAGGGAAGGGAGGGAGGAAAAAAATCGAAAAAGGAAGGAAGAAAACAGAGAGAAGGAACCAGGGAGGGAGAAAAAAAAAAGGAGAAAAGCCTTGTTGTTCTGTTTGATATTGTGATATGGCCTAAGCCAGGGCTAATCAGTAAAATTACTACTACCACTAGTGAAGCCACTAGATACCTCACTGCCCCCATGGCATACCTAACAGACCTGGAGGTGCCCAAACACCGAAGGGCTTTTACCCTGGCAAGATGCCATGCCCTCCCATCGGCTGTATTGGAGGGGAGGTATCAGAAGACCCCCTTCAAGCAGAGACTATGCCCCTGTGGGTCTGGTCATGTGGAAACAACTGAGCACGTGCTTCTTCAATGCATGTTCTACCGAGATCTTAGATCCAATCTCATTGGGCCATGGCTTTTAAAGTACCCGGGGCGCAGTGAAAGATGTTATTCCACCCTGCTGCTTTCGGACTCTAGCACTGCAATGACTTACAGTGTTGCTAAGTTCTGTGCTGCTGCCCTTAATATCAGACGGGTGATGATTGACACCGTAAGGCAACAATATCCTGTCTTTTAAAATATATTTTTATACTGATTTCTAGTCTGATTTTAAATAACTGTTTACTGGGGAGTTGTCCTTCTCCTCTTAGGGCGCTTGTGCCTGCTTTGTGCTGGTCTGTGACCGTAATAAAGTTTTGATTGAACAAAAGTACTACTACCACTATCTAATTAGCACCAGGAATGTGGCACAGCTGGCTAAGTGTCAGCTGCATAAGATCTCACTGACCAGTAGGTCATGAGTTTGAGGCCTGCCCGGGTTGAGGTGGGTTCTCAACCTTAAGTGTAGCCTGCTGCCGACCTTTGCAGCCCGAAAGACAGTTACATTTGTCAAGTAGGAGATAAAGGTACCACATTAAAGTGGGGAGGCAAATTTAGACTGATTTATGAGGCCATAAAGAATCGCTGAGGAATGCGGGAGAAACAACAAAGCGACGCTGGAAGCGTCACTGAGAGTGATGAGGAATGCATCAGCTCCTCCTGGTGGCCAGAAAGTTTGCCTCTGTTTGTCTAAATGTCAAAATGTATGTACTGTTCTGTGATAAATGTCACATCTTATGACATAAGGAACATTATGTTGAACTGCAGGGATTGTCTGCAAAGTATGTGTACTGTAATCCGCTCTGAGTCCCCTTCGGCGTGAGAAGAGCGGAATATAAATAAAGTAAGTAAATAAATAATAATTAATTTGTCACAAACTAGGGTTTTCCTGGTTTGTCGGGAATTAATTGCAGGTTGGCCAGAATGTCATCTGGACAGTCCCCTTTTTATTGTGGAAGTTTCCACAATAAAGGAGCTGTCTGGATGCACCGTGGCACAGTGTTTTAAAACTAAATGGAAAACCTAGCCTTTTAGATATTCTGGGCTACAACTGTTCTTAGGCGAGTATGACCAATGCTAAGAGACAGTGGCTCAATAGTCTAAAACTGGAGAAGGTCAAAGGCTCACCATTCCTGGGACAGGATCAAAAGAAGGTCATGCAAAGTGTTTCTAGGCATGCATGAGATGGCAGACCAACTTTTAATTTCCCCATAAGCAGCAGCTCTTTCTACCCCCATGGGCTTTTGAAGGTCCATAACATCCTCTGTGCATTTGTGAACATGAGGAGAGGTACTGTCAGAAAGGAGAGGCTTCTTGTTCACTATTCTCAATTCTTTGGGTGCAGTTGTGCAATTCCTTGATTTCCTCATACAAATGATAAAAAATATTTCTAACTACTAATACCTGCTAGTAGCCATTTTATTCATGCAATTAATTGCAAAGTAACTTCTTTTTTCAATTATTCAGGGGAAGAAAGCTACACGTGCACAGATATGCCTTAGTGCCAAAGACAATTAGCTCATAAGCAGTGGTATAAATTAAGCTGCTGAAATGCAAGCTAAATGGAATGGTCACATACATAATTGTTAGGCAGACTTTTTGCTGATCCCACTAGAATGTTATTGCAGTTTTTAGACACAAAAGCAATGAATCACAATTTGTTTTCTAATGTGTTTTTGCCATATGTGAATGATAAGGTTGTTACGACTGGAATACGGCAAACTGTAAATGCCTGTTTTATTCAGTACCAGTTTTATGTTGTTAAATATTGGCAATGCATCAGTGGGGAAATACTGAGAAGTGCAGCTTCTTAAGTGAAAGTCAGAACTCAATGGGGTTTTTTGCAACTATGGTATATCCACAGCTTTGGAGGATAATACAAACAATGTAACTTGTTCTTGATAGTATGTTGGGATGTTGTTTGTTTGTTTGTATTATCCTGATTTTATCTCTGTAAGTGGGATATTTATTTATTTATTTATTTCCGGCATTTTACCCCGCTCATCTCAACCCCTGAGGGGGGACTCAGAGCGGCTTCCAAAAAGGCACAATTCGATGCCAAGACAGTAAAACACAGTATAAAACCCCCAAAACATTACACATTAAAATACATTAAAATACAATTACATCAACATATCATACACATTCATTTAAGTTTTTAAAAAACCAGTGTTCCATCCATAAAAAGCATTGAGCCCTATTCATCAACTTTCCATTAAAATCCAGTCTAAAATGCTGCCTTGTGCTAGTGTGCAAATGCCTGGTCCCATAGCCAGGCTTTTACTTTTTTCCTGAATATCAGGAGGGATGGAATTGATCATATGTTGCTAGGAAGCGCATTCCACAGATGGAGAGTCACCACCGAGAAGGCCCTCTCCCTCATCTCCACCAGCCACATTTGAGAAGTTGGCGGGAGCGAGAGCAGGGCCTCCCCGGATGATCTTAAATTACGAGGTGGGATGTAGCGGCAGATGCGTTCGGACAAGTAAGCTGGGCAAGAACCATATAGAGCTTTAAAGGTCAAGAACAGCACTTTGAATTGAGCTTGGAAGTGGATAGGCAGCCAGTGGAGCTGACACAACAGGGGGTGGGGATGGTATGCTCCCTGTATGTAGCTCCAGTTAGTAATCTGGCTGCCGCCCGTTGGACTAGTTGTAATTTCCGAACTGTCTTCAAAGGCAGCCCCACGTAGAGTGCGTTGCAGTAATCTATTCGGGATGTGACCAGAGCATGGACGACCGTAGCCAGATCAGACTTCCCAAGGTACGGGCGCAGCTGGCGCACGAGTCTTAACTGTGCAAAAGCTCCCCTGGCCACCGCCGAAACCTGGGGTTCCAGGCTCAGCGATGAATTCAGGATCACTCCCAAGCTGCGATACAAAGTGACTGTCCCCAATGTTCCCTCCAGACCAACGATCAACCGAAGACATTGTTGCAGGCATAGGCAAAGGACTAGATGGCATCCTTCTCTATACTATGAACATGAACCACCTTGATTGGCAGCATCTTAAAGTCATCCAATCATCCTGGAGGGCAAAGGCTTGTTTAAAATCTGTAGGTCAGGCTGTGTTACACAAAGAACCCCAAGATTTGGAAAAAGTCAAAGTCCTCATCAAGGAGTATTTCAGAGCATCTGTCATATGAAGCAGCTGCCTTACACTGCCTAATGAAATGGTGGATCACAAGGACTCCTGATTATGTGTAATTTGACTTAATGAGATTCTGCCTTTTTATGAGAACTACTGTTGCTATATATTTAGACACATTATGTAATGCCCAGGAAGTGTGTTGGATCAACACTATTTACATCTCTCCTGTTTCCAATATTAACACTCACTTCACAGGCAGAGTGACAAGCAGTAATAGCTTGACTCTCACATCAGTTTACAGGAATTATCCAATGTGCTGAACAACTTTTTGGAATTGGGTTCAGCACCTTAGATAGCTCCTTAAGACATTATATTGGATTTTCTATCTCATCAGCAAGGGAGCCATCAGCTGTCATGGGTGATAAATCTACATAGAATGGATCTCTTTGTTTTCTACATGGTTAGAGACTGATTTTTGTTAGTTTGTTTCTGTTCTTGTGGAGAGCGCGCGCGCGCGCACACACACACACACACACCAAATCATCATTCTTTCCATAAGGACATTGACAGAACCAGTGGTAGAAGGACTTGCACACTTTCGTTCTTTTTTATTTTTGTTCATCTTGCTTTCATGAGTGAGCAGGGTTTTGCTGAATGCCACTTTTGGAATAACAACTCCTGGAATACCCCAGGAACAATGAACACTGACTAGGGGATTCTTCTTGTTTTAAAAATAAAACTTCCCAAATTCTGGTCCAGATGTTTATGTCTCCCCTATTAGTTGTGAAATCTTGCATTAGACTTATGATAGAGTTGCCACTTTTTGATATAAGAAATAAGGGACATTTATGGGATTTTCCACAAAAATAAGGGACACTTCATTAAAAACTTGAAACGCAAACATTAGATATAAATAGTTTTATTAACAGAATAAGATAATGATTGAAACTCACAAAAGAAACCGACTTACACTCTCTTAACAGTACATGGTATGTTTCTGCATGTTTTGTCATGCAGAAAAAAACATTATTAGAACTACCTTATTTTCTCCATCTGTATTTAGTACTTGACTTTGCTGACTTTAAAAGTGCACTGTCTAAACATTAAAATAAAATAAATTTTATAAGACAGTACATCTTCATTATTATTATGTCAATAGTTAATGGTATAGTATAGTATAGTATGGGATACACAGCATTGTATAGTATTGAGATACACAGCTAGGCCTATTTTAAGAGTAACTCTCAAGCAACCAGAAACTATCTTTATCCAACATGATCTAACATTCCCCTTGGGTAATGGTTAATTGAGTCTACTGTACTTTGAAAAAGTCCTGTATTGCCTCTTCCTTCCAACGGGGATGCAGGCAGGCACACACTCGCAAGCGCATGACTGTCAGCCTGCCCTTTGAGTTGGAATCCCTGGCCAGCATTGCTGTGGAAACAACAACGCGCACCTTCCTCTGGTCAACCCCGCCCAGTCCTGTTCTGTTAGTCAATAATAAGGGACAGGGCCTGAAAAAACGGGACACAAATTTTAGGGCCAAAATAAGGGACGTCCCTTAGAATAAGTGACATATGGTAACCCTACTTACGCATTAGTGGTACTTTCTAGAATACAGTTACTTTGTGAAAAACCAATAGGATACTGAGTGTTGATAAGTTCATATTTGGCACAAATGCTTGAAAATCACATTGTCTTATGGTGTGTAACACATATTTTTACCTACACAGTGATGCTTAAACGCTTGTTTTTTGTCCAGCATTTCTCTGTTGAAATGATTACTTAACATTTGAAACAATAGAATCTGTTTTTTATGGCTGAAATAGTTATAATTACTTTGTACATCTTTGTAAGTATTACTTCTTTTCAGCAATTACAAATGATTCAAACAATTTGTATCTCCATTTGTATTTATCATATCAGAAGCAAACCAAGGGTACAGTTGTAATGTATTGGATCCTGACATCAGGATTCCAGAATTTAAAAAATTACTTCAAATGATAATATTTTCACATAATAATATCAAACCATTTTCTGGTGAAGAAATGTCACATGTGTTGTTGGTGTGGACATTGTAAATAAAAATGGGTCAAGCCTGAGCTATAGTTGCTTGTGTGAATGTAAATTGGGTTTTTATCTTTTTGTTTATGTTGTTTTGCATTTTTATATGACAATTAATGTTTTTCTCCCTATATGTTGCAAGCTGCCCTGAGTGCCCACTAGGGGAGATAAGATGGGATAGAAATAAAGTCACATTCATTCATTCATTCATTCATTCATAGTTCATTTCTGTACTGGTTTGTGGGGGCACTGCCTGCCAGTCAGTTCTGAAAGCATGGATGTGCCAATGCTTTTCTGAATATGCTGAATGAACAAATGCATTGGTTTACACCTGTTCACCTTATTGAGTGAAGGGCCGCCTAAGCAATTGGCCCTTCACTACAGCAAACCACAGCATTTGATAATGGAACATAGAACATGGTGATAGCAGTTGGAGCTCCATAGAATCTGATGGACTCAGGAAGACAGTTGGAAAATAAGCAGTTCCTTCAACTTGGCTTGGGCACAAGCTATATTTCTCATCAAGGAAAAGCTACTTCTTTATTTTTTCTGAGGACAGGAGATCTACAGGGTCTCAACCTTTGAAGTGGTAAGCTCTATCAAGATGTTGGAAAGATTGGCTTTGGTTGCGATCCACCATCATTTTGTAGAAGTAAATAAATAGGACTTCTCAATGTAGCTACAGATGTAATCAATAAAGTACCTCAATGGCTTGCAATAGTGACTAGGGGTGATTCCACATAACCCTTTATCCCTGGAGCATCCACATTTTTAAAATGCGGATGCTCCTGGTCCCCTATCCAGCCCCCCCCCCCTGCAAAAGTGTGTGCTTTCTGGGGTGGGTACTGGCCTGGGAAGTATATCTGGAGACCCCCCCTCCCCCAAAGCCCTTTTAAAGATAAGGAAAAGTTACCCGGCCTCCATTATAGTGTTGCCAGAGCTCTCCTAGTGTGAAGAAATGGTGTGTCAGGAGAGAGGGGGGAGCATCATTTTGATGCATCAGGAGAGCTCTGGCAGCACTGTAATAGAGGCTGGGTAAGTTTTCCTTACTTTTTTTTTATTTTATATATATTATTTTTATTAAGGTTTTTTTTTTTACAGAAATAAAATGTGAAAAGGAAAAGGTGAGGACGCAGGAAGGGCTCGGGAAAGTATGGGGTAGGGGTGGGAGGTGTGGATTGGTTGGACAGGAAGGGGTAAGAAGGGGAACAAGGGTATAGAGGGGTATAGTGTGAATAGAGATAGAGATCCTTATACGTCTTCCAGGTCGTTCCACGAGGAGTACAATTTGTACTTGAGTCTTTCTTTCCCATTATTTCTTCCGTATCCCTGCGTTTCCCTTGTTGGCTGCAGGAACATTTGTTCAAATTTTTAGTCTTGTTAAATAGAGTTCTAAGGGTTGCCAATCTGTTCTTGTTTTAGGGCTTTGGTCATTCATAGAGCTGTTCAATTTATCTATTTCCATTAACTCGTATATTTTGGCTATCCATTCTTCTATTTGTGGGGTATCTCCACACTTCCAATTTTTTGCTAGCAACACTCTGGCCGCCGCCGTCACCTGCCACCAGAGTTTGTCATTCTTCCTGGCAAATTTCTCCTCTGTTAAGTTTAATAAATAGTACTCGGGTTTCAAGTCGAATTTCTCCTTCCAAATTTTTTGTGTGTGCGAGTGGATCGTTTTCCAATATTTCTGTACTTTTGGGCAAGTCCACCAACAGTGGAAAAAGGTCCCTGGTTGTTTCCTGCACTTCCAACATTGATCATTTGTATTCTTATAATATTTCGCCAGCTTCTGGGGAGTCAGGTACCAGCGGAAGTACATCTTGTACCAGTTTTCCGCTGTGGTGGTTGCCCCTAGGTATTTAAGTGCTTTCTTCCAGGTGGCTTCCCATTCCTGCATCAAGATTGTGTGACCCAGGTCTTGAGCCCAGTCGACCATTACCTGTTTCACCGATTCCTCTTCCACCTCCCAATCCAATAACGTATTATATAGGATCCTTATTTGTTTCTTCTGATGTTTTTGTAGCCGCTCCCAAGTTGAATCTTCTTTTGCGAACCCTATTTTGTTGTCGATTTTAAAATAATCTTTTATTTGTATGTGGTGGAACCAGGAGATTTCATTTCCTGTCTCTTTTAACTCCTCTTGGGTTTTAAGCCTCCAGTTGTTGTCCTTCCATTCTAGTACTACCCTATAAGTGAGCCAATTTCCCATAGGAGTTTCTCTTCTATGTTGGGCCTCCAAGGGTGATACCCATAGCGGGGTTTTTTGATATAGTCTGGCCTTGTATTTCTCCCAGGTCTTAAGCAGAGTTGCCCTGACGAAATGATTTGTGAAGTTTCTTTCTATTCTGGCCTTCCCGTACCATATGTACGTGTGCCAGCCCCTTCTTATGTTGGCGCCCTCCAATTGTAATAGCCTTGAATTCTTAAGTGTTGTCCACTCTAGTACCCAGCTCAGGGCTGCCGCATCATGGTATAATTGGAGATTTGGGAGAGACATTCTAAAATTCATTTGGGATGGCAAAAAAGCTAGAGTCAACTACAGGATCCTCACGGACAAAAAGGAGAGAGGGGGGCTGGCTCTCCCAAGTTTTCCTTACTTTTAAGGGGATTTTGGGGGAGGGGGGTGAAACTCCTACAGTTTTCTGGACTAATTTAGTCTGAAAAACTGTGGAAATGGTGTCTGGACTGCAGTCCAGATACCAAAAGTAGTGGGTTTATCCCATATCTTCCAATAATGCATGGTTTAAATCCACTATCTAATTAAAAAAGGAAAGAAGGAAGTAAAGAAGGAGAAAAAGAAGGAAAGTGGAAAGGAGGGAATGAAGAAGAAAAGAGAGGGAAGAGAGACAGAAGGAAAGAGTGAATGGAGTAAGAATGGAGAAAGAAAGAGGGAAGGGAGGGAGGAAGTGCCTCTGGTGTTGCTAGAAGGAGGTCCTCCATTGTACTTGCGACAGGACTTCATCTTCATTGTAATAGATGGTCTGTGGTTTGCTCTTCTCAACACTCACAGGTTGTGGACTCCAATTTATGGCCCCGTTTCTTAAGTTTGGCTCTGTATCTCTTGGTGCCAGCGCAGTGTCTGCTGCGAGAGGAGACCTGAAAATTAAACAGTTTTTGAGAATATTGGCAGACCTGAACTTATCATCAGCAAAAGGAAATGGCAGAAATATTTTTGCACAAAAAACAATCTTATTAAAACAAGCCTCTCTTTTTTTGCACATAAAAGTGTGATTTTTCAACAAAGGAAAAATGTTTCCTGGATAGAAATTCTAGTTTTACTGTATGCATAACAGGCATGTTTGATCACTATCACATTTTGTGCAGGGAACGTTTTGAAAACCTCTTTGGCACAACAGTGAAAAGTGCAGGGGGAGGTGTCCATTATTTTCTCTGTATATGTATGTTCATGTTGTAAGTTGACCTCACGTATACATTAAATAATTTTACCAGTTAAACCAGCTTAAAGGTTAACACAATTTAAAATCATTTATATTTTTGGTGATGGATTAATAAATAGGCCCAAAGTCGGTACTTAATTTGTTGCAAGTGGCAGCTGTGTATTTAAGAGAAAGTATGCCACAACAGATAAGGCTCTTTCCTATGTTGATCCCATGATATTGCTACCACTGGTGGGAGACAGAGAGGACTTCAGTTCATGAGCAGGTATGTACAGGAGCAAGTGTATAAAGTGAGAGCAAAAAGGAAACTGGAAAATAATCTGCCAATGACTCCCATTTGAATCTTGAGTATTAGACATGGTTAGAAAATGCTGGATGGATACTATGATTCTTTGAGCACTGCTTTTATGTCTACTGATGTCGAAATCTTTGCAAACAGTTCCCTAAAGCAGTGTTTCCCAACCAGTGTGCCGGGGCACACTAGTGTGCCGTGAGCGATCTTCAGGTGTGCCTTGGGAAATTGGAACCTCCAGGAGGGGAGGGGGGAGAGCCTAGTGTGTTGAAGTATAAAAACCCTAAGAAACCTACCTCGATAAAGGCACAAAATTACAAACACCCCCCTCCCCACCCGTTGTCTATTTGGTCTCTCCCTCTCCATGCATTGGGAAGGCCCACCTCCCTTTGCCCAAGTAGAGACTTCCTCTTGCCTCCCCCCCCCCCCGGGCCTAATGCCGAATGGTTCAGTCCAGCACTGGCCCCACCCCTCCCTCCTCCCCGGTGCGCATGAAACCACTCTCAGCCTCCCTCCGGCTCCCTGCCTGCTGCCGCTGCCTTCCTTCCTGCCTGCTTCGCCAGCCCCAAGATGCCCACCCAGGCTGCCCCGCTGACCCCTGAGCTGTGCAGGTGGTGAGTGAGGCTCCTGCTCCCCACGACCCCAGTTCAAGCCTGGCGGGGAGGGAGGGGGCAACCTAAGTGAGAGGGAGACTGCTGGTCTTTCGAGGGCCCCCCCCCTCCAGAAACTGTAACCCCCAAATGTCAAGGTCTATTTTCCCCAAACTCCATCTGTGTTCACATTTGGGCATATGAGTATTCATGCCAAGTTTGGTCCTGATCCAACATTGTTTGAGTCCACAGTGCTCTCTGGATATAGGTGAACTACAACTCCAAAACTCAAGGTCAATTCCCACCAAACTCTCATAGCATTTTCTCTTGGTTATGGGAGTTCTGTCTGGGAAGTTTGTGTCTTTCTGCCATTTCTGCCAGGATATCTATGTTGTGTTCATCGAAATAGGCCCAGGTTTCACACTGAGTGTATAAATACATTTAAAAACATATTAACTATATGTATTTCTGTGTTAGAGTGTCATTTTGTGTCATTTTGGTTGGTGGTGTGCCCCAGGATTTTGCAAATGTAAAAAGTTTGCCGTGGCTCAAAAAAGGTTGGGAAACACTGCCCTAAAGTACCTCCCTTGAACATGGCATGCATCTCTGGACCTATCAGGATGCATTTCTTTCCATTGATACATCATTTTGATGCTGGATTAGTGACATATAACATTCTAAATGTGTTGCCATTTGATGCAACTGTATACTTTTCACCTTCCCACCACTGTAAGTTGAGGTGGGAAGAATGAAAAATAAGGCCCTCCTAGCAATGGAAAGAGAAACAAATTTGCTTTGGGAGGAGAGTACAAGAACTAAGAATGCTATGGTAGGATTTTGGGGTGGCAGGGAGAGAAGAGGAATGGAGGGTAAAAGTCAAGGAAATAGAGATGAAAAGGAGCCAAATAGAGGTCAGACAATTTTGGACTGCTCTTTTCTGCTTCTTCTTCTCTCTCTCTGCTCTTGAAATCTGTTATGTTCTTATGAAGAGCAATGACCCTTGAAGGATCTGTTTGATGGATTGGGCAACTCTAAATGTACAATGCAGGTGTGCATTTTTCATAGATGATACAGACAGAGCTACTAGCTCAAGATCAGTACGGTTTGCATGGCTCTTTCATAACCCCCTTTGCACTTGCTAATAGACATTCTGCTGGCTGTCAGGGTGGGATAATGAAAATGAAGCCAAGCAAAGACCTGCAACCTCAATCCATCAGGGATAGTTATCTTCTGTTAGAACTGTCTGTAAGACTTAGCTGTAACAAGCCAATGCCACACTCACGTTTCCGTCCATTTGTTTTTCAAAAGGATAGACAGCCAAGGCCGCAATTGTTCACAAATCTGTTGTTCATCTGCCAGAATCACTCTCCACAAGGGCTGCTCTTCTCTCCAAATCTTTTGTAACCAAGTCGTGATTTATTAACTAAGCAGTAGAAAGAAATGTTATTCATTCTCTTTGGATTCATGAATATGTAATGCTGGTTGAGGCATAATAATGGATCACCATTTCCCCTCCCTCCCCCCTTTTAAGGCACTATGATGTTCATTTTTATATGCATTTTCATTTATTGATGCTCCCTTGAATTTACCTCCATATTATTCCTAAAAACTCCAAGACTTGGAAATTATGTTAGATCTACTCATTGTATCTAAAAATTAATCCTCATATTTTGAAAAATCTAATAATATTTTTAATCTATTCACTGAATTAATAAAACAAGTCAATTCCTTTAAATACCTAGGAATTTTCTTTTCTGAATCAGCCACCTGGAAACAACAGATGAGTAACATCAAAACCCAAGCCTACATATCAGCCAAAGCAACACTGAGCTTTGCTGCCAAACAAGGCGGTAACCTGATTAACCCCGCCCTAACTGTTTTCAAAGCCAAAACCCTGGCCCAATCTCTCTATGGGGCAGAAATCTGGGGCATACCTAGGGCCCTAGGTCTAGAAGTGCCTCAAAATTACTTCCTAAGGGCACTATTAGGCCTCCCTAAAGACACTCCAACTGCCATGATCCGCCTTGAAACCTCTGTCCCAACCCTAGAAAGCCAAATAGACAAAAGGATCTTGTGCTACTGGCTTAAAATCCAAGAAATGCCAACTGCTAGGTTACCAAAAAAAGTCTCTTGGAACTTAACAACGGTCTACCTGTTAACAATTGGGTCCACGAGGCAGCACAACTGGCCATTAAATATGGTCTCTCGGTTAGTGAGCTGGCAAAGCTAGACCACCCCCACAAGACAGAAATAAACAAGACAATATTAGAAGTCACTACACTTACAGACCTCCAGGTTGCCTGTGACTCTCCGTGTGCTCCTGTATACTACAGCCTTTGACAACTCACTGGCTACCCGGATTACCTTGACAGCCTGACCTTTGCCCAGCTCCGACGAGCCTTTACAGAGCTCAGACTAAATATGTTTGATTCAGCTGAAAGGGACAGGAGGCTTTAAAAAGTCCCCCAAAATGACCGAAGATGTATTGCCGGTTGCCCCTAAACAGAGGACCTGGTACATTATTTAATGTGCTGCCCCTTACACAAAGATCCTAGGGAGCGCTTTATCTTACCTTTACTGGACAACAATTTTTTTCTGAATCCCCAGGAGATATTACTCTACCTCCTTATGGATACAGATAAATATACGACCTGGCGCGTAGCCCTGTTTGCCCTTGCGGCTAAGAAGATTAGGAGGAGGCACATAGCGGAGATGGCTGTCCTATGTAAAGGAGATAATTTGGTTTAAGAAGGTCTAAATGTGATTCCTAATATACTCATGGTGTATAAGTAAATTGTAACCTTTTATTGTCTATCAGCCCTATGTAAATTTCATATATATTGTTTTGTGTGTGCGCTATTTTGTTATTTTGGACTTGCAACGGCCTTTGGCCAAAAGCAATAAACTTTATTCATTCTTTATTCACTGAATTTATCCACTTATTCTATATACTCCAGACTGCATTTTTTTTGTTTGATTACACAATAAAGTTCAATTGCTTTCCATTTAGATTGTATAGTTACATTTGCATACAAATTCTGAAACAAGTAACTCTCTTCAACACACACACACACACACTTGTCTTAATATGTTTATGTATATTCAAGTCACCTGTTGACTTAGATGACCCCATGCATTTCACAGAGTTTTCTTAGACATGGAATACTCAGAGGTGTTTTTTCTGGTTTCTTTTTCTGAAATATAGCCTGCAGCTCCTGTATTCATACTGAGAATTAATAGCATGCAAGTATCATTCATATATCTTACCATTGTATGTATTTATAGGAATCCCAGGAAGTGGATAAGGCAAGGAAGGAAGAGATAAAGAAAGAATGACAGGTTTTACCCAAAATGTAAGTACTAAATGGCAACTAACAACATATTTCTGGAATCTGCAGGTTGCTAACCATAGCATAGCTTAACCATATTAATAATAACAGGCTTTGACGGAGGAGATAAAAACATTATTGTCAATCCTCCATATGCATGAGTTTTACATCCACAGATCCAACTAACAATGGCTTGAAAGTATTTGGTTGGGGGAATTAAAAAACCATTCCTTGATTTTGCTGTGTGCTAATCACTACACTCCCATCATTTCTCTAGCCTCCCACTATTTCAGAGATTCTTTGTCTGTCTTTGGCATTCATTTAAGTTCACCATTTTATATAAGGCATGACAATTTACTACAAAACAATTGTATATAATAAGAATTGAGTATCCAAACTGATTTTGGTATCTCCATGTATGTGTGTGCGTGTGTGTACCTGGAACCAACTGTCATTGGGTGCCAAGGACCCACTGTACAGCATGAGAAGAAAGGTTACAATCTCATACAGAAAATTCCAGATGAAACCAGTAAGGTCAATTCAGTATAGTTAGCTACCAACCTGAGCTAGGCTTGGGTTTCTGAGTGTGTGAAGAGATTATTATGAAAAGACTGGCCTGGGAGAGACCATATCGGCCTTCAAGAAGATGTCACTGAGGAATGAATAGCTAGTGCTGTAATGGGAATCTCGGTGTAATTTTAAAAGCTAGCCCATTTGCAGAGACTCATAATTGTCTTCTTTAGTAGTGTAATACCAGGAATGTGGCGCAGCTGGCTGGGTGTCAGCTGCATAAGATCTCTACTGACCAGAAGGTCATGAGTTCGAGACCTGCCCGGTTTGGGGTGAGCTCTCGACCAATTTGTGTAGCTTGTTGTCAACCTTTGCAACCCGAAAGACAGTTGCATCTGTCAAGTAGGAAATGTAGGTACCACGTTGTGAGGAGGCTAAATTTAACTGATTTCTGGAATGTTAAATTGCCTCTGAGTCTCTGTCTATATATGTTGTATGTCAATGGCATTGAATGTTTGCCTGTATATGTGCATTGTGATCCGCCTTGAGTCCCCTGCGGGGTGAGAAGGGTGGAATATAAATGACGTAAACAAATAATAAATAATATCCCCCCTTTCTGATGCTTGTGATATTGACCATCAATTCCTTACAGCCTTACATGGCTGTAATTCCTAAGGCCTTACATGGTCTGGGGCCAGTGTACCTGCGGGACCGTCTCATCCCATACCATCCCACTAGACCTCTGCACTCTGAAGAGCAAAACCTCCTGGTCATCCCTAGTGCTAAGACCTACCAGCTGACCGCGACTCGGCGGCGGGCTTTCTTGATCGTGGCCTTGACCCTTTGGAACTCTTTGCCCACCGACGTTCACGCCACCCAGGACCTTCTTCCTTTCAGGAAGGCTTGTAAGACTTGGCTGTTCTGTATTAAAAAGCAGATGGCCAGCTAACCATTGCCTAAAAAAACTCAAGCTTTAGAAAACAAAGGCAAATGTCTGGATTATACAGGGGCTGAGTGTCTTTGATACTCTAGGGGGCATGGTTGCTGCAACTCCTCAACCATACACCTCAAAACTTTGAGTGTTCATGCAATTAATGTAATTAATTCAAATCAGTGAAACAATAGAGCAGTGTTTCTCAACCTGGGGGTCGGGACCCCCAAGGGGGTCGTGAGAGGGTTTCAGAGGGGTCGCCAAAGACCATCAGAAAACATGTATTTCTCATGGTCTTAGGAAGCCCTTTGGCAGAGAAGGTTGAAGATCTCTCCGCTTTTTCTTCTCTTTCTTTTTGGAAACAGACTGCGAATTTTCCCACCTAAAGCTCTCCTCTGCTGTGATTGGCAGGCCTCCCAGCCAAGGGGAGGGCTGATTCTGAGACTCCAAGCGGGGAGGGGAGAGCAGGCGTGCTTGGCGCATGGCAGCATGATGCGCATGTGTGGGTGAGGGAGAGTGTGTGAGGTGCGATGGAGGCTCGCGCCAGCTAGTTCCTTCAAGGCATGAGGGTTCTGTGTAGGAAGTTTGACCCAATTCTATCATTGGTAGGGTGCAAGGGGCTCTTTGATTGTAGATGAACTATAAATCCCAGCAACTACAACTCCCAAATGTCAAGATCTATTTTCCCGAAACTCCACCAGTGTTCACATTTGGGTATATTGAGGATTCGTGTCATGTGTGGTCCAGATCCATCATTGTTGAGTCTATAGTGCTCTCTGGATGTAGGTGAACTACAACTCCCAAACTAAAGGTCAGTGGCCACCAAACCCTTCCAGTATTTGCTGTTGGTCATGGGAGTTTTGTGTTCCAAATTTGGTTCAATTCCATTGTTGGTGAGTTCAGAATGCTCTTTGATTGTAGGTGAACTATACATCCCAGCAACTACAACTTCCAAATGACAAAATCAACAGCGATGAAGTAGCAATGAAAATAATGTTATGGTTAGGGGTCACCACAACATGAGGAACTGTATTAAGGGGCCGCAGCATTAGGAAGGTTGAGAAGCACTGCAATAGAGAATCAGCAAGGTAGAGATGAGCATCTGAAGATTCTGAAACAAATGCATAGATCAAAAAGAAAAAGAGAGAGAGAGAGAGAGTTGTAGCAATTGTATTGTTAATGTGTATCGGTTTTATTGTTAGTTGCATTTAAATAATGAATTTCCTCCCCTGAAAGTAAAATAATACACATGGCTCCCCTGCCCTTGATTTTATCCTTGTGTGATCACTGTGTAAAGGTAGATAAGACAGAATTAGAGAAAAAGAGGGCGGGAGGGAGAGAGAGATTGACTAGTCCAAGGTTACTCAGTGAGATTTGTGGCTCATTGTAGGCTCGAACCTGGATTTCCCAGGTCCTGGTACATGTTTAACTCCTATTCGACACTTACCTTTGTGGTTCTGTCACTCCCATGTATCTAGTTATTGTTAAGAGAAGCTACCTACTCCTCTGCCTTCTCTGCAAGAATCTATAAACATTTGCCAGACAGTATATCATATTACTGCTAGCGAACTGGGTTGTTGATGCATGGATGATGTGAGCCTTTTAAAAATTGCTTGGGCAAGCCCCAATTTTGCGTGAAAGTTTTTTTTTTAAAAAAGACTCAAACTGAGGCTTTCTTTTGCATTAACATAAAACTCCCAAGGACATTCGCATTGCAGTCCTTCATTAAACTGCTCTTTCATGCTTGGCTTTGTCTACGAAACTCCTTGTCAGACTTGTATTCGGAAAATCAAGCATGCCTGCTGGACTGACTGACAGGCTGATTTGCCAAGGAATGCTACAATTATAACCTGTGTCAAGCTCTCCCTGCCAATTGCATGTGATTGAATAAAAAAAAAAGAGTGGGGAAGAGAGGTGGGGCCAGAGGGGAGAAATGATAGCGTCATTTCCAGCCACTCCAGGTTGTAACCCAGTGTTTGAGAAAAGTTGCCTTTGATTTCCTCCCGACCTGAAAGTGAAGGGATGGGCTGAAACAAGCAGAACCTTCCTGCATCTATTCCAAAAGAGTGAAAATCACTTAAGTCGTATATTTGCACTATACGCATTAAACTAACAGAGGAGGCTATTTACAAGACTTTCCTAAACACTTAAATCTATTTTTGTGGACAAAGGGATTTTAAGTTAATTTATTTTACCAAACGAATAATTTAAAGCAAGTTAGCATTTTGTTGACAGAATTATGATGAAATTCATTTTGTCGGCATAATTGATTGAACAGATAGCAGAGGCATTTCCTCGGCAGAATGAAGTATGTGCAGCAATTGTCAAACAGCATTGCCTGGGTGCTCTCAGATCAGTCAGTCAACAAAATGAATACAAAATCCTTTTGTCCACAGCCCAAAGGGTAGGTGTTAATTATTTGGAAATTGGATTCAAAGCCAAATTATCCTCTGCTGAGCACTGATAAAATTTTATTCTGTGGATGAAGTATGCTTTTTGCTAGGGAAATGTTAATGTTGCAAATTCTTCTGGAACAAAATCATAATGCTGCACCATATTCCAAAAGAGCAAATGTATATCCTGCTCAACATCATTTATTTAAAGTCACGGGCAAAACTTTAACATCAAGATTCTATGCCTTGCGCTCTTTATGGGGCTTGATACATCTATCTATCTATCTATCTATCTATTACATATAATAAAAGTCAGTGTTTGCGGGCGTTGGTGCGGCCGAGCGATCGAGTGACCGAGCGGAGGGAGGAATATGTGCAAGCGTTTCAATTGGCTGCCACTGTGGGATTATTTGCATAACGGGGTCTGATTGGCCAGCCTCAGAACTCCAGCATTCTACGGCCCCAGACAGAGGGGATTGGCTGCCACTGAAATGGTATTTGCATAACGTACTTCGATAGGCCAACCACATTCCACCATTCCAAGTTGACTCAGAGGGAAAAGGAAATGCCTCAGCCAGTCACCAACTGTGGCCCACAGCAATGACGGATCAAGACCAAACTTGGCAAACAGGGGGACAATGGTCCACTTCACAACCTGGTGTGGTTTAGGGCAGGATGGGCCACGAATGATGGGATTTGCAGTACATTCTCCTCATACACTTCCAAAACAACACTATACATCACAGACCAGGTCCAAAAATGACAACAAGGCATCCTTAACTTGATTTTCCTGACTAGGCCTCAGCACATGGGATATTGTTAGGCTCCCTCAACTTGATTTTCCTGACTAGGCCCCTGGGACTCGCAGTACCTTCACTAAGTTCTTGAGACCACTGCAAGCCACGTAAACATCTAATAGAACCCAACCTTGGCATACAATGCCTCCCTCAAATAACCCGGGCACCGCCAGGTCCTCAGCTAGTGCATAATAACTGAGAAACAGTGCTCTTAATCAGCTGACTGTAGTCAAGATTAGAGTAGACCTACTAAATTAATTGGATTTTCCTGTGTTGAATCACCATGTTTTCTGAGTTTACTATAGTTGAGACTAACCAACAGGATTCCATGTACTAAGTTTCTAACATAGGGTCGGGGTCGCCGGGGGAAGCCAGCGCCTCACTCCAGAGATGGAGGCAGGGTCACCGGCGAACCTGTGGCTGCCCCCCAGGAAGGGAAAAGACCCCGAACTCGTAGGTCCAGGGCCTGGAGGTCCTCCCAGCCCAGGACCATTTGGACTTCAAGTTTCCGGCTTGAGCTCCCCCGGGCTCGCCCTAGGCCCGAGAAGGTAGCGGCTCCTACTAACAGGGGCAGCTACTGCGGGCCGCTGCATGATGAGAGTGTTGCACCCGTTCCCCTGGACAAGCAGCACCGAGGTGTTCGCCTGGGAACCCCCAGACTGCCTCCTTGTGACCACATACTGATCCCGCTCGATCTGACTTAGCGAGTGGTTGATCGGCCCTGCATCCCTTCCTCCCTCCCTCCTTGTGTTATTGTACAGTGTATTGTGTGTTTCTCTGTGTATTGTACTTTTCACTTTTATGCTTCTTGTGAATCGCCCCGAGCCTCCAGGGAGTGGCGGGTTAGAAGTCGAAATAAATAAATAAATAAATGCGATGAGCTCTGTGCCTCTCCATGCTTGAAAAGAGGCTGAAGTGTCTTACCAGGGGAAAATTTCTCAATGTGATTAGGTTGATTGCTGGAGTTCCCTCCTTTCAGGACACGTCTGCTTTTTTTTAACCAAGGAGGGCTATGCATGATGGCCAGAAGTAGTTAAACTCATGTGATGAGCTCCATGCCTCTTCATTCTTGAGTAGAGGCTGTCCTACAACAGGGAAATTTCTCAATGTGATGAGGTTGTTAGTGTCTAAAAAGCTTAAGCTGCTTATTTAAGCAACATAATATTTTGAGACTCAGATATCAAGTATGGGTAATTTGCATGGATATGTCTTACATTTCTGAGATAGTTTTATTATGCTTTTGTTTTGCATAATTCTCTCTGATATATTGTATTAGGCTGAAGTGCAAAAAGGTGAGGAAAGTGGATTTTAAAAAAATCTGTTATGCTGGATTTAATTTTTAACATCTCCATGAAAATAATTAGTAAAAAGTAGTCACTTCTGCTTCAAAGGAGAGTGTGCCAGATTATTGGGGAGGCTTACCTCTATATGAGATATGCCTCTCTTTAAAAGATGAGTTTTTCATTTTCTCATTAGATGTCCTTGCTAACCTATTCTGCATCTTCATCTATAATAATTATTCTCTATTTTGCGGAAGGTAAAGCAAATTGGTTGTGTCAGTCTCTCTTGCTGCCAAATACAAGCAAAAAAGCCATTAATGATTGCAACATATGTTGCTGTTTTCCAGACCACTGGGATCTTCATACATCTGTTGTTCCTAGAGGACCCAAGACATGATTGTTAATATCATGATCCCAACATCCTTAGTCAGTGGAGCTTCAAGAACATTAGCACTATGTTAACTCTGTATAATTCATTGATTAATAACTACGAGTGAAATTCTGATGCAAGCTTTGTGTTGAGGCTGAGAATGCACTGGGGGAAAGGGGCAGGTGCAAGAGGTGGAGTGAGAATTAATAATGAATTTATTTGACTTAAATCCATGTCTTTTTCTTAGCAATTGGACTCAAGGCAGGTTGCACCACAAGATTGAAACAAGTACTGATAAAAGCAGTCAAAATGTGATAATACAAACTTCACATTTATAGTTGTGGCACCAGGGGCGGTCCTACAGGGGCGGTCCTACATGGGGCGCCATCTGGGAAGGGGCGAATTCCCCCGCCCGCCAGGCGCCGGCACCAGACAGCGTCCTGGCCCTGCCGATGTTCCTCAGGCAGCGCCGCGGCTGCCTGCTTTTGGGCCCCAGCCTTGTGCACTCCGACACCGCTTCTGGGCATGCACAGAGGTTTTCACACAGGCACAGTTGCTCTGGAGCTGAAGTTGAGCGCAGGAGCAACTGCACATGCGCAAAAACCTCCTGTGCGCAGAAGCTTGTAAGCAAAGCTCTCCCTATCGGGCAGGCAGGGAGTGCTTCCCTTCTCACTTTGTCTCTGCCCTGCCACCGAATACAGTGACCCAATTGGGTAGGCAGGGGGCGGAGACAAAGGGAGAGGGGAAGGGAGCCAAAGGGGTATTGGCGACTTATTGCCTCCTGACAGCCGCCACCAGAAGTAGCCGCCGCGCGCTGACGCGAACTCGCTCGCCAGGCCCAATCACATGTGAAGCCTACCACACCCGCCCAGCTCCCCGCACGCGTGCGCGCCAGCCAGGAGCATCAAGGAGAGACAGGCGCAACTCCGCAGGCAAATAGTAATATATGATATTTTATTTGACTTTATTTTGTGTTATTTGAGTTTTATAGGAGTAATAAAAATATTTAGTAGAGGATAATTTTATTTAAATAAATAATTTTATTTATTATTTTATAATAATAATAATATAATAGAACGTTATATTATATTATGTCAATATATTATAATATAATTATATTGTAATGTAGTATAATATAATTATGATATAATATAGTATGAGTATGTACTATAATATATTGTATATACATTGATACAATATAATACTACTAATGGTATTGTGGTATTATAATTGTATATTTGTTTTACATGGGGGGCGCCAAAATAATGTTTGGGGGGCACTAAAATAATGTTCGCTTACCATATAAAATTACCTTAGACCCCCCCTGTGTGGCACCATGGCATTAGTTCCAAATGTCCCCTAAATATTCCTTAGAAGCCAACCAAAAGAGTTCTTTGCTGCTGGAGAGAAGGTTGTTGAATGATGATACATCCAGCCCTCTCTCACCAATGAGAGTTAGTGTGATTAGCAGTTGTGATAGGACCTTGTTACCCCCTTTTGCAGGCATGAAGCTGTGGGGGGGGGGCCTGGGGGGACTCAGCCCCCCCCAATTCTTAGGGTGGTCCACAAAAAGGCCTTACTGGTACATTATTTAAACTGTAATGTGTATTCATATCATGATCCGATCACTATGCTCAATATATCCCATATGCATGGGGGTATTGGGATAACGATAAAAAGGGTTTGCTAGGGTAGATCCTCTCTCACTCAGACTCCCCCCCCCCCCGAATCAAAATCCTGACTATGGTCCTGCCCTTTTGCATCAAATGTGTCTGGCAGGGAATGGACACATCATAATTTGGCATCACACACTCCACCTTCTCAGAACTCCTTAACTTGTTGTAGCTTCTTGACTTTTGATGTGGGTTTGAGAGGTTGAATTGTCAGATATACCTAATATGACAATGGAGCTGTATGTCTGATAATGCAGAATCTTGGCCAGAGTATTTAATATTCCAATACAAAGAAGCTGATTGGGATATTTAATAACAACTGAATGAAAAAGTAATGTAAAAACACATCAATCTAATTTGTATTGTAAGATAGGTAACTTATAGAAGTTCACAGAAGGAAGTTTTTTGCTTCTCCTCCTTCATACAGCTGAAGCTAAGTTCCAGCTATATGGAAAAGTTAAGAGTATAAATACCAATAAACTGATAAACCATTGGAGTTTGGTTCCAAGATCCCATCTAGATATCAAATCTTTTGATGCTCTAGTCCTATTATGTAATAATAATTTATTTATTTGACTAGACATATGACCATTTCAAAATACAACACGAATAAAATACAAGGCAAAAAGAAGAGGACAGCAGCTGACCTTCTATTTACAGTCAGAGTCTTATTGTCCTGGTTCTTCTTTTAAGAAATGTGCTCTTTTCTTGATTGCTTTCAGAATAAAAAGGTTTACTCTGATTATGGTGGATCTTTCTTGTCCTTGCAAGAGGCATGTCAGAAGATCATTTCTGTTGGGGGAACCTGCAGTTGGATAATATTGGATGTAAATATCTTTCTTGCAGTTCAGCATATGCTGGACAGTCAATTAAGAAATGTTCCATATCTTCCACTGTTAGTTCTCCCCATAAACAGAATCTCTCACTTCTTGGGACGTTATAGTAACACCTGGTTTGCAACATAATGCCGAGTTGTTCAAACCTAGCCCTAGTATATATTCTTCTTTTTCTTAAAAAAAAAAATTTATTAAGCTTTTCCACAATAAAAATATTAAAAGAAAAAATAGTACAAAAGATGTTTCTGGGAAAAATCAAGGTATAACTGGGGTGGGAAAGTGGGGAGGAGTGACAGGAAGGGGGAAAGAAAGAAAGAAGAGAAAAGAAAGAAAGGGGTAAGAGAAAAAAGAAAAGAGAGGAGAAAAGAAAAGAGAGAGAGAAAAAATAAAAAATAAAAAGGGGAGTTGCAAGGGGAGGGAAGGTGGAGGGAAATGGGGGGGGGAGTGGCTTCTCAATTTTCTTCTCCACATTGTTGTCTACTTCTATTGACGTTTATTTCTTATTTGGTCTGACAGCTTCCATTTCTTAATATGGTTTAACAAAGTCTTTGTTTTATTTTATGTATTCTTCTTAAGGGTAACAGAAGTGGAATGGTGTAGTAAAATGGTGGTGCCACTAGGGGGCACTATACAGGGAAGGATAGTCTATTTTACATGGAGGGAGTTGAATGAGGAAAAGCATTTCCCCCATTTTTGCTGGTTATTCCCCCTTTATCAAAAAATGAGAATTGTTTCTATGACGGGGACATGGGTGGGAAGAATAACAAGTACACAGGGGGGAATTGCTTTCCTTCTTCAACCCATCTTCCACCCCCATAAAATGGACTATCCTTCTCTCACACACACCCTCAATTGGCCTCTGCCCAAATAATGGAACAGTACCAGATTTTTTTTCTTTTCTTTTTAAAAATGAAGCCATGGATAGTTGAATCTATGGATAAAAAAGCCATGAACATGGAGGGACAACTGCACTGTGCAAACTCCAGTGGATCTCAGGGCCCCAAAATTTTAGACAATGTGAAGCAGTGCACAGGTGGCTACTGGGAAGAGAACTGTGCAAAATCCGGTTAGGTACCCAAGACATTGAAGCAGAATTCTGTTGAGTCCCAACTAAAGTCATGTAATCAATTGTTAAGGTAAATCCAATTCATTCCAAGGCTTTATTTTAGGTAGGACTGCCAGCAGGATTTAGGTGAAGCTTTATGTAATTTCCTGGCAGCGACCTCGTTGCCACTGTCCAAGCTTGCTAGGCCCTGGCAGGCGAACCTTTGGTTTAAAGGATGAGGCCAGTTCTGTGCATGCTGCGCTCCACCAGAAAAATCCATTGCACAGGCTCAAAGGACACATCCAACAACTCACTTGTAGAAAGAATGGGATGAGTCCTTCCTAAGAATCTTTATTCGCGAAGTAAGGCCATATATATGTAATTTCCTATCTCTGAGACCATCATATTTTGGGTATACCATGAAAAATATATGACTTATCAGTAAGGCTTGATAAAGTAGAAGAAAAAAGGAGCACAATACAATAGGTGGAAAGACTCAGTCCAAGAATGTACAGCCCTAAGTTGCAAGACCTTAACAGGCTGTTGACAACAGGGTGATTTGGAGGTCTCTCATCATCCTGATGGCAATGAAAAACACATCTTGAACTGTGCCTAATGTCTGTAAACTCCACAGTCTTTGAAGAAATTTGTGTAGCATGAAAAAAAAATCATTAAAACTATTTTTGCTTCTTTTAAAAAACTAATTGAGAACTATATTGCTACTTTTCAGAGCTGAAAATCCATCCATTTTTTTGTTTGTTTTTGGTACTAATGGGCCAGGGTATTAAAAAGAACAGTTTCTGCAACAAATTTGTTAGGGGTTCTATTAAGCCATAAAACTCCTGTTCTTATGGAAGTGGCCGTTAGTTCTGTTTGTTTTATTTATTGTGTCAGAAGCGAGTTGAGGGTACAGTTAAAATGCATTTAGAAACACAAATAAAGTTTTTAAAAACTTGGCATTATGCTAAATGTCAGAAGCTGGCCACTTGGAGTACCTCTGGTGTCTCTGCAAGGTCCTTCTTTGTGCATGGGTCAGGGCTCAAGGTTGCATTGCAGTAGGTGGTCTGGGGTTTGCTCTTCTCCACACGCGCATGTTGTGGGCTCCACTTTGTAGCCCCATTTCTTAAGGTTAGCTCTGCATCTCCACGTCTTTTTATCCCATATACTCTTCAGCTTGTGCCTTGACATCTTGATTTCCATTGTCACTCCCCTCATGTAGAGATGCCCTTCAAATCTTGCAAAAAGTGAAATTGCAAGGGTTGCTGTGTGACAAGAATTGTAGGGTTTTCTTCAAAAGACTAGAATTTATTAATAGCTACAGAATTATGTGCAATGACTTTTGGAATGGCCCCAGGTTATGATTGTGGATGGCATATTTTTAATAGTGATTGTAATGTTTTATACGTTTTAATGTGCATTTAATTTTCATTTTAAATCTTTAATTTAATGTATTTTAACTGTTTGTATTCAAAGGCAGTGAATAGTTACTATGTGTAAAGCCGCCTTGAGTTCCCTTCAGGGTAGAAAAAGGCAGGATACAAAAACATGGGGCTGCATTTGAAGACGGTTCGGAAACTTCAACTAGTCTAACGGGTGGCAGCCAGGCTACTAACTGGAGCGACATACAGGGAGCATACTACCCCCCTGTTGTGTCAGCTCCACTGGCTGCCTGTCCACTTCTGGGCTCAATTCAAAGTGCTGGTTTTGACCCTTAAAGCTCTATACGGTTCTGGCCCAGCTTACTTGTCCAAACGCATCTGCCGCTACGTCCCACCTCGTAACTTAAGATCTTTTGGGGAGGCCCTGCTCTCCTTTCCTCCAGTAACTCAACTGTGGCTGGTGGGGACAAGAGACAGGGCCTTCTTGGCTGTGGCCCCCACCTGTGGAATGCGCTTCCAAGCGAAATACGATCGATCCCATCCCTCCTAGCTTTCAGGAAGAAAGTAAAATCGTGGTTGTGGGACCAGGCCTTTGCACAGTAACCTAATGCAGCACTTTACATGGAATGGACTAATACGATGACGGACATGAAAATACGGCTTCCGCTATTGATTGAATGTGGACTTGTGATGGATGGAATTTTAACTTGATTGTTTGATAATTGTTTAATTCTGATGTTTTTAATCTTGTTGTATTAGTGGTTTTATATTGTGTACTGTGCTGGCATCTTGTAAGCTTCCCTGAGTCTCCCTCCCTCGGGGGGGGGGGGGGAGGTTGAGAAGGGAGGGGTAGAAATATAGTAAATAAATAATAAAAAAGAGTAAATAAAGAAATAATACATACTCAAGGCTATAGTTGTCTCCATGTGGGCCTTCCTTTCCACCAGGGTACAACATGGAGATGAGAAGGTGGTGTGAAACTGGACTGAAAGGCAAACCACAATCAGAGCATCATGATTCAGTGCATAATTCAAAACAGATTACTGTCACTCCAAAACACATAAGTCTATCTAGGCTGAAATATTTCATTTCAACAAAGTAAAGAATTGCCCATTGAAGACATATTATATTATGGGCTGTCGTGGTAACATTCTTGTGCCTTTTCATCTGTAAGAGTGATGTCTCAGCATCTGCTGTTGTGCGACTGCTTAGAACGTTAATCATAATTGCCTCCTGGTTACCTTATGCTCCCCTTCCATCTGTTTATTTTATCATGCTGATGATATGTTGCTGCTTCTTATATGCAGAAATTCTCTGGAGCAGAAATTATGTTTGGGTTATTTGTGTACAGTTGCTAGGGCAGAAAAGCCCAGACCTTAGAGCTTCTCTCTCCCCTGTTCCCTTGGTGCTTCCATAATAAATTAATTGTTGAGGTTCTCATTGAAGCATTACATTTAAGATGGGTTTTTTTGGCTGATCCTTATAAAATAATTTCCCCGTACATCAATGCAATATCATTCTCCTGTAGTATTATGCAACATCCGTTCTGAGTGCTTTGCTGGTAGAATAGTGGGAGTATGTGCATCTCCTCAGTATGAACATTGTTTCAAATATCTATGAGTAAAAGTGCTCAAGGTTTCGGTTCAATTCTATAAATGCCAGTGTTTGCTAGAAATGTAAAGAATATTTTCAAATTTTCTCACTTTTGGGGGGAGGGGAAGAAGAAGGTGGTTAACAGCAATTTTCTGGATTCCTTTCATTAAGTTTTTTAAATTAAAAAATGTGCACATAACCACTGCTTTTGCAAGATTTTTTTGGGCCAGAATTGTATATAACCATTGTGTGATATGTAGACTTGTGCACAATTTTGGATCATAATCGTATTTCTGATTAAATTTGTTAAATTTCCAAGACATGCAGGAAAGATGGGAGGGGGGGGGGATTTAGAAATTGAAACACTCACCATTTTTTTTCATTAATGTTCTGTAACTTTCGGAAGTCAGCTTAATTTTCAGTATAACTCATTAAGCAACTTTAAGCCAAAATAACATAAAACACTTTGAAAACCATTCTTTTGGTCCCATCGTAGTCGCTATAAGGGCTGTGGGTGGACTAAACCTAATGGAGATTGAGATCACAGCTGTCTTAAATGTAGTTTGGGAAAGTGAGGCCCCTAATGGCAGAGAATGCAAAAGGCCCTGCCATAAACTACATTTCCCAGAATGCAGTGCTGCTCAGTATCCTAATGTGGGCTGAAGGACCCAAATGAGGGCTGGTTGCAGCAGTTGCCATTTAGAGTTAGTCTAATATATTTGTATATTTGTATTACATGCAATATTGCTAACAATATTGCAATACGTTGTAGTGCAATATGATGTGTAGTGCTAATGTTGTGCTATGACAGTAATGTTAATTGTTGTTGTTTTAGTTTGCTGTAAGCCACTCCAGCAATATTGTGATATGTACATTGTAAGCCACTCTGGCAGTATTGTTGTTTGCTGTAAGCCGCTCTGAGTCCCCTTCGAGGTTGAGAAGGGCGGCATCTAAAAATAGTAAATAAATAAATAATAAAATTATTGATCTGTATAAATCTATGCTAAATTAAAATTATGTGGGACCTTCAAAGGGATTGCTGCTATCGCTTTGTGGAAGATCAATGGTTTTTGTCTAAACTTTAAAAAAATCCTCAAAATTCTGTAAATGTGTGAATATTTCTGAAACTCCTGGGGATTACCTTGTGCATTGTATATAACATTCAAGTAGATAGCTTTTGTTGTTTTTTAATGTTGTTTATAAAGACTTTGAAAATCATCCAAAATCTGTGAATAAGCAAAACATTATGAAACTTGATGGGCAAAGAGAGTGGTAAATGTGTTCTACCTTTGTAGCAACTTTCACTCCAATAGCTTTAAAAATGAGGGAAATATGAGCTCCTGAAGTTTCCAAATTATAGTAATTAAATTATGTGCACACACAAACTTGGTTTAGGAAGTGACGCCTGCCCTAAACTACATCACTCTCAGAGGGCTTGTCCCTCCCTTACAACAGCCACATAATCTGCAAAGAGGAGGACTAATAAGTAATCCAGTTTCTGTGCTGGGCTGGGAAAAAATGACCTAAATGCCTGGATGGAACATGGGGGTCCTCTCCAACTCAATACGGGAAGCATATTAATTGGATGTCAGGAGAGTCTGGATGACACCTTTCTGCTCAGAAGAGATGGGCCAGTATAGATGTCCCTTAATGTGATTTCCCTATGATTTGTGTTCCTGGGTTATACAGGGCAGTTCCTAATTGGTTCTGTCATAAAAAACATGGTGAAAGTTTATTATACTGCAAAAACTTTGTCTTTGGTAAAGGAGATCGCCCTATAGAACATTTTCCTTTGTTGAGTCTCCACCAATTTAACACAGTTTCTGCCACAAAAACAAAGTTTTTGGGTTAGAACAATTAGTTTCAAAGTAAATCCCACACAGTGAAACAGGAAATAACACTTTCAACCAGGAACAGATTTCCTTTATTATGAAAAATGTTTTTATAAAAACTTTGAAAATTCCTCAACATTCCATGGATAAGTGAAATGTTCTGAAATTTGGTGGGCTAACAGTGGCCATGCCAGGGCCATAGTTGCTGGTGAGAGAAATATTTGTTAATCAGATCAGAGGGGCCTGGTATAACATGTGCATATTTGTTAGAAATTTCAGGCTGAGAGTTTTGAACATAAATCATTAAATCATTTCTGGGAGAGTGAGCAGATATTGATGATGGGTTGTTTTAACCACACCACAACTATCCCACTTCAGTACTATGCCAAGCACCCCAAGCACCCAAGCACGGCCTGGCCTGGGTGGGTGCCGCTTGCCTACCCTGGATGGCGAGCGGCTTAACCCATCGCCATCGGTTAAGAGCTTGGGGGTTGTGTTGGACTCCTCGCTGACCATGGAGGCTCAGGTCTCCGTGGTCAGCAGGACGTCATTCTTTCACCTCCGGCAGGCTAGGCGACTGGCACCCTACCTGTCCAGGGACGACCTGGCCACGGTAATCCAAGCGACGGTCATCTCGAGATTAGACTACTGTAATGCCCTCTACGTTGGCCTTCCCTTGTCGACAATCTGGAAACTCAAGCTAGTGCAGAATGCCGCTGCTCGCTTGCTGGCGGGAACGCCAGTGAGGGAGCATATCACACCTATCCTCCGGCAACTGCACTGGCTTCCTATTGAGTACCGAATTGCCTTCAAGGTGTTGGTTTTGACCTTTAAGGCCTTGCACGGCCTAGGGCCTGCATACCTGAGGGACCGCCTTACCCCGTATTCTCCCCCGAGATCACTGCGCTCAGATGAACAGAATCTGTTGTCAGTGCCATCAATCCGCTCCTGCCATCTATCGACGATTAGACAGAGAACATTTTCTGTAGCGGCGGCGGTGCTCTGGAACGCCCTCCCGGACAGTGTCCGAGCTATCTTGGAACTGGCCCCTTTTCGGAGGGCTTGTAAGACGGCCCTTTTTGGCCTAGCCTTCAATTAGGCACACCGGACTAAGAACTATGTCGCATGTCCTCCCATACCTGTGTGGTGATGTAATGTGTTTTAAATGTGTTTTATGTTTTTTACGCTTTTAATATAGGGCTACATGCCGACATGTGGTGACATGTTGCCCGTTATATTTGCTGTTATCCGCCCCGAGCCTGCTGGGAGGAGCGGAATACAAAAATGAACAATAAATAAACAAATAAATAAATATGAGCCTTGACAGAGCACAGAGTTCAGAGCAGCCCGTGGTCTCCCTGCCACTACAATATTTCTAATAAATATGACTTAGGGCCATCTTAACTTACATTTCATATATGTAAATCAAGAAATATGAATTATTTTAAAATCCATCCCCATAGCATAGACTTATACTCACTAAGGACCCTTCTACACTGCCTAATATCCTGTGATACATAATGGGTTTACCTGAGGCCTTAGCCACGGTCAGCTCATGAGAATCTCCTCTATGTCCTCGGCCCTAGAGAGGTTCGTTTGGAGTCCACAAGATAGAGATCCTTCTCCATTGTAGCCCCAATCTTGTGGAACTCCCTACCGCCAGACCAAAGAGCCACTCCTGATCTACATACATTTTTAGGGGCACTCAAGACATGGCTTTTCAGAAGAGCCTATGATTGTTAGTAACAAGCGGTGACTATGTAACCTGTTTATTTTAATTGTGTAAGTTGCCCAGAGCACCTTTGGGCAACTTTATTTCTTATGAGGGCGACTCATAAGAAATAAAGTTAGTTAGTTAGTTAGTTAGCTAACCCTGGATCAATCTGGAGAAAACTGGAACATCCCAGTTTTCTCCAGATTAATTTGATACCTGCAAAGATCCTGACCTTCCACAGCAATCCCTGGAGTCCAAAGAAGTGGGATGACACCCCCTCCCAGCCCCATATTTTCCCCTCAAAAACTTACCTGAGGGGCCTGTTGACAGTACAGGCTTTTCTGGAGAGCTCTACTAGTGCATTGGAATGACCTTCAGGTATGCTTTAAGGGGGAAATTGTGGGCTGGAATGTGGCTAGATGTCCTCCTGGGTTAACCTTTGGTTGACTCGAGAGGTCATCTATCCACCCTCTGAAGCAGGCCCTGCTCTCGCTCCTGCCAACTTCTCAAACGCGGTTGGTGGGGATGAGAGATAGGGCCTTCTCGGTGGTGGCTCCCCGTCTGTGGAATGCGCATCCAAGCGACATATGATCAACCCCATCCCTCCTGGCATTCAGGAAAAAAGTGAAATCATGGCTGTGGGACCAGGCTTTTGCACATTAGCACAATGCAGCACTTTGGATTGGAATTGTAATGGCAAATTGATGGATATGGCTCAATGCTTATGCTGTGGACGGAATACTGTTTTTAACTTAAGTGTATGTGTATTATGTGTTAATGTTAACTGTATTTTAATGCTGAATGTCTATGATTTTATATTGCATTTATATTGTGTATCGGCATCGAATTGTTGCCTTTTGTTAGGCCGCTCTGAGTCCCCCCTCAGGGGTTAAGAAGAGCGGGATAGAAATGATGTAAATAAATAAATCCCAGGGTTTGGGTTTCTTCTGGGATTTAGGGCAGTGTAGAAGTGCCCTAATGACACTAACAATGAAAAGCACTGTGTTTCCCCTTCATTTGATCATAAGTGTGACCATAAATATGAACAACAAGCTTATGAATCTTGCCCTCCCTCTAAAATCTGACCTTCCCTTCAAGCGGAAAGCGAAAGAAAGTTACAGCAATTCTTAATTTACAACACTGAATGTGAGTGAAAAGTAAGGAAATTGATTATTAGGATTCAGGGCAAATGACAAAAGTAACTCATCAGGGATGCAACATCACCACTGCAATACTTAGGGCAGAGAGGAGAAGAGGAGGCATAATGTTGCCTTTCCCTGACTTAGGCAAAAGTGAACTGCCTTGGCCTTTCTCACTTTGTGTTATCTTCCTTTTTAAATAACCGTTGACATCTCGACCACAATCTGATTCTCCTTGGCCACACTTGTGATTTTCATGTGTAAAATGTGGATTAAGAGGAAGTGCTGTGTTGTGGTTTCAGCACCAGATTGTGACTTTGGAGATAAGGAAATGAGCATGGAAACCCACTGGATGACCTTGGCCAAATCACATGATGTCAGCCTTAGAGGGAGGCAAAGGCAAATCCCTGAGAACATATCTTGCCAAGAGACCCCAGTGACAGGATCATTTCAGGATTGCATAAGACAGAAATAATTCCATGGTTTAAATCATCAATGAGACAGAGGTCTGTATGCAAACAAGCCTATCCTACCTAAAGCCTTTGAGCTAGTTTGCTTTTTAAGGTACATTAAAAAGATATTGCAGTCATCAGTTCTTTCTGTAGATGAAAAGAAAGGACCACTGGGCCTTTTGCCTCAGGCAGCAAAACATTTTGAGCAGGCCCTATCCAAACCACTGTCAATTGTACATATATTTTGATTTTTTTTCACTTTGTCATCAGACCAAAAAAAAGAAAATTAAGATGGCATCTATTTTTCACATTGTTCCCATGTCCCTAGGTTAACATTATGCAAGAACAAAAGAAACTCCATTTGGGGATGGTAGTGTCAGGGAAATCATACTCCTGTATTAATGGACTCCCCCTTTAAATAGCTTTATTAAGCATTTATTAACACAGACATTTTATGTTACAGAATCTCTGATTCCATGATCAATTAACTGTCCTGTTCAATTAAAAAAGAAAGATATCACCCTCCTGTCTTCCATTGAAGGTGTCCTTGGTTACAATGGGCAAACCCAGTAGAACCCATCATGCCCATATGGAGCACACCGGATAGAGAAAAGTAGTGATCAGGTGTGCTTTTTGTCTGGATAGTTTTGTTTCCTTCACCTGCCCTTGTGTCTTAGGAGTCATCTGCACCAGGCAGTTTAGCCAGGTCTAAACCTGCTCCAGAACAGACGTGGATTTAGCATGTTGATGTGGAATATAGGGCTGTTGTCCAGACAACCCAGGATTACATTCACCTTGCTGAGTACAGGATCTAAAGCATCAAAGAGTATTGGGGTGAGAAACCAACCTAATGTATAATAGAATGAATGCTACTGTAAGTGCCTAATATTATAAGTAATCCAACTGGTCATATACCTACATTCCATGCACATGCAATAATACAGCAGTAATAACAATAACAAGAGGTAAAATTCAAACCGAAGTATTCTGACTGGTCCCTGCCTCATGCGGTGCAAACGGGCTCTTCTCTATTAGCCCGGGAAAAGCCAGCGTTTTCTGCTTGGTGTGCACACATACATATTCTTGGGGGATTTTGCTGCAGAATCCCGGGCTCATAGAGAAGATTCTGCAGCAAATCCCCCAAAAGAATATGTATGTGTGTGCACCCAAGCAGAAAACGCTGGCTTTTCCTGGCTCACAGAGAAGAGCCCGTTTGCACCGCATGAGGCAGGGACCAGTCAGAATACTTCGGTTTGAATTTTACCTCTTCTTATACCCATTGTTATTGCTGCTGTATTATTGCATGTGCATTGAATGTAGGTTGCTGAGCTGTCACCTCCTCGTTGTCACTGCTTATGCTGTTTCTTGGTGGCCATAGAGCTCTGACTGAGTGCATGGCCATCATGGTTCTATTTCCTTTTCGTTAGCCACATGAGTTCTGACATCAGCAGACATTACTGTAATGGCTGGAATCTCAGATATAGCTCCATGATCTTTCAGGACTGCCAGCAACACAGACACAAGCCATCCCTTTTCTTGGCAGTGATAAGGTGATGGTGCCAGTTTCCAGTCTGGACAGTGGTTAGGCCAAGTCAGACCAAGTCCTTGATGTCCAAACTGCCCCACAGTCAGGGGCAGATTTAACGGTAAGCAAAGTAAGCGGCCGCTTCCGGGTGCCACGTGGCCAGGGGCGCATCCGGCCGCAGCCGCCAGGTTTGGCGCAGCATGCCGCACCATTGCTGCACCATTCTTTCACGTAACTTTCACGCATGCACCATTGGGACGGAGTGCTTCTGGTGGACGAAGTTGCTAAACGCACTCCCAAGAGGCCCAAAAGGACGGGGAAACATTTTGCAGCCAAAGGCAGGAGGTCCTGCGCAGGCTGGGATCTTCGCGCAGCTCTCCGCCATGCGTGGGGCCAAGGAGAAGGACTGTTCTGCAGATGGGACCAGGGCGACCAGTGGCTCCGGGCAGCTGGGCCCACCCCACGGCAATGGCGCTCGCATGGAAGCCAGTGCGGAAGCCTGCACCACGGGGCCGGGGGGAGGAGCTTTTGCAGCTGGAGGCGCTCTGCCTCTGGCCACTTCCAAAACGCTCCTCACTCCAAAATGCTCCTCCTCCAGAATGGTCCTCCAGCGCAAAACTAGCTGGCTGTGTACTCCGGCGCGTGCACGCATGCACACACTACACCAGGCTGGAGAGCGAGGGGGCACCAAAATAAGGTTGGCTTATTAGTTTTCATTACCTTTGTCTGGTCCTGCCCACAGTACCCCCTGGTTTTGTTAAAAGTCAGATGAAGTCCATTCAAACTGAACCCCCCCCCCCTACATTGAAAAACTATAACAAATTGTTATGCAGGATGTCCCACAAAAACAAAGGTTTTGCATTTTAATAAACATTTTCTATGTTTTTATAATAGAACCAATTAGGAAATGAGATTTATAACCCAGGACAAATATTGTGTTTGCATAGTATTATTCTCACCTAAACATCCGGGCAATATTTCTATCTAATGAAGTACATTTATTTCCAAACATTTGTAGCTCTTTATTATCATTGGTTACATTGTCAAGGAAAAGCAGTTTGATGGATGGAATCCTGGGAGAAGGCTAAATCTGGGATGGAGCTAGTCAGCAATGTTTGGATTACTCTCAGTGATTAAAAAAGAAAAGAAAAACTCAAACCATTTCCCTCGTTTTACAAAATAAAAGCATTTAGTTGACTCATCCAAGCTTATTTTCAGGTACAGTAATACTAAAAGGCACCCATGTCCCATTAATTTACAATTTAGAGACGTTAAAGAAATTAAAAGCATAAATCATATTAAATGGGGCTATACAAAAGTTCGGTTCCAGCAATTCTGCCTACATTAGTCATATAAACTAAGAATCCAGCCCTTCTTTCCCTCATTCTGCATTATTATTTCCCTGCTTCACCTTTCACCATGCTTGAAAAATCCTAGAATCATAGACCTGGAAGAGGCCACATGGGCCATCCAGCCCAACCCCTGCCATGCAGAAAAAGCACAATGGAAGTACCTCTGACAGATGGCCATCTAGCCTCTGCTTAAAGGCCTCCCAAGAAGAAGCCTGTATGAAGAAAATGATGCGTCTGCCTCTTCACTTTCTGCTTCCTTGCCACAACTTTGTTCTTCTACCATTTTAAAGGTGATGTTTCTTTTTTATTGTTCCATGTGAATGTACATTTATACATTACTAGCCATCCCCTGCTACACATTGCTGTGACTTAGTCTGTGTACATGTGTTTTGTGTGTATATATATGTGTGTGTGTGTGTGTGTGTGTGTTTGTATGTATGTATATGTATACAGGTCCTTCTCAAAAAATTAGCATATAGTGCTAACGTTCATTGTTTTCCATAATGTAATGATACAAATTAAACTTTCATATATTGCACACCAACTGAAATATTTCAGGTCTTTTTTGTTTTGTACTGATGATTTTGGCATACAGCTCCTGAAAACCCAAAAATACTGTCTCAAAAAATTAGCATATTTGGTCGGATGGAATACGCTAATTTTTTGAGATATGTATGCCAAAATCATCAGTATTAAAACAAAAAAAAAGACCTGAAATATTTCAGTTGGTGTGCAATGAATCTAACATATATGAAAGTTTAATTTTTATCATTACATTATGGAAAATAATGAACTTTAGCACTATATGCTAATTTTTTGAGAAGGACCAGTATGTGTATATATGTGTTTTTGTGCATGTGTTGTAATGTGGGTTTTTTTTGGCTTTTAAAGTCTTTTCCGCTATGTTCTTCAGTGTTTATATGAGTGATAGTCACTCGTTGGCCTGATAGGTGTATTGTGTCCAAATTTGGTGTCAATTCGTCCACTGGTTTTTGAGTTGTTTCCCACAAACAAACATTACATTTTTATTTATATAGATTTGTTATTTAGAAAGTACATTTTCTTATTTAAAAACACATAACAAAAATGGGGATGGGGGTTCGGGTGGTGGTGGAGCAGATAAATAGCATTTCAATGTGAAAATTCACTTTGAGATAAACGTTTTTTTGAGTTAAGAGTTCAGTCATAGAATGAATTGAACTCTTAAAACAAGGTATCACTGTAGTTTTCTTTTTAAAATATGGCTATGTTAGCTGGAAAGTTCTGGGAATTCTGGTCATTTTTATAACTCTGCAAAACTGCAATCTTGGGTATTAAACTATTGCATTAAGTGAATGTACTGATTTTATTCACTTTGCTTTTATACTTTACATCTATATATGTTAGTTATATAGTTTTGACTGTTTTAGTGTAAGTCCTGGTATCTTGTGTTGCTTAGAATGCATTATGCTTATATAAACTGTGATAGCTATTGGATTGTTGCAAATAAAATTTAATTTGAAATAATTTGAACACTCTGCTGGGAGGTGAAGGCATTTTAATTTAGGTGGACTTTTGAATTTTGAATATTAAATTATGGACTTCTAATTTGTGCATGTGAAAGTGGTGAGCTGTCCTTTTTAAGGTTTTAATCTTTTCATCCCATACTGAAAGAGTTTTAAGTATTTGTAAAATATTTTGAATACCAGAGTTCATTTCTCAGCCTTTTGGCTAAAATCAAGTGTAGTATCTGTTCTTATCGGTTTAACTACCTGTCTTTAGGATGCCCCAATACCCACATTAAGCAAAAGCCACTTCTCTGAGATTTAGAAATTCCACACCCCTTTCTTTAATTACAAAAAAACCTTTCCAAGTTACAGCAAAACCACAAAAAGTGGCATTATCCCTCACTGTTGCGGTCATATTGTGATGAATGCACAGCTTTAGAAAAAGGGAATTTGTTGCAGGTAGGTCATGATGCTATTATTCATGGCAGTGAATGAGCTAAATCAAGCATTCTTCAGCTCAGAAATCCCAGCAGTCTAGTTCTGCCATTTTTGAAAGCAGACACACATGAAACTTTGTCAATTATGGATATAAATGCAGTGAACTGGAGAAGAAAATATGCAATCAGCAGTAGCTCTGATTAAGATAATTTTGGAGGCATGGTTATTTAATTTAGGGAGGATGAGCAAGGGCTTATCTAAATAGCTATAGCAAAAAAAGGTTCTTGTGCTTGTTTTTTGTCTGTAGAGCTGTCTGTGCATGATTTGTAAGGAGAAGCTTGCCAATATGTGAAGCCATAACTAGAGTCATTTTATATCTCAGCATTATAGTGCTATGATTCCACTTTAACTGCCATGACAACATCATGTGGGATCCTGGTGTTGGTCACAGGAGAATTCTCAGAAAGAAGTTGAGCCCCTCCCTCAACTTCCAATGACAGGGTTCCTCAAGATGTTGCCATGGCAGCTGAAGTGGAACCACAGCACTATAACTGTATAGTGTGACCTGACCCTAGAGATGGGTTAACTATTTTATTGAGATGACTCATTGACTCTCAATGGAACCATGAAAAGGAGATGTCCTTCACCCTAGTAATTCAACTTAGTGCTTAGACCAGGTATCCTCAAACTGTGGGCCTCTAGCTGTTTTGCCCTTCAACTCCCAGAATTCATGACAATTGAACAAGCTCATTAGGGCTTCTGGGAGTTGGAGGCCCAAACAGCTGGAGGCCCACAGTTTGAGGATACCTGGCTTAGACCATAGGGTGCCCCAGTCTGTGGTGCAATGAAAATATTAGCAGAGCTGGAAGCAGACATGGTAGTATTGATATCTGTTATATCTATCTATCTATCTATCCATCTATCTATTACATATAATAAAAGTCAGTGTTTGCGGGAGGTGGTGCGGCCGAGCGACCGAGCAGAGGGAGGAATATGTGCCAGCGTTTCGATTGGCTGCCACAGTGGGATTATTTGCATAACGGGCACTGACTGGCCAGCCTCAGAACTCCAACCTTCTACGGCCCCAGACAGAGGGAATTGGTTGCCACTGAAATGGTATTTGCATAACGGACTCCGATAGGCCAACCACATTCCAACCTTCTAAGGTGACTCAGAGGGAAAAGGAAAGGCCTCAGGCAGTCAGTTAGCCAGTTGACAGTTTTTTTCCATTGGCAATTGAATGCTCATTTTCTGAGAAGATTACACTACAGTGAGAGGGTTTCCTGATGTACTGAGAGCATTACTAGCATTACAAGCTAGGCCCCAAAATAGACAGACATCCTTCAAGCAAAGTGGCAGCATAAATGTGTCTCAAAAATGGGAGAAAAACCATTGGAAAAATCCCAACAACAGCAAAAAAACCTCGTAACCCAATTTACATTCTGGTGCAGTTTGGGGGAGGATGGATATCAGATGATAGGATTGGCAGCACCTTCACCCATTTTCAGACACCACTGTGACCTCCACCAATGATCTGGACCAAACTTGAGTTTGATTAAGACATAGTGTAATATATGACTAAACTGATATTACCTAACATCCAAAAACAAACAATACCCTTTTCAAAGCACCCGGGCACCGCCGGGTCCCCAAGCTAGTTTATAAATAAAAGAGAAATGTTAATAGGTCATCAGTTCAACTGTCAACCCTTGAAATTGCTCTCTCACCATTTAAAACTGTTAAATCTGACTATGAGAAGCACCAATGAGGTTTTATTTGTGACCACCACCCCCTTTAAAGAATTCTAAGCAAATTAATTTTGCAAATGTTCCATGTGTGCTTGCCTCCCAGTATAGAAATAAATTAGAGCCTAAATGTGGGGATGTAACATCTGTCATTATATGTGAGAAAGCTTTGAAGATTTTTTTTCTTGGCAAGTCATAATTGCTGAAACTGCTCATTTATGCAAAGCTTGGCACATGTGGATTGTGAATGTGACAGTGGATCCAGTCAACTTGCGCAGCTGTTACTTGCATGTTTCAGTGGGATAAATCAAGATGTGTAGATTTTTTAAACAACTATATTAATGGTCAGTGTTGTTTTGAAATAATTTTAGATGGATTTGCACTTTCCATAGGAGTTTCACTGAAGTTTCAGGTCTGATAATATCCCTGGTTGTGGCTGAGTGGTCTAGTTTTTCCTCTTTAATTCTACTTCAGATTTCTAGTAGGTAGTCACATTAAGAAATGAAACAGAGAGGCCTTCACATAAAACAACACCAGTTAGGACCAACCATGGCATTTTGTTGCTTGAAGCAGAGAATGGGCTAGAAAAGTCTTCAAACATTTCCACTTAGTCCTTGAAAGTAGAAATGCAACAATTGCAGATTAAATAAAAAAACTAATGTGTTGGTCTTTCACAACATCTAAAACAGACCTGTCCAACAGGTGGCCCAGGGGGTCGTACACGGCCCCCTAGCCCCCTTACCCTCCTGCAATAAATAATATATTTTTAAAAATATTTTAAAAATATGTTTTTCAATTAAAAAAATATTATTTTTTATTATTATTGTTTGGTCCCGCCCCTTGGCTTTCTATTGGCCGCCTCCTCTTCTCCTGAGGGAGGGGGCCAATGGGAGGGAGTGACGTCTCTCGGGCCCCGCCCCTTGGCAGCAAACAGGAAGAGCGACCCGGCCGCATGGCTTTCCCCCTCGGTAGCGCTCCTTCCTCCTTCTCATCCTCCCTCCCTTCCCAGGGAGGGGAGTTATTGCAAGGAAGCATTCAGCGTTAAGGTGAGCCACATTTCTTCTCCCTCCCTCCTTCCATTCCACCCTTTCATCCTTCTTTCTTCCCTGCCCTTTCCCTCTCTATCTTTCTCCTCTCGCTCGCTTCCTCCTCCTCAGGATTGCTGCTGCTCCATCTGGGAGGCACTCAGGCCCTCAGCGCCAGGGAAGCAAAAGGGGTTTGGGAGGGAGGGAGTGTGTCTGAGAGCGTGAGTGAGTGAGTGAGTGAGTGACAGACAGAGAGAGAGAGAGAGAGAGAGAGAGAGAGAGAGAGAGAGGAGGGGGACCTGCCCTGGGCACACCTCTCCCCAGCTAAAAAGGGAAGATCTCTCTGGCTCTCTCAGACACACACACACACAAGCCCCTTCCTTTCTGACCCCTTCATTTGCGTTTCATGAACTGTCTCTTTAATGAGAAGGAGAGAACCGGCCAGCCATAGGAGAGGGGGGGGAGGAGAAAAGGAGGGAGGGGGAATTGAATGAGAGGGAGCTCAAGGAAAGGCCTCCCACCCCCTTTCCCCCTCCTTTTCCTCCCCCCAGAATTATTTACATTCTTTGCAATTACCTAAGTTTACTTTGATGACTTGCACTGAATGGAATCAGCCAGGGGTAAACTGGCAGAATGAAAGCACACAGACCTTTCAACTGCAAGGCCATTCAATGCTGATCAATGTGGCCAGTGGAACAGTCATATATTCCAGTTCAAAGCAGAGATTGTGGGATTTTCTGCCTTGATATTCTGTATATTAATGCCCTTCATGTGTTCCATCCATCCCTCCCTCTCCCCTTATTTAAATAATATAATATGTAATTGTATATTAGTGCCCCTCATGTGTTCCATCCATCCCTCCCTCTCTCCTTATTTAAATAATATAATATGTAATTGTATATTTATGCAATGCCGGGGGCGGGGAGGGGGCGGAGCCAGGGAGGGGAGGGGCGGAGCCAGGGCTTGGCCCCCCAGGTGATCAGTGACCGGAATTCCGGCCCAAGGTCCGGTAGAAGTTGGACAGCCCTGATCTAAAACAACTGTTTGAGATTCCTAACTCTGCTTAAGAGCATGACCATTCAATGCTCAATGCAGACTCTCACTTGCTAGGGAGAGTCTGCATTGAGCAGGGTGTTGGACTAGATGGCCATAGAACTTCCTTCCAACTCTTTGATTCTATCATTATGTGACTATATGGACTTCTTCACATAAGGGTTTTGGGTTGGGACCTGCTGAATGCCATCAAACATTGCTAGTTTGGTCCCGCCCCCATTCTTCCTGAAGTGGAGGGGAAGTGTTGCAGCACACTTCATCGGCCATGAAGGAGAGGAAAGAGGTTTTTTGGGTAGCTCCAATAGAGCTACCCACATTTTTTTCTCCTTTTCCCCATATGATGGGGAAGAGGGCAATTGAGCAATGTGTGGTGCTGCCCTTTCACTCATCTGATGAGGACAGTATGCCAATGTGCCTTGTCCTTTCCCCCACCATATTGATGGGGGAAAGAGAGAGGGCACATGAGGCAATTCCTAGTGAAATGGCATGGCGTGTGAAGCGGTCCTATGACCCCTTCTTCAAAGACACCAACTTTCTTTGTGTGGGGAATATGAGTGTGAGAGTATGTGTGAGAGAGACAAAGAGCATTTGCAAAATTCAGTGAGCTCCTGAACTTTGGTTTTCTTTGTCAAAAGGAAAGGAAGGTGGGTCATTTTTTGAATTTTCCTTTAAATCTAAAATATCACCAATGGATGCTGCATGATTAAATGGGGTGCATGTTGTAAGGACTCACCCATTTTGAGCAGGCCAAGGCCTGGGTAGCAGTTTGGCCTCCCTGGTAAGATAGAATATCTAGGAAAGGGGGAGTGGCTTGGAGCCTCTCCAGAGAGAGAGAGAGAGAGAGAGAGAGAGAGAGAGCTGCAGGGGAGTGGCTCAGAGTGAAGGGGAGGGGGCAGCTGACTTAGGAGGGAAAAATCCTATCTGAAGTTTTAGTTTTGGACTAGGCTTTGACAGAGCAACATCAAAGCCTGAGAGGAGAGTGAGCAGTCAGTGAAGACAGGGGTGTCTTGGAAAACTGGCAGGAAAAGTTCTGTGAGGAGCTGACAGGCAGTCAGACACAGGCTTTTGATCTCTAGGGTAGAGATTGGCTCACATCTCTGGGAAGCCAGCTACAGAGAACTCTAGAAGAGAGTTAGGTAGCTAGGGTGCTTCTGTATGTTCTGAGTGGAGGCTCAGGGAACTAACTAGTTGAGTTAGTTGAGGAAACAAACTACTAGTCTTAGGATTAGAGTGAGGGAGTTATTGTTGTGAAAGATATTACATCTGTCTAGTTCTGTATCTAAGTTTTAAAGATACAAGTTTATGAAAGCACCAAGCTATTGTACCTTTCTTGAAAACCATTTACGCTTCTGTGCCTTTTAAAGTTACCTGTTCCAACAATAAACCTTTTCAGTGTTAACTTTTAAGAAAAAGCCTCCATTGTGCCTCACTCCATCTAGCAGTTTAATTTACAGCTCCAGTTTTGGGTGACAGTTCCAGTTGTTTGGGCGGATTTCTTTTACCTCAGTAATCCTCCCAGCCCTAGTTAGTATTAGAGCCAAGGCTGGTGCAGTGTGTTTTGATCTTTTAGAAAATCCTAAAGACTATTTTTAGGTTGGTGGCAGCGTTATCAAGTGGTCAAAGCCCCAAGTCCTGACACATGTGTATATGTTTGAAGCAGGTATGGTGGAATGTATGTGAACCTGAAGGTGGAGGATATTGCTTCCAACTCTTTCTCAGTCTGAGCCAGACCAACTATTTCTCAGTCTGAGCCAGACCAGACCTTAAGCACCTCCCCCCCTCATGTTACCGCCATGTGGATGGGAAGAAGGAAGGGGACCGCCATGTGAATGGGAATAAGGAAGGGGACCGCCATTCTATGTCCCTGGGCCTCCCAAGTCTTGGAAATGTAAGGTGATAGTGGGAACAGTTGTGGATAGTACCATTTGGAAACTGTCCCAACTGCCACATCAGGCCCTAATAATAATAATAATAATAATAATCTATATTTATACCCTCCCCCTTCTCCCCAATGGGGACTCGGGGCGGCTCACATGAGGCCAAGCCCAAACAACAAATTACAATTAAAAAAAATCAAAACACCAGCAATGAACACAATAAAAAAGATACATACATATAAATAAAAACAATATACAACTAGATATCTAAAATCACAAAGACAGGGTGGGCTGCAAATGTGTCTTCAATTCTAAGTCTTCAATTCTGAACTCAAATGTGGGGCAAGACTATGTAAAACCGTCTTGCCCTGCATTACCTTGAATCAGCCCTGCGTGGATCAGATGCCATGGGGTTGATCCACTTCTACACCAACCTAAGAGGTCACCATAGTTGTAGCCCTTTTCTTTGCAACTAACATGAGTAAATACATACCTTACCTGAATGGCTGCTCTGCTTGCGCAAGCATGAAGGAAGAGAAAGCAACTGTTCTCTTTTTGCTTGGTCCATTTATTCTGGTCATTTTTAGAGTCATCTTGTGAGAGGAAAAGGAGCCAATTCTTGTTCACCAACCCATTGTTCCTTACTTTCTAATCAACCCTTTAGTTGCTGTTTCCCTCTTTACCATTGTTAGGACCCTTTAAGTCAATGTTAGCATATGGTGATCCTATTACTACCTGAGGGCTTGCCTACAGAGATGAAAAAGTGTACTTGATCCTAACACAGAAAGTGTGACCCTTTGAGTAGTAAAACAGTTATTTAAGGCTTTAATGTGATTTGTCCGAATTCACTTCTTGTCCCATAGTTTCCAGGAAAAAAAACCCCCAATCCTCTGCTGTATTTTGCTACATATGCACAGTTAGATTGGTGTGGCTTTGGGGGAGGATGGCAGGACAAGTTGCTGGATGGCAAACATCACAATTTTCTTTTAAACTGTGTAGTGTTATTTGCTGGGGGAAATGCTTTGTGACATTAAATATCCCTTTATTTTTGTGTTGAGATGTGGGAAGAGGGGGTCAAATGTCTCCCTCTAAAGTGATTTGCCATTGCCTTCCTTTCTACTCAGGGCTGCTAACACTTCTGGCTTCCTGTCCAAACAGTTGAGCCAACTGTGGACGTAGTTTGCTCAGAATGAGGTGCCCCCTCATAAGATCAATGATGAGAGGTTTGATTGGGATTAGTCCTCACCATTGATCACCAGTCTGGGTGATATTAAAGCAAGCAATCAGTGTTATTGCTAGGAGATGGCTGTGTAACATCTTTTTCCCAGGTACTTTGAAATTCCTTCTCCTACCCAGCAAGAACATTTAAAATGAGAGAGAAAAAACCCTTTCTCTCCCCTTCACCTCTTCATATGTTCTTCAGCAATCCAGTATATGAGATAAAAAGCTTGGCAAAACATATTATGGTAGAAGCAGTCGTATTTCTATTGGTGCTGAGATGATTAAAGGTGCTTTTGCTGCTATTGCTCATCTACACAATTGCAAGACAGTCTGTGCTGCATTAATCTAAGATGACTTCTTCTTACATACATAGTTTTAATCAGGAATAATGGTCCATGTATATTTTGCATCTGAACTATGTTTGATGTTTCATTCTCTTACATAGCTATACATATTTTATGAATGAAACTGTCTATGTGCAAGGTACCTAAATTATTATGTAACGTGCAATGAAATGTTGAGAATTATCACATTATTTTTTCAAAATTTTAATCTAGGTTTTCTGTTCCTGATTTTTTTTTAGCACACATCAGAAAATAGGTTGCAGAGGTTTAAAAATTAAAAGTGTATGATATACTTAGAGGGGGGGAGGGGGGGAAGTAGCAACTTATGCAAGAAGCATACAAAGTATAGCACTGCTAGCTGAAAGTACCAGCTGAGTCCGTCTGTAAGTGTCATCATAACCAAATGAAATGACATGTGAGATGGATATGTTATAATTAGGCTCATAACAAAGATCAAAGCATAATACAGCTTTAGAAACACAGTTTGGGGGCAGCCACTAAGGAAGCTGTTTCAAGCAGCCTCACAAAATGTTCTTTTGTTGGGAGTTGGAATGAGAGAAAGGAACATGTAATATGGGCAGGCTCATATAAGGGGAGAGTGGCTGGCATTCTATTGGTGACCAATGCCAGCCACAACAGGGAGGATTTTACTGCCTACCTTGTGTAATCTCTCCCCCTGCCGCCCCCCCAATTTGAAACTCATCTGTTGCCTATAGAAGTACACATATCACTGGCATAACCATTTAGTGGTTGGTGGAGAGAACCTGGTAGTGATGAAATCTCCAGCTATGTCTCTATAGCTGGCTATACAATGATAAAGGAATCCCCTGGGGTCCTCTAGAGCAGTGATTTTCAACCAGTGTGCCATGGAACACTAGTGTGCCGTGAGAGATCATCAGGTGTGCCATGGAAAATTATTTTCGAACTTCATTCATATATAAACTATAAGGCGCATATGTCCCTTTCAGAAATGGAACCATAGCACTCTCACATCACCTAAGAAGTGATGCGAGAGTGCTATGGTCGCGCCATCTTGGATTCGCTCAGACGCGGCTAAGTAAACAAAGAGTTAGTGCTGCAGCTGCGCGTCAAGTGACAGTGGCAATTTGGGATCACAGCAAGACAAGTGAGTGACAGTGATGGAGAAGTTTTTGAGAAGGGAAAATGCAAATGCCGAGCAGGGCCCTGCACAAAATTATGACACAGATGAAGGCCCTAATATGAGTGGTGGACAAAAGAAAAAAGAAAAGACGGTGAGCTCGACGCAATACAGTGAAAACTATCTTTCATTTGGATTCACTTTCACTGGGGATGCGATGGCACCGACTCCACTGTGCTTGGTGTGTGGTGAGAAGCTGTCCAATAGCGCCATGGTGCCAAGCAAGCTTAAACACCATCTCCAAACGAAACACCCTTCCGCTCAAAACAAGCCGACGGACTATTTTGTATGCTTATGTACAAACAATGAGAAACAGGCAAATTCTTTCAGAAAAACCACAAAGGTAAACGAGAGAGCCCTCAAAGCTGACAGCTGTTGAGCAAGAGCTTTGTGTGTGTCTTTGTACCATTCCTGCCAGGCAGGGGCGGTCCTACCTCTCCCAGGGGGGGTAAGTGAACATTATTTTGGCGCCCTCCCTGGTGGCTCCCGGCCAGCTGGAGGAGCGCTCAGAAGCCAGTGCGCATGCGCGGAGATCCGCAAATGCGCGGCAGCAGCCAGCGGCTGGCTGCAAAGGCGTGGCGGCGTGGCGACGCGGCGGTGCCCCTCCCAGTTGGCGAAGCCCTACGCAGCCACGTAGTCAGCCTAATGGAAAGACCGGCCCTGCTGCCAGGATATCTATGTTGTGTTCATCGAAACAGGCCCAGGTTTCACACTAAGTGAATGTATAAATACATTTAAAAACATATTAACATTTAAATACATTTAAAAACATATTAACTATATGTATTACTGTGTTAGAGTGTCATTTTGTGTCATTTTGGTTAGTGGTGTGCCCCAGGATTTTGTAAATGTAAAAAATGTGCCGAGGCTCAAAAAAGGTTGAAAATCACTGTTCTAGAGGTCCTGAGGATGATGTTGTTGTTCTGTGCCTAGCTGCCAGGACATATTTCCCTTTCCTTACACTACACTGGCCAGTAATTTCAGGGTTGTTGGTGGGAGGGGGGATTAGGAAATAACTGAGTTGTAGAATCATAGAATAATTGAGTTGGAAGAGCCTACATGAGCCATCAAATCCAACCGCTGCCATGCAGGCAAAACACAATGAAAGTAACCCTGACAGATGGACATCCAGCCTCTGGTTAAAAGTTTCCAAGGAAGGAACTTCTACCACACTCCGATGCAGAGAGTTCTGCTGAACAGCTCTTCGTATAGTCAGAAAGTTCTTCCTCATGTTCAGGTAGAACCTCCTTTGCTGTCATTTGAACCCATTGTTCTGAGTCCTAGTTACCAGAGCTGCAGGAAACAAGCCTGCTCCCTCTTCCTTAGGGCATCCTTTCACATCTTTATACATGCCTATCATGTCTCCTCTGAACCTTCTTTTCTGTCAGCCCTCAACCAGAGCCGTTAGGTAAACAATGGCTTTGTCCTTGACTGCAATCAGATAAGGAGCCAGATGGCCAGCATTGGAATGTGGATGGCAGGATGGGAATGGCCAAACTAAGTTTCCATGAAGAGACCTGCGTGAACTTGCTTTATTTGGTAATCCTACCAGGAGCTGACACAAAGAGAGATCTGCATTATTGCTGTTCCCGTGAGGAGAATTCCATCCGGTGAATGCAACATGACTTCGGAGAGTGGTGAGAGCCTCCAGATCGAGACACTCCCATCTGGAGAGCCAGGAAACTTGCTAGCAGAGGCAGCAGGTTTGGAGCATGCCAACCAAGGTGCGATAGGCCTGGGAGAGGAGATGGGATTTCCCCTTCTGGATGAGGAGGGAGAGGAGCCTGAGACCAGAGGATGGAGCCAGACGGAGGCCCCTCGGAGCCAGGTACACAAGGATGTGACGGTGAGAAGGAAGGTTCCCTCGAGGCGAGGAAGAGGGATCCCCGAGGGCAAGCACCCCGGAGACCGCACAGCTGGAGCAGAAGGTAGACGCCATGGATCGCATGCTGCAAACCTTCGCGTTCCAGTTGGGGGTGATGAAGAGAGAGTCGGCAGAAGCGTGGAGGTCCCCCGAGGAAGCCCGAGGGAGGAGATCATCCCACCACACCCAGGCGGTGGCAGGCAGGCCCTCGGGGCAAGTGACATTTGCAGACGAGGAGGACCACTTCTCCCCCGGCCGAGGCGCCTCTACCTTCACCACGAGGACGTCCGGGAGGAGCCAGATGTGGGGTGGCCAGGCCCGAGGGGACCTGAAAGTAAAATTCAATGGGGACCCAAAGCAGCTATCCTACTTCATCACCAATGTGCGCCACTTCATGCTGGACTATGGGGACGCCTTCCCCTCGGAGAGTGCCCGGATCCACGCGGTGGGCGCGAACTTGAAGGGAGCGGCGGCAGACTGGCTGATGCAAATGTACGACACCCGGGCCCCCGAGCTGCAGAGGTTAGACGACTTCCTGGGAGCCCTGCGGGCACAATTCCAGGACCCACTGGCGGAGGAAAATGCGAAAGCCCAACTCAAGAAAATATACCAGGGCAACAGGAGTGTTTCTGAATACACTCTAGAGTTTAAAATGGTGGCCGGCCGAATCCGAGTTACCAAGCTAGAATACTTCAGGGTAGGCCTGAGAGCTGATGTGCTAGAGTGGGCGTTGCATCGGGTAAATCTGAACAACCTGGAGGATTGGGTCGTGCTGGCTGGTCGGGTGGAGTGCGACAAGGAGCAGATGCCCCGCTGGTACCGAGAGGGAGGAAGGAGCTGGCATCCAGCCATGAGTTCCTCTGGCAATGCAAGACACCCCTCCCCACGGGCCCAGTCGGCTAGCCGAGAGCGCAGAGGGAGACGAAGAGTGTGCTTCACGTGCGGCCGGGAGGGACACCGCACCACAGAGTGCCCGAGGAAGCCAGCTCCTCCGAAGGGAGAGAAACCGCCCATCTCCAAGCTGGGCTACCCTCCAAAGCCGATGAGGGAGAAGGCAGCGATGGTGGTGGAGACCGCGTGGGCCCCGTTCCCACAGCTCCCAGCGGAAGAGGCCGAGGCGGAAGAAGATGGAGATGATGAAGAGTGGCTGCAGGGAAACGGCAACGATCTGTTGTAGGCGCCGGACGGCAGATCCTGACCCCCAAGGGCAGTGAGTTAAAACCCCTGAACTGTGATGTGATTAAATTGAGAGTGAAGCTATACAACCCAGAGTCAGACAGGGAGGCAGAGACGGAAGCAATGCTGGACTGTGGGTGCACTCGGTGTCTAATTTCCCCGAGTCAGGGGTTGTGGCAAGTCAATTGGGAGTGAGGCCACAACCCCTGAAAGTCCCCGTAGTCTTCACACAACTGGATGGGTCCCGAGCAAATGGGGGCCCGGTAAAGGAACAAACTGGCTATTTGAGGCTCACAGTGGGGACCAATGAAGAAACCCTGCAGTTCGTGATCTCCCCGATGGCACACCAACCAATCATTTTGGGAATCATCTGGCTGAAGTGGCAGAACCCGTGGGTGGATTGGAGGAAGTGGACGCTTGAGTTTCAAGGGAGCCCAGCTCCCACCACCGAGGTAGTCAAAGAGGCCAGGAGAGAGGAGGCAAAAGTGGTCACATCCCACGAGATTCCCCTTGATTTGATACCCAGCATATACCATGACTTGGCCAAGGTTTTTAGTGAAAGGGAGAGCCTACCTGTCCACCAAGTACCTCAAATCTACCCAGCCATCGCGAAAGTTTTCCGAGAGGTTCCTGGGCCCCTTCTGCGTGACAGCGGTGATCAACCCGGTGGCCGTAAAGCTGGCTCTCTCGCACAACTGGCGGAAGGTCCACCCTGTGTTCCATGTCAGCTTGCTTAAGAAAGCGTGCACCTCCCGCAAGTGGTCCTCATCCGAGGCAGCCCCTGTCCCGGGCCTGCATGGGAATAGATCCCTGTTGATCACAGCAGTGATGGCCGGGTTGGCCTAATATGTAACAACACAACTAAGTTCATCTTCTATGTTCACAACAAGCATCTGTGCAGTTTTTCAAGTTTTCTCAGGCCCAGCATCTCCAGAAGTACATTTAACATTGACAAGAGAAAGGCCCTTCTGAATAGTGTCTCCCACACTATAGAACTCCACTCCAATGGCAGGGAAAGGCTCTTTTGTTAAGGCTGGCTTTTGCCAGTTCACTGACTGCTGAAAAAAAGTGCTGTATTCTTTAATCAATGTATTAAATTTGGATGGATTTTTATATTTTGTTCAATTATATTTTGTCACAAGTTTTTGGGAGGATCTCTGGTGATCAATGTTCAAAGTGGGCCAAAGAATGCAGTGATGCATGAAGGGTGCTTGCTTTGTGAGAGCCCATTGCCTCAGCCTTCTCCTCATTCCTTGGGAAGCTCTGCTTGGTTCTATATAAGCTTACAGGGTTGTGTTTTTTGGTGAAAATAACAAGTGATACTGATACATGGCTGATATATTTCCCTATGTTTTGTTACAGATGAGTCACAGGTCTAGGGAGATAGATTGGGGCGCAGGACCAAGCAATATGGATCTATTGAGAGAGTCATGGGACTACAAGTTCCTAGAACTACTGGTTCTGTAAGTTTATACACTTTTCTTAATCCTTGTATGTGTTGTTGCAGTTATAGAGGATGTATTCCCTTATATGACTTCCCCCTTCTTTTCTAAGTGAGCAGGAAATAATAAATAATTTGAACTGCATTCAAGAATTCCATTCCCTTCATAAATACAGGCCGTTTATGCACACCCAATATTTTAGAATAGCTTGAACAGTACCATAGTTTGATTATGTTTATTTTATTTCTCAAGATATGTCCTAGTGTGGTGCAGTGGTTAGAGTACTTGACAGGGACTTGGGAGTTCTAATCCCTGTTGGTTTATGAAACACTCTAGGTCAGGGGTGGGCAATTATTTTTTCCAAGGGGCCGCACGAGAGCCAAAAAATATTATGGAGGGCCGCACCTATTTATTTATTTGCTTACTTACTTACTTACTATATTTACTACATACATGGAGGCCCAGGTCTCTGCGGTCAGCAAGATCGCTTTTTTTCATCTGCGACAGGCAAGGAGGCTGGCCCCCTATCTCTCCCAGAACGATCTGGCCACGGTGATCCAAGCCACAGTCATCTCAAGGCTGGATTACTGCAACGCGCTCTACGTTGGCCTTCCTCTGTCGGTGACCCGGAAGCTCAGGCTAGTGCAGAACACTGCCGCCCGGCTCCTGTCTGGCACGCCAGCTGGCGCCCACATAACACCTGTTTTGCAGGATCTGCACTGGCTGCCAATTGAGCACCGGATCACCTTCAAAGTGTTGGTCCTCACCTTTAAGGCCTTACACGGCCTGGGGCCAGCGTATTTGAGGGACCGTCTCACCCCATATTGCCCTCTGAGATCACTTCGGTCTGAGGACTCCAATCTCCTGGAGATACCTTCAGCTAAACTCGCAAGGCTGACTGCTACCCGCCGGAGGGCGTTCTCTGTCATAGCACCTACGCTGTGGAACGCCCTCCCGGCCGGAACTCGGGCTATGAAGGACTTGCTCCCGTTTAGACGGGCCTGTAAAACATACCTGTTTAAGCAGGCCTTTGGTGAGTAAGTTCTGCCCATGCCCCGCCATCTATTCGTTCTTCTGAGGATGTTGTGCTGTTCATTGTTTTAACTGTGTTATTAATTACTGTACTGCTGTTGTTTTTAATTGTTTTTAACTGCTTATTGCCTGTATTTTACTGTGCCCTTCGGCTCCTGTAAGCCGCCGCGAGCCTCAGGGAGTCGGCGGCATAGAAGCCCGAATAATAAAATAAATAAAATAAATAAATATTACACATCATTAATATTAACATATTAATATATCAAGAAATATTCATATATTATTAGTATTAATATCATAATTATTATATTATAGTGTGTGTGTGTATATATATATATATAGACATTATAATATATTGAAATTATAATATAACATTATTATAATAAAATTATTATAAAATAATAATAAAAACCACTAAAATAAACTGATGCTGCAGGAGGAGGTGATCAGCTTGGCCGGGGTCTGCCTTGTGGCATTCCAGACCCGCAGCAGCCCAGAGCAATGGCCAAGGGGGGGGGGGGGGGGAAATGGAATAAATCCCCACACCCCTCCTTCCCTCTCTCTTTCTCCCCTTTCAAAGAAGACCTCCCTCTTTCTCCCCCCCCCCTTCCCCTTCCAAAATATACTATTATTTTATTATTAGTCCCTGCTCTTCACGGTGCACTGCGCTCCCTCTCACCCCTGCATGACACTTGCCTGCCTCCTTGCCTGGCTGCTCTTGTAAATCGACACACACACACACACACACACGTCCTCCTGCCCCCTTGCCTGGCTGCTCTTGTGAAGCCCTCCTCCCAGGCACATCCGAGGACATTGGGAATCATAACCCGACAGACACGCACCGTGACGCCGGCTGATTGACAACTCGGCTTTACCACTGGCAAAGAGAGGGCGGCCCGCAGGGGTACCTGGGAAAGGTAGTTTTTGAATCCACAGAGGAGAAAGGAAGGCCCAAAAGAGAGGACTACCCTTCCCAGAGGTGCTGGCCTCCCTCGCTCTCTGGGCTCCAGGGGGGAGAAAGGGGGCTTCTGCCTCTCCTTCTTGTTGGGCACTTTGCTCAAAGTCTTCTTCTTCATCCTGGCTTTCAACCCTCCTCCTTCTCAGCAGTAGCAGCAGAAGGAGGCGGCGGCGGGCCCGCTCTCAGAAGGCAACGAGGGGCTCCTCCCGCTGCCCCCTCGGGGAGACTTAGCCCGGCAGATCCAGGAGCACTATGAGGAAGTCTTGCACTACTGGGAGCCGCGGGCGGCACGCTTTGAGCGGCGGCTGATGGACCTGGACCGTGGCTGCCCCTCTTCTTCAGCCCCCTCCTTCTCTTCTGCCGCCGCTTCTTCGCCTCCAACCTCCTCCGGCCTGTCTGCCAAGACAGGCCCCACAGAGCCCGCAAAGGCATGGTGGCAGCGGCACCCCTTCCTCTTTGCGCCGCCCCGCCGCCCTTCTCCCGGGCCAGATAGAAGCTGCTGCAGGGCCTGATCTGGCCTGGGGGCCGTAGGGTGCCCACCCATGCTCTAGGTGAACCTTGCATAATGACTGTATTTGAGACTGACCCACCTCATCGTTTTTTAAAGGGTAACATCAAGAGGAAAACACAAAACAAATCATAATGAACAGTGGTTGCTCCATTTTGCAGCAGGTTTTGCAGCCTTCTTAATTTTGCTACACATATCTTGAAAAACAAGAGCATTTATTGAATGTCCTCAGTGTAGTAGAGCAGAGTTTCTCTAACTGTTCTCCTCCAGATGTTTTGAACTTCATCTCCCACAATTCCTAACAGTAGGACTGTTTTAATAATAAGCACTTAAAATACACACACACACACACACACACACATTCTCCCCTCCAGCAGGGACCATGCTTCCTTCCAGTGGCAGCATGTTATCAGCTGCGTTTGATCTACACTGGGAAATAATGCATTTTGAATTGCATTATATGCTCACTGTAGTCCAGTGGTTCTCAACCCGTGGGCCCCAGGTGCACTGTGAGACCTAAAATAAAGTCTGTGAGAGGGTGAGAAGGAAGGAGACGCCAGCACATTGCCTTCGCCCGCGCTTTCTCAGCTGGCAGATAATACTCATCCGCCGGCACGCACGAGGGGGCTAGAGAGAGGAGAGGGAGAGAAACGCCACATGGTTGCCATGGAGACACATTACTAAAGAGTGCAGTAGCCGGGGGGGAGGGGTGTTGGTTCACACATGTGGGAGAGGACAGGCCACCATGGTTGCCAAAGCAATCCGTCGGCATGAGGTATGGGTGCAGGGACTGCTTGTCAGGTGCCTCTCCTGACCCAAGAGCAGAGATGGTGGGGGGACCCCTGTGACTCCAGGGACTGACTCAAAAAACTGGGAAGCTTGGCTGGTGGCTGTCCACTTGGAAGAGGTGCATCGGGGTCTGTTTTCTATAGGAACAGTAGCTAGATCCATTGAAAATGCAGGCCTTCCACTGTTGAAAGGTCAATGAACTGTAGCCTTTGCTCAGGCACAGGTACATCAGGCTTCATGTCGCTCAGTCCACCTCCTCCCTTTTCCTTTTTGACTTCCTCTGATGCTGTTTTCTGCTCTCTTTTCTCTTCCCATCACAGCAAGACCTTCAGGGCTTTCCCACACAGCCATATAATCCACAATATCTGCTTTGAACTGGGTTATCTGAGTCCACACTGCCATATAACTCAGTTCAAAGCAGACAAATTATTATTATTATTATTATTATTAGCTCTCGTTGCCAAACATAAGAGCTGTAATTAGCTCTTTGTAAGACCCTATTTCGTCCCCCGTTTTTGTTGTTGTTGTTAGTAGTAGTAGTAGTAGTAGTATAGCTGTTAGGGACCGTTTCTTTGCTCTTGCTCTCTGCTTTTTGATTTTTTTTCAACCTGAGCCCACTTCCCTTCTGTTTTTTTTACATGAGCATAAACAAAATCCATGGATAATAACATAGCCCAACCGAAAGAAACCAAAACATCTTGGTGTCTTCAATTTTAGACCTATTCCTGGGGTCATTTGGAATACTGAATCAGAATATTGCATTGGATAGACCACATCAGCTCTAGATTATTAAATATGGTTTTCTGTGGGCGAGATGACGACTTCTTGATGACATATGCTATGTATCAGAAACTAGAGCTAATGTGATCTATCCAATATAATTTTCTGAATCAGCATCACAAATAACCTAACTGAATCTAAAGTTGACCAAAAACTGATTCATAACCCTTTTGGTACTAATGATGGAAAGTGGTCGGTGGTCCCTGGTCAAAAAAAGGTTGGGAAGCACTGGTACAGTCTGATATAATATAGTTCGAACTGTATTGAATTACATTATATGGGTCTACACTGCCTATATAATGCAGTTCAAACTGCATTATTTGATGGCATAGATCCAAGTTTAGTCAGTGGGGGTACTCGTGCAGTGGTTTTCAACTTGTGGGTACCCAGGTGTTTTGGCCTACAACTCCCAGAAATCCCTGCCAGTTTACCAGCTGTTAGGAGTTGAAGGCCAAAACAGCTGGGGACCCATAGATTGAAAACCACTGCACTAGTGGCTTTAATCTGGATGTTCTTAAAAGCAGCTATTCATTAGCGCTTTAATCAGCGCTGTCTTTGCACAATCCTAAATATACACTGGACCGACTATGTGACGAATGTTGCTGTCCTTGAGCAAGCAGGGATCACCAGCATTGAGGCCATGCTATTGAGAACACAGCTGCGCTGGGCAGGGCACGTCTCCAGGATGGAGGACCACCGCCTCCCAAAGATACTACTCTATGGTGAACTCACCACGGGTCAGCGCAAGAGAGGTGCCCCCAAAAAGAGATATAAGGACTCCCTGAAACAACATCTCAGGCTCGGCCAGATTGATCACCAACAATGGTCCACCCTGGCCTCACATCGGGAGGCATGGAGATGCACTATGCACAATGCTGCGGCCTCTTTCGAGAAGACACGCCGAATGAGTCTCAAAGAGAAACAACAACGCAGAAAAAAACGCAACTTGGAAACAATATCACCCAAGGAGACTTTCTGCTGTGCTTTCTGCAACCAAACTTGCCTATCTCAGATTGGCCTTTTTAGTCATCAACACGCTTGTAAAAAGCGTGGGACGAGTCCTTCCTGAATCTTCGTTCACGAAGTAATGCAGAGAGAGAGAAAGAGAGTATAGAAAGTCGCCAGTTGCTTCTTCAACTTTAAAATTTAAATTGAGGGAAAGTAGACAAATATAATCCTTGTTAAATTAAGTGGGAAGGAGTGAAATAGATAACATGGTACTGGAATAAAAGGTATGATGCATATTCCCTTAATGAACAGGAGATGGCATAATCCAGCAAAAGCTTCAAGCTGCTGTCTTCAGGAAGGCATTCACGTCCCTCACCCGTGATCATTAATCTCTTATTTGGAGAACTCTGTCCTTGTCCAGGTCATTTAGCTCTTACCTTTGTGAACCTGAAGGAAAAGCCAGGTCTTACCAGAGTGGTTTAACTTCTTCGGATTTCTTGCATGTCATGTTCTCTGGGCTTCTTCTGAAGCATAAATAGGCTCAATGTGAATATCCAGCTTGCAACAGAAAACTGAGAGGGACACAAGGGTCATCCTGGTAAGCTTAGCTAATGAACTGATTATCACTAGAAGTCTAGTAGTTTGAATAACAATGAAGGAGAGAAACTGCTATTGAAATTGGGGCCAGTGGGGGTGGTATGGATTAGGAGGTAGGACTTGGGAAGCAGGATTTCAAATGGGATTGCTGAAGTTGTCACACAAACAAGAAAAAAGTACTGTATCCACAACAAACACCAAGAAAAAGGGGGAAAATGGGAGCTATATATGTCTCTGAAGTGTAAATGATATCAATACAGAGTTTTAAGACAACAATCTCAGTGAAAATATATATTATATTGATCAAATAATTATCAATCGTACTCTTAATACTAGCACATTACTCATAAACACCAAAAATATAAGCATATAAACATCATGCATCATAATGACTTACACGCAGGTAAGTTTGGAACGAAAGTAAAGTCCATGCGGGAGGGAATCACTCCCATCAGTACTCACGGAGAAAAGTAGTCCCCAGGCACTCAAAAGTATATATAGTTTAAGGATAAATCATCCAAATGGTCCAAGGGTAAGAAAAACAATTTTTGAGTCAATATAAATCCAGAGCGTCCATGCTCAAATAGAAGAGACCTCCATGGTTGAGTGCAAACAGTCAAACGGTCAATGAGTCGATACTACTTTTCTCCGTGAGTATTGATGGGAGTGATTCCCTCCCGCATGGACGTTACTTTCGTTCCAAACTTACCTGCGTGTAAGTCATTATGATACATGATGTTTATATGCTTATATTTTTGGTGTTTATGAGTAACGTGATAGTATTAGGAGCACGATTGATGATTATTTGCTCAATATAATATATATTTTCACTGAGATTGTTGTCTTAAAACTCTGTATTGATATCGCTTATTGCTGAAGTTGTCCTCAAACTCCTCAGGCAATCCCAATTATTACAAGATTAGAAAACATTTTCCTATAGATAGTTTTGCCGACTGTCTTTTGAGCTGGTACTACAGTAGAATTTTCTGTGTATGCAGACTTTAGAATTATTAGTACAAAAGGCGATGTTCCACTTCAAAGTAATTGTTCCTCCCATGCAAATCTCCTTCTCTTGGTGTCTCCCTTTCTTTTGTCTCTGCCATTCATCCGTTGAGTAGCCCATAAATCTGGTTCTGAAGACTGCAGGAATGTACTTCACCAACAGATGCCTAAGCAGCCTAAGGAAGTATCTATATTAAAATAATAGCCTCACTGATGAAGGAAGTCCTTACAATTGTTGCAGGCTTTTGAGCTTCCCACTTGCTCCATGGGAAAAGTGGCCTATTCTATTCTAAACATTGCACAAATGAATGTAATTCCTGAATATTGATGCAAAGAACCCAAAACAAAAGCCATAACACCATCTTAAATGGCATGTGGCTTAAACAAAACTTGAAGCATAAAAACAGATACTTCCACATAATTTAATATTCTTGTCTTTACACTCTTATCAAAAACTTCATTTTCAGATGCCACTTAAAGTTTATTGCAGTTGCAAAGCAACACGTGCAAACAAACTGTGTAACATATGAAAAAGTAGTACTTAAAATAAATAATACGCTGCCTATTCCTGTCAACTCCAATTCTTTGTTATAGTTCTCTGTTAATCATTTTGATAATTCTTCTTTAATCCTTTAATCATAATTATCCTTTAATAAGTCTCCTCTAATCTTTTAAAGGAAAACTCCACATTTAGCTCAAGAAATAGTTTTTATATCAAATTAAAATTCTCTGAAGAACATATTTTCCAATGTTCTCTTGTTGCTGGCCAGATTTTGCAAAGGTCCAACCTACTGTTTCCCACAAGGCAAGAACACAGATTTACCATTTATATTCCCATTTAGGCACTTGTCAAGCTATAGCAGAATGATTGAATAATAGAAAGTAGAGGATTACAACTCAGGATGAGCTTATAGTAAAACTTTTGTATCCACAGGGGATACATTCCAAGGCCCACCTGTAGATGACTGAAGCCATGGATAATAGCAAACCCTATATTTGGATAATGCGTAGGTCATAAGCACACCATAGAATCACACTGGAAGACCTAGGGATGCCCACAAACACTTCCAATGGGGTGATCATTTTTGGAGCATGAATAGGTGAAAACGTGGTATCAAATCAGTGGATGAGGGGTTGTACTGTATAAAATTAAATAAAGATAGTAAAATTAAAGGTGGAATTTAAAGGTAATTAACTTAAGCCTTGCACCTCTAACTATGTCAGATGACTTCAGTCCAGATGGGAAAACCAATAGCAGCCAAAATTTCAACCTTAGGCTTCTCTCCAGGACTGCTAACCAGTATGGGCTACGACCAAGCCAAATCTCTGATTAAAGAACGAATAACTGACATTGAGCGCCAATTAGACTTAGCCAATGCCCCATCATTTATTATCGATGCAGTCAGTAGTTTTTGTACCTCCCCTATGAAATATCTAACAATGCTAGAGGTTTCCAGCCATCAGCGGGCCTTCACTCTGGCACATTGCCATACACTCCCATCTGCCGTATTGGAAGGTTGTTACCGGAAGACCCTATACACCGATAGACTGTCTTCTTGTGACTCAGGACAGATAGAGACAACAGAACATGTGCTTCTTCAGTGCCTGTTCAACAGAGATATTAGATCCTGTCTCGTTACACCATGGTTACTCAAACACACAGGATGCTCTGGACATCTCCCTGCTGCTTTCAGATACAAACTCGACTATAACCGATAATGTTGCCAAGTTCTTCACAGCAGCAATTTAAGTCCAGCAAGTGATGACTAATAACACCAGCTAATACAAATCAAGATTTCATACTAGCAGAAAATTATAGTCTTTAAATTATAGTATTTTAATTATAATATGGATGTTGCTCCTTCTTTGTCTGACTGGACTTCCCTTCCCTATGTCACATGAGCACCCCAATCCCCTCCCTTCAGACTCCATTACTTTTAAATCCATTACTTTTAAATCCATTAATTGTGTTGGGTTTTGATATACTCCTGTATATGCCTTTTGGCTTAGTTTCTTGGGTTTCTTGGGTTTCTTGGGTTAATTGTTTTGATGTCCTGGCAATGATGCACTTGTTTTGAAGTTTTAAAGTTTTAAATCTCTCAACTCTTAGACCTGATATGTTTGTGTGGGACAGTGCCTCTCTTGTCATGAGCTGGTCATAAATATGAACTTGAACTTGAACTACTTTGCATAGTAGCATTTTCCCAGAAGGAAGTAAAAAAGGGCAACTTGACAAATGGTTCTATACATGGTGCTTTTCATCTTTTATATCTCCAACATTGATAATTTATTTTCAATATGAACCACATATTAAAACTGATGCTTTTGGGGAAAGTTTTCAGTTAGGAGTAATCATGCCTCAGATTAACCTTATTAGCTAGTATGATACTGCCACTGCCCATAGTATGTGTGTGTGTGTGTGTGTGTGTGTGTGTATACACATACAGTGCTTTTGCTAACAATAAAATGGGGATAGTCATGTTGATCATCTCAATGAAGTTACTGTCAGAGTAAGTGCGTATAGGATTGCAACCTAGGATCACAGACTATTACATACTTGCATGGAAGCAACTCCCATTGCACTCTATGGTGCTTGTTTATGGGTAGACATGTGTGTTGGGTCACCCAATTCTTTTCCAAAAAACAAACAAACAAACCCCAACATAGGGTCTTGTGATCGTCATGGGAAATTATTTCATACGAAAAAATTTGTTTTAGAAATCTATCCAATTCATATCTTGTTCGGTTATTTATGGAAGTGTGCGCACATTTTCTTTACTGATCCCTGGGAAGAAATTAGAATTAACAGATTTGTCTTTTACAATTATACACAAATAAATTCACAGAGCACCAAATGGGTTATTGTTCCAAATTGTGCACAAACATACTATGTAGCTAGTGAGAAAATTCATGAAAACATATTTTCATTAAAAAAAACTCACTTTGTCAAATGAGAAGAGGAAGGAACTGCTGGTGTGATTCAAAGAAACACAGTAAAATTTAGTATTTTGATACTCCTCTGTACTCTATAGTACAGCATCAGTATGGGAAGATCCTGCATGTGAAAATGAAATGTAAAATTCTATCCAGGTTGAACTTTGTTCCACTCCCCTTCTTTCCTCCCGGAGGACTCTACTTCTTGTTGTGCCACCCAAGATGGTCATGTAGTGTTTGGAAGAGGCTTCTGATGGCAAAGAAGCATGTATGGCTGGAGACACAGTGACCTTCTCACAAACATCCCAATGGTCCTCCAAAAATCCCAGGGATAATGTTGTCATTTTATTTATTTAGTTATTTGTTTACTCTGTTTATATCCCATCTTTATTTACTCCAAAGGGGCCTCAAGGTGGTTTTATATATGGCAACTATTTGATGCCTTTAGACAACAATTAAATACATTTGAAATTAGAGTTAAAGTGCACATTAGAACATATAACATTATAATCACTATTATAATCACACCATCTGCAATCGTAATCCATGGATGTTCCAAGCCTAATTGCACAAATGTCATAGTTAAAATTGCACAGTAGTTAGTCTCCAAAGGCTTGACCCTGAGCCAGGTTTTCACTTTCCTTCTGAAGGCCAGGAAGGAGGGAGTACATCCAACTACAGCCAAATGCTTCTTGTCCCCTCCCCCAGCCTTCACTGACCACTAGGTAGGAACATTGGAGAAGGGCACATTGGAAAGTGAATATTGAGAGGATGGGGGTCATTGCAGGAAGGAGGTAGTGAATTCCTCCTTCTACGATGGCCACAAAAATATGACAAAGACCAGACAAAGACAAAAACATGTCCACAGTTTGACAATCCAAATATTGATAACAGAAAGGAATAAAAAGAAGAAGAAAATAGGTGGTAAAAGAAAACAAAGGGGACAAAGGAAACAAAGAAGGATAACATGGTCTTGTGACAAATAAGAAAGAGAAGACAAGCTGTAGATGAAAAAAAATGGAAATTTTGAAAGGCTTTTTGAGATATCATAATGGAAGACCTAAGAAAGCATTGCAATTATTGAGTCTAAATAAAGTATGAGGAAAACTATGGTTTTAATTGCTAATTGATAACTGTTTTATATGGTTATTGTATAGATTGTTTTTGGTTGTATTTTATCTTTGGGCATTGATTGCCATATGTAAACCACCTCGAATCGTCTTTGGGCTGAGAGGGGCAGTATAGAAATATAGTAAATAAATAAATAAATAAATAAATAACCATCATTTAAAGTTAACAGTACAATAGTTTAGAACAGTGGTTCTCAACCTGTGGGTTCCCAGGTGTTTTGGCCTACAACTCCCAGAAACCCCAGGCAGTTCACCAGCCATTTCTGGGAGTTGAAGGACAAAACATCTAGGAACCCACGGGTTGGGAACCACTGGTTTAGAAAATGTATCAGTCTGGAACAAGAATAACAACACAAAGCTAAAACTCACAGCAGTGTTCCTAATAAGTGGAACAGGACAAACAGAAACACTGTTATAAGTTAAAGAAGCAGCCAAGACTTTCTAATCACCCATCCTGCCCATATCAATCAATCAATCAATCAGTTTATTTGTATGCCGCTCTTCTCACCCTGAAGGGGACTCAGTGCAGCTCACAACACAATACAATACAAGACAGTGAAGACAGTAAAGCAAAGCTTCCAAAACAAATTTTACAGGGCGAAGACAAGCTTCAAATTGTGTACGAATACACTTAACAATATTCCAAAGGCAGATTATGCAAAAATATACATTCATACAAAAACATAAGTGGGCAATAGGCACAGTACATACAATAATCATAATAAATTAACTATACAGGCAAGTAAATGCATGATATAAAACTAATACACTGAAAAACTATACTAAAACCCACATAATTAATATTGCCAAAGCCAGGAATAATCAACCAGCGCCCTATAAAAATAACCTACACCCCATGCCCTCCTCCCCTAAATAAAAGTCCTTCTCACCTCCTCCTGCTGTCATTTCCAAAGGGACAACAAGACTGGAATGACATCAGCTGCAGCTGGTGCCTGGTGTCCACAGCGGGGAAGAGTGGGGCGGTGGCCGGCCCCGGTTAGCTTCTCCTTCCTCCTCCTTCTCGCCTCCCGCTGCTGTTTTTAAGGGCAGCGGGGCTGGAGTGGCTGCAGCTGATGGCTGGCGTCCACAGCGGGGAAGAGTGGGGCGGTGGCCGGCCCCGGTTAGCTTCTCCTTCCTCCTCCTTCTCGCCTCCCGCTGCTGTTTTTAAGGGCAGCGGGGCTGGAGTGGCTGCAGCTGATGGCTGGCGTCCACAGCGGGGAAGAGTGGGGCGGTGGCCGGCCCCAGTTAGCTTCTCCTCCCTTCCATATAGGATTAGCTGCTTTGTAGAAAGGAATCCAATAGTGTGTGAGAGAGGCTGAAGGCAAAGTTGGTATTGGATAATGTGTCTTGATTTTCCTGGATTAGAATGTTCTTTTGTTTAAATTATGAACAGTATTAATGGGTCTATCAACATTGAATTACAGATACTAGCACTTCTGCAGATTATGCTAGAAAAATTAGATATAATGTATATAAAATAATACCATCTTTAAAGTTTTTTACATTAAGGTTGGAATGAAATGCCAAAATCAAAGCTATTTTCCTTCAAGGTGTTGTAATTAATTGATCTGAATTAAGAAGGAAAAGTATAAACCTGTTTTGCCACTTGAAAGCCAAGTGGCTGCTGCTATGTTGGTTCTGCATTGTGAAAAATGTGTTCCAGATTCAGATGAGGACAGTATGTACAGTTTTTAAGTTCTTCAGTATAATCCAGGCCAGCACTCTCTAGTATGAAATGCAAGGAAGGAGAATTAGTCTACATTACAAAGCTTTTAAAAACATTCCATTCAAGTATGTTGTGTTGAAGCAATTGCAACTTCCCTCTTGAGATGAATTGTTAACAAATACGATGGGTTAGGTAGAACATCTTCCAATCTAAATAGAAGAATGAAATTCTATTCTAGCCAGAGCTAATTAAATCCTTCAATACAGTATTTAAATAGTTCAGTGACAGAGGATGTACTCATAAAATGTTTTATGTTTATTTGAAGTCTTCCATTATTCATAGAATTACACACATTCCTGGCAAGAGCCATATAGACTGAGTTCCTTTACCAATTACAGAATATGATAATTTTGTTGCGGCTTTAATTGAGAATGATCTTTTCTGTCATGTCCGTGACTTTATCTGACTCAACAGATTTAAATGACTCTCATAGAGTCACCATCTTTGAGGTAGACAAAGTGCAGCCCTCTAGATGTTGATGAGTTGCAATTCCCAACAGAAGGCTCCCAAAGTTGCAATTCCCAACAGTTGCAATTCCCAACAGTAGGCTCCCAAAGTCAAGAGTCAGAGTAGCAAATCTGAAAGCAAAGCCAAAAAGGCTGCCTTAGTGCCTTTCCTTTCCTCTGTAAATTAATGTAGTCTCACCATTAGGTGTGGGGAAAAGAGGGAGCAGGGTTTCCTGGAAACAGCACAGAACTTTGAGAAATGTAGTTAGGGAAGGGCCCTATGTCAGAGAATTCATTGCCCTGAACTACATTTCCTCAGCATCAGAGATATTTGCCCCTCTGTAGCCAGCCGGTGTTCCAATAAATTTAATATTCTACACTGTGATTTTTGTTATTAGGTTATAAATGTCATGTCCTAATTGGTTCGATCATTTGTAAAAAGGGCAAAAGTTTATTAAACTGAAAAACAGACATCATGTTACGGTCATTCACACAAGTTCTTAAAACCTGGCTCTTTGTTAAAGCTTTTAATTTGTAATTCATTTAATATTTGTACATGCTGTTTTTATCTGTTGTGTAAGTTGCTTAGAGCACTGCAGTGGGAAGTGACTCATGAAATAATAAATTTGATTGATTGATTGATTGATTATAGCACATTTTGCTGTAGTATATTATCCGGTCCACCATCATCCATCCATTTAACAAAGCTTTTTGCACAAAAACAAAGTAGAAGGGAGGAAAGAGGGGGAAGGAAGGAACAGGAAAGGAAGAGGAAGGAAAGAAGGAGGAAGGGAGGAAGGAAGGAGAGGGGAAGGAAGGAAGGAAGAGGGAGGGGGAAAACAAGAGGGGGGAGGAAGAAGGAAAGTAGGAAGGAAGAGGGAGGAGGAAGGAGGAAGGAAAGGAGGAAGAGGGAGGGGAAGGAAGAGAGAGGAAGGAAGGAGGGGAAACAAGAGGGGGAGGAAGAAGGAAGGAGGGAGGAAGGAGGGAAGGAAGAGAGAGGGGAAGGAAGGAGAAAAGGAGGAGGAGGAAGGAAGAAGATAGGGAGGAGGGAGGGAGGAAAGTAGAAAGGGAGGAGGGAGGGAGGGAGGAGGGGGAAGGAAGAGGGGGAGGGAGGAAGAAGAGGGAGGGAGGGAGGAGCAAGGAAAGAAGGAGAAAGGGAGGAAGGAAGATGGAGGAAGGAGGGGGAAGGAAGGGAGAGGGAAACAAGGGGGAGGAAGAAGGAAGGAGGTAGGAAGGAAGTAGGAAGGAAGTAGGAAGGAAGAGGGAGGGGGGAGAGAGGAATTAGGAAGAAAGCACCGGGAATGTGATGCAGCTGGCTGGGAGTCAGCTGCATAAGATCTCTACTGACCAGAAGGTAATGAGTTCAAGTTCTGCCCGGGTCGGGGTGAGCTCTCGACCAATTGTGTAGCTCGTTGTCTGTCTATATATATATTCTATGTCTATGGCATTGAATGTTTGCCTGTATATGTGCATTGTGATCCGCCCTGAGTCCCCTGTGGGGTGAGAAGGGCGGAATAGAAATGATATAAAGAAGAAAGAAAGAACTACTACTTTCAATGTAAGAACTACACAATTAAACAGGAAATAACACTTTCAAACTAGGAACATGTTTTCTTTATTGTTGTTGTTGTTGTTATTCAGCTGTTTTGCTGTCTGTCAGGGTGCTTTGATGGTTTCTACACTATAGTTTTGGTTCCTGGGTTATAGATGTAATTGGTTTTATCATTTAAAAGCATGGTGAAAGTTTATTAAGCTGCAAAAACTTTGTCTTTGCACGAGAGGTATTGTGTTATAGCAGATTTTGCTGTAGTCTCTAGTCTTCCATTTTAACATCGTCATCCATCCATTTGCATCCATGGTGCAAAAACAAAGTTCCTGGTGTGGAACCATTACTTTCAAAGTAAGGACTATACAATTAAACAGCAAATAATACTTTCAAACTAGGAATATATTTTCTTTATTATTATAAAATGTGGTTTATAAAAACTTTGAAAATTCCTCAAAAATCTGTGGATAATTGAAATGTTCTTTGGTGGGCTAAGAGTGGTAAATGTGTTCCACCATTGTAGTGAGTTTCACACCTAGAACAAGGTGGGTAAAATAAGCTTTCACAGACTGAGGAAATAGACTTAGCCTACAACAGCTTATACTGTCAACCTTTTTCTTTCAGAAACTTTCACTACAAAACCCCTTTGCATTTTCCCACCATGTTCCATCATATCACTACATTATGCAAGCATGAGGAAATGCACACGGCTATGTCACCACATGGAATATATGACTCAACAAACTTTAGTGTAGAATGGTTATATTTTTATCACCATTCCCATCTAATTTGTAGCTCTATCATAATTTTTAAAATATTAGGGAGATATGGAATTGGATTGATACCATCAGAGGTAGGCTTACTGTTACCTCACTCCATTGAGAATGTCCTGAGGCCCTTTCACACTATGCAATTATAACACTACATTCCCACTTGTATTGCCATTATAATATTCTGTGGAACTCCAATATCTGCAATTGAGGGTGAGATGCTTAGCAAAGAGATATAGTACGTACCTCACCAAACTAAAATGCTTAGATTTCCATGTGATGGAGTCATGGCAGGTAAAATTAAATCATAGCACTACTACAATTGTGTAGTGAAAAAGAATCCTAAACTCAGGAGAGACCACTAGGCTCAGTGTTCTTTCTATCTTTGGGAGTCTTAAAACAAATGAGAAACCATCAAATTCTTTGTAGTACATGGGGTCATGATTCCTTAGAAACACAAGGTACTATTAAAACAGTTATTTCCCCAGGGTTTGTACTGTATTGAGCTTCAGCAATTGTCATCTCAAAAGTATCACTAGACGTAACTATTCTATCAGCCTTGAGAAAGCTGATTAGCTGGTTATTCGGGAGCTTGTCCTCTCAAATAAAGTACACAAATTGGATCACAGTGCTTTGTTATGTGAATGTTTACATCAACAGGTTACTAATAAATGATACTATCCAATCAGGGGCGGTCGAAGGTAATTTTAAATGGTAAGCGAACATTATTTTGGCGCCCCCCCCCACATTATTTTGGCACCCCCCGCATGCCCGGAAGCTCCTGTGCACAGGCGCAGAAGCCTGCAAACACAGCACTCTCTCTTCTGTTCTACCCCCTCCCCTTTCCCTTGCCCCTCCCAAGTTCCCTGCCATGCCCACATCCATCCCCCTGCCTATTACTTCCTCTTTGCCACAGCAGACATGTTTGCTGCCAAAGAGCTGGTGTTGTCCATAGTCACCTCCAAGGCCATGTGGCCAGCATGACTGCATGGAGCGCTGTTACCTTCCTGCTGAAGCGGTACCTATTGATCTACTCACATTGGCATGTTTTCAACTGCTAGGTTGGTAGGAGCTAGGGCTAACAGCAGGAGCTCGCCCCGCTCCCCGGATTCGACCTTTCAGTCAGCAAGTTCAGCAGCTCAGCAGTTTAACCCGCTGTGTCACTGGGGAATCCATTATATTATATAGCCAGCACTAATATTAATTATATTATATTATAAATTATAATATATAAATACATATTATATTTTATAAAGATTATACTATATACCTGGTATTAATATAAATTGGTATTAAATAATAAAACTCTCTCTCTCTCTCTATATATATATATATATATATTACACACACACACATACATACACTACTATTAAATAGGAATAAATAATATTGAATATATATTACTTAATACCTAATATTAGATAAGTATTAAATAATACTATAAATAACTCTCTTTTTTCCCTCCCCCCCTCTCTATATAAAATATTATATTATATATCTGGTACTAACATTAAATAACTATAAATTAATATTATAAATAAAAATAATATATATTATATATTATATTTTATACACCTGGTATGGATATTTAATACATATTATTGTTGTTATTATTATAAATAATACAACATAAATATTATATTATATATCTAGTACTAATGTGAAATAGGTATTAAATAGTATTATAAATATAATATATAAATATTATATGACATACCTGTAGTAAACACTAAATAATACTATAAATTATAAACAATACATATATTATTATAAATATTATAATTATATACTTGGCACTAAACACTAAAATAATATTATAAATAATAGCCTTGCCTGCATTGCTCCCAGTCTGGGCAGGGAGGCGCTTTTCTTTTTGGCAGAGGGCAGGCGAGAGGGAAGCGTGCGGAGGAAGGAGCCCAGGCTCCTTGGGTTGCCTCTTTCCTCCAAGCTCCACGAGGCTGCCCCGGTGTATTGACGTGCTTGGAGGCGGCGCCGAGGCCCAGATTTCCACCAGCGCCTCGCCAGGGAAGGTGAGCCGCCCGCTGCTCCCACCTCCGTCCCTGGCGAGGCGCTGGCAGGAAACTGGGCGTCGGCGCCACCTCCAAGCACATCAATACACCGAAGGCGGAGGCGGCAAGGCCCAGTTTCCTGCCAGCGCCTCGCCAGGGAGGGGATGGGACGGGAGCCGCCCGCTGCCCCCATCGCCGGCCCGGGCGCGGGGCGGGCCGGAAACTGGGCCTTGGCGCCTCCGCCTTCGGTGTATTGATGTGCTTCGAGGCGGTGCCAAAGCCCAGTTTTCTGTCAGCGCCTCGCCAGGGACGGAGGTGGGAGCAGCGGGCGGCTCACCTTCCCTGGCGAGGCGCTGGTGGAAATCTGGGCCTCGGCGACACCTCCAAGCACGTCAATACACCGAAGGCGGAGGCGCCAAGGCCCAGTTTCCTGCCAGCGCCTCGCCAAGAACGGGGATGGGAGAAACGGCTTCCATCCCCTTCCCTGGCGAGGCGCTGGTGGGAAACTGGGCCTCGGCGCCTCCGATGTACTGATGTGCTTGGAGGCGGCGCCGAGGCCCAGTTTCCCGCCAGCACCTCGCCAGGGAAGGGCGCTTCCCCGGCGGCAGCGGCGTTGGCTCCTCTGCCTCCTCCCGCTGCTGCTCCTCTGGCTGTGGCGTGTTTGTTGCTCCCGGGCCCGGCGGCGGCGTTGGCGCCTCTCCTCTGCTCCATGCCGTTGGGCAGGAAGCCGGCGATGATGGGCACGGGCCAGATGAGGGCGGCCACGCGCTCCAGACGATGATGACCAGCGTCATGAACCAAGCCACCAGCATGGACCCGATAGGCTTGTGGTTCAGGCCGGGGCCCCAAAGCAGGGAGGCGTGGCACTGCCTGAGGCGCCGGCGCCCGGCAGGCAGAGGAATTCGCCCCTTCCCAGCCCTTCCAAGATGGCGCTCTACGCGAGCGCGTAGTTCGCTTATATGGACGGACCGCCCCTGTATCCAATCAACTTTTTGTCCAATTTTCAGGGTTTTCCACAGGTCTAACATCTATACCAGTTAAAACCACAGGACTATTGACAGTTTTATCAAGAAGCAGATGGAGGATTTCTGTTGTTATAGTATCTTTTTTGTTCTTTTGTAGTGATGAGACAAAAAGTGATCTCTCAGACAGGCTCAAGAGAACTGGACGACCAACTCAGAGTAACGACAAGGAATTTGTGGTAAGTAGAATTGCCCATTTTTATCTCCTTGGTCAGTTAATAACTTCCTCTCTTGTAAGGTATTGGTGGAAATGAAAAACTTGGAAATTGTAGGTCTGTGTTTGATTGGCAGACACTTGAGATCAGTTACTACTACTCTAGATATGGCAGATGGGTTACCAATGTATACTGGGGGTTAAGATCTCATTGGAATATATTTGCCGAGAGGCAGTGAGATAATGAGAAATGTGGAAATCAGGAATGGTCCATAACTTGAACTACCAGAAGCTACCGAAATAGTCCAGTTTTCATGGAAACTTTTGCTTTAGATAACATTTTGCTTAGCAAAGAGATATTGTACCTCACTAAACTAAAATGCTTAGATTTCCATGTGATGGAGTCATGGCAGGTAAAATTAAATCATAGCACTACAATTGTGTAGTGAAAAAGAATCCTAAACTCAGAAGAGACCACTAGGCTCAGTGTTCGTTCTATCTTTGGGAGTCTTAAAACAAATGAGAAACCATCAACTTCTTTGTAGTACATGGGGTCATGATTCCTTAGAAACACAAGGTACTATTAAAACAGTAATTTCCCCGGGGTTTGTACTGTATTGAGCTTCAGCAATTGTCATTTCAAAAGTACAAGAGAGATAACTACTCTATCAGTCTTGAGAAAGCTGATTAGCTGGTTATTCGTGAGCTTGTCCTCTCAAATAAAGTGTTTGAATACTGGCTTTGCAGGCTGAACTGTAGGCAAAAAGTCAGGGCAGGATCCTCTTGGTGGTTAACAATGGTCTGTCCACTATTGATGCCAGTGTAGTACTTTCTCAGACATGTACAAGGAGGTATACAGTACATCCTTAAACAGCACTTCTCCCAACTATACAATGGAGAGAACACAGATGCCCATTGATTGCAAGGGCATACCTGGGAGCTAAGAGATAAGAAGCTTTCTGGATTTCCAGTATAAATAAGCTAGTGAAGGTGACATTCTTGAATCAAGTTGACACTCTGCCAGCTTCCAATAAGATCTCAGCCTTAATTTAACATTTTGTTTAATGGTAATATATTGGAGAATTGTTGGTTTGGACAATAGGGTGGAACTCAATTTGATGAAAGAAAATGCTTTGATACGACTAAATCTGAATGCAGTGCAGCAATATTAGTAGAACTGCCAGCTTTCACAAGATCTTAGCCCCTCTTCTGTGGATGAAAAAGCAGCAGAAGAAATGTTGAGGTTGTGTGTGTTAGCAAATTAGGTAGATTGGCAAAATATCATTGTGACCAAATTGCCACATTCACCTCAAATTTTCATTTGTTGAAGGTACTTGAGTCAAATTAACTAGTTGTAAATAGTTTTATAGTTTTAAGCTAAGATTTTAATTTTTTCGGTTGTTTTAAAGTGTGTTTTTATACTCTCTGTAAGCCATCCTGAGCCCTCGGGGAAAGATGGCATACAAAACTGAATAAATAAAATAAAATAAATAAATAAGTTGACAAATTATGTGGGCATTTAATCTCAGTATTACTTGGTTCGAGATGTCTAAAAAATGTTCACCACCCTGAATGTTTGGGAGATCCTGTTCTACCCCAACTCATGAACACATTAGTCAAAGATTTGTATACAGAATGACAGACTGTTGTTGAAAATTTAAACTATATCCTAGAGGAAGATGTTAATAAGCATCTAGTGCCTCCATTTTCAGCATGCATGATTCAAGTGATCTAGTCTCATCAGTCCTTTAGTATTTTTAAACATTTTTCAAATGCAGCTTAATACCCTAGTGCATTATGCAAAACGAAATACAAGATGACAGTTTAGAAATCCATTCATCTCAATTCACTGCTTTATAACTTCCTGCTAGCTAAATGATATCAACACTGCTGAGATGTCAGAGCAGTTTAGTTCCAACATGATAGCAGGATACGCACAAAAAGTGTTATTATGAAAACTGATGCCTTGAGAGCAACATAACACTTGCTCACTGATAGTCATAGACATTGGATTTTCAAATACAGCCTTTGCAAATTGATCATGACAGTCTATTTTGTTGTGAATCTAGAACATCTTTATTTTGTGGTAAAACTAACAGCCAGCCCATCTGTATTTACGGTAGAGGTTTGTTTTGGGGAAAAATTTAGGATCTTTCTACACTGCCCTATAATCCAGAATATCAAGGCAGATAATCCACATTATCTGCTTTGAACTAAGTTATCTGAGTCTAAATAGCCAGATAAACCAGTTCACAGAAGAGAATCTGGGTTTCATACAGCTGTGTAGGAGGAGCTGTAGGCTCTTGTTATTTGGAACAAAATATGCAGATTTAAAGAATTTATATTCTGAGATTAATATTATAAACTGTTCTGGAATTAATTCATTTCTATTATAGTTTAGCAAGGCAGAGGGCAGCAAAAGAAAGAATGTTGATTTTTTTGTTATGAAATTAAAGGGAGGAACACACTGGGATAAGAACCACCAAGACAAGAATGACAACAGGATTAGAATATTGTTAATTCTCTTCCCACCCCCTTCCCCATATATTTCATGAGAGAGAGAAAGATGAGCATGAATGAAATAAAAAGAAAAACTTTATTTTTTAGATCAGCAATTCTGAATATGAGACACAAATGTTAAATTGGGGATTTTTGTGTGTGACAGGAGTGACTTAAGAAACTGCACTTTAGAAACATAATTCCTTGAATCTTCCATCCAGCATGCTAGCTGGGTATGAGTAGGTCTGGAAGCTGCAGTCCAAATAAATATTATTGGTCTCTCAATGATGCAGAAAGAATGGTTCAGGACGCGTGATGGTAGATTGATATACCTGAAGGAGAGTTGGGAAACTTCAACGGGAGCCAATTTTCATCTCCACAGTAATTTTGGATTTTCATCCAAAAATTAATCACTAGAAGGGCCAGAAGTCTACTTCCTATTTTCATGACTTTTGTGTTTTACTCTCATTATGGTAACAAAATTTTCACTAATGATATTTTAGAATTGTTTTAGAAATGAAACTCAGTTTTGTAATGACTTTTGAAACTTTTAAAAATGGATCGCACATGCCTCAGGCTCAGATCAGGCCCTTTTGGCACCCTAGGTCAAAGGGTCTGCCTCCGCCCCCGGCTCCGCCCCGCCCCGCCTCTTCCTCCTCGCCAGCGTGAGGAGGAAGGAAAGCCCCACCCCCGGAGCCAATGCCGCGCATGCGCCGCAGTGGCCACAAGGGTGGGGCCTCCCCTTGGCTCCTCCCTCCCTCCTAAAGTGACATGCTGGGCGGCCTCAGGAGCGGGCGTAATCGCCGCTTCTGAGGGTGGTGTGATGCTTTAGGAGGGAGGGAAAAGTCAAGGGGAGCCCCCCATGGCTCTGCCCTCCCTCCTAAAGAGTCATGATGGGCGCCTCAGAAGCAGGCGAAATCGCCGCTTTTGAGGCTGGCGTGACGCTTTAGGAGGGAGGGAAAAGCCAAGGGAAGCCCCAATGGCTCCACCCTCCTCCTAAAGCGTCACGCCAGCCTCAGAAGCGGCGATTTCTCCCGCTTCTGAGGCACCTGGCAGAACACTTTAGGAGGGAGGGAGGAGCCAAGGGGAGCAGAGCAAAGGGGGGTGGCAGCCATGGATGGCGCTTGCGCCGCCGCGCACATGCACACCTTTTTGGGATTTTTTTGGGAATTAAATTTTTTTTTAATTTTGGGGGCGGGGCCCTGATCCGCTACACCCCCCCAATAATGCCGCCCGAGGCCATGGCCTAGGTTGGCCTTATGGGTAATCCGGGCCTGACATGCCTATTGGTCATCATGACATATCTCAACATTATGAAGAGTTGTTTGGCAATGGACTATACTGCCTGGGAGTCTGGTTGAGTTTCCTTCCCTGGAGGGTTTTAGGCAGTGTCTAGATGGCCATCCATCACAGATCCTTTTATTGTGAATTCCTGCATGGCAGAATGGGGTTTAACTGGATGGCACTTATGCTCTCTTTGAACTCTATAATACTATGATTCAGTATGGATGTCAAGCTCTTGCCCTGCTTTTGCTTTTGAACTCTATGATACTATGATTCAGTATAGATGTCAAGCTCTTGCCCTTGCCCTGTGGCCCTCTCAGCATTTAGTCCTCCCCCTCCCAGAAGTCTAAGCATCATAACAAATGAACAGGGGATTTGGGAGGCCAAGTTCAATACATCTGTGGGACCAAAGGTCTTGACACACAGCACTTGACTCTCTTTACTTCTTTCAGGTTGCATCCTCTACTCTGCATTGATTTTCTTGGGATGGTAGTGGTGGGATATGATATGTAACTAGTGAGTAGCAAGGTTGTTCAAACTATAATATTCAATATGCTAATAAATGCACATAGCATGTAGCTCTGCAACATAGATATGCTTGTGTGCTTGTATGCACTCTATCTCTTAGAGTTGCAGTGCATGACTTTTAGATGCCTACCCCGATGTGGAGAAAATCCTTGTCTGAGAATTTGAGAACAATAAAAAATGAAAGATACCCTTGAGCTTCATATAAGAGTTCACAAAAAGGCCAATCCAAAGCAAAAAGACATTTGAGACCTTAGGGTAGCATTAGCAATAGTCAGTATTAATATTGTTTTGATATGTATTTCTCTGCGTAATGAAATAGGTGCTATTATGTGTGTACAGATGTGGGGAGGAAAATCTAGAACATGGCTGTCTTTTGACTTCATATATCAGATGGCAGAAGCTCTAGTTAAGTTTTCTATTTTAAAAATAATATAGAGGGATGTGTACTGTAACCCTGCGTCCCACTCCTATCCTGCCCATTGTTGACAGGGGATAATTGCAAAGGAGTTGTAGGTGAATTCAAGGATCTCATCACATGGGGAACATTCTCCATTGTAGAGCACTCCGTCCATGCAAACAGCATGGAGCCAGCTTGGTCTCATCACATGGTGCACATCTACTTCCAGCAGGGCTTTGTGTTGGCAAAGTGTTCTAAGAGGGGGGAATCTGATCTTGGGAGATTGCCCATGTTCAGATAGAAACTCATGGGGACAGAGCAGGAGCATGTTCGAAAGGTACACTTTTCTGCAGTGATGGGCAAGTGGATGAAGCGGGGCACTGGGCAGCAGATTCACCCCACTGCCCCATGATTTGCCCCACTGCCCTATAGATTCCCCACTGCCCCTCTATGTGATGAGGTCTCAGGCGAGCACTATTACAAAGCTCACTGTGAGATAGATCACTCAATGAGCTACACGACTCAGTGGGGACTAGAATACAGATCTCCTAAGTCTCAGTGCATTAAAAAAATGGTTGCAGGCTGCACTTGAAGAAATAAAATGGGAGAGTCATAGGCTACAAAGACTGCATGTAGGTATGTAGAATGAACTATAAACCCTGCAGTGCAATGGGTTCTCTAAATCTACTGGGGTTTGGTTCCACGACTCTATTTTCCCAAATCTGTGGATGCTCAAAACCCATTATTACTATAGTACATATAACATGGTGAACAATGTAAACAAGTCCCAGAGAGAACTGTGAAATGGTAGGAGGCAAAAGCAGGTTGTGCCTACACATAAGCATTACCATCAAGTTTTCCTTTTTGGGATTTATTGGGAATATTTTTGAGCCATGGATATAGAACCCAGGGATACGAGCTAGTTGTAGCTGCACATGTCTGACTCTATTTAAGCTAGCTATATTTAAGCACAAAAATTTGTTGGTCCAAGAAGTGAAGAAAGGAAGAGCTGCAAAGCTACATTGACAGGTAAATGAGAAGTGATGTTGTCTTTAAAAAATAATAATGGATCACATTGACACTAGCCTGAAGACATACAATGAAAAAACTAAATTGAATCTTGCAGTGCACCTAATGTTTAGGAATTTATGAGGCTATTGCTTTTTTCTGATATCTTTACTGTAAATGTCTGGCTAGAATGATCATTTTCTGATTATAAGGGGGTTACTGCTTTCAACATTTGGTGTTCCTTTAATGAAATGATTGGGAAATACATTTTTTATCCCTCTCTCCCTGAAATAGATTTTATGTTTAAGAAACCATCAATGATAGCAGAAATGTACACAGTATTTCTCTTCTAGGCATGACAGCAGACATAAAAATGAAACAAATAAACAAACAAAATGGGTAAACTCATGTCTGGATGAATCTTACTCCAGGACACGACCATGCATGGACCTGTATATGCATAGACCATGGAGGATTTCATAGGACTTCATTGGATGAGCAAAATTGCCTGTCCTATGATACTTGTACCTCTCTTTAGGCATGGAGCCCTCTGGATCCCATCACATGACATCAATTTACTTCTGGCACAGCTCCATGCCTGATGAGAGGTCCAAGTGTCTCAGGAGGCTTCCTGTGTTGGACAGAAAACAATGGGGGGGGGGGAACTGGGTGGTGGTGTTTCCCCCTATGGGATAAGGTGAGGTGGAAGGTGGGTGGGGTGCTGGTATTGCTCTGCTGTCCCACAGACTTGCCACAGCGGCAGGTCAATCTCCCCAATGCCCCTCATCAATGTGATAAGGTCCATAGTCAAGCAGAAACGTCCTTGAAATTTTCTTTCCATCCTCCTGTTGATATAAGCAAACAACAGATATTCCAATATGTTCTACTGATAACAAAGAAGTTGAAGGATCATTTGCAACAACCAGCAACTCCTCTAACTTCAAGCCAAATTCCAACTTCTACTGCATGTAATCATATACCCATGGTTTGGAAGGAAGAGAATGTCAGGTTATCCCATGGAAAGGATTGTGGAAATGCTTCCCTTTGTGATAAATAGGATGCAATCAGGCCGGCCTCGCCCATTCCGCGGCCTATGCGTCCGCGTAGGGTGATGGACATGGGAGGGGCGTTGCGAATTGGGAGGGGCGCCTCCACGCCGGCCGCCCCGCCCCGCCGCTGCGCCTCCGCAGCCAGCTGCGCTGCTACCGCCGGCGTGCGCACAGCTGGGCAGGACACCCTTGCGCGGCCGGGCAGGATGGCACTGCGCATGCGCGGCCGGGGCGGGACGTCGGCGCACGTGCGCGCCACCGCACGGAATGCACTCGCAGGGCCGCGCGGGATGCCAGCGCGCATGCGCGAGGCCGTCCAGGAGCCACGGGGGGGTGCAAAAATAAGGTTTGCCTACCCCCCCACCCCGGAGAGGTGAGGCCGCCCCTGGATGCAATGAGGCTTGCTATACATCACCAGCAAACCCTCCCTTGGCACAAGGTCAGCTTGGAGGAGCCAAGAGAAGTTCTGTAGCACCTCATTCCTCCACAAGACTTTTCAACTCATGCCAAATATATGCTAGCCTTCACCTAACCGTTGTGGTGGAATTAATGTTGATTGCTGCCCCCCAAATACAAACGTGTATTTTCTCAACGTTTAAAAAATATCTTGTTACCTAATGACTTCTTGGGGTTAGGTGGGACATTTACATCATGTTTTGTGACCTCCTGGGTCAATTCATATGCAAGAGAGCCCCCCACATAAATAATATAGAAGTGAACAAAAAGTGACTTCTGCCCACTTCTCATTGTGAGAAAAAGGGTTTCTCTAGGGTCTAAAATGGAAGAAAAAGACCCCAAAATATGAAGAGAATGCTCCTCATGTCTCCTAGGGAGTATTTCAGTTCACGTCTAGTTTGGTTTCTTTGCTAGAGCTGTGAGGTGTACCCCTCCAAGGTCTCCTGGGTGTGAGGGGGTAGCTGTGTTGATTCGCCATAAAGCTTCCATTCAAAATGGAGTGAGAACTTATCTCAAATTTATCATGCGCTGATTTTTAAAGGTGGTTGATAGGACCACCAAAATTGCTCAATGTGATTCCGTGTATCCATATATTGTTACTAGATTTCAACCCAAATTAAGTGTGAGCAAAAGTGAAAGTTCCCTCTCAGCCATATTTTGGCATAGGTGAATCAATATATTTTTCCTTCCCCTACTCCTCCCTCCCTCCCTCCCTCCCTTTTCTTTTTATATACCAGAGCTCTTTTTACATCTCAAAGATCTTTCTAATTTTGGGGAAAAAATAAAATTAAAACTCCCAATTAGCTCATTGTAATAGAGACCAGAATTCATTGTCTGGCCAGAAGGATTCTATTCTTATCCAGGATGTATACATAGAAGGAATACAGCATCAGAATGAAGGAAAGTAATAGTGTCACGATATTGACAAACTAGAATACTTTTAGAGGAGGGGGGGGGGATGGCCAATAATATAGAAACCAAGCTCTACAAGGAATTGCTTATGTACTTTGATATGTGTTTAATGAGAAGATTGAGAGCTGATAATGATGGTTATGTTTAAATACCAGAAGGGATTTTTTTTTGGTCATGTCAGGAGTGACTTGAGAAATTGCAAGTCGCTTCTGGTATGAGAGAATTTGCCATCTACAGGGATGTTGCCCAGGGGACGCCCAGATGTTTTTGATGTTTTACCATCCTTGTGGGAGGCTTCTTTCATGTCCCCACATGAGGAGCTGGAGCTGATAGAAGGAGCTCATCCGTTCTCAGGACCGGACGAAGGTAAAAAATAGTAGTAAGCAAACCGTTTTTTGGCGCCCCTGGGTCTTCAGGCTGGTGATGATGGCGCATGCGCGCGCATGCACGTATGTGCGCCAGAGCACACATGCGCACAAACAGCTAGGACGCCGCCCGGGGGGCCAGGCTGGATTTCAGCCCCCCTCCTGTTTAGGCACTGCCCCCCCCCCCATTAGACAGACCTCGCTTTCGAAGATGACCGGTCACGGCCAGCCCCGAGGCGGTGCCAGACCCACTCACCTTTTCTTCTCTGGAGGCAGCAGCAGCAGCACCGCGCTCGCTGCACATGCGCAGCACCATTTCCTTGCTTGCCTGCCTGCGTGCGCATGCGCAGGAAAGGATGGAGGGAGGGAGCACCCGTGGGCAGCCAGAGCAGACCTGTGGTGCTTGAGCTGCCCGCGGGCCACCCCGTCCACAGGTGTGTGAGAGCCTGAGAGCTGGCTCCACCCGGAAGCCCCACACGAGCTTTCCACAAAGGCGGTGGTTGTGAATAAGTGGGGGGGGACTTGGTCGTGGCGTTTGGTGGAAGGAGAGAAATGAGGTGGGGGTGGGGGGGTGAGGGTCAGAGAGCTGGAAACGGACAGGGGAACATTCTGCAGCCTGCCGGCCGCAGCAATGGCGCGTCATGATGCGCCGAATCTGGCGGCCACGGCCAGATGCGCCCTTGGCCACGTGGCGCCCTGAGGCAGCCGCTTACTTTGCCTCCACTAAGATTCGCCCTTGTCCGTGCTCTCTCCAGATTTGAACCTGCGACCTGTCGGTCTTCAGTCCTGGCGGCACAGGGGTTTAACCCACTGTTCTACCGGGGGCTCCTATCAGAAGGGATATAACATGGAACATACTCAAATGAAAAACAACAGCTTATCCTTCTCTATTTATTTATATCCCAGCTTTTCCCCAGTTCCTGAACCAAAGTTGTTTACAATAATTGACATAAATTTGAAAATAAGCAAAACTGAAAAAAGAAAACCAGTTACAAACATAAACTGTTAAGAAAGCAAGAAATAGACCTGACTCCCTCCCCATCAAAACAACCCATCCATTGAACCAATAGATTGAAATAGCAAGACAAACTATTCCACTTAAGTATTAGAAATAACTTTCTCATAGTAAGGACTTGTTTTCCAGTGGATCAGACTGTGTCAGAAAGCAGTGGAGTGTCCTTCACAGGATATCTTTAAGTAGAGCTTGATCAGCCATATTAGTGGTGATTCAATTGTGCATTTATTTGTGTCAGACAGTTGGACCGATAACTCTTGGAGTCCCTTCAGACTCAAATGATTTTATGAAATACAATGGGGCAATTACTTTTATTTCATCCCACATTCTATTTTTTTTTTAAAAAAATCTTATTTGAAATTGTTACCTAGACCTATCAAGGGTTTTTGGCTGTCATGCTCAAAAAGAGCTTTAAGATATTAATTTCTTTTTTAAAGTCAATTTTCACAGTGGACTTTGGCATATTTCTGCAGGTGCAGCATCCCAGAAACTAGTTCCATCTATCAAATAAGTCCACTTATAAGTGAGGACTGGAAAATTTCAGTCCTGGCAGCACGTTAAAAAATGAAATTGTTAAGGATGCTTTAGATAAATCAGACCAAGATGAATCTTAGTACCTGTTGTTTTTATTTTTTTTTTTTAAAAACAACATTGTTAGATGTGAGCCAAAATGATTTAGAACATGACCTAGGAATTCAGTCTACAGAGAATTACAGTAATCAATTGTAACCATAACAAAAGGACAAGGTCTCCAGTTGGTAATGTCTCAAGATAGAGAAAAAACAGCTTTCGACATGGACCATTTAATGTATTCCTTATAGGTTGTTAAAATCAACAATTACCCTGAGGTTATTGATAGAACTGGTAGATAATAATTGGATATTGGCCATAGCATTCACAAGAATCAATAAGTAATTCTGACAGTTATGTCAATGGAACAATATTGACACCTGAGTTCATTTTAGAATCATTGCTGATACAAGGCATAACACATGCTTATGATACAACATTTCAGTAGGGAATAATCTTGTTCTTGAGCTGCCAGGCACAAACATCTGGGAATATATTCTGCTGCCAGTCATTCAGGAGACGTCAAACTGGATTTCAGTATTGCTCCTCCTCTAAATACAGGCAGACGTATCTCTTTTTCTAAGAAGCTTTATCTGGACAGCTGTCTGTAATTCATATTAGTTATACATACAAACCCTCTGCTATTAGAGCAGTCCAGTAGTGGGCAACAAGGGGGGAAATCCTGAACCATTACAACAATGTCCATTCGTTTCTGCACATTGATATTTTGTTATCCACATTTTAATAAAGACATTGTGTAGGCTGAAAAATTGTAATGTATGTAGACAAATTCATCTACAACTTTACCCTTTAGATTTTATGAAGCTAAAAACATTTATCGGTCCTTTACAAAAGTGGAAAAATGATTAATATATCTTAGCTATATTTTGCAATAATAATAATAATAATACTTTAACACCCCGTCACCATCTCCCCAATGGGGTCTCGGGGCGGCTTACATGAGGCCAAGCCCAAAAGCATATTACAATAAAATAAAAACCAAAACACAGCAACAACACAGTAAAATACATACAAGATGTGAATACAATTAACGATATAAAATGTAAAACAAAATCATACACAATAAAATAACAATGAGCGAGCCGCATGTGCAAGATAAAATACTAAAAATACTAAAAAAAATCAGGGTGAGATAGGAATGGAGCAAATTGTTTATAAAGGAGAAACTCATAAAGGAACAGGGTCATAAAAAATAGACCTTCAGACAAATAGGGAAATATACTCTGGGGACAAAACGTTAAGCGGAAGCAACTGTGTAAGGTAGTGTGGCTACTCTCCAAAAGCGCAATGGAAAAGCCAGGTTTTGAGATTCCTCTTGAAGATTTCTAAGGTGGGGGCCTTCCTAATCTCCGAGTTCCCAGGGGGCCACAGATGAGAAGGCTCTCTCCCATGTACCCACAAGATGAGCCTGTGATAATGGCAGGGGCGAAAGGAGGGCCTTCTCCGAGGGTCAAATAGCTTGAGCTGGTTCATGGAGAGAGATCCGGTCACCAAGGTAGGTGGGTCCCAAACCGTTTAGGGCTTTATAGGTGATAACCTGCACCTTAAATTGGGAACAGAAAATAAATGGCAGCCAGTGAAGCTCCTTAAACAGGGGGTGGGGGTTGACTGCTCCCTGTAATTAGCCCCAGTTATTAATCTGGCTGCTCCGTGTTGGACGAGTTGTAATTTCCGGGCTGTCTTCAAGGGTAACCCCATGTAGAGTGCAATCTAGAGGTAACTAAGGCATGAACCACCATGGTCAAGTCAGACTTCACGAGGTATGGTTGCAGTTGGCGCACGAGTTTTAATTGTGCAAAGGTCCTCCTGGCCACCTCTGACACCTGCGCATCTAGCGTCAGCGGTGAGTCCAGGAGGATCCCCAAACTGTGCACCTGTGACTTCAAGGGGAGTGTGACTGACCTGGAGGACCTCTGTCTTGTCAGAATTTATCCTCAGCTTGTTCGTCCTCATCCAGATTGTCACAGCGGCCAGGCACTGGTCTAGTATCTGAGGGACTTCCTTGGATTCTGGTGGAAATAAGTAATGTAGTTGGGTGTCATCTGCGTAGAGATGTCACCGTACTCCAAAATTCTGGATGACCTGTCCCAGCGGTTTCATTTAGATATTAAATAGCACGGGGAACAGAATAGATCCTTGCGTTACCTCACAGATCAATGGCCAGGGGTCCGAGTAGGAGTCCCCAGCTTCACCAACTAAGAACGACTCTCCAGGAAGGACCAGAGCCACAGTAAAACCATACTCCCGAGTCCCATCCCAGTGAGTCTCTCCAGAAGGATACCATGGTTGATGGTATCAAAAGCCACTGAGATGTCCAAGACAACAAGCAGGGCACACTCCCCCTGTCCAGTTCCCTGCAGAATAATAATAAAAACTTTATTTGTACCCCGCCCCTATCTCCCCAATGGGGACTCGGGGCGGCTCACATGAGGCCAAGCCCAAACAACAAATTACAATAAAATATAACCAAAAACATCAGCAATAACACAATAAAAATACATACATATAAATGAAAAACAATATACAACTAGATGTCAAAATCACAAGGACAGGGCGGGTCGCAGGCACACATATAAAGTGTTAAAAACTCAGGATGAGATAAGTGGAATAGCATCCTTTACCAAGGGGGGGGGGGTAGACTCCAAGAACGGGATCATTGAGGAGAGAACAATGCTAGAAATTAAATAATTACTCTCCAAAGGCACAGCAGAAAAGCCAGGTTTTTAGTTTTTTCTTATAGGTCTCCAAAGTGGAGGCTTTCATCTCCAAAGTGGGGGGAGTTCATCCACCAAGGTGACCAAAACCGTCTTGGTACTGTGCCCAGGCCAAACTGCGAATGATCCAGAAAATCAGTAGATAAAATCAGAGGCTATAAGCATTTCCTCTTACATTTCTAGGACAGATTTTTTTTTGTGGAGTTAGGACTATTGAAAGCATTTCCCAAGTGATGCACAGATCATATTGGGATACATAAGAAGAATGTGCTTTAAGGTATATATTGTCTTCATATATAAAGCCATCTTGGCCATGGAACAAAATACAAAAATTCAAAATCCATAAAATAATAATACCTTTATTAGCCAACCAAAAAATTCAGAAAATACATTATGCAAGCTTTTGAAGAAATACAAATTTGAGTAATAAATAATATCTATGTACTTGCTAAACGAAAAGGCATAGGCTGTGCTCTGACAATAAAAGAAGAAAAAATGAAAAAGGTGGGCAATCATTTTGTCTATGTCCTATCCATCTCAGCTTCTCCACTTCCTTGTAATTCATTTCTTACTTAACTTTCTTCTCTAACACTCAATAAAGTAGAGTAGACACAAGTAGATAGTCTTCTTTTAATATCGAGTTCCTTGTAGATTCAATGAGATGATCACTCAAAGTGAGTGTTTGATCAAGATGCGGAATGGGCAAAAAGGGAACTTTTCTATGTCTGCTGAATGAAGTGACCCTAGTTCTCCAGTCCCTACCCTGTAATGCTTGAGTTGCTACTCTAGGGCATTATTATTTTTATGGTACTAATTGAGGTGAAGCCGATACCCAAACAGGCTGTGTGGTTGATTCAATCCCTGAAGCTCCTGGAGTAGTGTTGGCACCCAACATATTAAAGCGCCTTACTGGAGCACTTAATAATCGTCAGGGCTTGTTATAACCAACAACAAGTCAGCGACATTATGAGAATCCACTTGAGGTCTCAGTGCTCTGCACAGTCCTTCAATCAAAACTATGGTCACTGCATCATCATCATTAGGGTCCTGCAGGTGCCTCGTGTTGTCTCTGTCTCTCTAGGGCAGCATGACAGCCAAGATTTGATTAGTGATCCTTTCCTTGTTAGATACTCTGGGTGCCTTTTTGGGAAGAGGAAGTGATGGCTTTTGGGGAGCCTTGGGCTTTTATAAGCTAGACCAGAATGGCCACCAAAGTCTAACAATCATCTAACAACCTCAGATGATGGATATCTGCAGAGTCAGGAACTTCGACAGCTGTTCCTTTGTGAAACCCTTATCTTTTGATTCCATGCTGCCTTTTGGGAAATGGGATGAAATGTCAAGACCCAAATCACCCAAGAGCTATTCCTTTGTAACTTCAGATGGTGGCTGAGGTCTATTGAACTACTGTAGTTCCAAAGGCCAACCCGCAATGTTCTAAAGCAGTGTTTCTCAACATGTGGATCCCCAGATGTTTTGGCCTTCAACTCCCAGAAATCCTAACAGCTGGTAAACTGGATGGGATTTCTGTAAGTTGTAGGCCAAAACACCTGGGGACCCAAAGATTGAGAACTACTGTTCTAAAGAGTCCCCATGCTCTAATGCAGTGTTTCCCAACCAGTGTGCCGGGGCACACTAGTGTGCCGTGAGCGATCATCAGGTGTGCCGTGGGAAATTGGAACCTCCAGGAAAGGGGGGGGGGGGAAGAGTCTAGTATGTTGAAGTATAAAACCCCTAAGAAACCTACTTTGATAAAGGCACAAAATTACAAACACCCCCCCTCCCCACCCGTTGTCTACTTGGTCTCTCCCTCTCCATGCATTTGGAAGGCCCGCATCCCTTTCCTCAAGTAGAGACCTCCTCTTGCCTCCCCCCCCCCGGTCCTAATGCCAGATGGTTCAGTCCAGCACCGGCCCCGCCCCTCCCTCCTCCCCCTCCTCCCCGGTGCACGCGAAACCGCTCTCAGCCTCCCTCCGGTTCCATGCCCGCCGCTGCCACCTTCCTTCCTGCCTGCTTCGCCAGCCCCGAGATGCCCACCCCGGCCACCCTGCTGACCCCCGAGGAGCTGCGCAGGTGGTGAGTAAGGCTCCTGCTCCCCATGACCCCAATTCAAGCCTGGCGGGGAGGGAGGGGGCAACCTAAGTGAGAGGGAGACTACTGGTCTTTCGACCCTCCCCCCCCAGAAACTGTAACTCCCAAATGTCAAGGTCTATTTTCCCCAAACTCCATCTGTGTTCACATTTGGGCATATTCATGTCAAGTTTGGTCCTGATCCAACATTGTTTGAGTCCACAGTGCTCTCTGGATATAGGTGAACTACAACTCCAAAACTCAAGGTCAATATCCACAAAACTCTTATAGCATTTTCTCTTCGTTATGGGAGTTCTGTGTGGGAAGTTTGTGTCTTTCTGCCATTCCTGCCAGGATATTTATGTTGAGTTCATCGAAACAGGCCCAGGTTTCACACTGAGTGTATAAATAAAATTTAAAAACATATTAACTATATGTATTACTGTGTTAGAGTGTCATTTTGTGTCATTTTGGTTGGTGGTGTGCCCCAGGATTTTACAAATGTAAAAAGTGTGCCACGGCTCAGAAAAGGTTGGGGAACACTGCTCTAATGAAGGCCTGCAGGTCAAATATCACCTCCCCCAAAGACAATGATAAACTAGACATTTAGGTTTATAGACTCCAAACTGAGTCTGCTGAAAGGCTAGGACCAAACAGCTTGATGTACTCCCAAGTCTGATCCCAATAAAAATGGCAGGTATCAGCAGCATGACTGATATCTCCCCATCCTGTGAAGGCCCACTGCAGCCACTCCAAGCTTATAGGTTTAAGGAGGGGCACAACTTTTGACTATTCAAGCTTATGGATGATATCCAGCACACTTCTAGATATCATGCCAGAAATCTCCCCCATTCCCAAACTGGGACACTGAATATCAGCCAATCCCCCCACAGGGAAATCTGTAAAATGTCATCACAACATCACCAGCCCCCATTTTACAGCTAGCCAGCCAGCGTTCAAACTATTCTTTGTTTGTTTGCTCACTGGTACTGCACGTTTTCTGATCCAGCAGGGCTTTTCTATGTTTGAAGTCATGTCAGAGCACAGACATGGGCTTGGACATGAAACCAAGTGTGTTTTATTCTATAAAGGTGAACCTGAAAGCTTTTATAGAGATAATATAGGTCTATTCATGAAGTTATTTCAGAGACAATCAAGTCTTTTAAAGAGTGCCAAGAAAGAATCAGAAACAGGCAGCTATGAATGGGAACTAGAAAAGTAGAAACCAGGGGGAGAAATGGCATAAGCTTTGCACCTACAGCAGGAGTCCTGCCCAGGCTCAAAGAAGAGATCAGCTAAGATCCATTGATGTGAAAAGGTATTTAAGATGGGCAGTTCTAGTATATGAGGCCAATTCTCTGGGAGAGCTGATCCAGATACACCTGCCTCCTGTTGTGAGCTGCTAAGCTGTTAAGCTGCTAGACCAGGGAATGGATAAGCTCTTACTCATTTCTGAATCCATGGAGATGATGGACAAGTGATAAGATATAAGGTAGAGATAAACTATTTGGTGTAGGGGTTGTCTACTTTTTACTAAAATAAAATGTTAGGATATTGTATTCCGATATATTAAACTGTCTCCTATACTAAATATGTCATGCATCTTAAAAAGAAGGAATGATCATATTTGCTCGAGTCTTGATGCTTCCCCTTTTTTGGGCTAAATTATATCACTAAAATTGAAGTGCACACTATATTTGATGGCATGTTAGAATTGCACATGCAAAGCCACCTGCCTGAAAAGACCTAGAGCTCCAGAGGCTTGATGGGGAGGCAGAAGGCTAAGAGCCCTTCCAGACAGACCGTTTATCCCATTATCTGATCCCAGGTGTTCTGCTTTAGGCTGGATTATATGAGTCCGGATAATCTGGGATAAGCAGAACATCTAGGATCAGATCCTGGGATATAGGACCAGTCTGGAAGGGCCCTAAGAGGCTGTTTCTAGTGGTGGTGGCAGCCTCAGGGCTCCATGACACCTGGAGAAGGAGGAACTCCTGGCTGCTGACCCAGTCATTCCTGCACTTAGCTGCTTTCACCAGGAAGGCTTTCAGCTTTTTCAAAGGAGCATTAAACATCACCCATCACACTCTCTGGACCATGGTTTGGCTACTCATCTTGCCTGCATCATGGTTCCCAACGACCGTATTTTACCGATGTATAAGACGACTGGGCGTATAAGACGACCCCCAACCTTTCCAGTTAAAATATAGAGTTTGGGATATACTTGCGGTATAAGACTACCCCTCTTCCAATGCACACCAAATAACAATTTAAAAAGCATCAGATTTGATTTCAATATGGTAATTTTCCTATTACTATACCTCCTTCTCTGCCTCTCAGATCTCGCACATGCGCACCTGCACCGCTTCACTGCAGTCTTCAAAAGCGAGATCTGAGAGGCAGAGGAGGAGGTACGGTAATAGGATACAAGGGCGGGCCAGAAAGGTCAAAGAGATGTGTTTTTCTAGGCCCAGAGTCACTCTATCTCTTTTTTCCATACCCCGGGCGCCCCGGGTGCCTGCAGCTTGCTCCGCTCTTCACTTACACCTTCCTGGTGAGGCACCCCTTCACCTCACCATCGGGACTGCATTAAGTCCACGAATCCTGATGAATGGATTTTCTTCTACTGTACTTGTACAGCGTCGCCCTTAATGCTTTCATACAGTCGCTGCATACGGCAGGGATGCAGCCACTGCCATTTTTGAGCTCCCCCCACCATATGCGGCAACCACAGATTCTCCAATCCGGATTGGAAGTTTCAGCACCCGCTCTTTCTCCACACCAGTCTTTTTTTCCTAGTTTTCCCATTCCTATCCCAGTCTTTGCTACCCCCATTCCCCAGCCCTTTTTCTCCACTTTCCATCCTTTCCCAGGTTCCAGCCTCTTTCCAGCCTTTCCCAGGTTCCAGCCTCTTTCCCATTTCAGTCTTGTTTCTTTTCCCACTGTAGTTTCCTACTTTCCATCCCTCTTTTCCACCTCAATCATTCCCCCTTCACCAGTTGGCCCCTTCCCACCCCAATCTGACCAACCTTTCCAACTACCGTCTTTCCACCTCATTTTCCCACCTTTTCAAACACCCCTTCCCATTCCAACTTTTTCCTGTTTCCAGTCCTTCTTTCCCAAAATGTATACTGTAATTAAAATAAACTATAGTGATTATTGGATTATTCTTGGTTTTGTTGTTACATTTATTATTTTACTCAATTATTATTGTTATTATTACATTTATTATTTTTCTCTATTATTATTACTGTTACTATTTACTATATTGTTATTGTTATTATTATTACACTTATTATTTTACTCTCATTGTTGTTATTACATTTATTACTTTATCCTATTTATTATTATTGGAAGGATACGTAAGCACAATTACATTGAAAAAGGTAAAAATAATGGTTTAATCAGAGTTGGACAGTCTTACCTTAAATTACAGTTTTATGTAAACATTCAAAAACATTTAACCTACTAATGCCTCAATTAATGTAATTTTATTGATATCAGTTTTTATTTTTATTCTTGAAATTGACTAGAATTAAACATCCCATCAAGACCCAAATACCAAGATCTATTTTTTCCCAAACCTCTCCAGTCTTTTCTGTTGGTCATGGGAGTTCTGCAGGCCAAGTTTGGTCCAATTTAATTGTTGTTGGATTTCAGAATGCTCTTTGATGGCTGGGGAACTAAATATCCCAGCAACTCCCAAATGCCAAGGTCTACTTTCCCCAAACTCCACCGGTTTTCAGATTTGGGCATATTGAGCATTTGTGCCAAGTTCCGTCCAGATCCATAGTCATTTGGGTTCACAGTGCTCTCCGTATGTAGGTGAATTACTTCTCCTGTAATTCACTATCTATTCCTCCCAACCCCCTCTAGTATTTTCTAATGGTCATGGGGTTTCTGTGTGCCAAGTTTGGTCCATGTCTGTAATTCATGGGGGTCTCAGTGGTCTGTGGAAGTCAGAGCTGCATCGGTTGAAGGTACTGCAGATCCCATCATCCATTGTCCATACGCCCCCAAACATATTGTTTTTGTGATTAATCACTATGCTTTAATTATGTTCAATTTGTAACAATGAAAATACATCCTGCATATCAGACATTTGCATTACAATTCATAAAAGTAGCAAAATTACTGTTATGTTGTAGTTGGGGGTCACCACAACATGAGGAACTTTATATAGGGATCACAGCATTAGAAAGGTTAAGAACCACTGATTTTACACTTCACCATCCAACTTGTTGGCTGGTGGAGCAATTTTGTCTCCTCCCCTCGAAGAAGAGATTGGTTAATTTTGCAGAATCTGCTGGAAGGGAGGAGGGGCTGGCATAGTGGTGCCAGCCCCTTTTCCCTCAGTCTGCATCAAGACATCGTTGAGTGAGGAACACCTTGGAGCCCATGCAGCACCAGGTCTGTGCAGAGGCCATGAGGGAGGCCCAGAGTTCATCTTCCAGGCTGAACTGGCCCCTTGCCCTTCGTAGGCCTCTGCTAAATTTAGTTATATCTAAGTTTAATTCTTCCTGGCTTCCCTGGACAGGGAGCCAGGCCTGGAGGGCTTCGTTTTGATTGCCCCCCCCCCTATAACATAATATTAATTTAAGTCCCCCTCCTCGTGGCACAGTGGGTTAAACCACTGAGCTGCTGAACTTGCTCACTGAAAGGTTGGAGGTTCCCACTGCTAGCCTCAGCTCCTTCTTAAAAGGGCCCTGGGGTGGGATTCCCTGACTCACCCTTGTCCTCTTCAGGGCCTCATGGCCATGCCAGGGCCATGGAGGTGGCCATTTTGTGGGTGGGGCCATTGCCACCATCTTTAAAGGGTGGCTACCATTGCAGGGGGTGGAGACTCAGCTGCCATTTTGGTGAGGTCAGTGGCCATCTTGGGGGTGGGGCCATGGCAGCCATTTTGTGTTAGGCTTGGTGGCCATTTTGGTAAGGTCAAAATAAATAATTTTAAATAACTAAATAAAATTAAGAATAATAAATAGTAATTAACATATACATGTTATGATACAAGACACATGCAAGCTGACTGCATTAAATCATTACTGACCAAGTAGGCAGAGTGAGCTTCTTACTGTTAATAGTCTAGCTTGCTGTTGACCTATGCAACCTTAAAGATAGTTGCATCTGCTCCTTGGCAGCTGAATGCATTAAATCACTACTGAACAAGTAGGCATGCGTTCAAAGCAAGCCCTGGGGGCAGAGTGAGTTCCTTAATAATTATATATATATATATATATATATAATTAATAATAAAAATAAAATAGATGAAATAAATATAAAAGATTTATATACAGTATATATTTAAAAGATAATAATTTAAAGAAAAAAGAAAAAAGAATGAAATGACTTTATATATATATGTATAAATTGAAACAACTTAATAGTTACATATGTATATGTGTATACATAAATATAACAAATAATAAATAAATAAATAAAAAGAGAGAAAGAAAAAGAAAATGAGGAGGTGACAATATTTAAATATCAATAACAGTCCTTAACAGGTAATCATTTAAGTGATATCGAAGACAATGAAGATTTTGGAAAAATAAAATAAAATAATATTAAAGGGAGCAAGGAAGCTCCCGATTTTGAGGTGCAGCTTGCTACTGACCTATATTACTAAAATTTGGATTTCACATGATGTAAATGAAATATTAAATACGAGTTCATCTTGAGGTCAGACATAAATGAGATTATGGGCTGTAATGATTTGATGTTCGGAAGGGCATTTATTGCAACTAGCTCGTAAAGAAGTCAGGTGTTCAAATGCTAGCCACCTGCATTAAATCACTACTGACCAAGAAGTCATGTATTCAAAGCAAGCCGGGGGCCAGTGAGCTCCTGACTGTTAATAGTCTAGCTTGCTGTGGACCTATGCAACCTTTTTGGATAGTTGCATATGCGAGTTGGCAGCCAGCTGCATTAAATCACTACTGACCAAGAAGTCATGTTTTTAAAGTAAGACTGGGGACAGGGTGTAGCTCCCGACTGTGGATAGTCCAGCTTGCTGTTGACCTAGACAATCCTAATGTATAGTGGCATCCACGAGTTGCTAGCTCCCGACTGTGGATAGTCCAGCTTGCTGTTGACCTAGACAACCCTAATGGATAGTGGCATCCACGAGTGGGTAGCCAAATGCATTAAAATCATTACTGACCAGGAGGTCATTGTGTTCAGAGCAAGCCTAGCGGCAGAATGAGCTCCCAACTTTTGATAGTCCAGCTGGCTGTTGACCTAGAAAGCCTTACTTAATAGTGGCATCCGCAGGTGGTTGCCAACTGCAATAGAATAATTACTGATCAGGAAGCCATGTGTTCAAAACAAGCTGGGGGGCATAGTGAGCTCCCAACAGTGATAGCCTAGCTTGCTGTTGACCTATGCAACCTAAACGATAGTTGCATTGCAAGTTGGGAGCCAACTGCGTTAAAATCATTGCTGACCAAGCAGACACATGTGCAAAGCAAGCTTGGGGGCAGTGAGAGCTCCCCACGGTGAATAGCCTAACTTGCTGTTGACCTATGCAACTTTAATTGAAAGTTGGAGCAGCGAGTTGGTAATCAACTGCATTAAATCTCTAATGACCATGAAGTCATGTGTCCAAAACAAGTCTGGGGGCAGAGTGAGCTCCTGACTGTTAATAGCCTAGCTTGCTGCTGACCTATGCAACCTTAATGGATAGTTGCATCTGCTAGTGGTGAGACAGCTGCATTAAATCACTACTGCTCAAGAAGTTATGGGTTTAAAGCAAGCTGGGGGACAGAGGGAACTCCCTGCTGTTAATAGTCTAGCTTGCTGTTGACCTATGCAACCTTAAGGATAGTGGCACCTGCTAGTGGTACCTAGCTGCAATAAATCACTGCTGACCATGAGTTCATGCCTTCGAAGCCAGCCTGTGGGCAGAGTGAGCTTCCGACTGTTAATATTCTAGTGTACTGTTGACCTATGCAACCTTAGAGATAGTTGCATTTGCTGGTTGTAGCCAGCTGCATTAAGTCCCTGCTGACTAAGAAGTCATGCGTTCGAAGCCAGATGAGGGGAAAGGTCGACACTGGAATATATTCCCTACTTCCAAAGCTGCAAGGGATGCCTATAGAATTATTGTTTGCTTCATAAATGTAATTTATTACTGTTATGAATGGTAAAATGATTACTGATATGTAGGCTGTTGTTTTATTCATTGGATCAGATTTACACAGATCCCGATATGCCCAAACGTGAACATGGGGGGTGCGAACAGCGGACATTGACATTGCGATTTGTGGCTGCTGGGATTCGTAGTTCACCGGCACACAGAGCTTTGGGAGTTCACCGAGGATGGAGATGGGTTGAACTTTCCTCACAGTGCTCCCAGGAGGGACGCACTGACATGAGGCACCCTCCATCCTCGCATACTCTTCCTTAATTCATTGGGTTACTTCCTTGTTATTAAGATGGGACCCCAAGAGGGGACCCCATTCACTGGGATAGATTTCATCCTAGTAGTTGACCAATTTTCTCATTGCAGTCAGATGCAAGGGCGTGGCAAATGAGGCTTGGGTTATTGGTTAACCCTTCAGCTCGGATGGGGATCACATCAAGGGGTTCCTCCGATTTCAGTGCAAGGCTGTTGGTCCATTAAATGCCTCAATTTTAAGCCACATTATACACACGCACCCCTTAGCAGGCAAATCTCATCAGCAATGGTAAATTAAGTAATACTGATGAATCAAAACAGGGTTTTTGGCAATACAGGACTGGAAGTGACTGTTTATATGCCTTAGGGGTGGCCTCTTATGCCGCAGGGCCTTGAGGCTTGGAAGTATACGTTGGTTTTATGTTTCGGTTCGCTCGCTCTACATTTTTGTGGGGTTGCACTTGGGGTGACTCTTATACCGGTGTTTGATGGTTTTGTGGTACTTCAGTCTGGTTCCGTCCGATTGTGGGCTTTAGCAGTGGCATAGTCCCAGCCTTTAGTCCGGCCCAAGCTAACCAGACCATTTGTGCCGGTCGCGACCGAAACTTTAAGGGTATTACACTTAGCGCTGGCCCCAAACTTTATGTGATCTGGTACGGGGCGGTCAATGATTTTGAGGAATTTGGAAGGGCATACGCCCTGCCGCAGTTTACCCCCCTTTTTCGTCATGAGCATATCACAGTTTTGGGTGTTTTCAACAGGCGGGGTTGTACCCACAATCGACCAGGGTGCAATTGGCTGTGCCAGCTTATTACTTCCGGGCATTTCAGACTACATTGACGGTTGGCGGCATAAAAAGTTAACCTGGTGGTCAGGCCGTCAGGGCCAGACTCCGGAGAACAGAGAACCGAGCTCCCTGTAATTTTGAAAAGCCTGAAGCTCGAGGCTTACGCGGACACACGGGAGCGAATTGATTCATGCGAACGCTAGGACAGATTCTTTGCAGCCCTTTGGGATCAGCGAGAATAGTCCTAGTGTCTAAAGCTGACAGGTTGATGCGGCCCTGGTTGAGTTTGGCATAACAATAATGCGTAATGGCATAGAGTGGCTGGTCCAGTCATCCAAAGCTTATTTGGGGTCAAGAGGCAACGTCATTAAACTGGCGGAGTGTAGTGACCCCATTTTATGGCCAGTTGAGGCTTTGGTGCTTCAAACAGTCTAGCAAGATTGGGCCTGGTTACCGTTTGGCAAGCCGGATGGTATACAGCTAACAACTTACCAGTTGTAGGCAGGCACCAGTAAGGTGCTAAGGATGATGGGTTGTGCTGTAATACAGGTTTTGCAACCCACTCTTGCTGCAGTGGAGAAGTCCCCCGGCCGATGCTATGGGACATGACTCGGAGGTGATCAAACCCTGGGCAGATGGAAATCAAACGCCTTCAGGAAATACGTGGTACTCCGTTGTCATAAGTTGATTGTGCCGATCCATGGGATCCGTTTTGCTGAACCATGGTTTGAGTATCCGGTCTGCGAGCAGTTATTCGGACTGGGCTGCAAGGCAGGACTTGAGGACTCATTATGGTCAGCATGTTGGGGGCAATTAAGGTTTGCAACCCACGCTTGCTGCATTGGAGAAGCTTCGGTAGCCAATGCTATCGGACAAGACTCCGAGGGGGTTAAACCCCGAGCGGATGGAAATAAAATGCTTTCGAAATGCGTGGTACTCTGTTTTAGCAAATTGATTGTGGCGATCTCGTTGAGATCCATTTTGCTGAACCATGGATGGAGTATCCTCGTCTGCAGGCACAGTTATATTTACTGGCTGCTAGGCAGGCCATGAGGACTCATTATGGTCTGCATTCTGGGGCAATACAAGTTTGCAACCCCCTATTGCTGCATTGGAGAAGCTACGGTGGCCAATGCTATGTGATGTGACTCGGAGGAAAAAAAAAAAAAAAAAAAAAAAAACCCTGGGCAGATGGAAATCAAATGCCTTCAGGAAATATGTGGGTACTCCGTGGTCACAATTAAGGTTGGATCTGTCGTTTCAGATCCTGCGTTGCTGAACCATAGATGGAGGATCCTCGTCTGCGGACACAGTTTCATACACTGGGTGTCCCGGCAGGCCATGAGGTCTCACTATGGTCAGCATTTGGGCCTCGATCCGTCGCTGCAGTTGAAGTAGCATGGGATCAGAGGTATGCGTTGGGACGGTTTGCTCCCGCTTTCGTTGCAGTCTAGGAGAGGGCCCCTTCCAGACGTTGGGTTATACACCTTCGAGGCAACGATCTAGGCCCCTTGAAGGGTAGGGCCCTGTTCTTGCAAGCTTGGAATGACATCTGTAAAATATGGCATGCATGGTCGCGGGTGCACATCGCCTGGTCGGCTATCATCCCTCGCTTCCGGTGTCATGTAGCGGGGATGTTCAAAAATAATGATAATAATTTTAAAATATATATATATATATATATATATATATGGAATCGGCTAGGAAACGGGTGAACCGGGCCATGCGCACGGTGCTTGCAAGAGTTCGGGGCTCCTACACATCCCATGGGGAGATCTTGCTTGACAGCCCTCACCTTTGCAGATCGGATGGAATCAATCTGTCTGCTATGGGCAATTTTTGTTTCTGCATAATGATGATAGGTGTTCGGTTTATAGTGGATGGCTTGGTGGGGGATGGGAGCTAAATAGGACATTTGCTCCCAATCCGTGGCGTAAATAGTTGAGTTATTCAAAGGTTTGTAGACACTTAAGGCACCCCTTAAGGGTGTGGGGCATTATGCAAACACTCACCTAGACGGTTAATTTTAGGGGTGAGGTGATGAGGAATGTCCCAGGAGCGGGGAGAGTCTAGTCTCAAAAGTTGAGAGAGATTTCTCCTGATGTTTCCCTTCCGGGTTGCCCGGGTTGAAATCTACAGGGGACCCAGGCAGTACGCCTGAATAGCTGAGGGGTAGACGTTAGGTGACGCTACCTCAGCTTACGCACACCAAGTTGAACTGACACCAAAAAGTTAGTTGAGTTACAAGTTTAATAGGTAACTATTTAAATAAAAGTTGCCCAAATTTGAAACCATATATATTTGTGTCTGTCTCGTTATTTCGGGGGGTTGGAAGACAAAGACCATGTTTGCTTTTTAAATGTGTAAACAGTGAGGTGTGGATCTCTTTCCACTCTCAACCCCTGTGGCAGCGCTTCTTAGCCTTGGGTAGTGTAGATCTTCCAAATAGATAAATCAAGGTTATTTGGAAGTAATTCTTCTCACTGCTTCCACTGGGACATATTTCCACACAAGGATGCCTGGGCTTACAGTCTGATATTCACATCTATTTTGCATAAATTGAAAGATTTCCATGACAGACGGCAGCAAATGCTTCAGGAGAGTAACAAAACCTCTAAGTGTCTTTTCAGTATTCTGATATTGTCTGCTCTGTGTCTTGCATTTATGCGTGTCATTGGCATTCCCCAAACTAGAAGTGACAATTAGCACAGAACATTTCCAATGTTATAAAGTGATGTCCTGGATTGCATAACATGAAAGGCATAACACTGGATATAAATGGCCTTGCAATAATATAATATAGAACTGACAGATCTGCTTGTAACTGATATCCCAAAATGCTTTCTGGGTTGACAGTTTTTGCAGAATCATCAGCCAGCTTTTGCTGCTGCTGTATATATGCCTTCAAGGCACCTGGCAACTTATGGTGACCTCTTGATTCATAGGGTTTTCTCAAGCAAGGAATACTCTGCGGTGGTTTTGCCTGTTCCTTTCACCTTTTTGTGTGTCAGGAGTGTCTTGAGAAACTGCAAGTTGCTTCTGGTGTGAGAGAATTGGCTGTCTGCAAACACATTGCCCAGGGGATGCCCAAATGTTTTGATGTTTTATCATCCTTGTGGAAGGCTTCTCACATGTCCCTGGATTTGAACCTCTGACCTGTCGGTCTTCAGTCCTGTCGGCACAAGGGTTTAACCCAGGGGTGGATTTAATGGTAAGCAAAGTAAGCGCCCGCCTAGGGTGCCACGTGGTCAGGGGCACATCCGGTCACCAGGTTCCACGTATGCGCCATTGCTGCGGCGGGACTCCAGCTGAAGCGGGCCGGCGCAGTGCAGAGGTGGGGTTTCTGGCATGCGTGGAGGGCGGAGGCCCTCCGCGCGTACTGGGGGCTCTGCCTCTGCGCCGCGCTGGCTTGTGGCTATGCCTCTGTGCCAACTGGAGCAAGCGTTGTGGCGGAGTTGCGGGCCGGCATGGTGCAGAGGCGGAGCCCCCAGCATGCGCAGAGGGCCTCCACGCATGCCAGAAACCCGGCCTCAGCAATGCGCTGGCCCGCGGCTCCGCTTCCGCGCCTGCTGGAGTGAGCATGGAGGCGGAGTCATGGGCCAGCGCAGAAGCGGAGTTTGGGGGGGGGGGGGCGCCAAAATAATTTTCGCCTACCATTTTAAATTACCTAGGACCGCCTCTGGTTTAACCCATTGCACCACCGGGGGCTCCTTCCTTCCACTGAATCATAGCATAAAATACATGGTGTTTATAGTTAGTCTTTCATCCAAATATTAATCAAGGCCAGCTTTGCTTCACTCTCAAGTTTTGCTTCACTCTCAAGATAGGATCTGGTTCCTTCATGGTATTTAGGCTTTGATGCTCACATTTAGTTATATTTTGGAATGTATCTGTATTGGGAGTAAGGGTAAACAATTATTCTGGTTGTTTTAAATAAGAATGTATCTGAATCTAAAAAAAAAAATCTTCATATTCAGAGTAGAGTAGAAACAGTATAAGATTTTAAAAACTTTTAAAACCGAAAAACATACAATCTTCCATCCAGAACCAGAGCCTAAAAGTCTCAGTTCATATCACTGTACACTCACAGCATTCTAATACTGAATTAGTATTTACACTTCTTATTTTTCTGTGAGATTGGTGAAGGAGAGGGAAGACTATAATTTCTGTTCATTTTAAAATAATGGATCACACATGTAAATTGCTTCAAATTTGGGGTGGAAAGGATTTGATGCTTAAAAAAGTAAATCTGGAGAAAAAGTGAAAATGGCATTTCCTCTTTAGTATACGAATCAGGAAAGAAATTAAGCTTAAAGATTTACTGATGAGATTGTAAAGAAAAGGAGGTTTTTCCAGTCAGTGTAGTTCCTGCCATTTCACAGTTATGGGAATCTCTCTTTTACGCTGAACCACTGTTAGTGATTTTGTTTCTATCTTTTATAGGGACTTGTAAATTAGATCTACTATGTAGAACTTGCAACATAATGCTGTAAAATGGCAGAAATGTTAATATTTGAGAAAGTAATTTCACAAGTTTTCTCCCTGCTGAATAATGTTTTGTGTCATTCTCGCCTAATTTTCACTTCTCCTGAAGTGTTTCATGACATTATTCTATGGAGAAAGAAGGCATTTTATTGTGTCATAACTGTGGGGCTTTGCACAAACAGTACTGTTTCCAGGCAGCCATGTGTAATTTTGTGTGTTTGCAAGACTGCCCTTTTTTTGACACTTATTCCAGCAATCTTTCTCAACAAACCACGTGGCTAGGTTTATTGTGCAAGTCTGCTAGATTTTTTTACACAAGACATTTGGTGTGTAAGATTTTTTAAAATATGTAGGATTGCTGGGGGATTGTTTGCTTTACATAGTCTTGCACAATACACACTTACATTAGTCTGGAAGGAAATAGAACACATAGAACAAGTTGGGAGCTGGGAAACTCATTTATCAGCCGGGAAACAAATACTGGCAAAAATACAATCAAGTCCTCTTGTTCAGTTATCCAATCAGAAAACCATATTTTCTCTTCCAGTGTACTCCATTCTGTTCCTTGTCCCATGCAAATTTCGGTTATCACCGCCGCAATGATCTGCCTTGTCCATGTAGTTCTCTTTAGACTGATTTTGTGATGTTTTACCTAAGATCCTCCCATCAATAAGTTATTCTCTTCAAAGCATGCTCTTGTGCATAGATGCTACTGTTTTGATTGCATGTGGGTTGATAATTTATCTCTGAGCTTTAGGATAAAAGGCAATGATAAGTCTTATACCAGTAGCTAATAGAAATGACAAGGAGTAGCAGAATCATTGCATCCATTTGTTTACAACGATTTAATACATTGAAATCTTCATATGAATTGAATGTTTTTCTGCTCACATTTTTTGCTAATCAAGTCTCCTATTAACTGAAGCCAACTGTATCGCATCCCACACTATTCTGAAAGGGCTCAAGACCCCCAGAAGCCATTTTTGAAGTGCAAGAAGACTGATGATACATATTTTCTCATGATGCACGCAGATCCAAGTAAGGTAGCCTTTTGCTGTTGAGAGATTGTGATTTTGTCATTGTTTATACCAGCTGAGATCTTTTGGCATGGCACCCAGTGTGCCGATTACCACTGGGACCACCTGTGCTGGTTTATGCCGGAGCCTTTGCAGTTCAATTTTGAGGTCTTGATAATGGCTGATTTTTTCCTGTTGTTTTTCATCAATTTGACTGTCACCTGGTATGGCGACATCAATAATCCAAACCTTTTTCATTTCCATAATCGTGATGTCTGGTGTATTGTGTTCCAAAACTTTGTCAGTTTGGATTCAAAAGTCCTACTGTACTTTTGCATGTTCATTTTCCACTACCTTTGCAGGTTTATTATTCCACCAGTTCTTTACAACTGGCAGGTGGTACTTGTGACATAAGTTCCAATGAATCCTTTGATCCACAGAGTTGTGTCTCTGTTTGTAGTCTGTATGATGATGATGATGATGATGATGATGATTATTATTATTTTGAGGCACATTTGTTGCCACACTAAAACAACTCCCATCTTCATGTTGTAATAAATGATATTTTTCTTAAAATCTTGCAGGAACAACTGAAACCATTGTTGAAGAATCCTACTAAACACATAGCGAGAGATCTGAGGAATGCCTATTATCCAAGTCTCAGGGAAAAACCTCCAAAGCCACCTCAAGCATGTGAGCAGGTCAGTAAAATATACGAATTGCTCTCCTTTTTTTGTTCCTTTTGTCTCCAAAAGCGCAATGAAAAAGCCACGTCTTGAGGTTCTTCCTAAAGGTTTCCAAGGTGGGGGCTAACTTAATCCCGCTAGGCAATGCGTTCCAAAGTCGAGGGGCCACAGAGGAGAAGGCTCTCTCCCTTGTTCTCACAAGTTGTGTCTGTGATAATGGAGGGGGTGAAAGGAGGGCCTCCCCCAAGGAATGAAGGGACCGGGCAGGTTTGTGGGGGGAGAGGCGGTCACTTTAGCCAAAGTCTTAATGGGGTTCTCCAAGGTGCTGAACTTTATTTCTAAATATGCCCAGTACCTTGGAAAACACCTGTAAAGATAATGCTTGAGAGGACTCAGTTGTCAGTTGGAACTCTCACTGGACTGACTAAAGCCTGATTTAAATGTCTGCAACCTTTTCCCACTCAACGTGTCACAAGTTCTAGGCTCCATGGCTTGAGTTTCAGCTCCTTATCCTTTCCCTTATCACCCCCTTTGTTTTGTTTACCATCCGGCCTGGTGAAAAATTCTGAAATGGGGGAAAGTGAAGGAGAGTGGGAGAAAGTGAGGAAAAATTGAGGGAACCATCTTATTTCATTCTCTACCATTGAGGTCTATCTTATGGGATAGTGAGTCAGCCAATGTCCTTTCCCCGTCTTTCTCCGATTTTTGTTGTTTTGGAGTCAGATGGCACCTGACTCCTGAAAATGCATTCTGGGCTCCATTTTCATGTTTTGTGGAAATGGTGTCCCATGGAGTCTCATTGGAATTGCGCTTACGTCATGTGATTAATATATTAGGGCGATGGGATATGAGACGTGTATGATGGCCTCCATGGGACTTCATTTTCGAAGTGCATAGAAACTGAGCCCTAACTGCATGGAATAAGGTCCTTAAGCAGCATTTGGTGAAAATATCAATGCATCTGTAGAACAGAAAAAATAAGTACAAAAATAAGTGAAATCCATTCTTTTTAACAAGCATTTTAATTGATTAATATGTTTTATATAACCATGTATAAAACATCATTGTTTGAGAGTTTGCTTGTAAGATTTCCAATTACCTTTACCTATGTTGTGTCACATTCATTTTTCTCAAATGCATCATTCATGAACTAACACTGTTAATGAAATGCAAAATCACTTTGAGAATTGAACAGCAAGCACAAGTTTTGGAAACATAATTCTATCAATTAGTTGCATAATCCCTTTATTTAATAAATCTTTACAGCATGTAGATAATAATCTAATTTACAGGCAAGAGGAATGTAGATAACAATGGTGTCCTTGAAGGGTAATTCTGAAAATCATGTTTATATCATACCACTAGATGACCAGATTTCTTTTCATGGTCAGCTGTGAATAGCACTATTCACGCTGACCACTCAAGAAACTACGGTTACAGGTAAGCAACCCATATTTTTTGAGGTTCACCACTTCTTGAAAACTGGTACAGTCCCTTAGATTTTTGTTTCTCTTTATTACTCATTTCAGTGGAACAGTAATTCTTTAAGGTAGAAAAGCGCCCAACTGAGACAGTCTTTCATCTAATATGGTTAAAACATATATCTGAACATGGTCCAATGCTTCTCTCAACTATCACTGAGGAGCAAAGCAAGACTTCTGAGAAGGCAGAGCTGTGTCTAGTCCTGGTGGAGAGAATGATATTCTTATTTTCACCTAAGTTTTCTTTATGTTGTCTCATTTCTTAGGATTGTAAACGTTTGTAATTGTAAGATTTCATTTATTTATTCCATTGTTTTTAGTAGATATGCTCTAGGTATGAATAAGTCTGGATCCAACACAATAATGATAGGTGTTCCTTAAAAGAGTTTTCTGGAACAGTTCACAAGAATGTAATGACCAGCATATAGCATAAGAACTCTTGTAATTTCCTAAACCTAGGCCAAGCATGGACCATAATTCTGAGAGTCGGTATGTTGGCTGATAGATCCTTCAATTCCAAGAACCTCACCACATTTGGAACATCCCCCATCATAAAACACTTTGCTGACACAGCCAGCATGGAGCCCGCAAGATCTCATCACATGATGCACAGCTACTTCTTGCAGGGCTTTATGATTGCTTGTGTTAGCTAAGCTAAGTGTTCTACAACACGGGACTACCCATGTTCAGATTAGAAATCATGGGAACAGCTTGAGAGTACACTGATTGGCAAGCAGGTGATGCAGGCAGTGTGGGGAACTGGCTACAACCCCCCCACACACACACACAACCAGTATTTGCCCCACTGCCCTTTTGATCCCCCCACTATCCCCTGCATTAAGGACCTCCACGTGATGAGGTCCTAAGACTAAGAAAAATATTTTTCAGCATCTGAGAGAAAGAACAAATGTGAGTTCCACAGAGGAGCTCCAACCTAGTTCTCAACCTACTTCTACTATTTTTCCCCCTCTGATGGCTGATGCAGATAGGAAACTACTTGATTCATAGATTTAAAGTCTGGTTTGTAGCCTTGGGATTACACTGGAGAGAACTATTTTGCATGTTATGATAGATGGGGAAAGGTGCAGATTGGTAAGAATTATACCTGACCCATCCATTTTGCTTTATACCCACTCTATGATCAAGAATGCATTCATTGACACCTATCACTGTTGTTAACTATTCTGTGCAATCAAGTCAGCTTTGACTTATGGTGCCTCTATAAATGAAAGACATCAAAGAGTCCCTGTTATTAACAGCCTTATTCTGGTCTTACAAGCTCTGAGAAATAACTTGCTTGATTGAATCAACCTGCCAGTAATATGATTTTCCTTTTCTCCTGCTGCCTTTAATGGCTTGGGAAGTCAACTTTCCAATTAGTCCAAAATACAAGAGTTTTAGTCTTTTTGGCAGTTATGGCAGGCCTGCACAACTTGTGTCCTTTCTGGTGTTTTGGACTTGAGCTCCCTGAATTCTTGACCATTGGACAAGGTTTCTAGGAGTTGAAGTCCCAAACACCTGGAGGGCCTGGTCTGTGATGTTTCTCTATAACATTCCTGCAGAACTACATTTGAACTGAATTATTTTCCCCTTTTCAGTTTTTTTCACTACAAAGTTTATTCCTAGAAGCCTGCATGTAGTGTTTTCCACTTTTGCCTATACAGCTGCATCAAAAACCTGATTTTTGTTATATTGATAGATTTTTCCTGAGTTCTATTGATATTATTTGGTCACGTTTGCCTTGTATCAATTGATTCCTTTGTACTATCATACCTAACTATGAATGCTATCCCATTTCTGCTTTAATTGTCATTTCGAGACTAAAATATTATGAAATCATCCAGTGGAAAAAGGCCCAATTTCCATTCACTTCCGTTTGTTTTATATTACAATGTTTTATGCATTAATCTTATGTTACAGTTTATAGGTTTGCCCTGAGCCATACTTCTCACTTACCATGTTTTTATTATGTACATTGTGAAGCTTCAGACTTTCACTTTTGAACATGCTGGTAGCTGGACATCATCTCAGCTTGACATCATTTGTACTTGCCTTTTCTTTTCTCCAGACACTGGTTGAGTGACTTCTGATCTGAGAGGGTCTCAAAATGCCATTGGCTATGCCAGTGCTGTCCAAATTCTAACCGGCCAAGGGCTGGAATTGAGGTCACTGATGACCTGGGGGGCTGTTCGGCCCCGCCCCAGGCCCCTCCCCCAGCCCCATCCCCGCCCCAGCCCCCTCCTAAACTGTCATTCTCCCTCCTCTTTCCCCGGCGCCGCGGCGCATGGGACACCAGCGGTGCCGGGAAGGAGGAGGAGGAGGCCCACCTCCTCGCACTCTCCCGCCCTTCCCGGCGCAGTCGGTGTCCCGTGCGCCGCGGCGCCGTGGAAAAAGGAGGAGGAGGAGGGAGAGTTCTCCCTCCTCCTCCTCTTCCACCGGCACTGCGGCGCACGGGAAAGCAGCGACGCCGGGGGAATAGGAGGAGGAGGAGGGAGAACTCTCCCTCCTCCTCCTCTTTCCCCCCGCCCGCGCCCTTGCCCGGACCCCGGGCGCCGGCGCAGGCGGGGGGAAAGAGGGACGAAGGAGAAGGCAATCAGCTGACTGCCTTCTCCTTCGTCCCTCCTCTTTCCCCCCGCGCGCGCCGGTGCCCGGGGGGAAAGAGGAGGAGGAGGGAGAGTCCTCCCTCCTCCTCCTCCACCGGAGGAGCACGGCGCACGGGATAGCAGCGGCGCCCGGGAAAGAGGAGGAGGAGGGAGAGTTCAGGGAGGGGGCGGTGCAGGGAGGAGGAGCTGGCTCACTTCCTCCTCCCTGCCCTGCCTCCCCCTCCCCCCCTGGCCACCATTTTTTTTAGAAATGTGTTTTTTTTTATAAAAAATTAAAAATGGCGGCCGGGGGCATAGTGAGGGCCATGTCCAACAGGCTGGGGGGGGGGGCGTGTACGGCCCCGGGGCCACCAGTTGGACAGCCCTGGGCTATGCCATTGTGTGGCCATTGTAGAGGTCTTTCAGAAGTGGTTTACCAGTGTTTTCTTTGGGCCAATATTAAGAGTTAAATAAAGTGCCACTGTCATTTTTTTCTAAGAAATCTCTTGCTAGTGTTCTCTTTCATTACTACCCAGTAGATTCTCTTCTGAAGATTTGCCAACATTCTTATTCTGGTCTTATCGGTTCTCTTTTGTCAGTGAGGCTGTTACTTCCTGAAGAGGAGGGATGCTTCTTTCTCTGTTGTCTCCACTTTGAGCGTTCCACTTTGGGATACCCTATTAGGAGTCAAGGATTTTGGTAGAGTCCACTTTCTTGACCCTCTTACCTTTCAGACCCTCTGGCATATTGAAATCCTCTCACCACATTCAGGACCAAGTTGCCTCGGCCAAGCAGGTCTAGTTTTTCATGATGTATGGAGAAAACAACACTCATAGTTGCCATTTTCAGAAGTTGCTGTGAGTGTGTTTGTGCATGCTAAAACTTGTGTTTTAACACACATACACAAACACACAAAATAATATCTATTACATATAATAAAAGTCAGTGTTTGCGGGCGGTGGTGCGGCCGAGCGACCGAGCGGAGGGAGGAATATGTGCAAGCGTTTCGATTGGCTGCCACTGTGGGATTATTTGCATAACGGTCTCTGATTGGCCAGCCTCAGAACTCCAACATTCTATGGCCCCAGACAGAGGGGATTGGTTGCCACTGAAATGGTATTTGCATAACATACTCCGATAGGCCAAACACATTTCACCACTCCAAGGTGACTCAGAGGGAAAAGGAAATGCCTCAGGCAGTCACCAACTGTGGCCCACAGCAATGATGGATCACGACCAAGCTTGGCAAACAGGGGAACAATGGCCCACTTCACAACCTGGTGTGGTTTAGGGCAGGATGGGCCACGAATGATGGGATTTGCAGTACATTGACCTCATACACTTCCCAAACAACACAGTAGCCCCTAAAAATCACATACCATGCCCAAACAGCCCCAGACAGATGGGATTGGCTGCCACTGAAATCGTATTTGCATAACGGACTCCGAATGGCCATCCACATTCCAACATTCTAAGGTGACTCAGAGGAAAAAGGAAAAGCCTCAGTCAGTCATACACTGCGGCCCACAGCAGTGACGGATCAGGACAAAAAATGGCAAACAGGGGCCCAATGGCCCACTTCACAACCTGGTGTGGTTTAGGGCAGGATGGCCCATGAATAATGGGATATTAAGTACCTTCACTTCATTCACCTCCAAAAAAACCACTGTACCCCCTATACATCACAGACCAGGCCCAAAATTGACAACAAGGCATCCTTAACTTGATTTTCCTGACTAGACCTCAGCACATGGGATACTCTTAGGCTCCCTCAACTTGATTTTCCTGACTAGACCCCCGTGATTTGCAGTACCTTCACTAAGTTCTTGAGACCACTGCAAGCCACATAAACATCTAATAGGAACCAATCTTGGCATACAATGCCTTCCTCAAATAACCCGGGCACCGCCGGGTCCTCAGCTAGTAGATTAATAAAATCAGGTTGTATAAACCCAATTCAGTTCTGCGCAGCAGTATTATTTCATGTGGATCATGAAGTTTGCATAGGATTCCACATAACCTGCTGGATAATATAGCATAATTGAAGTAAAATCCACATTCCCCATTGCAGTTCCCCATACCGAGCCTTAGATTTTCCCTTCTATATCTACAGTTGAGATGCAGCTTCATCAACACAATCTTGCCTATTGGGGGGGAAAATGTAGCCATTGTGATGTTTCATTTCTGAAATACAACTTTCTTCCCAACTGTGAGTAGGTAATCAGACAATACAATAGTTGATTAGTGCAGTACTGAAGGTGCCTCTGCAAAAAGCTCCTGGGAGAATTTCGAGCTAAATTGGTGTGATTTCCTCTCAGTAATCTTTGCCAATTGATCCCACCGTCTCTCTTCAATTCGTCTTGGCAAAGTAGTACTGCTGAGATGAGGGACCCAAATATTCTACATTACAGGGCCTTATTTGTGAGCAAATTAAACAAGCTACAAAGGTAAGTGAATTGATGCCCATCATTACTTCTCAAATGAGGCATCTCTAGGCAACATTTCCCATATCCCTGTGAAATGGCTTTTTTCGAAGACTGGAAATTTGCAAGCACTGTGGGGAGTGATAGGCAGATGGAGGGTGAGCCAGAAGGCTTTAATAGCTGCTCTTGCTGCTTCCTCTTCACTCTTGTGAGGTGGAAAGAGAAGTATACAACCCTTTACTCAATCTTGATGTAAGATACTCCAGAGTCCAGGGACTCTGAGAATCAAAGACGGTTTACATTTGCATTTCAAATCATTTATCTGAGCAAAGCCTTTTGCAGTGTAGCCATTGAAGACTAGAAGTATTTCCTCAAAATACTTGCTTAATTAGGAGTCCATCACAACTGAAGGGAACTGGTTGTGGCATATATTCATTGAGGATGAAACTCAAAACTGTCTATTTAGAACCGTGATTCTCAACCTGTTGGTCCCCAGATATTTTGGCCCACAACTCCCAGATATCCAGCCAGTTTACCAGCTGTTAGGATTTCTGGGACTTGAGGCCAAACATCTGGGTACCCACAGGTTGAGAACCACTGATTTAGATGTCATTATTGGGCTTGCATATTCAGGGCTATTGCCTGTAGGAAAATCTCTTGTGGTCTACAAATCTGAGAATGTGTAAGCATGAATTAGAGAAACTTCTACTCTCTGGATGTTTGTTTGTGCACAGTTTCTATAAAAATGTGATTAGTCCAAAACAAATACACTGTTTGAATGATTGTGTAAGCAGCAGTTCAAATGTAGCTTTTCTCTATTCTAGTTGGTCCCATGTGACAGTTCTATGGAACACTAGATGAAACCAGTTCTATTGTTGCACCTCAGATCACGGACAGCCCCCCCTAGATCACACATAACAGGCAGATGCAATAAATGTACTTTTATTTAGAATAAGGAATAGTCCAAAGATAAAGAGGTGTAAGGCAATTCAAATCCGAAGCAAAAGCAATCCAACACTGTCCAAAACGAAGGTAAAGTGAGCTGGCGTAAATCCCATGGAAAGCAAAGTCACAAAGCCAAGCCAACTGCTCCTGCGGTCCTCACGAACTTGAAACCCAGGACCCAAGTCCTTCCAAGCTGAACATAGCTTCAGGTCTGGCGAAAACCCTCCCAAACCGGACTAATAAAGGAATCTATTTTCTATGTGACCAACGCACCCCCTTTCTCAAACTCCAATCTCTCCGGGAGGATCTGATGCTCGCCCTCCTATCGAATTCCTCCTCATTAGCGGCCCCAGGTGCAACGCTATCATGCTAGGAAACTCGATCTTCCCTATCCTTGGAATGCTCGCCCAGCAAGGGAGTGGAGAAGTTCTCGTGAGAATCAAGGTCGCTGGGCCTCTCACTGTCTAACTCAGAACTAACTTCCATGTAGTCATCATTATCCCCATCTTCAGGCCCATGCCCATATAACCACCCATCATCCCAGGCTAATTCTTCATCTGCAGACCCGTACCCATCTGGCCACCCTCCATCCCTGTTCTGACCCTGGTCAGCTGGAACCCCCGGAGTCTGTCTATGGCCACTGGGTTGGAACACCACATCTATATTTTTGCTAAATTTATTCAGATCTCATATAGATCAAACCAGATATTTCTAGCATTTGAGGACAGTTGGTGAACAATCCACAGATTTAATTGTGAGCTATCAATTAAGATTAAGGATATCAAGTTCTCACACCCACATTCTCATAAATGTGATAATTTTCTTTCAAAATATGGAAAAACAGAAATCCTTCAAATGTCATGTTTTACTAGGCCAGCAGTGTGGAAATTATATAGGTAAGCTGCGTAAGTAAAATCTAGTAATATTTTTAAGTAGTCGTGAAGATAGTATAGTGACCCAGTTTGACGTGCTCCACATTTGAACGTCTTCTCAAGACCTCTTCACACCATCTTGATTCCTTCACACCTGCTTGCCAAGTGCAGATTTCTACATGGCAATACAATTAAACATCACTGATAGCTTTCATAAGTCTTAAAGTTTATCTCATCATGCTGCCCTTCAATGGCTTAGGGAGGGGTGTGCAAAACCTGTCAGTATGAGTGCACACTCATATATGCATCCCAAATTTCTCTCCCTGTGACATTATATAGCGGTGTATACAACCTACTCCTAGGCATCCTTTTTGTAACAAAAAAGCAATTGAACAAAATCTGAGAGAAGATAACTTTAATGAAAATTGTCTGGACTCACAGAACTGTAATAACTGTATTGGAAATCAAAGCCTCATGGAGCTGGTCAATTTGAACATTTCAGCTGTATTGAGCAACTGTGAAAAATCAAGTGCTGTACATTCGGGTATGAACTAGTTGTAGTCTGGGGTCACTGCCACCCCCACAAAGAGACCTGTGTAAAGGAAAAGAGAAAACTACAACCCCAGCAACTTTATAAAACTTGTCAGAATTCATAAAGAAGGAAAAGAGAGTGTTGTTGCAGAAAGTCTTGTAAGGTAAAGGTAAGGTAATTTTTTTTTTAAAAAAAATCACAGACATACACAGAACATAGTTTTTTGATCTCCGTGATATTTTGCATTTCATGTGCACACAGGTGAATTTCCCCCTGTTCACTGCAGATTTTTAAAAATAATCTGACATTTTCCTTCTACAAATTGGAAGGATAAGGATCATTTTCCGATCTAATTCAATCCTGTAATTATAATGTGCTGGAATAGATAATGGCCTGAATTCTATTGCTTAGTTTTGACTAGAGTGAATCCATTGAACTACTCTGTGAATTATGAATCAAGAACTTGCTGGATGTACTGATTCAACCAATTTGTTTACATTGAGACTAAAAGTAGGATTCATGCCTTAATCCAAGAAGGATATTCTTATTATGATCCTCAGGAAGCCAGGCTCCTGATATAATTCCATCTTGTTCTGAATTTTCCTCTTTAAGGTTGTAATGGTTCAGGTCCATATGATCTGTTCCTTCTGTCCTCAAAATGCAAAATGCCTTCTGTTGTGGTTCCCCCATTCTGAACTGCAGTCACCTACAAGCTTTGTCATAATTCCTGCCTCCAGAAACATGCTGCTATGTATCATGGAATCTTATTTATTGTCTAAAGATATAATGTGAAAGGTATTGGATTTTTAAATTAAAAAACCAGGGAAAACGAGCACTGTTCTTCATCTTAGTAGCCCATGGGAAAATCTTGGATGCAACCAGATCCTGTTATCATGTGATAAAGCTAATCGGAACATCTTCAGACCCTTTTTATGTTCCGTTTTAGACTGTAAGAAAGGAAGATTTCCTTCCTTGCCATTTTTGCTTAGTTTATAATATCTGATGAAAAATCCTAAAGTTTGTATGCCATATTTTGTGACCTTAAATTGACCCAATAAGGGCATTTTGGAAATGATCTTATTGCCAAAATGGCAATCTTAGCTTCTAATTATTTCCTAATATTTTTATTGGTCACTTTTAAGGCAAATCCTCCCAACATGTCTTAACACACTGATTGAACACATACCATATAATTAAAACAATATACTGTATTTACAACTGAAAATATAAAAGAGCATTCTAACCTTCCTTCCTTCCTTCCTTCCTTCCTTCCTTCCTTCCTTCCTTCCTTCCTTCCTTCCTTCCTTCCTTCTAAAGATAACAGTAATATTACATATTACAGGTCCTTCTTAGTTGGATAACTAATGATTGTCATTATAGTTCTATCTCAGCCAGGTAACTGCAACACTCTTCATTATATCTCTCTTTTACAGCTAGTAACGGCAATTCTCCACATTATACGTCTCTTTCTTTTTCTCCAAATCAGGTAATTGTTAAGCTCATCTTTATGTGTCTTCCTGGAGCCTGGAGCTTTAGTAAGTTGCATTGTATCTCATCTGAGCTTGTAATGCTAATGTTCCCTACTATATCTCTCAGGGTCATGAGCTGATATTGCCTGGGAATAATCTCTTCCCTAGACTCTCTTACAAAAGCATCTTGGCTGAAATTATTAAAATAGTTATTCATAATTATTTCACCAAGGGTGTTTGTTTGTTTCCTTTCTTTTCCTTTAAAATACCAAGATTTTTTTCTTCAAAATAATAATAATAAATTCTACTCAGACTTTAATTGAAGGGATAGGACAAGATGTAAAAAAAGAAAAAGAAAAGCAACCTTGTAAAAAGACCAGCAACACTACTAGCTTTTGTGTTGCTTTGAATCTTGTCTCATCTTGCAGTGAAGAGTAACATATATTATTCTCTGCCCCATATCACCCTGAATGCTCCTTCAACCATATATACCAACAACAGTGTGTGCCAGCCTTGTGAGGACTTACATAAAACGTTTGCCCTCTGTCATTGCCAATAAAGTATATATAACAAAGTATTAAGATGAACTTTTCTTACGGACCAAATACTTATTTTCCACCATAATTTGCGAATAAATTCGATAAAAATCAGACAATGTGATTTTCTGGATGTGCTTCTCATGTTGTCTCTCATACCTATGATGTAAATTACAGGTCTCTCTCATCTTTTGAAGTGGGAGAACTTGTACAATTGGTATCTGAATCTGACTAAATACTCCCCCCCCCCCCACTGTATATGCGCACATAATTCTTTCCATTCTTAATGACATGTAGTTAGATGCATGAAATACTTTTGACTAAAATGCTTTGGAGGAAAAAAAACACATAAAAGGATCTACTGATTCATTTAGGCTTTTTTCATGTCAGGAGTGATTTGAGAAACTGCAAATCACTTCTGGCATGAGAGAAGTGGCCGTCTGCAAGGACATTGCCCAGGGGATGCCCAGATGTTTTGATGTTTTACCATCCTTATGGGAGGCTTCTCTCATGTCCCCGCATGGGGAGCTGGAAATGACAGAGTGAGCTTGTCAGTGCTCTCCCCGGATTCAAACCTCCGACTTGTTGGTCTTTTGCTGGCACAAGGACTTAGGCTGAAACTTTATTATATGATCAGTGTAGACCCATAGAATGCTGTTTAATTGCATTGAATTACACTATATGGCAGTGTAGATCCAGCATTAATCACTCAGCAGCCATGTAACCATTGATTTCATTTCAACTAGCATATAGTTGGAAAACAAATCTGTTTATAACAAGCTGGACTATAATGAAGGGTATGGCTAAAACCATTCTTCCCTAACTGGCAGTAGTACATCTGGCATCACTTGTGCATTATATCAACTTTGCACTTAGTTGAAAATGAGGAAATAGAGAAATTTAAAAATGTGATTGTAATTAAATTACTAATGACTCGTCATTTCTCAAAGACTCGCTTTCTAAAAAGATATTATATTATGATTTGGTACATTTGCTTAGACACTATGGTATGCTAGTGCCTTGAACGTGGCTCTGAAATGGGGAAATTATTCTGGATATCAAAATTCCTACATTGGGCTATGAAAGCCCCTAGCTTTAGCTTCCATTAAAGGGAGTATAGGAACCCATGGACTTGCATATAAAAGCCTCTACATTTATCTCTTATTAATAGAGATGTGGCAAGACTCCACGTGTGAATAACTTTCTCTAACAAGGAGGAAACGAAAACTGACTAACCTATCTGATGAAGCGGTCACAGGGAAAGGATGCTTAAGGATGCATCGACGCTGTAGAATGAATGTAGTTTGACACCACTTTAACAGCTCTAACTCAATGCTATAGAATACTGGGTACTATAGATAGATAGATAGATAGATAGATAGATAGATAGATAGATAGCTTTGCCAAAGAGTGCTGACTCTTAACCAAACTTCACATCCCTGTTTCCATAACATTGAGCCATGGCAGTTCAAGTTGTATCAAACTACATTAAGACCATTTACCAGTAGTTATTTCTTGTTATTTCTCTCCTTCTCTCTTTTTTTCCTTTCTCTCAAACACGCACACATACATTGGTTACCTGTTACAGGTGTTCATGCCTTTTATTTCTAACAACATTTACATTTCAAGACTTCTCTGAAGCCTTGAGGAACTAAAACAGCTTATTCTGGGGCAGAGATGGCTTCAACAAATACCTTTTATCGTGAGTATCATGTTTTTGAATAGCATGGATAACTCTTTGAAAGTCTCAAAGTTCTGCTTCAGAAAAGTGTAGCCTCTTTCCTTGGTTCTTTTATGCATAACTAGAGCTTTTGAGCCAGTGTGGAATGAACAGATGTATCGGGAATTTCAGAGTTATCTATGATGCCAAAAACCCTGGATTTGTTTTATTTTACTGTTGATTTTGAAAGAGTGACTACAAAATGATAAAGCAACACAGGGAAGAAGCAGGCAGTTTTAATGAATGGAGAGCAGGTCAGATAGCCAAACCTTTGTTATGTCAGTAATCTTAGTTCTGCCCCATAGCATTAATACAGTTGATATGGAGATGTTAGGTGTTTTTTAAAAAATAGCATTGCTTCTTTTAAACTTGATATCTGACACACAATATTGCAGTATAATGGGCCCAGTGAATCCCTTACCTTGGCTGCATTATTACTCAAATTAGTCTCCAAATGATACTCTCAAAGATTAGCAGCTGATGCTAATACACATGGAGAGATGAGTGTCAATATGTGAAATATGAGTATATTTCTTGTACATACTATGATTCAATCAGTTTTTTAAAAATGCAAAATAAGTTAGAGTTCTATCTGGTGTTGAAAATGTCATTATTATAATATTTTTGTATCTAAGCCAATATGACTTAACAAAATGATATATTTGGGAATTAAGAGGTTTAGATCATGAGTGATATAAGATGGTATAAAGTTACAGCAGGCCTGGCTATTCTAATGACCTCATCACATTGAGAGGCGAAAGCATGGGTGATCGTCCTTTTAGTGTAGAGAATCGCTCCGCTTATATCGTCAGCAGTCCCGTTTCGGCACTCAGACATGGAAACTTAAGAGCTGGCAATACATTCATCTTACACTCATCACAAGGTCAATATTACTTCTTTTTTTTAAAGGGAAAACAACAATATCCAAAACCCACAAGATCCCTTTCCTTGCCCAAAGCCACTTTCATTAATGGAAACTGACACCAGTTTAAAACTATTTCTTTCCATGGGATCATATTGTTCTGTATCAAATCCCAAAGGCTACAAAAGACAATTATCCAGTTTAAAACCATTTCTTTCCATGGGATCATATTGTTCTGCATGAAACCCATAGCCTACAAGAGATAGAGATGCAGGCTAAAACCATTTCTTTTCATGGGATTATGTTATTCTGCCTCAAACCGCATAGAATACAAGAGACAGGAATTCAGGTTAAACCCATTTCTTTCCATGGGATAATATTGTTCTTCTTAGAATTGTATGTGGCCCAAGTTCTCAACTTAAAGGTTCTGTTATTACATGGACTGCAAATATGGTCTTGTGTGCAAATGTGTTTACAGATACTGCACTTCCCACATTCTTTTGTACCTATTGATAGGGGAGTAGATGCGGAGAATTATTAGTGTTGATAATGTCTTTGGTGTGTACTAAAACGCCCTTGAGGTTTTGAGAGCGTTTGTTAGCTATGAGGGGTGGCTTTTCTAAACCAGGTATGGAACTGATCAGGGGCCAGAGATTTTGCACGATCTTTTTGATATGGTTGGAATGTGGATATAGCATAAGTGGCCATATAATATTGGTGGGAGGTTGTCTATTTTGTGGTGTGAATAATTGAAGTCTCGGTATTTTATCTACTTTTTGAAAGGCTTTATTCAGGATGTTATCTGGGTAGCCTCTGTGTTTAAGGTTATTGATGAAGTGATTAGCGTCTTGTTTGTAATGATATGGTAGCGAGGAGTTTCTTTTCAAATGTAAAAGTTGTGAAAAGGGCAAATTATTTTTAAGAGCATCCTACAACTGGAAATTTCTCAATGTGATAGGGTAGTTAACTTCCAAAATCAGATAAGAGGAGCATTTACATTACACAAGTCCTGGCTGAGGATCCTAAATGCCTGTCCAACAACCTTACTCCCCTAAAATGAAACAACACTACTTAAAAATGGGATTGTACTAGTATAATTTTGTGGTGTGAAAGGATCTTAGTTTGGGGCTGTATACTGGATGCAATAGTGGGCATTTCATATATAGAAAAGCTTTTATTTCTGCAGCTCTTACTGTTTTTGAATAAAACACAGTAACCTGATGTCTAATATTGAAAATGGGCAAATGCAAGTGAATTTGTGAACACTTGTCTTAAAGGAGCCTTTCCCTGTTTTTATTGTTTCCATTAGATATTTAACTAACCGACTGTTTACCTGTTCCCCCCCTATAAGTTGCCTAGCATATTTTAAGAATGAAAGCCCAACAAAAGCCCCTGGAAAATCAGAATGCAAAAAGAGCAGTTGATCAAATTAAAATGCTAGGTAATTACATGGGTGCTATACTGCTCCTAAGGAGCAACACCCCATCCCTCAGCTCTCCAAAGCTTGCCCCTACACGGGAAAGTTTCTTGGCTCCAGTAGAGCAGCGGCTTCTTCCTCCAAACTGCATTTTAATTGTTTTTCTTTTATGTAATTACTGGGCTTAATTCTTGAGATGCTCATTCTGCTTCCCCCCCCCCCCCCTACGTGTGTGTCCCATGAGACACAATAAACTGTAAACAAGCATAATGAACTTAAAATGGAGATGGAATATTACTGACCATGTTTTTTTTTTAATCCTTGGGCAGGCTATTACTTAAAGATAATTTTTAAAGTGATGTCATTTATTTATACATTTGCATTTGCTGCGGGGTGGGAGAGGGGTGCAGTATTTTAAAGTGTTTTTCCTTATTGGACCCCCCCCCCCCCAGCTGCAGACTTAAAGAGTTAAAGAATTGGAAGAGGAAACATGGGTTATCCAATCCAACCCCATTCAGCCATGCATGGACACACAATCAAAGCTCTCCCAACAAATAGCCATCTGGACTCTGCCACCCCCACCCCCCTCCGAGAAGGCAACTCAAGCACACTCTGAGATAGCATATCCCATCACTGAAGAGCTCTTACCACCAGGAGGTTCTTTATATGATTCTGGTGAAATCTCTTCCTGTAGTTTGAATTTATTGTTCCATGTCCTAGGATGTTATCACACGTGTCTCCTATAATGTGTTCTCCTATGGTGAACACATGATAAACCTAATTTGCATGAGATGGGAGGATGCTTGCCTAGCCCTGCAGTAGCACAAATCCATTTTGAAAATGCTCTCAGCTTATAAAGTGCAATGAAAAATAATCTGGATAAACCATGGAGATGGAGGAAGAATGAGGGGATGGCGGAGATGTGGCATCCCTTCCAGCCACGAGACAAAAAAAAACAACCCCTCTTCCTTCTCACCAATTACAGACAAAACTGTAATTTGGATTTGCCATCTGGAACCCCTTTAAACACCATGGCCTAATGCTATAAGATCCAGGGAATTGCAGTTTTACAAGGCCTTTAGCTTCACCATCAATTTCAATTCCCAAAATTCCCTAGCATTGAGGGGTGTAGAATTAATTCTGCAGGGAAAAGTTCCAACCTTGTCTATTAGATCTAATAATCTTGTGAGAAAGGTTTAACTTTTTTTCTTTTGTTGCTAGCCAGGAGGGATCCTCCCCCAGTGTCAGAGGCACATCTATCTCATCACACATTATTAAAGCTGATTAGAAATAACCCGCAATCCTGTAACTTTGGAGTTCACAATTATATTAACAAATGACCCCCAAACCTCAAAACTTACATTTTCAGACAGACAGCAACCCCATAACCAGAGGGTTTGGGGAGTACTGCAGATTGAAGTCCTGGGAAATTATGTCTGCCGAGCTTTTTTGAGTCCCTTGGCAAATTGAGTGAAGCAGTTTTGGTCTCTCCACATAGACAGAACTTTTTGTTGATTAGTCCACTGACCATATCACAATAAAAGACAAAAATAAACAAACAATTATGCACTAATCACTATCCTAAAATTCCTGTAATAGTTAACTAAAATAATTAAAACACAATAAAACTCGATTAAATAATAATTTTGGTAAAATGGGATTAAATTACAAGATGAAAGCAGGGGGAATTAGAGTTATTAGTATAAAAGAATCAGTTGGAGAACTTATCACCATTTTGTGACATAAAGAGATCTCTCAGGTGGACAGTTTTAATAATAACAATAATAATAATCTAGACTGGCTTTTCTTCCCAGACGGATTCAGGGTGGTTTACACATGCCTCAAAATGGGTACAAACACATTAAAATAATACAGGATAATGGATGGTAACAGCAGAAAACTTACAATGAGGAACAGGCATGTAGCCAGGGGGGGGGGCTAAGGGGGCTTCAGCCCCCCCCCCCCCGAAATTCTCAGGGTGGTCCGCGAAAAGGCCTTACTGGTACATTATTTAAACTGTTATGTTTATTCATATCATGATCTGATCACCATGCTCATTATATCCCACATTAATTGGGTTATTGGGATAACAATACAAAAGATTTGCTAGGGTAGACCCTCTTCCACCCAGTCTCAGCCTCCCCCCCCCCCCGAACCAAACTCAGCCCCCTCCGAAACAAAATCCTGGCTACGGCCCTGATGAGGAATTAAGCATAATAAAATAAAATAAAACAGGAAGAATCCAATAAGACATAAAAACTAAAACATAAGTAAACATTACAATGTACACCCTAAAAGCAAATGAAGAGATGTTACATTAAAAATGGCTGATGCTGGAGCTTCATTTAAGATGTATCATAATAGCCATATAATACAAGTGGTTTGGCCAGCATTTAAAGTGTCCTAGTCCTCCTCCTCTACATACACTAAAGTGCATAGGTGTGTTTTTAGAAGTTTCTTAAAAGAGAGGAGAGTGGGGGCCATTTTTATTTCTTTAGGGAGGGAGTTCTAGAGACAGGGATCTATCACAGAGAAGGCCCCCTCTCTCATTCCCACCAACGAAGCTTGTGAATTTGGCTATGCAGCGGAGTAGATTCTCTCCAGAAAGAAAATAGGACAGTTTTGCAAGTGGAATCTTGCTAGTTGTTCTGACCAAAAGTGATTGTAAGTATTGGGATCTCACCTTGGCATGTAGATAACAATCAGACAAAATATACACAATGTCCTCTATGGCTGGTGCATCTCTCCGTGTGTTTGTTCTTGATATCTTCCCCCTCCCTCCCCCTTCTTCCCTTCCTGGCTTTTCCTCCTCTTTCTTGATCCTCCCCACCCTGATCCTCTGCACCTGAAAAAGTTTGAGAACCGCTGATTTAAGTAAAGGAAGGCACCATGCAAGGAAATTAAGACCACATTTAGTGCTTACAGCTCCCTGATCTGCTTTTGATAGACGTTAAGTCATATGAGTTTTTTTAAAAGTTGTTCTTGGCCAATTCTCATGCAATCCAAAAGAATACTTTGGTGTCAAGAAGTGAGGATTAGACATTCTCTTCTTTGATATCAGAAAAATACCTTTGAAAAAAATGTGGGGGAAATGATTGAAAAGTTGTTTTTTTAATCACTTATAAGCTTTAACTTTTTAACAGCTTGGTGGTTTAAACCAGTGTTTCCCAACCAGTGTGCCGTGAGCGATCATCAGGTGTGCCGTGGGAAATTGGAACCTCCAATACCCTTTCTTCCCCCGCCTGCTGAACACTTTTTCTTCTCCACTTGGGCTGCCTTCTTCCCAGCCTCGCTCTGCTCACTTTGCCTCGCTTTGCCCTGGGGCGAGTCTGCACAGTAGCGCCCGCACAGGTCACATCTTCCTCCCACCCCCTCCCTTCCTGAACACGCTCACGCTGCCCCCTCGGATCAAAATGGCGGCAGAAGCGGAAGTGTCGAAGAAAAAGTAAGTGTTCGGCAGGAGGGGGAAGAAAGGGTATGAAGGGGAAGGGGGAGGAAGAGGTCTCTGTCGAAAGCTGGCATGGGCAAACTTGGACCTTCCAGGTGTTTTGGACTCCAACTCCCACCATTTCTAGCAGCCTCAGGCTCTTTTCCTTTTTCACCCTCAACCATTTAAGCAGGAAAGGGCCTCCGGCTGTTAGGAATGGTGGGACTTGAAGTCCAAAGCACCCAGAGGGCTGAAATTTTTTCCCCAAAATCCGTCTGTGTTCACATTTGGGCATATTGAGTATTCATGCCAAGTTTGGTCCTGATCCAACATTGTTTGAGTCCACAGTGCTCTCTGGATATAGGTGAACTACATCTCCAAAACTCAAGGTCAATGCACACCAAACTCTTATAGTATTTTCTCTTAGTTATGGGAGTTCTGTGTGGGAAGTTTATGTCTTTCTGCCATTTCTGCCAGGATATCTATGTTGTGTTCATCGAAAGAGGCCCAGGTTTCAGACTGAGCGTATAAATACATTAAAAAACATATTAACTATATGTATTACTGTGTTCGAGTGTCATTTTGTGTCATTTTGGTTGGTGGTGTGCCCCAGGATTTTGTAAATGTAAAAAAATGTGCCGCGGCTCAAAAAAGGTTGAAAAACACTGGTTTAAACAAATGCTCCCACCACACCATCTTATACAGGTTTTCTCAGAATTAAGCACAGATATTCTTAATTGTCAGATATCTTACATTGTTATGCAGGAAAGTACATATAGAAATGCAGCCCACCCTCATTGTTTAATATCAGAGAATATGGAAATTAATTCCCTGCTTTAAAAGACCGACCTTTCTTTCAATTTTCTGCACAGATTGTTAGAGAAGAACATTTTGGAGCAGGAGGCTAGATATTTTTCCAAGACATTTTTATATAAACATATATATGAATTAAGGCTCTGAGCCTGAGATGTGGAACAGATAACTGCAGTGATATAACTAATCATTTTGTGCTTAACGACTGTTCCTGCAGACTATTGTCTTGTTAACAAGAAATCATGTTCTTACTAAATCTTCTCCTGTTTAATCTACAATGAAAGAACAGTTCTCTGTGATATTCTGTGGTATAACAAATATATTGAGTTGCTTTTTCAAATTCTTCAGAAGATATTGCAAATTCATCCGAAATCCTAAGGACATACTGGGACTGCAGACTTCTATCATAAATGATGAACAGAATAATTCACTAATCATATTAATGGATTATTATTATTTAGATAAACTGTAAATCAATGAGATGAACACATTCTATGTCCTGAGTTTTTGCTTCATAAAACTGTTGCACTGGTCTTAAAGCAAACCAATGCATAGTTAGTGGAAATCTAAAAGTCGGATCCCAAGATAACAATGTCTATACAGATCAATTTGCAAGAATGGACATGTTTTTTTCCTAATAATTTGACTTTTCTGTATACACAAGAACCTATAGTCTTCATATTAGTGCACAGAAGTTGGGTGAGGTACATAGTGATGTCTTTACATTTAGCAACGTGATCTCAAATAGAATTCTTTTTACTGTTGGCCCCTCATACCCATAGATTTAACTATTGATGACTTGAAAATATTTACTCTAGAAAATAAAAAAACAAACCATAATTTTGTCGTTTTTACATTAAAAGACATTGTTTATAACAGGACTTGAGTATCCACAGATTATGGTATCTTTGGGGAGTCCCTAACACCAGCAGATATCAAAAACCCACTGAACGTGATAATTATGTGGCTCTGCACTTGAACCAAAATGTCTTTCAAACATAATGTAATCTTTATACCAATAAATGGATTCATATTCAATCAACATCCAGAAAAAGTGGGAAATGGTAGAAAGACCAAGTTATGAGCCTTGCCTTTTTTAAAAAACAAATTGCAAAATCAGAAACTTCTGTGAAGTTTTAATTAACGCAGAAGAAAAAGAGGGCGGTTAGTTCTCTAAAGGTCTCTAAGTCCCCTCTCCAGAGAAGGATAAATCTTAGCAAATAAGAAATGCTGATTATTAAATATATTTTTCATAGTTGCTTGCAAATTTGAATGCCATGAATTACTTATAGCACAACACAAATTCCCTTGTTTTCATTTCCTCAAAGGCCTTCAAACTAGTGTACGGAATGGAATTCTTGTTAATTCTACATGCAGTATGCAAATGAGATGAGTCCTCCTTTAAAAACAATTATATTCCAAATTCTTAAACTTTTAAAAATGTTGCTTCTTTTTTCTCTGTGGAGCAGAGAGGAAATTTGGGGATAATCCTGCTCCCCAACATTTATGTGTGGAACTGGTTTATACTTCACACATAGTCATTTAAAGCCAGATGGGGTAACTTTCAGTAGCACACACCAGATCCTTTATAGTTTTGTGACAAAACCCACCGGCTTCCATCCCACAATGCAGAACTACTTTCAGCAGGGCTCCATCTCAAACTATAGAGGATCCAGCGTATGCCACTATAGCGGCAACACGGGAGGCTTCCTGTGTTCAGTTCGAATCAACTGGAGGAAGCTGGGCAGTGGATGCTTCCCCCTATGGGATGAGATGGAGGGAAGCCAGGTGATGTGGGGTGATGGGTGCCCCCCCCCCTTGCTGGGCCCTGCCAGATTCAGCACAATATGTGGTGTTTCTGGCAGTTATAGCATAACTGTATGTATGCTATAACTGCCAGCTTTTCCAAGTAGCACTCTCTCTCTCTCTCTCTCTCTCTATATATATATATATATATATATATATAGAGAGAGAGAGAGAGAGAGAGAGTTGTTGTTGTTGTTGTTGTGTTTATTTATACTCCACTTTTTCTCTCCAAGAGGATACACACAAACACACACACCATGGCTATCCAAAATACAGGCTGTTTCAAAATGATGGATCCATTTTCAAAGTCCTATGCTCTTCCCTTACAAAAACATCCTGTTTCCTCAAATGGCAGTACCAACAACTAAGGCTGTTTGGCATTGTCAAATCAATGCCAAAGTGCTATTGAAACACACACAACACTACAATTAGGGATTATGTCTTGCTGAACTGCCGAACACAAAACAGCTTATGTTGCCAAAATGCCATCTTGCAGCTAGTGGTTTTGATTTGAAACTCTATGCCCTGCCCTTTGCTGTGGTAAGAATTTCATTTATGTGTCAGTATTGGAATAGTGCATCTGGTTGGTATCTATTCAAACACTTGTTTGGAATGCGAAGCTCTAATATTCCTCCATACAAAATAGCATCAATATAAACTCTTTCTTTTCCCCCAATGTAGCATGCCAAGTTTTAAGAAGTAGCAATTCCCTAAAATAATCCTCATAATCATTTTTCATAGAGATTTGGATGTTTTAAGTATTGTTGTACTAGTATGATTAGTTTCCTTGAAGTACAGATACAAAATGCTAACACACACACACAAACAAAACAGAAATAAGCATGAATACAATATCAGATTAAAAAACAAGATTATATTCAGAATAAACTCCTTTGAAGAAAGAATTCATTTTCAGCTGATTTACACACACACACACACACACACACACACACATCTTCGGACAAGTTTTTAAGATTAGCAGCTAATTATTGCCTTTGTAAATAATATATCTGATATTCCCGTTTCACTATAAATATTGGCAAAGTTTGTTAAGGGTTTCCTGTTGCTTAACTTTTTGGAAAATAAAGACATTCAGTCCTGTGAGCTTCCACAAGCAGTGTGAAGCAATCCAACTGGGGTGCAGATTTACCTCTTCAGTCAAAAACTATAGCAAGGTGAAAAGGACAGAAACACTGTGGCAAAAGTCTATTTGTTTTAGTATGTATTAAATCTGAGACAATCCCATGACTGTTCTATTTGTGACTGCAGTGAAGTTTGTTTGTAGGGCAACATGATGGAAAGTTGGGCAGTTATAGAAATGGGTAAGTAAATAATAGCAGGAAATATACAACAAGTTAGCAGGGCTGTACATACTTGCACACACACACACACACACACACACACACATTTTGTTTAAGTGAATTACACTCAAGAAAAATGGTTTGCAATCCAACATCTGGTAGCTGGACTGATGTGGACTTGATATAGAAAGATAAGCATCTCGTATACAAAAAAAGTCAACTTTGGCGAATAAAAGAAAAGTGTGTCTTATGAACCCTGAACACCACATCGTATGGATAGAAGATTTCCACATTATATGATTGTTCAGGTTCCAAATTGCACGTTAGGTATTACTACAGTAGAAATGAGATAGATCACAAAACCAATTATGGACTTAACCACATGAGGCAGACAAACCAGCATCAAATGACACCTTATGCAGCTCACCACCATTTTCCCTATTAATTAATGGGGAAACTCGATCAATAGTTCCCAATCCCATTACATTCCCATCAGCTACCATAGCATGATGAGCATACTGGCAGGTGTGTGACATTGGAGGAGGGAGGCACAGGATGATGACGGTGATGATGATGATGATGATGGAATTACAGTAGTGCAGGAAGCCAAGGTTATGAGCATGCGCAAAAATATGGAAAGATGGACTGGTGCAATTGTGTTCTGATGTGCAATATTGAAGATGTCAACCTGCTATGTATCCTCTATCTGTGCTCACACAACTTGAGCAGAAGAGCAGATTGGTGTGCTAAAGTTCTACGTGTTATCCTTTTAAATCATATATTTATATTTATGTTTTTATGTAGCCCCCAAAACATGTTAGTCTTTGAGGCATGTCTCTGTTTTTTTTCTGATGGATTCTATTTGGTGCACTCCAGTTTTTGTCTATTTTGTATTAGGTAGGGAACAGAAAGAGAAATATATAAAATCTTTGTTTTTTCCCCTCTAGATATTTCTTCCTGGTAATTTGTTGAAAGTAATTTAAAAACTGCAACATTCCTGGACTTTTAAAATATACACAATCTCCTGATAATTCATTATCTTTTGGAGGAGGGGATCTTTGGACTTTTCAGCAAATTTACATTACTACAGAATCTCCATATGTAAACCTAGGACGATTGTTGGGGGGGAAAATGATTCATCCAATATAAGCTAATTAATTTAACAAACAAATGCACAATGGAAGTACTTATAATAGGCACATACATGTAGATTAAAGAAGAGGAAACTGATTACTTATTATCAGTGCTGACTAAAAATTTGGAAATTGTGTTTTTAAATAAATAAATAAATGTAGCAGTAAAATGCTGCCATAATGTTCATTATTATTTCAGCATTTGTAGATCTGGTTATTTCTTATATGATCAGAATGGCTCCTGATTTAGTTGAGTCCCTTTGGGAAGATAGGGCAGTCTACAAATAAAGTTTTTATTATTATTATTTATTGAAAATGTTCAACTGAAACCAGAAGGCAGAATATAATCACAAATATTGGAATTAAAACCAAGATTTAAAAGATTTTCTTGATGAATATTTCATTTTCTACTTACCTCTTCCTTTGCTTTTACAAAATGATATGGCCCAGTTTGTACATCAATTTGTACATGTTTGTGATTTCCGCCGGTATAACAAGACCTGGTTTTGGATGCAATAGGATTGTTTTAAAAATTACAGTTAAAACTGTGTTTTATTCTGAGTCTATTTCCAAAGTTCTGTGCCTGCATAAAGCCAAGCCACCAAACTTTTTTCTTTCTTTCACATTTGTCAAGCGTCTGCCCCCCGGCGGCGCAGGGCGGCTCACAACAAGTCAATCATTACATAATAAAAACAAGCAGAACAGATAAAAACAGCATTAAAAACAGCATAAAAACAACACTAAGTCGTACACTAAACACAACAGCAGCAGACAGTTACAAGGTGGCAATGAACACACAGGTTAGCCAACTCCGTAGGTCTGCCAGAATAGCAAGTCTTACAAGCCTTCCTAAAAGGAAGGAGGGCCTGGATGGAGCGAACGTCAGCGGGCAGAGAGTTCCAAAGAGTCGGAGCCACGATCGAGAAAGCCCGCCGACGAGTTGAAGTCAACTGGTAGATCTTAGCACTAGGGATGACCAGGAGGTTTTGCTCTTCATATGCCCCCATTGCATATGATCAGATGTTCTGATTTAATTAAACATGCTAATTTATGAGATTGACAGTAGGAACATAAAATGTAAAAATTGTGGGGAAATGAGTTGTTTAGATATATTTCTCAGCAAATTGGAAGAAATTATAATTTAGTTGGAGTGAATTGAATTACATTCTTGAATTATTGATAATTTGTCAATTATTTAGAACATAGGAGATTATCACTTTTAGTGACCTTCACTGGTTAGGAAATTGACATTTTTGGAGTGATTTGGAAGCTAACAGGTTTGTATTTAAGAGGCATAAGAATAGAGATGAGACATAGTTCTGCTATGAAAATAGAATCTTGACCATAGTTTTGGACTTGCTTTTGGCCAACAGGCCTCCTGGTACATCCAATCATTCATGTAGACTTCACCTGAGAAGGCTAGACTATGGATGTCCTTTAGGATAACTTATGTTGAGTGAGATAAGTTCATTTTGCAATCCCCGACTCTGGTTCTCAAAGAACACAGAAGAAGAATTATTCCCAGAATCTGCACATCTTTACTCATCTTTTTTTAAACATCACTGCAACTGGGAGATCTGTTCTTCAAATATTCTCTCCTTTTTGTCTTTCAGTTGTATTTTTAAGTTGCAGTACAATCTGTACATTCTCCCCTCCCCCCATCCCAACAAATAGTATCTCGCAGGCAAAGATTAAACTTGACATGCTGTAATAAACAGCCGTTGGGCTATCTATATATTTAGCCACTTTTTAAAACATGTCATCCTGTATAGAATTCAGAGTCATGATATCTATCACTTCTGGTTAATTCATAACAGAAAACTAATATAAAAAACCAGGTAGCTCTAATATGAGCAAGACATTAAAAACAGACTAATGTAATCACTAACATATTCCTTTTGAAATATCAGTTGTTTCTGTCATGCATAAAGGTGACCTGAAGAGGGAGAAGAGGCTAATTTAAGCTGCCAGTTCCAGGGATAGAACAGCTATCACTGCAGTGTGTGTGTGTGTGTGTGTGTGTGTCTGTCTGTCTGTCTATCTATCTATATCAAGGTGACCAGTGCAGTTTCTCTTGCAGGATGATCTGCATTAAAAATTATGAATCCCAAAAAGTATATTTCCAAAAAGACAGCTAACCAATGTTTTTTTGCAGATTGAACAGTAGCTTTCCAAGGTCTCAGATATCTACATTTCTTTGCTCTTTTCCAGGGGTGCTCAGGAAGTCGATCGCAATCGACTGGTTGATCCTGGAACCGAGGGAGGTCAATCCCAGCTGGATGGGGCGCTTCTGAGGGGGCGGAGCCATGCCGCGCCAAGCCCTGCCCTCTCCGCCAGCTTCAGCATTTCCACAGCTTCTCCAGGGTAGAAGAGGGTAATGCCAAGCCAGTGGTAGCTATCTATGCCACCACTGGCTTGGCATTACCCTCCTCTACCCTGGAGAAGCTGTGGAAATGCTGAAGCCAGAGGGGGGAGGGGGCGGAGCCAAGCCCCACCAAGCCCCGCCCCCTCCACCGGCTTCAGCATTTCCACAGCTTCTCCAGGGTAGAAGAGGGTAATGTCAAGCCAGTGGTGGCTATCTATGCCACCATTGGCTTGGCATTACCCTCTACCTTGGAGAAGCTGTGGAAATGCTGAAGCCAGAGGGGGAGGGGGCAGAGCCCAGCCCCACCAAGCCCCGCCCTTTCCCCCAGCTCCGTCTTGCTTCTCTCTTGGTAGATCTTTCTGCCTTGGTTTTAGTATAAGTAGCTCGCATGCTGAAAAGTGTGGGCACCCCTGCTCTATTCCTTAAGAAAATGAAGACAGTTGAATGAGGAAAACATGTATTCTTACTTCTGATGGTTATTTCATTTTTTTTGTATTAGAATATGTGACAATATGTATCAGTAATTTCAGTTATGGCTGGCACCCTGGTGGTGATTTATACATTCATAAGTTCTCCTAAAGATGCACTCGGACTTTTTTTTCTCATGTAAAAAGTCCATGTTCAGTTGAAGGTTGCAAAAGCAGAGTTGTCTGCAAAAAGCCATTGCAGCTTTGATACAATTATGCATTGCACTGCACATTGCAATAATTCATTTCATATTTATTTGTAGGGGTGTTCAATTTGGATAAACCCCATGCTGGATTTCCCGGATGCCAGTTTGAAAAACGGCACTGTGCACAGCCCTATTTATTTGCTTCTTCAATTGTGCAGTTTTGCAACCCACTAATCCTCAATCTGTGAATGTAGAATTACACACCAACTCTGGGGTTATGATTCTTTTAAATGCTGAAAACAGACAAAAAAATTGTAATGAGGGAAATTAGATTTTTAGAATCAGGTCACATCACTAATTAATGTTGCCACTCATCCTAATGGTTTTACATATAAAGCATGTGCATGCTATCTTTTGCTAATGGTTTAATATGAGTTGGATTTAATTAAGATCCTCGCTTTGTAGGGTGAGGTTTGTAATCAGATTCCTAAGAGTGCAGGGCACTGACAACTCTGTTAATTAATTGATTGAATCTTAATTGAATAATTGCTTTTTGATTTTTAAAAACTGAAATTTGGTTAAAATTTATTTCAGGTCTTTTGTTTATTTATTCTTTTAAAAGTTCACCTATCTACATGAATATAATTTGGGGAGTTTTATCAGAGAGTAAGATACACGGTGACAATGCTTTCAGCATTTTTATTAGGAACTAGTATTACAATTAAAAGCAACTTTTCTGCAAGTGCTTATTTGTGAAATATTTGTGACCTTTACATGCAGTTGGTAGTCCTGAGTATGAAGCACAAGAATGGTTCTCATGACTGTTTCATTAATTCAGAGTAAACAGGTGTGATCTTGAGTATGGCTCCTCATCTAGTTTTCTTTTCAAAACTAGTACTTCTCTCAGAAGTGAACTTTCCATACAAACCTGTTTTGTACAAATATGAATCACTGTAGGATTTAAGACACACACAATTATTCAAAAGTCTATTTAAAGTGCCATGAAAATAATGGTGCAATCCTGTGTTATCCAGGGCAGTGCTCCTGAAATCAAGGGAAAATCTTGTTCTAGAATTAATTAATGTTAGACATTTATTGAATGCATTCATTGAAATCTCAGTGATCTTAATACCCAGCATACACACAAGAAAAGTCTGTCTCTGGTAGTGCCCTTAAAATTATATCAAACTATAATTTCGTCTATAGGGGCTAAATAAAGTGGACTCACTTTTCAACTATAGCAGGGAGTCCACATGGCATATGGCTGCAATTGCAACAGAAAGGCTGTATCCCACTGTTAATCCAGCATAAGGGGACATGGGAATTATTTTGGAGCTTCTAGGAAGCTTTGGGATGTTTGGGGGATATGTACAGCTGGACTGGATCAGACCAGATCTAATGTCAACATGCCCAACAAACCCACTGTTTTGTCACTAACCCTAATCAGTTCTCCAGTACAGGTTTTCTGATGGTGTTGTTTTTGGTGAGGTCACAATAGGGAACCCTTCCATATGACATCACCCACCAGTCTCTGCTAGAAAGACACGTTTGGTCAGTGACACAGTGGCCCCAATGGCTCCTTGGTCTAGCCAACTTTCTACATGCCAAGTGGGCTTCGGGGACACTCCCGGGTTATGTCATGACATCTCTGGAGAAGTTTACCTTGGGATATTTGGGGAAATGTAGATCCAGTTTATATTATCATATAAAAAGTTAATGTTCCAAGCACTGTAACATTAGGCATCTTTAAACAGATTTATAAGATATAGAAATTTTTTCACACCTAAAAATGAATTCTACTCTCATTTGGATTTCTTATTTGGGAAATCTGACTTTTTCTTCATAGCGGTAATTTTTTAATTGTAAGTTTATAGGAGTGATAACGGTGGAAGCAAGAATGATAAAAGGGTATCTTTTTCCTTGGTCTCTTTGGATCTATTCACCCTTCAGGCTACCGCTGCTTGTCAGAATGCATTTAGGCATCCCTTTCAGCTTTCGCGCATCTCCATTAAGCTTTCATGTTTTATTACGAAATCAAACAATGCTAATCACTCTCTTGTTTTGATTTCTTGAAATAAAATTTTAAACATTAAACAACCCAGATTCTTTGTCACAGAACACGAATCCTGTAATTGAAAGGCTTTTCAGCATGGTGCCTAGTGAGATGTATGTACAAAAGACTTATCTTCTCTACCAGGGTTATTCATAACTCGCCCTTTAACCTATTATCCAGCGAGATTCCTTAGGGGCCAGGAATAAAAATAAATAAATAACACTGTCTCCTTTTCAAACACAACAAAATGTGAGTAGAATAAATCTCTGCAGTTGGCCTTAAGAAAGCATGAAAGTTCTGAAATACTCTCTACAAAGTTTTAATCTAGATGAGCATTTACGAGCAAGGAAAGTAACAGAAATACGGAAGTTTGGTCACAATGTGCCACTGATACTCTAAAGGGAGCAGCTTACCCCATATATGCCCAGAAGATCACTGTGCTCAGAGGGTTGTAATCTTCTTGAAGTCCCAGGTGTGAAGTCCTACAGGCTGGCCAGTACCCGACAGAGAGCATTCTCGGTGGCTGTGGCGACCTTTGCCGGCCAAGACGCGGGCCCTGCAGGACCTGATGGTCTTTCGCAGGGCTTGCAAGACTTGGCTATTTCGGCAAGCATTTGGCGACTGACTAGCACATGAACATCAAACCTCGCCACCTAACCATGCTGCCTCTGTCTGTAGATCAGTCGTATTCCGATCTATGTGATGTTTTATGACATATGTGATTGTTTTTAGGAATGTTTTTATGATGTTTTTAGGCTGTTTGTGTAATTTTATTGTGTTGGAAACTGCCCCGAGTCTTGGGGAGGGGCGGTCTAGTAAATCCGAATAATAAATAAATAAAGTGAGTACTTACTGCAAGTACCCTTACCACTGTAGAATATACATCTCTCCCATTGCATATCACAGTCAAACCTTATTTAGTTATCATTGAAAATCTACCGTTGTTCCAGACATCTTAGAAGTAGGAGTTGTGAAGGCAGTGACATTCCAAATGATAATGGCTACTTTAATAGTTGATAATGTAAACCAAATCTAAGGCAGAATCCTTCATATTTCTTTGTAGCCTACAAGGCAGCATGTGATCGCCATTCTCCTGGGTAATAGGAATGAGATAATACAGTACAAATGAGGACTAAAAACATAAGGAGCAATTACAGCATGAGAACAAAAGAAAAGAAAAACAGTAATGCCAAACATGTGTTATTACTCCGGAGAAAAACAGAGGTGTAAATATGCTCAGAGAACTCAATTATCACTGGCAGAGAAGGCTATGGCATTTTTCAGTTGCTGGCTCTTAAGCTAGTTTTTTTCTCTGGAAACTACACCATGCCAGTGTGAATCAACATATTTGCTCAGACCTAAGACAATAGAGGCAAAGAAGAAAACACTAATTCTCCATATGAACAAAAGAGTATGTTGTAAGGAGATGAAACAATCATCCATCACATCTTGCTATTACTAGAGCTATTACATACTAACAGTAATATTAATATACACAATATTATTGAATTTAATTTTTAAAAATGTGAAATTGTGCACTAAGTACAGACAGTCCCTGAGTTACAAACATCCGACTTACAAACAACTCACAGTTAAGAATCTGGCTAAGACAACAGGAAATGAGAGAAAGCTACCCCTTGGAAGGGAAATTCACTCCTGAAAGACATCATGGGGAAAAGGGGTCCCCATTGAAGCTTTCTCACCAATCCTTGTATCCACAACAAGCCATTTTGTTCAAAATCCAATTATTGCAGGGACAGAAAGTGAGGAGAAATCTTCTGAACAGGGACACAGACAGCAAAGCAAATGCTACAGGGGTATTAACTCTTCCATATACCACGCAATACACTTCACCATCCAACTTGTTGGCTGGTGGAGCAATTTTGTCTCCTCCCCTCGAAGAAGAGATTGGTTAATTTTGCAGAATCTGCTGGAAGGGAGGAGGGGCTGGCATAGTGGTGCCAGCCCCTTTTCCCTCAGTCTGCATCAAGACATCGTTGAGTGAGGAACACCTTGGAGCCCATGCAGCACCAGGTCTGTGCAGAGGCCATGAGGGAGGCCCAGAGTTCATCTTCCAGGCTGAACTGGCCCCTTGCCCTTCGTAGGCCTCTGCTAAATTTAGTTATATCTAAGTTTAATTCTTCCTGGCTTCCCTGGACAGGGAGCCAGGCCTGGAGGGCTTCGTTTTGATTGCCCCCCCTTCCTATAACATAATATTAATTTAAGTCCCCCTCCTCGTGGCACAGTGGGTTAAACCACTGAGCTGCTGAACTTGCTCACTGAAAGGTTGGAGGTTCCCACTGCTAGCCTCAGCTCCTTCTTAAAAGGGCCCTGGGGTGGGATTCCCTGACTCACCCTTGTCCTCTTCACTTCAGGGCCTCATGGCCATGCCAGGGCCATGGAGGTGGCCATTTTGTGGGTGGGGCCATTGCCACCATCTTTAAAGGGTGGCTACCATTGCAGGGGGGTGGAGACTCAGCTGCCATTTTGGTGAGGTCAGTAGCCATCTTGGGGGTGGGGCCATGGCAGCCATTTTGTGTTAGGCTTGGTGGCCATTTTGGTAAGGTCAAAATAAATAATTTTAAATAACTAAATAAAATTAAGAATAATAAATAGCAATTAACATATACATGTTATGATACAAGACACATGCAAGCTGACTGCATTAAATCATTACTGACCAAGTAGGCAGAGTGAGCTCCTTACTGTTAATAGTCTAGCTTGCTGTTGACCTATGCAACCTTAAAGATAGTTGCATCTGCTCCTTGGCAACTGAATGCATTAAATCACTACTGAACAAGTAGGCATGCGTTCAAAGCAAGCCCTGGGGGCAGAGTGAGTTCCTTAATAATTATATATATATATATATAAATACATTTTAATAATAAAAATAGATGAAATAAATATAAAAGATTTATATACAGTATATATTTAAAAGATAATAATTTAAAGAAAAAAGAAAAAAGAATGAAATGACTTTATATATATATGTATAAATTGAAACAACTTAATAGTTACATATGTATATGTGTATACATAAATATAACAAATAATAAATAAATAAATAAATAAATAAGAAGAGAAAGAAAATGAGGAGGTGACAATATTTAAATATCAATAACAGTCCTTAACAGGTAATCATTTAAGTGATATCGAAGACAATGAAGATTTTGGAAAAATAAAATAAAATAATATTAAAGGGAGCAAGGAAGCTCCCGATTTGAGGTGCAGCTTGCTACTGACCTATATTACTAAAATTTGGATTTAACATGATGTAAATGAAATATTAAATACGAGTTAATCTTGAGGTCAGACATAAATGAGATTATGGGCTGTAATGATTTGATGTTCGGAAGGGCATTTATTGCAACTAGCTCGTAAAGAAGTCAGGTGTTCAAATGCTAGCCACCTGCATTAAATCACTACTGACCAAGAAGTCATGTATTCAAAGCAAGCCGGGGGCCAGTGAGCTCCTGACTGTTAATAGTCTAGCTTGCTGTGGACCTATGCAACCTTTTTGGATAGTTGCATATGCGAGTTGGCAGCCAGCTGCATTAAATCACTACTGACCAAGAAGTCATGTTTTTAAAGTAAGACTGGGGACAGGGTGTAGCTCCCGACTGTGGATAGTCCAGCTTGCTGTTGACCTAGACAATCCTAATGTATAGTGGCATCCACGAGTTGCTAGCTCCCGACTGTGGATAGTCCAGCTTGCTGTTGACCTAGACAACCCTAATGGATAGTGGCATCCACGAGTGGGTAGCCAAATGCATTAAAATCATTACTGACCAGGAGGTCATTGTGTTCAGAGCAAGCCTAGCGGCAGAATGAGCTCCCAACTTTTGATAGTCCAGCTGGCTGTTGACCTAGAAAGCCTTACTTAATAGTGGCATCCGCAGGTGGTTTGCCAACTGCAATAGAATAATTACTGATCAGGAAGCCATGTGTTCAAAACAAGCTGGGGGCATAGTGAGCTCCCGACAGTGATAGCCTAGCTTGCTGTTGACCTATGCAACCTAAACGATAGTTGCATTGCAAGTTGGGAGCCAACTGCATTAAAATCATTGCTGACCAAGCAGACACATGTGCAAAGCAAGCTTGGGGGCAGTGAGAGCTCCCCACGGTGAATAGCCTAGCTTGCTGTTGACCTATGCAACTTTAATTGAAAGTTGGAGCAGCGAGTTGGTAATCAACTGCATTAAATCTCTAATGACCATGAAGTCATGTGTCCAAAACAAGTCTGGGGGCAGAGTGAGCTCCTGACTGTTAATAGCCTAGCTTGCTGCTGACCTATGCAACCTTAATGGATAGTTGCATCTGCTAGTGGTGAGACAGCTGCATTAAATCACTACTGCTCAAGAAGTTATGGGTTTAAAGCAAGCTGGGGACAGAGGGAACCCCTGCTGTTAATAGTCTAGCTTGCTGTTGACCTATGCAACCTTAAGGATAGTGGCACCTGCTAGTGGTACCTAGCTGCAATAAATCACTGCTGACCATGAGTTCATGCCTTGAAGCCAGCCTGTGGGCAGAGTGAGCTTCCGACTGTTAATATTCTAGTGTACTGTTGACCTATGCAACCTTAGAGATAGTTGCATTTGCTGGTTGTAGCCAGCTGCATTAAGTCCCTGCTGACTAAGAAGTCATGCGTTCAAAGCCAGACGAGGGGAAAGGTCGACACTGGAATATATTCCCTACTTCCAAAGCTGCAAGGGATGCCTATAGAATTATTGTTTGCTTCATAAATGTAATTTATTACTGTTATGAATGGTAAAGTGATTACTGATATGTAGGCTGTTGTTTTATTCATTGGATCAGATTTACACAGATCCCGATATGCCCAAACGTGAACATGGGGGCGAACAGCGGACATTGACATTGCGATTTGTGGCTGCTGGGATTCGTAGTTCACCGGCACACAGAGCTTTGGGAGTTCACCGAGGATGGAGATGGGTTGAACTTTCCTCACAGTGCTCCCAGGAGGGACGCACTGACATGAGGCACCCTCCATCCTCGCATACTCTTCCTTAATTCATTGGGTTACTTCCTTGTTATTAAGATGGGACCCCAAGAGGGGACCCCATTCACTGGGATAGATTTCATCCTAGTAGTTGACCAATTTTCTCATTGCAGTCAGATGCAAGGGCGTGGCAAATGAGGCTTGGGTTATTGGTTAACCCTTCAGCTCGGATGGGGATCACATCAAGGGGTTCCTCCGATTTCAGTGCAAGGCTGTTGGTCCATTAAATGCCTCAATTTTAAGCCACATTATACACACGCACCCCTTAGCAGGCAAATCTCATCAGCAATGGTAAATTAAGTAATACTGATGAATCAAAACAGGGTTTTTGGCAATACAGGACTGGAAGTGACTGTTTATATGCCTTAGGGGTGGCCTCTTATGCCGTTGGGCCTTGAGGCTTGGAAGTATACGTTGGTTTTATGTTTCGGTTCGCTCGCTCTACATTTTTGTGGGGTTGCACTTGGGGTGACTCTTATACCGGTGTTTGATGGTTTTGTGGTACTTCAGTCTGGTTCCGTCCGATTGTGGGCTTTAGCAGTGGCATAGTCCCAGCCTTTAGTCCGGCCCAAGCTAACCAGACCATTTGTGCCGGTCGCGACCGAAACTTTAAGGGTATTACACTTAGCGCTGGCCCCAAACTTTATGTGATCTGGTACGGGGCGGTCAATGATTTTGAGGAATTTGGAAGGGCATACGCCCTGCCGCAGTTTACCCCCCCTTTTTCGTCATGAGCATATCACAGTTTTGGGTGTTTTCAACAGGCGGGGTTGTACCCACAATCGACCAGGGTGCAATTGGCTTGCCAGCTTATTACTTCCGGGCATTTCAGACTACATTGACGGTTGGCGGCATAAAAAGTTAACCTGGTGGTCAGGCCGTCAGGGCCAGACTCCGGAGAACAGAGAACCGAGTTCCCTGTAATTTTGAAAAGCCTGAAGCTCGAGGCTTACGCGGACACACAGGAGCGAATTGATTCATGCGAACGCTAGGACAGATTCTTTGCAGCCCTATGGGATCAGCGAGAATAGTCCTAGTGTCTAAAGCTGACAGGTTGATGTGGCCCTGGTTGAGTTTGGCATAACAATAATGCGTAATGGCATAGAGTGGCTGGTCCAGTCATCCAAAGCTTATTTGGGGTCAAGAGGCAACGTCATTAAACTGGCGGAGTGTAGTGACCCCATTTTATGGCCAGTTGAGGCTTTGGTGCTTCAAACAGTCTAGCAAGATTGGGCCTGGTTACCGTTTGGCACTCCGGATGGTATACAGCTAACAACTTACCAGTTGTAGGCAGGCACCAGTAAGGTGCTAAGGATGATGGGTTGTGCTGCAATACAGGTTTTGCAACCCACTCTTGCTGCAGTGGAGAAGTCCCCGTGGCCGATGCTATGGGACATGACTCGGAGGTGATCAAACCCTGGGCAGATGGAAATCAAACGCCTTCAGGAAATACGTGGTACTCCGTTGTCATAAGTTGATTGTGCCGATCCATGGGATCCGTTTTGCTGAACCATGGTTTGAGTATCCGGTCTGCGAGCAGTTATTCGGACTGGGCTGCAAGGCAGGACTTGAGGACTCATTATGGTCAGCATGTTGGGGGCAATTAAGGTTTGCAACCCACGCTTGCTGCATTGGAGAAGCTTCGGTGGCCAATGCTATCGGACAAGACTCCGAGGGGGTTAAACCCCGAGCGGATGGAAATAAAATGCTTTCGGGAAATGCGTGGTACTCTGTTTTAGCAAATTGATTGTGGTGATCTCGTTGAGATCCATTTTGCTGAACCATGGATGGAGTATCCTCGTCTGCAGGCACAGTTATATTTACTGGCTGCTAGGCAGGCCATGAGGACTCATTATGGTCTGCATTCTGGGGCAATACAAGTTTGCAACCCCCTATTGCTGCATTGGAGAAGCTACGGTGGCCAATGCTATGTGATGTGACTCGGAGAGAGAAAAAAAAAAACCCTGGGCAGATGGAAATCAAATGCCTTCAGGAAATATGTGGGTACTCCATGGTCACAATTAAGGTTGGATCTGTCGTTTCAGATCCTGCGTTGCTGAACCATAGATGGAGGATCCTCGTCTGCGGACACAGTTTCATACACTGGGTGTCCCGGCAGGCCATGAGGTCTCACTATGGTCAGCATTTGGGCCTCGATCCGTCGCTGCAGTTGAAGTAGCATGGGATCAGAGGTATGCGTTGGGACGGTTTGCTCCGCTTTCGTTGCAGTCTAGGAGGGGGCCCCTCAGACGTTGGGTTATACACCTTCGAGGCAACGATCTAGGCCCCTTGAAGGGTAGGGCCCTGTTCTTGCAAGCTTGGAATGACATCTGTAAAATATGGCATGCATGGTCGCGGGTGCACATCGCCTGGTCGGCTATCATCCCTCGCTTCCGGTGTCATGTAGCGGGGATGTTCAAAAATAATGATAATAATTTTATATATATATATATATATATATATATATATATATATATATATATGGAATCGAATCTAGGAAACGGGTGAACCGGGCCATGCGCACGGTGCTTGCAAGAGTTCGGGGCTCCTACACATCCCATGGGGAGATCTTGCTTGACAGCCCTCACCTTTGCAGATCGGATGGAATCAATCTGTCTGCTATGGGCAATTTTTGTTTCTGCATAATGATGATAGGTGTTCGGTTTATAGTGGATGGCTTGGTGGGGGATGGGAGCTAAATAGGACATTTGCTCCCAATCCGTGGCGTAAATAGCTGAGTTATTCAAAGGTTTGTAGACACTTAAGGCACCCCTTAAGGGTGTGGGGCATTATGCAAACACTCACCTAGACGGTTAATTTTAGGGGTGAGGTGATGAGGAATGTCCCAGGAGCGGGGAGAGTCTAGTCTCAAAAGTTGAGAGAGATTTCTCCTGATGTTTCCCTTCCGGGTTGCCCGGGTTGAAATCTACAGGGGACCCAGGCAGTACGCCTGAATAGCTGAGGGGTAGACGTTAGGTGACGCTACCTCAGCTTACGCACACCAAGTTGAACTGACACCAAAAAGTTAGTTGAGTTACAAGTTAAATAGGTAACTATTTAAATAAAAGTTGCCCAAATTTGAAACCATATATATTTGTGTCTGTCTCGTTATTTCGGGGGGTTGGAAGACAAAGCTCTCTCTCTATATATACACACACATACACATGTGCAAACATACTATGCATAGATTTTTATGCACAATATGTTCTGAACTGAGAATATTCTTGTCAGTCCATGGTTCTCTTCCTCAGGGTTTCCTAACACAAGAGGAAAATGTTTTTCAATCATTTTTGAACTTTTTGAATTTTTGTTTCATTTCTCTTTAGGAATGTATAAAGAAGTGTGTGGTTGTATTGCTGTGAGTTTTCTGGGCTGTGTGTGGCATTCCTTCTAAAAGAAATTTTGGAGCAGCATCAGCTTAAAACAGGGGTGGGAACCTTTTTGACTCAGAGAGCCATGAAAGCAAAATGTTTGGAAATTTATTTCAGTGAGAGCCATATAATATATATATTTTAAGACTGAATTCAACTAAATATAAGCATATACGTACATACTATGAAAAAAGGATTCCCCTGGCAGAATGATGAGACACTTCAGACCTGGCTCTGCAAAAGGCATGCTCAGGGCTCTGGGAAGGAAGAGAAGATGGAACGAAGGAAGGGGGAAAGAAAGACAGAGGAAATAAAGGAGGGAGGGGGAAAGGAAGAAAGAAAGAAAAGAAGAACAAACTATGGAAAAGGAAGAAAAGGAAAACAGGAGAGAGACAAGGAGTGGAAAAGAAGGAAATGGGAAGGGAGGAAAGGAAAGGAAAGGGAGGGAAAAGAAAGGAAAGGGAGTGAAGAAAAAGTAAAATAATGAAGGGAAATGATGAAAAAGGAGAGAGGGGGAAGTGAAAAGAAAGGAAGGAGAAGGAAAGGAAGACTTGGGGGAAAAGAATAGAAGAGAAAAGAAGGAAGGAAGGAAGAGGGAGGGAGAATGGAGGAAAGAAGGAAAGAAGGAAGGGCAGAGAGGGAGGGAAAAGGAAGGAGAGAAAGAAAGAATGGAAGAGGAAGGAAGGAACAAAGAGGGAGGGAGGAAAGAAGGTAGGGAGAGAGGGAGGAAAAAGAATGAAAGAAAAAGAGGTAAAAAGAAAGGAAGAGAAAAGAAGGAAGGAAGGGCATGGGGCCAAGGTGGACCTTGGGTGTCGATGTTGGCGAGGCAGTCCCTCCGGAAGGCGTCGAAGAGGCAGCGGCTCTTGAGCTGCCTGACGATGATGGCAATGAGATGGGCATCCTCCGGGGGCAGCGAGGCCGGGTCCACGGCATCAGGGCCAGGCCCCCCTCCGCTGCTTCCCCCGAGGTCCCTGGTGGAGGACGAAGGGGAAGACGAGGACGAGTCGCCACTGCCAGGCTCCGTCATCCCCGGCAAAGAGGGCGCAGACCCCTGAGAGCAGCAGGGGATGAGGAAGAGGCAGCGATGGCGGTGCGGAAGCGGCAGTTGGGGCCATTTCCGTCACTCCTCCCCGCTGCATGCTGGGAAACCAAGGCCTGGACTGCTCTGGAGAGCCAGATGCAATCATGAAAAGAGCCACATCTGGCTCCCAAGCCATAGGTTCCCTACCCCTGGCTTAAAAGGAATCCTTCTTTGTGATTTTCTAATAGAGCTAAATTTCTGAAATTCTGAAGTGTAAACTCAGTAGTTACTCTCAACGAAAGCAGATAATTTAATCATTAGGATTTACATGTGTGTTTTTTGTCATTGAACAGTTGATTAACACTAAGAAATCTCACTTCATTTTTGGGTATCCATTCCCAATTTTCATATCTCTTAGCTTTTTCTGGGTATCCCATTCAAAAAAGATGGCTGAATAATTCTTTATGACAATTTATGCTGTTCTACAACTTAATTGTATCAGCAACAAAATTACTCAGTATTGTTTACTCTTTCCTATAAAGATTACCATTTATTTAGCACATTGTCCTCAGCTTGTTGATCTATTAGTTTGCCAGGTATGTGTTGACTTAATTATTTCATGCAAGTATTCATAAAATAAAAATAGATTGTCAAGATAATCCAACAGAAATGTCCAGGCTAGTGCAAGAAAAAATATTAGTCTCTGTAGTTCAGGAGCCACATTTCAGCTTGAAGAGACTATTATATTAAATGTACTAGCTGAACCCGGCACACGTTGCTGTGCCCTATTTAGGAGATGTGAGAGAGTATGAGTTTGTAAGGGTTGGAGTTGATGTTACTTATGGTCTTGGTGGGTGCGTGCATGTGTATATATGTGCATGTATATTAGGTATATGTGTTTATGTGTGTTTGTATGTGCATATATGTATATGTGTGTTTGTGTCTGTATGTTTGTGAATGTGTCTATATGTATAGATGTATGTGTATGTGTGTTTTTGTATGTGTATGTATGTATTTATGTGTGTGAAAGGGGGAAGAATGGCATGGGAAAGAGAGGGAGGAAAGTGGGGAAGGGTGGTATTGGGAAGTGGAGGGAGAGGGGCTGGAGAATGGGGAAGTTTAGATTGGGAGAGGAAGGAGGAATCTACAGAAAGGGAAGAGTGGGGTGGGGAATGAGTGGCAGAGAAGTGTGTGTGTCTGTGGGGGGGAGGAGTGAGACGGGAAGGGAGGAAGAGGTTTGCCCTGGCCAAGGAGAGAGAAGCCTCCCTCTCCTTTCCCCAATCCTCGAAGGGAGAAAGCATTGAGGGGAATGGGATCAGGGAGGCGAAGAAGATCTTGGAGGGGGAAGGGGAAGCTTCAGCGTACCTCTTCCCCGGCCGGAGCCTCGCAACTCTGCCTGGGGAGTTCCGCCTCTCCTCTTCCTGGGAAGGGCTGGAAGCGGCTGCCGTTTAGAGTGCCTCCTGCATGCCTGCCTCTCTCTAAGGTGAGGTGCTACTGGCTGGGGACCAAGCAGGCATGGCCACGGGACTACATTTCCCAGAAGTAGGTGATAAATCTTGTGTTAATGTTGTGTGGGTGTTTTTAGAGTGAATGATTGTGTGCCGGTTGCGTGGCCTGTATGGGGTGTGTGTGTTGGTTTTTATAGTGTGGGAAGGAGGTGGGGGAAATGTGTGGAGGCTAGTATGTATGGGGTGAGGGTGTGTTTCGATCAAGCTGTGAGTGCGGCGTGTGGCGTGCGGTACTTTGGCGAAGTGTGTGGGATCGGGTGTCTGCGGTTTGGGTGAGATGCGGCTGGGAAGGGGGGGAGGTTGTGTTGTTTATGTGTTGGTGTGGGCTGGTGTGAAGGGGTGTGTGTTTGTTGTGTTTGTGTTGTTTTGTGATATTGGAAAGGGGAAGGTGTGTTTTGGTTAGGCTGGGAGTGCAACGTGCGTGAAGGTTAGACTGTTTTGGGTTCGCGGGTTTTTTTGTATTTTTTGGTACTGCGCATGCGTGGTGGCCATTGTTGCCGCTAAGGGTCCTGGGAGGTGTAGTTTTCGTGGGCTGGAGGGGAGATGGCTTCGGCGGAGCGTGTGTGGGATGTTTGCTGGAGAAGGTAAGGGAAGTTTGTGCGTTTGTTGTGTTGTTTGTGAATGGGAATGCATGCAACAGGGGTTGTTTGCATTCCCAGTTGTGTGTGTGTGTGGTTGTTTTAGTGTTGTGGGTGTTTTTTGAGTGAATGAATGTGTGGCGGTTGCGTGGGCTGTTTGGGGCGTGTGTGTGTTTGTTTTTACAGTGCGGGAAGGAGGCGAGGGGGGAAAATGTGTGGAGGCAGGTAAGTTTGGGGTGATGGTGTGTTGCGGGCAGTGTGTGAGTGCGGCGTTCGGTACTGTGGCGAAGTTTTTGAGAGCGGGCGGGTGCGGTTTGGGTGGCATGCGCATGGGAAGGGGGGAGGTTGTGTATTTTATGTGTTGTTTTGGGTTGTTTGGAAGGGGTGAGGGTTTGTTTGTGGGTGTTTTTGGAGCGTGGAAAGGTTGCGACGGTGGTTAGTGGGCAGGTTTAGAGTGCGGTTGTAGATAAGTGTGTGGGCTCGGGCCGCGGCGCTGTGGCCGCCATGCATGTGGGAAGGTGGCGAGTTTGTGTTGCGGATGTGTAGGTTTGTGGTAGTTGGAAGGGGTGATTGTTGCGCTATTGTTGTTAAAGGACCTTGGAAAGGGGGCGTGGGTATGTTGGGGGCTGAGTTTGAGTGCGGTGTGCGTTACTGCGCAGATGTGTGTGTGTTCGTGCCGCTGCGCTCTGCCTGGCATGTGCGAACGTTCCAAAAGTTCGTGCTGCCTGGTTAGAGTGCGGGAGGGCTTTTTCAGTTGGCATGTTTTTAGGGGTTGTGTTTGGGGGTGTTGTTAGTTATGTAGGGCCGGTTTTTTGAGCCGTATAGGTACCCAGGGAGATGTTTGCACGGGCTGCCGAGTATAGTGCTTCTGCGGTGCATAGTTTCTTTGTCTATTTGCCGGGTACCACGACCATTAACTTTTTATATATATAGATGACATTTACTCGCATGTATTATGTTTTTCTGCTCCCTTTCTCTTGCTTGGGTGAGGTTTGAGAGTTTTCCTTTGAGAAACTTGGAGATCTTATTTCTCTCACTGTGTAGCTAGGGATTTAGGCCCCTTCTACATTGCCATATAAAATCCAGATTATCTGCTTTGAACTGGATTATATGGCAGTGTAGATTCATATAATCCAGTTCAAAGCAGATAATATTGATTATCTGATTTGATAATCTGGATTGTATAGTAGTGTAGAAGGGGTCTTAATGTCAACTCCAAGTCACAATTCCAAGGGGTGCATGGAAAATATTTTAATTTACTTGGCTCTGAACTAATGTAAATCTGTGGTATTTTTATCGTATTAGAAGTGAATCGAGGGTACAGTTGTAATGGATTTTAAAAACACAAAGTTTTAAAAACTTGGCTTTATGCTAAATGTCCTTTGACAAGTAGCTGGCCACTTGGAATGCCTCTAGTTTTGCTGTAAGAAGGTCCTCCATTGTGCATTTGGCAGGGCTCAGGCTGCATTGTAATATGAATCTGTGATATAGACATGCCTTCTCTTCTCCCTCTGCTTTCCAGTTCTTTATTTCTCTTAGCTTTTAAGAGAAGTCGATGTTTGCTGCTAGTGAAAATCACTTGGTATTTGGCTATGACGTACAGAGTTACACCAAATAAAGCTAAAGCCCAATGTTGTAGAATGATGATTAAAATATGTTATCTCTAGTGATCTCTATGTACTCCAGTATGACTATAGAAATGTTCAGGAATCTAGAGAACATATTAATCATATCCATAAATCTGTAAAAGCAAAATCCACAAACATGGATGGCGAACCGTATTTTTCATGAGAAAAAGATTGATCTCTTTTCTTGTGGAGAGAACATCCTACCAGAACCAATGTAGAGTTTCTATTCTGATATGATGCTTTTGTATTTTTCTGTTTTATTCCTCTGAGAATCAAAGAAATTATATGAAAATTGTTTCGCACTAACTTGCAGCCGGATTACACAGAAAGCCTATGGTAACTACTTAGCTGAAATCTCAGAGCTGAAATCTGCCTCATAACCTTCAGGGCTGCTGTTGAAAGTCTTCCTGAAATATTTCAGTCATCATTAAGATGTGCTAAATAGGCTTTTTTCAAGTTTAATAAGGGAAAAAAGTCCCATTTTGTAAAGTACTCACAAAAATCAAATTAATATTAATTTTATTCAGTATGCACTTGCAAGGGGAATTTCAATCGCTTTAGCAAGAAAGTTAATTAATTTTTTTTAAAGGAAAACCACTGAAAAAGAACATGTATGGGTCATTTATTTATTCAGATGGATTCTTTAGTGGCATGATAAATAATGTCAAGTATTTTTCCTTTTCAGAGAATACCTGTGTCAAAGAGAAAAACTGTTTTTCCAAGACCCGGTAAGTACAATTCACTGTTTTGAGATACTCACTCCCTCTCCCCCTCTCTCCCTCCCCCCTCTCTCTGTGTGTATGTGTGTGTGTGTGTGTGTGTGTGTGTGTGTATATATATATATATATATATATATATATATATATATATATATATATATGCTGTGTTCATTCTGAGTGACATCATAACTCAAAATCCACTGGAAGAATTGCCACCAAATTTGGCCACAAGACTCCTACTAACGCAAGGAGTGACCGTCACTCAAAAATTGTTTTTGTCATTTGGGAGTTGTAGTTTCTGGGATTTATAGTTAACTTACAATCACAGAGCATTGTGAACTCCACCAACGATGCAATTGAACCATGCCTGGCACACAGGATTCCCATGACCAACAGAAAACACTAGAAGGGCATTGACCTTGAGTTTTTGAAGACTATCTCTCTCCCTAGACCACATTGAAATATTAAATGGTGTTTGATAGGAGAATAAGGGAAGTACCTATTCTTGTCAAGAAAAACAAAGCTGATTATTATTCAAACAGCATTATCTGAGACAAAGGGCTAGTTCTTGTATTGACTCAGACAGTCCATTCTCATGCCAGAAGTAATTTAATTAGTTATAAATCATCCATGCTCGGCAATGTCAAATCTGATTCTGAATATACTCAGAGCTGACAAATTATCCTCTGTGATTCCATGTTGTCTCTTTGCAGCATGTTCTAACATTCTATTGCTCTTTTTGTCTGAATCTTTATTAGAAGCAGTTTTATACTCCTCAGATCTCTTCCTTCTCTTAAGTGGTTGGAAGCTCTTCCACTCTATTCCCTAAAATTCTCCCTGCAGAATGGGCTATACAGCATTGGACTGAGCAGGGTCAAGGGCATTTCAAAGAAGGAAGGCCTGCTCTCCAGATTTTTTTTGTCCTGGTCTAGAGAAGTGATCTGACAGTTGCTGCTAGGATAATAATCCAATAGGCTTTGACTTTCAGATATTTCTCATGGGTGAGGCTGTATGCTGTCTTGGGTTTTAGTATGCCTAGTGTGATACAGTAGATAGGAAAATGGAGGATACATCTGGACAACACCTGAGTTTAACACTTGTTATAATCTCAATTGCTACAAAACACACAGAGTGTAAACAATATATAACAAATAACAAGTCTTTTTTTAGTATTCAAAAGTGATAATACACATTCATAAGTACAAAAGTCAAAATTTCAAAGTAACATATGCATATCAAGCATGCCCGCAAAGGGCTCCTACCCCATACGCCAATAGCGTCTGTCAATGTCCAAGATAACTCGAATCCAAAGGGAAAAGTTCAAGGGTTCATTGAGTAAGAGTGGATTTCCAGGTAAGTAAGAGGGGGAGGGGAACACAAACGCGTTGTGCCCAAGCCCAGCGGGTAGGCTCTCCTTCCAAGGGAGAGCTGGCAAGCTGTGTCGAAAATTCGAAGGACTGATGAGTCGAAGAGTTGTTTGCAGGCGAAGCCCAGTAGCGATTTCAATTCATATTAATGATGGGGATTATTACTGGACCGCCTTAGTATATCAATGGGCCCTTGGAAGGAGAGCCTACCCGCTGGGCTTTGGCACAACGCGTTTGTGTTCCCCTCCCCCTCTTACTTACCTGGAAATCCACTCTTACTCAATGAACCCTTGAACTTTTCTCTTTGGATTTGAGTTATCTTGGACATTGACAGACGCTATTGGCATATGGGGTAGGAGCCCTTTGCGGGCATGCTTGATATGAATATGTTACTTTGAAATTTTGACTTTTGTACTTATGAATGTGTATTATCACTTTTGAATACTAAAAAAAGACTTGTTATTTGCTATATATCGTTTACACTCTGTGTGTTTTGTTGCTTCTTAGCAACTCCCCCTCTGTATTGCATATAATCTCAATTGCTACCTTCTGTGAAACTAAATTTAAACACCATTGGAAACAAGAGTGGAGAAGTGAATTCATTCCATGTTTTAATCCAGAGTTTCAATGAGTTAGTAATCATCATCATCATCATCACTTCATTTTTATACCCCACCACCTTCTCCCCAAGGGGACTCGGGGCAGCTTACATGGGGACAAGCCCAAGAATCACAGATTAAAAACAACAGCATTAAAAACATTTAGATAAAAACACAACACAATCACAACCACATTAAAACGATATCATGGCTGAAAAACAGAATCAGGATGGGTCTAGGTTCAGGTAGTGCAATGAATGCTTAAGTAGAGCCAAGGGAAGGTGCAAAATTCAAGTGTGGCAATCTAGAGAGAATTCTCTTTTAACCTAGAGAGAATACCTTGGTGATAAAGTGTCGACATTGGTGGAGTGGGCCGAACTAAAGTTCAGGAGCATAGATAATATCATTCTCTGGTGAACTTCTTAATCAAAGGCACAACAAAACATCCAGGTTTTTAAGTCCTTCTTTGGTGTACTAAATCTTATTACTAAACAGACACAGCACTTGAAAGGGAGCAGCTTTAAATCTAGCCAAAACCTGGAATGGATTTCTTTACCTCTCACATGGGAGCTGCCTGCAGCCACTAGAAGTACACCAACTATTACGAGGGTGGGTCAATAAGTCAGTGACTTTTTGAATGAAACGCAGGTTTTTGGATAAAAAATCATTTTATTTTTCAACCTAGTCTCCTTTGAGCTCTATACACTTTGCCCAACGTTTCTCCAATTTTTTTTATTCCTTCCAAAAAATAAGATTTGTCAAGGTCATCAAAATAGGTATTTGTTTGTGAGATGATGTCATTGTCAAATCTCTTTCCGCCGAGCCATTTTTTCAGGTTTGGAAACAAGAAATAGTCACTCGGGGCTAAATCCAGAGAATAGGGTGGATGAGGGAGCAATTCGTATTACAATTTCTTTTCGTGGTCAGCTGTGAATAGCACCTATGGTATTTCCTGCGCCCTGCGCAGACAGTTCGGAATCTTTAAAAGTTAATATCACTTTAAATTGTAGCCCCGCCCACATCCCCTCGAGCATATATAGCCAGTGGGAGGGGCTGCCACCTCAGATCCTTTTTTCCGCCGCTGCTGCAACAGCTAGGAATCTTAACTCATATTTGACTAGCGTATAAGGACTACAAATTGTAAATTTCTAATATTCTTCATATTGGTGGTGTTTTGCCACCACCAATTATTAATTGTAATTATATTAATTATTCATCTTGGTGAAAATTAGTCATCACCATTTATTATTTATTATTAATTGTAATTATATTAATTATTCATCTTGGTGAAAATTAGTCATCACCATTTATTATTTATTATTAATTGTAATTATATTAATTATTCATCTTGGTGAAAATTAGTCATCACCATTTATTATTTATTATTAATTGTAATTATATTAATTATTCATCTTGGTGAAAATTAGTCATCACCATTTATTATTTATTATTAATTGTAATTATATTAATTATTCATCTTGGTGAAAATTAGTCATCACCATTTATTATTTATTATTAATTGTAATTATATTAATTATTCATCTTGGTGAAAATTAGCCATCACCATTTATTATTTATTATTAATTAATTATTACTTTTGATTAATCTTCTGATATTAATTTCTGAATTACCTTTTGGAATTATTAATTATTACCTTTTGATAAGAGGTGATTTGTTACCACTTATTTTTACTGAAAATAATATTAATAAAATGTAACATATTAATATTTAATATTAACATTAAATAATGAAATTCGATATTCATCATATTGGTAGTTATATATTAACACCACCTGAGTTGACAGTTGGTGGCATCAACGGTAAAAATGCATTCCGGGGAGGTTGGCGGCCATTTTGGCAGCACTTCTCTTCAGCCTTTTTACCATTGCTGCCACCAACTGTCAACTCAGGTGGTGTTAATATATAACTACCAATATGATGAATATCGAATTTCATTATTTAATGTTAATATTAAATATTAATATGTTACATTTTATTAATATTATTTTCAGTAAAAATAAGTGGTAACAAATCACCTCTTATCAAAAGGTAATAATTAATAATTCCAAAAGGTAATTAATAATATCAGAAGATTAATCAAAAGTAATAATTAATTAATAATAAATAATAAATGGTGATGGCTAATTTTCACCAAGATGAATAATTAATATAATTACAATTGTCCTGGTGCAAAATAACTTTTTTCTTTGCCAAATGTGGTCGTTTTTGTCCAAATCCTCATTAAATCGACCCAGTAATATTCGCCATTGATTGTTTTACCTTTTTGAAGGTAGTCAATGTGGATTATACCATGTGCATCCCAAAAAACGGTCACCATGACTTTATTGGCTGACAAACCCACCTTGGCCTTCTTTGGTGCCGATTCACCTCGAGAAACCCACTATTTTGACTGCTGTTTGGTTTCTGGTGTGTTGTGGTGGATCTACATTTCGTCCATGGTTATGAAACAGTGCAAAAACTCATTCATATTTTGGTTGAACAACGGCAAACACTCCTGTGAAATTGTCACACGATCGCGTTTGTGCTTGATTGTGAGCAAACGTTGCACCCACCTTGCGGAAATCTTTCTCATACCCAAGTGATCATTTAAAATTGAAACCACTGAGCCATGTGAGATGCCTATGGCTTCCACAATCTCTCGCACTTTCAATCTCCCATCGGCCAACACCATATCGTGAATGTTTTCCATTGTTTCGGGTGTAGAGGCCTCAACTGGGCATCCAGAAAATTTGGCATCTTCCGTGCTTGTATGGCCACATTGAAATTCAGTAAACCACTTTTTTACCATTGAAATTGATGGTGCAGAGCCTTGGTTTAAGTGATGGTTTTCTTCCGCAAAAAATAATGCTTAATTAACACACAAAATTCACTTTTTTCCATTTTTTCCTCAAATCACGCGGAAGTCTGTTATCAATGACTGTCAAACACAAACTAAATGACGCAGCTTGTTCAAATTTTGACAGGAGTCAACTGACAGATGCATGTTGACAGGAGCATTGTTGCCCTTTCAGTTAAGAGTTGGGAAATTCAAAAAGTCACGGACTTATTGACCCGCCCTCGTATTTCTCCTGCTTTTATTAAAAGCCTGTAAAATTTGCTTTATAAACATGAAGCTATTATTACCAGTATGGCTGGAATAATCTTTTATCAATTTTGTCATGAGACAAGTAAAAAATCTGAAATATTGCCTTCTTGCATTATAGATGCAGGTGCAGATGATGATGATGTGCCAGCACAGTACTTGATGCTTTAATAGAACAAGAAAATAGTTCCCCTATCTACAGGGTTACAATCTAATTTAGACATGAAACAAAAGGCAAAGGTAGATAATTGAGTCCAATAGGTACTGCCTTCTTCTCTCCTTCTGAGGTCATGGCAGCAGAAATTGAAATGGATGGAGGATTTTTAATCTGCTTCTGGTACATAACATAATGGTTCTTGACTTCCTCTGAGTCTAGAACAATTACAGTTGGGATATGGGAAACACTTTCATTGGCTTCTTGGCCTAGGCATGATAGATCTATTTTTGCTTTCTTCTGTCCCTCTGAGGCCTGGGCAGTCACATTAGCTTCTTCTAACTTACTAAGGAAGGAGCTGTACAGTCAAGGGGACTCGGAATTCAGTGGCATCCAGAAGTGAAACACTGAATATGTGTCAACACTAAACTCACTTATCTTTTCATTCCAATCCAGGTATGTCACTGATGCCTATGGTGCCATGTGTTGCACCAAACTCACAGAGGACTAACACTTCTTGACCATTCAAAAATGATCTTTGCTTAAATTGATGCCTTCAGCTGTTGATGAAAATTCTCCATGGGAATAAATTTTAACATCTTTCTTCACAATAATTTTACAAATTATGTTGTTTGCCAGTGAGACTCTAATGCAGTGGAATGGTTTTTCTTGATTTTCAGAACTTGAAACTCCAAAGAAGCCTCAAGATTCAGAAAGCGAGGTCAAGGTAACACCGGTCCCACATGTAAGTAAAACCGATACACCACAAGAAATACTTCCATACCTATATTGGTCAAAATGAACGCAGGTAAAGCGTAAAGATACCTTACAGTTTTAGGTGAGCTTTGTTGCTGGGCTTTCAATTCATTCATTTGTTTATTTGTGCAATTGTGACTTTTAGTTTGTTTTTTTTATTTAAAAAATGACTGCATGTTTTTAATGACTGGAGATGTATCCATTTTAGTTCAGCAAACCTGAGGAAAGGTTTTATTGAAATTTCTTCCTGAAAAATGCACATAGGAAGTCCAGTATTTTTTTTAAAAAGTGGTCTAGGACATGAATTGCAATGGAAAAGCTGGTGGCCATGGCTCTGGTATCAAATACTTAGTGGCATGCTCTGTTTCTCCATCTCCATCATAATACCAGAATAAGCAACATCCTTGTAGAGCAAAGAAGGGGATACAATAGCTGTATGAAGGAAATGGTCCATGCTGTTTTCAAACCAAACAGCCTACTGAATCCTTTCCTTTCACCTCTTTGTGAAAAGAAGAGGGGGAAGAAAAGTCTTTGCATTCATCCACTCTGCAAGCACAAGGTTTGAACTTTCCTTCTGCATTATGTACTCTGTTCTGCATTCAGAACTGCAAGAAGAGCCTTACTGAGCTGTGGGCTTATATTATCAGCTAATGTGATGAAGCAGAATGTGTTGACTTATCCTGGTGACTAACGTGGTCCCACTAATGGGTTCAGCTGAAGAAAAGGGCCGTTCTTGTCCAGATCCCCTACTGGTGCAATTTGCTCTGTAGGCTTTGCTGGGATTTAAATTGCTTTTCTCTCCTTGCTTGCTCTTTGGGAATTGACAGAACAGATAGGGAGGAGAAGCCATCTATTACTACATGAAGGGCTAAAGGGGACACAGGGAGGCTAACAGCTGTGGTTCATTGCCATTCTCATCCATGTGACAGCAGGGCCCCTCCAAAACTCCCAATTACATTTGCATCTGAGTGAAGACTTCTCAGTGTCTTCACTTAAAGGCTGTGTTTTTCCTCTGGCTGTGTAATGCTCTGAACCCTGTGAATTCTGTGCTCATAACTGGAAAATTGTTGGCACAAAATTCAGGATCTTATAGGCTTACGTATGTTGACATAAAGGCTGGACATAGCTATGAGAAAAGAGTATATTGTGGTTTGAAACTGCTCAGAATACACTTTGTGCTGTTTTATTTCATTTGGGAACTTTCATACCAGACCGTTCTAGCAATAGGATGCTACTTTAATTGCCATGTCAACATCCTATGAAATGTTGCAATCCAGGGCAGGATCCCCTCTGACTCTCAACATCATACAGTTGAGTTAAAAATAGCAAGTAGTTTATTGAAAATAAGTAAAAACCACAGCAAAAAGGTAAATCCAATAGATTTGGAAGTAAAAAAGAGCAATGAATCCACAAAGAAAGAGTCCCAGAAAATACAATGAACCAGAGGCAAAAAACAACAGCAAAGGTATTTAAACAGGAATTAATGAAATAACAAGGTCCAGGAACATAGCATAGAGAACTTTCCGTAGAATCCAACGATGCTTTATTTGAAGCTAAGGTCTGTACTTGGCACTATATATCTACTTTGTTTCCCAAACAGCAAGAAATTGATTTTTTTCTTAGTTTTGGTTTTTCTACTAGCATCTGTCGTAATCTGGCTGAGCTCCATGGATTCTCATTTGTTTGTCTCTGCTGTCTGAAAGCTCTTATTCAAGGCCTCATTAAATTCTACACCTGGAGATAACTGACCCTGTGACTGTAGCTCAGAACTTCTCCCAGGCTCAAGACCTTGAGATTCCCTTTGCAGCAACACAGGCCTGTCCAAGCCATCAACTGAACTACATTCAGGCCCCACATCCTTAAAACTAGGCCCAGGAGAGAGACCATCATCCTCATTCCCATCACATTCCCTTCAGGAACATCTACATCAGTGGTTCTCAACCTGGGGTCCCCAGATGTTTTTGGCCTACAACTCCCAGAAATCCCAGCCAGTTTACAAGCTGTTAGGATTTCTGGGAGTTGAAGGCCAAAAACATCTGGGGACCCCAGGTTGAGAACCACTGATCTACATGAACAGCATCCCCATTCCCATCACGGGAATCAACTTGAACATGAACATCATTGTCATTCCCATCAATCACAGGCTGAACAGGTTGACATACAACATGAAATCATTTTCAAACTCCTAAGCTGATCGTGGAGTTTTCTGGGCAAGAATTATTCAGAAGAGGTTCACCACTGCATAAACTGATGAACCGTACCTCTCAATAGGAATTATATAGAAAGGATTATTGTTATCCAATAAAACTAAGAAGCAGAGACACATGGCACATCCAAAACTTATTTATTTATTTACATCATTTATATTCTGCCCTTCTCACCCTGAAGGGGACTCAGAGCGGATCACAGAACACTTACATGGAAAACATCCATGCCGTTAAACAGGACAGACAACAGATAGAGGGTTTTTTTCTCAACTTTGGCCTCTTGGAGGCTGTGCTCAACTCTGGCAACAGGGGGATGCTGTCACTTCATCCTCTATGATGAAGAGCCTTGATCACATACTTCCTCCTTCCTTTGGTCACAGGCATTTTTCTGGTATTTCCTTTATGGTGCCGTAAAATACCTCCCTTCTTAAGTGGTGCCTAATTTCTCTACTCACAACTCACAGCTGTTTTCGAACTGCTTAGGTGAACAGTAAGCTGGACTGAAGGTCAGGTATTCACCCTGACTTGGACTTCAAACTGGCAACAAGGGATGGACACCACTATATCTCCTGTGGCGGTGTCACACAGTGAAAATGGCCAAAGAGATGTATGGGTAGATTAGTCTGTCTCTTAAGAACAGTCCTTCTAGAGAAATGTAGGTTACAGCCCTGCAGCACTTCTCCAGGGGAGATCAAGTTGTACGCAAAAATTTACTTTTCCAAGGTCTGTTTCACAGGCCTTCTTGAAATCAACTTTTCATATTAAGGGAGATGAAGATTTCCTTCAAATCAAGGAAATATTGCAGAGCATGACCTATTGTCTATTCTGGGAAAACTATGCACTTAGATATCTTAACTGCATGCAAAGATGGAAGAAATACACACAGATAACGGCCATCAAACACCGCCCCTCACCTCAAGATGTGTTCATTCACCTTTCTTTGATGAGCATGCTGTTTCTCAGGCACCTAAATACATTAGCATTGTCACTAGCTAGGACTGAGTATGGCTATTAGGGGTGTGGGACTCAGCAAAAAAGTGTGCAGTTTTTGGTCCCATTTTTGTCTGCCCCCTCCTCCTCCCATTTACCGGGAAATTCCTGAAATCGGGAGGGGGGTTCCATTTTTGTGCCAGTAAGATTTGGTCCATTGGTGCCAATGGGAAAACTTTAGAGGGTTATTTCTCTGTCATGTTTAGACCTATCAGCATGAAATGTGCCTCTATTGTAGGTCACATTTACAACTGCAAGCCTGCCAAGTTTCAGAATGCTTCATCAATCCACTACCTTTTTTTAAGAAGCAATGCTTTTGGGTTGGAAAAATTAGCCGTTTACAAGAAAAGTTGCCCAGGAGATGCTCAGTCATCAAGGAGGCTCTTTCTGTATCCCAGTTTTTGTGGAACTTACAGAAGCCTATGACACAGTGCAATATAAAATGATGCATTAAGTCTACCATATTACCTGGGACTATGATTTTACAAAAACTGTCCAGACCCTCCTAGAAAACCACAGCTTCTATGTGGCATCTCAAGGCAGGAAAAGTAGATGGAGAAGGCAAAAGAATGGGATACCCCAAGGTAGCATTCTTTCACCAACCTTGTTTAACATATTTACTAATGAACAGCCACAGCCTCCACTCACAAAGAGCTTTATATATGCTGATGGCCTTGGTCTAACAACACAAGCCACATACTTTGAAAAACTTGAAAACCAACACACTAATGCCTTGAAAGATCCCTCCAGCTACTACAAAGAGAACCACCTGAAGCCAAACCCTGCCAAGACAAAACCATGAAGCCAACAGAAAAATGAAAATTACCCAGGAAGGCCAAGAGCTTGAACACTGTTTCCATCCTAAATATCTCTGTGTCACCTTAGATCAAACACTAACATTTAGGAAACACTGTATGAACACCAATCACAAAGTAGCTGCATGCAATGACATCCTGCAGAAACTTACTAGCAGTGCAGACCCAAAATTAATAAGAAAATCAGTTCTGGTCTTGTCTTGCTGAATATGCCTGCCCTGTCTGGCACAAGTCTGTCTATGTGAAGCAGGTGAAGATACAACTGAATGAAACATGCAGAATAATCTCAGGATGTCTTAAACCTACACCTGTTGATAAACTCTACAAGCTAGCTGGCATTGTTCAGATGACCCACCAATTTTAATGACTTTTAAAAAACAATTTTAGAAACAATTTATAAGGAAATGACAAAAGGCTATAGGGAATCACTCCCCCCAACTTTTAAACTTTTCCTTCTTTTTCTCTCTTCTTTGGCTCCAAACACTTCCTCTCTCAAAATCTTCCCTTCTCCCTTGCCTTATTCCATTTTCTAAACTCCCTTCCTCTGGCTCCAAACCCTTTCTTCCACTCCACACCCAACAGCAACAAGCAACAGCAGCAACAACGGTCCAAACCTCCCCTCTCCCTTCCCTGGCTGCCAATGAGCCTTCCAGCCATGTGCTTGGGTTTATATACAGCAATGGCTGCCAGACGCTGCAAACCCCTCTGTGATGAATAGATTCGATCCGAAAACTATGACAGAGTCGACTATTCTGACTGCTGCCACCAATTTATGAGGAGGCTCAAACTTTGTGAGGCTCTGAATTCGAACCTGTGTTTTAAGTGTGGAGAGAATGTGAGGATTTGAACTCAGGGCTGTGACAGGGCAGAATGTCCTACCAATGCCACCACAATATGTAAGGACTCTTTTACTTTTCACTTGCTGCCAATTCTTTGCCGCTACACCACCATATAATTTACTGTGCTTGGCTACCCACTAGGAGAGGGTTGTTTTTAAGGCTTGTGGGAGAAAGAATCATTAGAAGAGATGTTTTTATCAAAGAACTATGAATTTTATTCAAACAGAGGTTTAAGCGTAGAGGTTTCAGAGTTCAAGAGCTTAGGTGGTTACAATATCTACTCAGAGGCACTTTTCTTAAGGTTACAATATACTAACTATGGAGATACAGTCTGCTACTATCACTGCTCTCCTAGAACCAATAACTCAGCAGTTTTCTACACTCTGCTGGTCCTTAAATCAAACTGCTTCCCTAGCAGTTAAACACAGCTGCACTGTTACTCTCTCCACACACCCTTCTGCTTTCGCAATTAACCACCAACTGACATAGTTTGAATCTCAAGATTCCAGAGCCACTTACAGGCTCTGCCTCCTGTTTCCACAGTAACGGAAACTCCCTGGAGGATATATTGAGCATAGTGATCAGATCATGATATGAATACACATAACAGTTTAAATAATGTACCAGTAAGGCCTTCTCGTGGACCAACCTGAGCATTTGGGCTACATGCTTGCCACTTAGTATCTAAAAATGTGGAAGGACATTTTATGTAATAGCAGTTCTGGGTATCTCTCAAAGATACAGTGGTTCTGGGTATTCATTTTTAAAGAAACAGCACTGAAGGGGTAACATTTCATTTCAGTAGCATAGGAAACAAATAGCAAAACTTGACTTGCTCCTGTGCTTTTAACAGGAGCTTCATCCGAAGATATGATCTAATATCTGCACTGAATAAGTCTTCACTAGCTGATTTCAGTAGCTCTTATAGTTGCAGAATTGGATGGCTTTATTCTCCCATCCCCAAATGGCAGCCCCAATATAGACTAAGACTGCCACTGTGTAAATGAGACTATCTCCTTTCCTACTGTCCAGTTTTACTCTAAGAGTTGGGAAATAGTCCCACAACTGTCCCTCAAAAAAATAAAGGAGGGGAGGAGGGACTTATTTAAGCAATATGTTGACATAAGGTGGGAGGAAAACGACTGAAATTAAATAACAGAAAGTCCAAGCTAAAAATATTTCAGTATGCAAGAAATACAATGTCACATATTGGTCTTTATGCCCATAGGCAGAGTATTTTTCAGTAGTTTGGCTGTCCCCTGCCTTTTCCTTAAAAGATTCCAGTACATATTACTTATCATTAGATGCTGGCTTTCAGTTTTCACCTCTGAGACCTGTCTGGGCCTGGCTATCAGTTTGTGAAATGTAGCTGATATGCCACCCATCAAAATGCTTTTTCAAACGATAATGTTAAATGGTTCTTTAATGCATCCCTGGGTGATATTAAAAAGAGAGGGGGAAACTGACAAACTAGCCTCCCTCTTTCGTGGTAGCAAAGACAGATTAAAAATAAAACCACCCTGATAAGGAACTGGAAACAGAGAACAGAAAAACTTCTGACTTTCTACTTTATCAAGATCATGACCCACGTGTCGCAATGAAGCTATCACTGAATTGACTGGGCTTGTAAAGTAACCAATTTGATGACCATAAAATAATACCACAGAGGCCAGTTTTTCATGTCAGCTGCCATTAGAAATAAAGGTACCAAAGAAAGAAAAGTTTAAGTAGCATAGTGGTGAATCCAAGGCCAAAGTTTCAATGCATGACAGATGGGGAAAAGCCAGAAATCTGATTGGCCTCAGTTGTCCACCGTACACTTCTAAGCATCTTCTGTTTCTCAGCATCAATGTATTCCACCAACCTAATTCTAATTAAATGGTGGAATATTATGGAGGAAAGAATATTGGCTAAAACAGGAAGTCATGCATTCAGTACTGCACTTTATTAGTGATTTTTTTTTTACAGTCATCATTGTGGATGGGTACAAAGTATAGTCTTCCAAAGGCTGTTCCTGGAACTTGTCATCCAACAATATCTGGAAAATGACATTTTGCCTACCAAGAGATAGAAGCATTTTAATTACATTGCTCAAGACCAAGAGAATCTCATTTTTGATGTTCAGGAATAATTCTGTTTTCTTAGCTCTCTGTTCAGGGAGGATCTTTCCTATGTGATTAGTCAGTAAAATGCAGAGAGACTCACACACAGACCAGGTTCATCAAATTGGTTTTATGAAGAATGTCAGAAGAAAAAAGAGGCTTTAAAATTATTATATGGCCTACAGACAAGACAGGTGAGGGCCATTTGCAATGAACTATTACCAGCAAAAGAAAGAATACAAGGCCCTACTGATTTATTTTTTAAAAAACCACACAAAGCAGACTAAATGAGTAAATGCTAGGTCCACCCTGCTTGAAGCATCACAGAAGAACAATTCTAGACTTTTCTGGCACCTTATCTCAGGTGCTCTTAGCTCCCACCCCACTGCAATCAGTCACCAGATACCATCCATGATTAGAGGCATCTTCTTTGATAATAACTCCACCAGTACACAATACACAACCCCCCCCCCCCCGAGTTATCACTCACAGAGACCCCAATTTGGAGTGAGATTACATCAGATCGGATAACGGAGCTCATCTCACCACTTAAAAAAGGCAAAGCCCCAGGAAATGACTTCATACCAACATAATTTATAAAATCAACAACACAGTGGTGGGCCCCACTATTAGCTGCCTTTTTCACCCAAATAACCAACTCAGGCAAAATTCCAGGTAGCTGGAAACATGCAATTGTAGTTCCAATAAATAAGAAAGGCCGGAGACTATAGAGCAGGGGTGCCCACACTTTTTCATCATGCGAGCTACTATATGAACAATCAAGTTGAAAAGATCACCTGTTGTGCTCCTACTGCAGCCTCCTGTCCGTGCAGGGCTTCTTTCTTGCCTGCCCACGAACTCGCTGCCGCACGCACCTGGGAAGGGGATCCTCCTTGCCTGCGCGCACTCTCCCTCTTAACGTCTTCATTGCCTTCCTGCTGCGTGCTTTCGCGAAGCAGGAAGTCCCCATCCTGCCCTGCTTCTTGCGTGCACAACAGGCCCCTCCCACGCACGCAGCAGGAGGGTATTTATAGGCGCACCCGCCAGTGCACCGGCCGGATATGGCTTCGGTGGCGGCTCGGAAGGCGCAGGGCTGGAAAGAGGGGCCGCCTGGCTGCTGCCTGGGCTGGGAAACTCAACTGAGAAAGGGACCCACATGAGGCTGGAGCCTCCCCACGGCAGCCTCCTCCCCTCCCTCCTCCCTCGAGGCTTCCTTACCTGGGCAGGAGAAGGAAGAGTGGAAGAGGTGTTTCCCCAAAGTGACAGATGCAGCGGGGGGGGGGGCACCCTTCCTTTCGAGGGTGTCACTCAGAAAGGACGCCCAAGTGGACGGCTGGCAGGAAGGAGGACCCCTCCCACTGGTGGCAGTCTATGCCCACGGGGGAGGGAGAGAGAGAGGGTGTCTCTTCCTAGTCAGCTCTGAAGAGACACCCTCTCCCCCCCCCCTGTGGGCCCTCGCCGCTTTTCTCCGAGGGCGAGGGAGGGCAAGGCGGAGAAAGGCGGCGAGGGCAGAAGCAGCAGCAGCAAGCGGAGTCTCCATTCCCGCAGCCCCCTCCTCCTTGGGTTTAGCCCCAGGAACACGGTGGAGCCCTCCCTCCTCACCCCCAACCAAGGAAAGAAAGCAGCCCCACACAGCTCGCTCACCCAGGTTTCGGCTTGGAATGGGAGTCCCAAGGGCAGCAGCAGGGTTTGCGGTGGGGCTTGCTTGGCTTTGCCCCCCTTTGCCCCCCTTTGCCTGGCCTCCTTCGCCTCTTTCTCTCTCTCTCTCTCTCTCTCTCTCTCTCTCTCTCTCTCTCTCTCTCCCTCTCTCCTTCCAGCGCCCACCTGCCTGCCTGCCAAAAGGATCATAAAACGTTCTCCGGATTTCTTTCTTCTCTCCTTGGCTCTCTCTCTCTCTCTCTCTCTCACACACACACACATTCCCTCCATCCCATGCACAGCCTCGCATCCTATCTGTGCGCGTGCCTTCGTCTTGCTCCCCCCCCCCCAGCAGCAACCATGTCACCACACTGTGCGTGGCAAGACGAGCGCCAGGGCCCGCCCACTAAAGCCTCATTTTGGCAAAAGAAGCCCCGCAAAGGCGGCTGTGGGAGTGCACGTGTGTGCGCATGGCAGGAGCGCGCCATTGGGCTGGTGAGGCCCAAAGATCACCTGGAAGAGGGCCGAAGATCACCTAGGTGCTCCTGATCACCATAATGAGCACCCCTGCTATAGAGCGATCAGTCTGTTTTCCATTCCAGGCAAACTCTACACAAGATTTCGCTGTATGAAACTGACAAAGGATATTGAGGAAAATAAAAAAAAATTCAGATGCCCAGAGAGCCTTTAGGAAAAACTCATCCACAATGGACCATAGCTTAGTTCTCTCGCATCTAGCACAAAAATATAAAACCCAGAAAGGTAAATTTTTCATAGCCTTCATGGATTTAAAAGCTGTGTTTGATTCAATCTCCAGACCCAAACTATGGGCCAAATTAGATAAGTACCTAATTGATAAAAGACTGCTCTTTCTCATTAAAGAACTTTACAGAGATAATAGCTTACAGGTTAGATGTGGCCCCCATGGCCAAATTTCAGGGCCAGTACAAATGACCAGAGAGGTACGTCAGGGCTGTATCTTAGCTCCTACTCTGTTTAACTTATTTCTGAATGATCTTGAGGAGGTCATGATGGACCTACTAGGGTGTAGACTCTGAAAATGAACCTGTGGTTAAAAACAATGGTTTTCAAACTGGGAATAGGTTTACTGTATCACCTCTCTCATGAAGCCTCCAAACCCTATGGGCGTGGAGGACTGAATGAAAAGCAGCCTCAATTGGATTATCAGCACCCCTTCTGCTCTGTTTGGGTTTCAAAATGATGCAAGAATCCCTGAAGCAAAGGCTGCGGGACATAGCTCTGGGAGAGCTTAGAGCTCACTCAAATTCACTATGCTCCCCCAGAGTTTTAAATTTACCATACAGGGAGCCATTTAAGTCTTGCAAATACCTAAAAAGTCTTACAGTGTTTAAGTATAGCAGACTTTTTACAAATGCAAGATTAAATGTATTTGCCTTAGAGTTGATAAGAGGCAGACCGTCTGGAATTTCTTACGCCCAAAGACTATGCCCCCATGGAGGAAATGAAATACAAACAATAGAACCCATTTTATTGCAGTGCCACTGCTACACAGTGCAATGTATCCAGCTTTTATATCCAGTCCTGTCCTGCATGACCAGCCATCCCCCGCAGAGGATTGTTAGATATCTTTTAGAGCAATGTTTCCCAACCGCTGTGATGCGGCACAGTATTGCAGCACAGTAGTGTGCCACGACGGACCTCCTGCTGTGCCATGATAAAAGCTCACTGCCTCCCTTCCTTCTCCCCTCCTCCTGCCGAACTCCTGCTGCTTGGGGGAGGAGGAGGAAGGGCCGGGCGGCAGCGAAGAAAAAGAAGGGGCCAGGGCGCCGCCTCCTTCGGCTGTTTCCCCAGCCAGCTTCCAATCTGCCATTACTCCCGCCATGACTCTCGCCCCTCACTCGCTGAAGCCGCGCGGAGGAGGAGCCTCGCCCACTGAAGCCCGTCCACCACTCATGCTCCTCCTCCACGTGGTTTTAGCAAGTGAGGGGCAGGAGTCATGGCGGAGAGCGGCGCTGGGGACGAAGGCCATGACTCCTGCCCTTCGCTTGCACTGCCCCCTCAAGGCTGGAGGGGGCTCTGCCTGGCTCCGCCCCCTCCCTCCGGCTTCAGCTCTCCCACAGCTTTTCCAGCATTGAGGGGACAGTGCCAAGCCAGCATTGTGCTGGCTCTGCCACCGCTGGCTTGACACTGTCCCTTCAAGACTGGAGAAGCTGTGAGAGAGCTGAAGCTGGATGGAGGGGGCGGGGCATGGCATGGCCTGGCTCTTCCCCCTCCCCCGGCTTCAGCACTCCCAGCAGCTGCTCCCAGCAGGCACCCATCCCCCAGCCATTCTTTACTCTGTTAGAGTGTCATTTTGTGTCATTTTGATTGGTGGTGTGCCCCCGGATTTTTTTAATGTTAAAAGTGTGCCACAGCTCAAAAAAGGTTGGGAAACACTGTTTTAGAGGACAAGTGCCACAATGTGTCACTCAAAGTGGCAAAATTCCTTGCAGTGGCAACAAGGAACAGAAAGCAAATAACCTCCAATAGGTGTATTACCTGAAACCATGTAGATATATTTTGTACAACGGACTTCTCCTGAGATGGGAGAATTTATAATGACAGTTGGTTTTACTGATGGGCCTATAAACTGTAATAAAATAATTGTTGTTGTTTTCTTAGCAATCAATCATTGCTCATAAAAATTATTTATCTACAAACTAGGAAATATACAAATTCAACAAGAACTAGATTCTCTTATATGTCAGCAAAAATGTTAGCTAGGAATTTGTTGCCTACCTTCAAGGCATTTCTGATTTGGTCTGAGGCTGAGAGAGTGTGACATCCTTAAAGTCACTCAATGGGCTTCTGTGGTCAAGCAGGAATTTAAACCCTCATCTCCAGAGTCATAGTCTAGCACTCAATCTATTAAAGCATTCTGGTTTTTCTACTTACCGTAAGTACCTAGACTGGCTTTTTCTATGCATTAATTTTGAATTTTGAATTGCCTTCAAAAACTGTGATGTTATGAAAACTATTCAGACACATCATGGAATCATAGTTGGAAAAGATCATAAGAGCCATCAAGTCTTACTCCCTGCATGGAGGAACACACAATCAAAGCATTCCCGACAAATGGCTATCCAGTAATAGCAATAATAATAATAATAACAACAACAAAAACTTTATTTTTATACCCCACCTCAATCTCCCTGAAGGGACTCTGGGTGGCTTACATGGAGCCAAGCCCAAATAACAGAGTTAAAACATACTGTAGCACATTAGAGTTTATCACAACAATTTAAAACAACATAATACAAATATAAAACAAGCATCAAAACCAATAGCAATAACATAATTCAAGCCTCTATATTGGTGGGTGGTCTGGTGCACAACAGATTGGAGGATAGGGCCAATGAATAAAGTGCATAGGGCGTGTGAGATCCCATCACACCTGAGGCAGCATATTTCACTGCTGAACAGCTCTTCCCATCAGCACATTCTCCCTAAGAGCATTTTAGGACACATTTCACCAACTGTATAAATTTCTAATTTGCCGTAGCTACACAAAAGGTATGCCATACCTATATTTATACTATACTACACAAAGATCTTTTGCTTCAATGGACCCTACAACCATGTGGCCACAATATGCCAAAAAGATAGGTATTAATTAATAGTTTAAAAGAAAAAGGTAGAAGCATACTGTCTCTGCATTCTATCTGTCTGGTACATAAATGCTTCTGAGTGTCTGCGGAGGTGGCCTACAGGCACTGCTATACCTGTTGTGGTGTCCTGCTGGAGTGTGGTCCATTGGCATTGCTGGGACATTGACTCACCTTCTGTGCCACTATCACCCCAGCCAGTCACAGAGCTCTGTGGGAGTTCCTGGGCATCTTGGGCGCCCATTCTGACACCAGTAGAGGCTCCCATGTGATAACGAAGAAGGAGCGTGTGACAGGGGCACAATTCATCCCCCTTTCCTTGCACTGATAAATGCAGGAAAAAGGTGGTAGCAGCAGTGTCCCTTCTGGATAGGGAGCCAGTCCAAATTGGACCTGATCCAGCTGTCTACACTGACTCAATGCCACAGCAAACTCTGGAACATCCTCTGACTTCACCTGAAGTGGACTAAAGCTGGTTTAACCCCAGATAACTTGCAATACTCACCAGAACTCAAGTATTTTGAAGATAACGTGGAGTCAATTCACAGTACATCTTGATTTTCATATCCTAAGCTCAGAGAAGCTGCCAACCAAACTGAAATAAAGTTCTTTACATGGCCTCTGAACGCCATTTTTGCAACACTTTCATGATAGACCTGTTGATACAGGATCTCTTCCAAACATGAGGGGTTGCATGCATTGACTCAAGAGAACTGTTGAGTGAACTGGTTGACTTTTAAATGCACTGTAACTTGAGCCAGAAGACTAGTTTGTAGGCATGATAACAAATCGAAAAATGGCGATTCTAAAATCAAATGGGGGGGGATTTTTTTTGATTAGTATATCAAAGACTTACAAAAAAATTCCCAAAATTTTCGGAAATGTAACTTAAGTACTAACGAAATTCGTTAGAAATTCGTATGCCAGAGCATGCGCTTTCCAGATGGTTTTGGCCTACAACTCCCAGAAATCCTAACAGCTGGTAAATTGGCTGGGATTTCTGGGAGTTGTAGGCCAAAACTTGAATAAACCACACTGAATTCTAGATGGGACTCTCCAAATAGGAAGGAGGGAGGGAAGGAGGGAGGGAGGGAGGGAGGGGGGGTTTTCTATTCTTGGAAGCAGCAAAAGAAAAGGAGGAGGAGCCCCCTCGCTCCTCGCTGCCTCTCTCTCACCCCGATCCTGAGGGAGCGAGGGCCCAAGTTTGCCCAGGCTGAGAGGAAAAGGAAGAGGCCTGAGGTTGTGAGGAATGGTGGGAGTTGAAGTCCAAAACACGTACCTGGAGGGCTGAAGCTGGTCCCTGCGATGGGGCAAGGCAGAGCAACGGGGAAGAGAAGCATCTGAGAGAGCGCCGGGAGAGAGAGGAGAAGCGCGCGTGTGTGTGAAGCAGGCCCCTGCAATGGGGCATGCATGGCAGCAGAGCAACGGGGAAGAGAAGGAGGGGGGGAAGCCTGGAGAGAGAGGAGAAGCGTGCGCGCGTGTGTGTGTGTGAATCAGGCCCCTGCGATGGGGCATGCATGGCAGCAGAGCAACGGGGAAGAGAAGGAGGGGGGAAGCCTGGAGAGAGAGGAGAAGCGTGCGCGTGTGTGTGTGTGAATCAGGCCCCTGCGATGGGGCATGCATGGCAGCAGAGCACCGGGGAAGAGAAGGAGGGGGGGGGGAAGCCTGGAGAGAGAGGAGAAGCGTGCGCGCGTGTGTGTGTGTGAATCAGGCCCCTGCGATGGGGCATGCATGGCAGCAGAGCAACGGGGAAGAGAAGGAGGGGGAAGCCTGGAGAGAGAGGAGAAGCGTCTTGTGTATACGCAAGGTGTGTGTGTGTGAATTACTTTCCAGAATGCATTGCCTGGGGAGAAGACAGGGAGAAGTGAGTAGTACAATAATTAATTAATTAATAATTAAGAATTTCTAACGATCCTAACGCAAATTGTTGGCCTCACGGACCGTAAAAGGAAGTCTACTTCCTGGTTCGGGGCAGCGATCCGTAAAACAACAAAAGTCCCATTAATTACGGATTTCTAACGAATCAATTAGATTTCCGTTTCAATTTTAGCATGCCTACTAGTTTGCACTATTTTTATTGTAAAGATGGAAAGACACTAAAAAACAAAGATGGGGGGCAACTTTAGTTCACATTCCATCAATTCTTTTGCTCTGCAATGACAGCGGCTGCTGGCTTAGCAACAAAAGAAAGCCAGGGCCATAATTCAGCCCAATTTTAAGTGTGCCGGAAGTTTCACATTCTATTTCTATTTCTTGTTTCCTTTTTTCCCCTCCCTGATGGATGATATTTGCTGCGAGTAGATTGCATTTTTAAATGAAATATGACAGAAGGTGGGCGAATTCTTTGGTTTCTGACACCTTCCACTGCATTTCCGTGACTTGGTAAATGTTTCTACAAAGTTCCAAATTGAAACATATTTTTTAAAAAGTTGAATTTACAGTTCAAGTCCATAGTAGCATTTTTCGCCTAAAAGCTTAAATTGCTATTTTGTCTCCTTTCCCTTTGGAGTCTAATGCTGATCTTTGCAAGTTTCACAAGGCTTTATATCAACATGGCAGATTCATATTACTGGTGTGTGGTCTGTAGAACAGTCTAGGCTGCTGATTTCCACACAAAACTGCTGTTATACAAATAACCGACATTTAGATGAACAGTTAGCCTTATCTGTGGCAAGTACAATAAATATTGATTCCTACTACCTTAATTCTGAAACAATCAGGACTAAAGGCAGAACAATAGGGCTTTGGTATAGGATGGCATAAATGCCCTTTGTGCCACTCAGTGGTATAGTCATAAATAGTGAAGTGTAGGGTGCTTTTCATGGCATTCTCCATGAATCCCTAGAGAATGGAAAAAACACTGGCAGCTATAGTGATCCATGTTATATATCTCCCAAATTCAAATTATTAGGATCAGCTGACATTCACAGAACAATGAGACAGTAAAGGATAGTATAGTGGCCAGCATGCTAGATTTGAAACCGCTTTAACTGCCATGGCTCAGTGCTATAGCATCCTGGGATTTGTAATTTGTTGGAGCACCAGTATTATGAACATTGTGAAACTATACGTTTGATGATTCCATAACATTGAGCCATGGCAGATAAAGTAGTATCAAAATTCATGAATTCTAATGTGGAATCACTTGGTGACTCCCAGCCAGTCTGTCTTTGAGATAGTTCACCAAAGATCTCAATCTAAATCTATCCTCAAATACACCAAAGTTATAGCATTGTAAATACTGATGCTGCAGTTGAGAAATGTATCTTCTTGGTTTGAGTCTATCTGGAGTGTGGTCTCCCTTTTTCCCCCTACTGCCTGTGCCTATACCTTTTCAAGCATGATTGTCTGTTTTAGTTAGTCATGTTATAATATGTCCAAAGTTTAATACTCTTGGCTTCAAGGGACAGTTTAGGCATAACTTGCTCTAGGACCCATTTATTTGTTATTTTAGCTATCCACAGTATCCATAGAACCCATCATCTTGTGTCCCGCATCACCCGCTTTCCCTCTCACCTTATCTCATGGGGGGAAGCATTGCCACTTGGCTTCCCCATTGTTTCCTATGCAATACAGGAAGCTTCCTGTGTTGCTACCGCTGCCTCCTGTGACACTTCCACTTCACTTGAAGTATGAAGCCATGTCAGAAGTAAATCAATGTTGTGTGATGGGAGCCAACGGAAGTGTTGTAGGATGAGCAATTTTGCCAGTTTGATTTGGTCAACATAGTTAAGTATAGCTCTTTCACAGCAAGAACCATATTTGGCAAATCTTGAGCTCCCATCCAGTTAAGCATAGGAGGAGTAAAGTGTCCACCTAGGAAAATAGAGAATGCTTCAAAGCACACCTTTAGTTTCCTGGCAATTTAAATTCCCAGGGAATCCACTCAAACAACCAACACAATATGCATATATTCCTATCATTTATGCAAACATTTAGCCTAGATAGATGAAACTTGGCAGAAAAATGAGAATTATATTGGGGGCGGGCTAATAACATCATCTGTAAGATTAAAAAAACCACAAACTATACACATTTCAGCTACCTAGCAGATACTGGTATTTCATGTATTAATCCTCTTTATTTGTAATACTATACATACTTACTAGGAAACTCAGTGGAACCTACTTCAAGAAAATACCAATAGTATTTCAGTCTGAGCTACAGGCAATTCTTCCTCTACAAATGAAATCATTACTAGGAAACCAATCCAATGTAAAGTGTGTATTATGTTACAATTTAATCTCCAAGTCTGAGATTATTGTAAGGATTTTGTTTTACTTGTTTAGGGAGATGCTCTTCTGGATGGAGCTGCACTTCCTGAGGAATCAGGAAGTTCTGCATGATGTTTTTGTAGTTGCCGTGGCATGGAGAGCTTTTAAAATGTTTCATTATTTTAATCCTTTCCTGGAGTCTTTTCATGCAAGGCAGTTTTAGCACTATTATCCCAGCAATATTCTGTGCATTTCTGGGAGTGTTCATTGAAGGAAGGGCCTCTGGCAACCCCAACCAGAGAATTCTCCTCTGGTGCCTCTGGCCAAACTCTCCATCTCTGAAGGAATCAATAGGGTGCAGTCATGGCACCTGAAGTTGAATCATAGTGCTATAATTGCATAGTATAACAGGTCCCCCGGACAGGTTTAGTTTGCCTATGCTGTATCCCCTGTTAACCTACCAACTTGCTTATTATAACATGCATTATGCAGGGCTACATTAAAAGGTACAGAATATAACTGGTACAGAATATAACCAACAGATTTGAAATGGTATTTTGCCAATTTCCAAAACACCACAGAATAGCTGGCTATCTGGTTCTGTGCCCAAATCAAATACCAGGATTGAGTTTTAAAACTCTAACTGGATACCTGAAAGAGCACTTTGTTCCATATTATCCTGCCCTCATCTTGTTCAAATCATCAGTGGGAAGTGTCCTTTTCCTTCCCTCCTTGTCAAAAAAAGATACAAATGCATCGTCTACAAAGTTCAGACCCTCACTTGCTGTAAAAAGTGTATTTTAGGTGTAAAATGTTGGCCTTTTTTTTAGTAACCCCACCATCGCTATTCTTGAAAAAAATTTCAAATAAGTGTTGAACCAAGAAGAATATAATCTCAGACTGACCATAGTGCTTCATGCTACAGGTGGAGTTTTGCTTCTTTAAATGCTTCCTTATTCAGAAAAGACAGCTTTACCAGGAAGGAGAGGAGGTTCAGATAGAATCGCTTGGATGAAGGAACATCCAAGTGGCTGGGTGGAGCCTCCACATGTAATTTAACATTGAACAGTCCAGAAAAGATGTATAACTTCAGTAAGAACTAGGTCGTACTCTTGAGAGGTACTTGGGAATTATCTGAATATTCGATCAATTAACTAGTCACTATCTTTCGTCTCTCATAGCCCTGACCCTCACAAATAAATTTACCCTGCCTTCCCACATCAGACTAGCAAGGTGAAACTGGGCTGTGATGGGGAGACCTATGTTCTCCTTCTTGGATTAAAGCAAAGAGCCAGAAGGCAGTCTGCCATTTTGTACATTCAGCCGGCTGCTACCCTGATCTAGCATGACAAATTGGCATCCCCAGTGTGGCAGCAAAGTAATCAGAGTGTGACAAATGGTTTACTTAGAGCAATTTGTTTTCATTTTACTGAAAATTTCCACTGTTTTAACAAAAGGATTCCCCCCCCTCCCCTTCTGCATGGTTCTCAAGCATAGCTAAAAATGGATATTTAGGCCTTTTTGCAAGCTTGAGCACAAGTCTGCAGTCTGAGAAAGAACGAAGTACCTGGCATGATAGATATGTAGGTAGGCCGATTCAAATAGGGCTAAACCAAGTTTTACAGCCAAAAAGGAACTCATTCATTTAAGTCAGGGGTGCTCACACTTTTTCAGCATGCGAGCTACTTATAAGACAACCAAGTCAAAATGATCTACCTACCCACTACAAAAATGTGAAACATATAACACAAATCTGCTTTGAACAGGGTTTTCTGAGTCCACACTGCCATATAATCTGATTCAAAGCAGATAACATGGGATTTTATTCAACTGTGTGGAAAGGACCTCAGATAACCCAGGGCCCTTCCACACATCCTATTTTCCAGTTGACACACACAAACTGATTTCTTACTACTGGACAAATTGCTGCCAAGTTTGGCCACAAGACGCCTACAAGGAGTGACCATCACTAAAAAAATTGATTTTGTCATTTGGGAATTGTAGTTGCTGGGATTTATAGTTCACCTACAATCAAAGAGCATTCTGAACCCCACCAACAACAGAATTGGGGCAAACTTCCCACACAGAACCCTCACAACCAACAGCAAATGTTCAAGGCAGAGAGGAAGGACTGAGCCTTCCTCCTGCCCTGCCTGCGATCTACCAGGACACCCTACGCTATCTACCAGTAGATCGCGATCTACCTAATGAGCACCCCTGATTTAAGTGGTAAATCCTTCACTTGAAAACATGAACAGTTTACCACAATGGTCTTTCAGATGCCTGTTGCAGACCACCCAATTATGGGAAATAACTAGATACAATACCATGAGATGCATTCCCACTGATCTTCTCAGTGTGCAACAACACAAAAATGCCCCTACTCACAAGGTAGGTTTGTAGGGGTAGTACTGGAATATGTAGGGCTTTATCACACAATCTTCTATCCATGACACTCTTTACCCACTGGTGTTTATGGGTCCTAGCACACAATGCAAAGTTCATTTCTGTCACAATCACCGACTTAGAACTGCCCCTTTAACACACACACAGAGACGTAGCAAAGGCTAACTATGTTTATTGAATAAAAACAAATCCAAAAAGCAATTCACTTAATAAAGTTCATAAAATAAAGCAATCAGCACGAAGCTGCAGTTCAGTAAAGTAAGCAAAGTTCCAAAAGGTAGATTCAAAGGCAAGCGTGGTAAAAAGCTTGGCAAGGCTCCCGGATTCACTCCGGAACGTAGCAAGGGATCCGCACCAATGCGAATCGCATACAAGGCAAGGTCTTGGTTCAAGGCGAGCCAAACTAGGCTCCAAGATTCACTCCGCTTCAACGCCCTTCAGATCAGACGTGGCCGGAGAACTGACGATCAGTTCCCACGGGGCCGTTCTTAATCCCTCGGCCTGGAACCCCGACGATCTAGGGCCCGGCCTCTCCAGTCTCTACTTTCCGAACGGCGACGGTCTAGGGACAGATGCCAGCTCCTCCTGCCCTCCTCTATGTCCCTGCGCCTGTTATGAGAACGGCCCCGTTCTGGCAGTCCAGAATCGCTATCTTCCTGAGAAGCAGCCTCCCCCGGAGTTTCCCAGCCGCTAGCCTCCATCTGCTGCCCGGCCAGCTCTTGGGAACCTCGACCGTTTGGGAATTCATAACTATCTCCGCTATCTGCTTCGCTGCCTCCCATCTCCACCTGGTCCGCTCCTTCCCCGGGAGAATGCTCCCACTCGAGATCCCAGGCTAAACTCTCTACAGGTGAACTGGGCAAAGGTACGGCTGACCAATCTTGCTCTGGGCCTTCCAACTCATCCTCCGAGTCCCTTCCAGCCTGTGCGGGTCCCAATGCCAACGGGACCCCCGGCGCATCGCCCCCCCCCCCAGTGGCACGAACGGACCCATGGGTGCTACAATTTCATTGCACATGGACAGTCCTAGGCACTTGTAGGCAAATAATCTGCCATGAATACCTTTTGTCAAATAGGGAAACCATCAACTTTGCTCACCTCTCATTTATCCATGGACATCAGAATGTGTGTGTGGATGTGATGGTACACCCACCTGCAACTTGTCAGCTCATTCTCTGTGCCAGTAATGTGTCTTTTGGAGCATCTTCTTTTCATCATGCTCAATTTTCCTTTGCTGGAATAGCCAGCAGTACACTTCTGGTGGAAGTAAGAGAAAGACCCCAATTAAAGCAATAAATGTTTTCCACTTTTGCTTATATTGTTTCCTTTTTATATATATTTTAAAATTATCAAAACAGTGCAGTTCCATAGGTACAAAAATGTTTTAACTTTTCTCTCTTGGGACAAAGAAATGGAGTTATGCAAGATCTGCCTTTTTTAAAAGGGAAAAAAATGACTTCAGGAAACATCAGACAGATCAGAAGAAGTAATCCCTTGGCTATGTGATAGATCAAACTCCCATTATTTTATTAGATATGGAAAGGAGAAGTGCATGTGATGGGATAAGGCATCCAGTCTGCTTCTAGCATTCGTAAATGTTGGATTGCCTACTTAAAAATGTGTTTATAGAATTGTGTCTGATAAGGTTTCTAGTAATGGAAATGGAGCCATGTTTTCTGGGTTTAAATACACCTAATTTAACTACAACAGGGACCAACGCTTGTTGATGCCCACCATCACTTTGCCAAAGTCAACAAAAGCCAGGACAAATTACAAGAGCTGACAAAACTTCAAATATACACTTGATTGTTCAACATTGAACTATTATCAACAGAAAAGATAGAAAGTAGTCAAGAGGTAGGACATGGTAGGCCTTCTACAAATTCTCATAAACAGCCAAAGTTGAAAGGGCATCAGAGCGATAAATATAAATGTCTGTACGCAAATGCTAGAAGCCTTCGAACAACAATAGGGGAGTTGGAATGTTTGGCAAAAGAAAAAAAATGATATTATTGGCATAACAGAAACCTGGTGGACTGAGGAAAACAATTGGGACACAAAAATTCCAGGTTATAAACTGTACAGGAAAGACAGGAGAGGGAAAAATGGTGGCGGTGTGGCCTTGTACATAAATGAAGAGCTAGAATCTCATGAATTAGAATTTCAAGAAAATTCAAACTCACCTACAGAAACATTGTGGGTAAAAGTCCCAGGACAAAAAACTAATCTAGCATTAGGGATCTGCTATCGCCCTCCCAACCAAACTCCAGAGGCAGACTGCTATCTGGAAAATGAAATTAAACAGGCCTCAAAAAGCAATAAATTAGTCATAATGGGGGACTTCAACTATCCCCGAATAGATTGGCTAAATTCTTGTTCTACGCATGAAAGAGAGACAAGGTTCCTCGACATGCTAGCTGATTATTCCCTTGAGCAGATGGTCATGGAACCAACCAGGGGAAAGGGGATCCTGGACTTGGTGCTAACTAACGAACAAGATCTCGTTCAAGATGTCCTTGTAACTGAGCCCATAGGTACCAGTGACCACAACATAATAACCTTCAACTTAAGTTTGGATAGCAAACTGTCAGTGAAAACTAACACAGAGACCTTAAATTTTTACAAAGGGAATTTCACCAAAATGAGAAAAATAGTAAAGAACAAACTAAAAGGAACAGTAAAAAAAATCAAATCCCTCCGGAATGCTTGGAAACTATTTAAAATACTTTAAACCAACCTGCAAAAAAATGCATTCCTAAAATAAGAAAGAGGCTGGGAAAGTCCAAGAGGACATCGGTATGGCTTACAAATGAAGTAAAAGATGTGATTGGAAAGAAGAAAAACTCATTTAAGAAATGGAAGGCTCTTCCTACTGAGGAGAACAGAAAGGAACACAAGCTCTGGCAAACTAAATGCAAAGCAACTGTCAGGAAAGCCAAGAGAGATTTTGAGGCACATATAGCTAAGAATATTTAAAAAAATAGCAAAAACTTCTTTAAGTACATCAGAAGCAGAAACCCAACTAGAAAAGCAGTTGGGCCACTTGACGAAAATGGTAAGAAAGGGACAATAAGTGAAGACAAGGAGATTGCTGAGCAGCTAAATGACTTCTTTGCCTCCGTTTTCACACAGGAGGACAGACAACATATGCCTGCAGCTGAGTCAATTTTTTCAGGGAGGGAATTAAATGAATTAAACCAGATAGAGATAAACAAGGAAGATGTTCTCACATGCCTTACTAAACTAAATGTCAACAAATCACCAGGGCCAGATGGCATCCACCCCAGAGTTCTTAAGGAACTCAAGTGTGAAATTGCTGAAATTCTAGCCAAAATATATAACCTTTCTCTACGATCGGGCACTGTACCCGAGGACTGGAGGGAGGCAAATGTAACTCCGATCTTCAAGAAAGGATCCAGGGGTGATCCAGGAAATTATAGGCCAGTTAGTCTAACCTCAGTTCCAGGCAAAGTGATGGAAACCATTATTAAAGAAAAAATTACTAAGCACATAGAAGAACAGGCATTGCTGAAGGAAAATCAACATGGTTTCTGCAAAGGCAAATCATGTCTTACTAACTTGTTAGAATTCTTTGAGGGTGTAAATAAACACATAGATAAAGGGGACCCAGTCGATATTGTTTACCTTGACTTTCAAAAGGCTTTTGAGAAAGTCCCTCACCAAAGGCTCCTAAATAGGCTCTTCAGCCATGGAATCAGGGGACAGGTCTTGTCCTGGATTGGAACCTGGCTAAACTGTAGGAAACAAAGGGTGGTAATAAATGGACACTTCTCTGGATGGAAAGAGGTGAGAAGTGGCGTACCCCAAGGTTCAGTTTTAGGACCATTACTTTTTAATTTATTCATAAATGATCTGGATGTAGAAGTAAATTGTGAGGTAGCAAAGTTTGCAGATGACACTAAACTGTTCAGGGTAGTTAAAAATGAAACTGATTGTAAAGAGCTCCAGAAAGATCTCTTGAAATTGAGTGAATGGGCAACAAAGTGGCAAATGCATTTTAACCTAAACAAGTGTAAAGTCATGCACATCGGGGCAAAGAACCCCAAATACACTTATCAACTGATGGGATCAAAGCTTTCTGAGACAAACCAGGAAAGGGATCTTGGGGTTTTGGTGGACAGCTCAATGAAGATGTCAACCCAGTGCGCTGCAGCAGTGAAAAAAGCAAATTCTATGCTTGGCATGATCAGGAAGGGAATCGAAAATAGGTCGGCAAATGTTGTATTGTCTCTCTACAAATCTATGGTGAGGCCACATCTGGAGTACTGTGTACAATTCTGGTCACCGCACCTCAAGAAGGATATAACGGAACTGGAAAAGGTACAAAGAAGGGCAACAAAAATGATCCAAGGGATGGAGCAGCTCCCTTATGAAATCAGGTTGCAACGCCTTGGTCTTTTCAGCCTTGAAAGACGGCGTTTAAGAGGTGACTTGATCAAAGTGTATAAAATCATGCATGGGATAGAAAAGGTGAATAAAAAAAAATATTTTCTCTGTCACACAACATTAGGACTAGGGGGCACTCCCTAAAGCTCCAAGGTAGGAAAGTTAGGACTAATAAAGGGAAATATTTCTTCACCCAGAGGGTCATTGGGTTATGGAACTCACTTCCAGAGGAGGTTGTGATAGCTGTCAGCCTGGACAGCTTCAAGGCAGGATTAGACAGATTCATGGATACCAAGGGAATCAGTAGTTACTGAAATGGACATCCAAGTGCCACCTCTGTGTTGATTGAGGCAGGCAGGATTTTCCCCGGGTACTGGTTGTGGGGGTCGGGAGCAGGTGAGGGTTTTGCCCTCCTTTCTGCTAGAGATCCCTGTGTACAACTAGTGGGCCACTGTGTGACATAGAATGCTGGACTAGATGGGCTGAGGCCCGATTCAGCATGGCTCTTCTTATGTTCTTATGTTCTTATTATCTTAAGGAGCTATTCACACTATTCCCAATATTTTTTATTTTGAATAGGAATACTTCAGAATACAAATACATTAAATATAGTTGAGGTTACACCCCCAACCTCCACCCACCCTCAAAATCATTTCACACTTATGAAGAATTCAACTCTCTCCTGCTATTACATTTCCAATTCTCCCAAAGTTAGTTTTAGTTATTTTGAGTACTCTCTTCAATAAAAAAAACACCAATCACTGTAATTAATATGTTAAGAACCATAGGGCACAAAATAGATCACTAGATGTTTCTCCAATCTGCATTTTTTTTCTTGCGTGAGTCCTGATATTTAGTTATTTAGCTTGGCTTCGTAAATTAAACTCTGTGAATAGAGGCCATTTCAGCGTACACAGGGGAAGGTCGGAGTATGGCACTGCTTTCCATCTTCTACTAAACTCCCCTGAAAAATTCTCAGGTGTTGCAGAAGTTGGGGAGAGGTCTGAACCTGCCACCTCTGTGTGTGGGAGAATGCTTCAGAGCCTATTCTTGGGAGACAGGCTGAAATCCAAATGGTTTAATCAGTGATGAGAGACCCTCAGAGTTCAGAAGAACTTATTTGGGAAGTCATTAATTACTATTATTTTTTATTTCTTTTATTTTTAATAATAAGACATTGCCAACATTTTCTTTCAATAAATTCCAAAATACAAATAATTGATAATATTTATTGGCTAAAAAACCTTTATACTATCTTTTCGACTGAGGCTTGGTGTCACAACGTGGGCCCTGTCTTCACCCCGTAATCACACACACACAGGCAATGTCAATTAACTATTTATTGAATCAAAAAGGTAAGCAGGTGAAAAGGATAATTGTCGAATAAGAAAAAGCAATAGTCCAAAAAAGGTAGCAATAAGCAATGTTCAAAGGCACAATCCAAAAGGCAAAGTCTCTTCAATAGATCCAGGGAAACAACAAGGTAAATCCAAAGCTCATGGAAATCAGCAAGGTCCAAGGAACGTGGTAGCAAGCCAAACTATGGCTTCCAGGAGAACAGCAAACTGCAACGTCTCTCCAGTTCAGACGTGGCCACCAAACTGAGAAACTTTCCCACCGCATGTCTACTTAATTCCCTCCTTTGTGGGACCAGCGTCTCTCCAGGCCCCGTTTCCAATCTTTCCTTGTAGCCACAATACTCCCCCTCCGGTCGAATCTCTGCTCAGGAATGGCACCATCTGCGCCGTTATCTTCCTGGGAAACTGGCTCAGACTCGGCTTCCATGTCCTCCGCAACATCTGGTGAAAACAACCTCTCCTGAGAACCGAAACCTCCCGGTCTCTCGTATTCCGTATTGGGTCCGGAATCAGGAGAGCCTTCGTCATCAGAATAAGGCTCCGGCCAGGTGTCTTCCCATTGCAGGCTGTCCGTTGGTGATGCGGATCCATCATCCCCTGCATCACCTTCATCTGGGTCCAAAGCAAACAGAACCCCTGGGGCCGGAACCTGCCCCCCTGCGGAGGTGGGGGCTGATTCGCACCCTGCCCCCCCCCCCCCCAGGTCAGATGGGGGCAGAGTTGCTACACTTGGCTTCTTCTTCAGTTAAATATGGTTTAAAATCATGCAGGGAAGCTAAAGGAATATTGTTGGAGTTAGAAAAGGTAATAGCTCTTTATTTTGTGGTTTTGGATGTTATTGTAAGAGTGTTTTCATGGAATAAGAAAGTTGAGTCTACAGAGAGATTCAGGAACGAAATATCATTATTTTAGAAAATACATTATTAGTATTAATAGTATTGTTGTAGTTATCGTTATCTTTATTGTATTTTATTCTAGAATATCTAAGATAACACAATATAATATAAATAATACATCATTTTGAGTAAAAATAAATACTTAAAATTAGAAATGTGGACTAAAAATCCTCTAACATTTCTGCCCCATTAACTTTAGGAATTGGTAGATAAATGTGATTTGTTACACTTTAAAAATACATTTAGCTGTCACTGTATTAATTCACGGAAGGAAATGTGATAAGTAATCTAAGAAAGAAATTGTTACTTCAAAGCTGTGTTGAAGAGAAGAAAACGATGAGAATATTAATCATGGAGTTTGAGAACTAGTATTTACATCTAGGAGTAGAAGCGTGATGTAGCATGAATATAGGGGAAGTAGGATTAAGTACTACATATTGCATTGGTGGGAAAGTTAGAACTCCTTTCCTTTCCTTTCCTGACCTTTTTTAAAACTATGATGACTGCTCAGTATTCACTCATTTAGTTCCAGAATTGAATCAGTGAATGCAGAATCCACTGAAAGCTGAATTTATTCTTATTTTGCATCCTCTAACATTTCTTAATAATATTTTAGTTGTAGTTTTAATGGTTTGTAGTTTGTAACATAATTCAGTAGTACCACTAGTAGTAATGTGATATATCTCTCTATCACATGTATTGTTTTCATTTTTGTATGGAATTTTAGCTTTTAAAAGTTTTAGAAATCTATAATGCAGACACATAAGGATTCTAGATGTATTTGGTGGGGGCATTTGTAATATATCTTCTCTCTAGGCTGGCCCTGCAGCTCCAGTCCTTGGACTCCTATCCCTTTCCTTGGATTCCTTTCCCACCCTCTTAAGATCACATGTTGGACCAGACAGTTGTGCCTCAAGGTGATCCCAGCATGAACCAGTGGAAGTGTTGTTTTATGGGTTTACTGTGGTAGTTGATAGATTTCTCAATCAAAACTTAGAAACAGACAGACACAATTGTAAATAAATTAAAATAAACACAGAGAATTGTATAAATATGCAGTTAGATCATGAATTAACCCTTGAACAGCTTCTCTAAATTCACAGCTTCTCGAAACCCAATTCAGTTCTTTCTCTGATTGATTTTCCTAACTGATATTCACTGGGCTCTCCAAGCATACCAAAATGTATGGATGCCCAAGTTCTGCTAGATACAATGGCATAGTAAAATAGTGAGCAATTCAAACAAGTGCCTCTGATCATTGTCTTCACCCCATCTCTGTCCTAGCTCTGAACCTGTGGGCCTTGCAGTAGCTGAAATCACATAACTTCCCTATCTCCTTTCTTTGTAAGCATAGTAGAAAATGTTATCATAATAGCTTAGACATTAGTTGAAAGTTTGCTGAATAGATTAATTCATTGGCCTTGGGTGGGACAAAGCTTGTGTTGTTTCCTAATACAACAAAAGTGAGTTAATAGGAGACATTATTGCAAGAGCTGGGGAGGGGGATGTAATATATTGGCAAACACGGCAATGCAAAATTACTGATTCTAAATTGACCTCCAGATATACATTAAGTAGTAGGTTGGACTCCCAAGTACACTGAATAATTTATCAGTAGATTAAATATGAGGCTTCTGCATAACCTGCTGGTGGTTTGTGGCTTGGGATGTTTTTGCTGTCCATGCATCTCTATTAATCTGACTGATGGAGGCAGTTCTGATCATTGGTATTCAGCTAAGCATCTTGAATAAGTAAATAAAGTTAGAGATACAACTTAATTGCCAAATATTCACAACTATGTAAAGCCATATGAAGAAATTATTCATTCCATTCTGAATTTTGATGAGATTGCATAGCTAATGTTGATGTCTCTAAGATACTATATACATTGGCACATAAATTGACCTCCTGTATAAGTCGAGGACAGGTCTGCTAGCCAAATTTATGAAATTTGATATAATTTGTGAATAAGTCAAAGGCCATTTCATATAGAAGGGAAAGCTTCAGGAGGCTAGTTGTTTCTGATGGCAGTGGTCACCATTCTCCTGCCCAGTGGAAATAATAGAGGGAATCAGTGCTTCTTTTAGATGATCCCAGGATACACTAAGATCTTGCCTTTAGACATTCTGCTCAGAGAAATTACCTTTTTAAATGAAAGTTAAGGTATGGTACTTACAATGACTTATGGATAAGTCAACCCAGTTCTTGAGCCATATTTTTAAATTAAAAAAATTAGACTTGTGCCATTGTGGAGTTTTCTGTCATTCTTCAGGTTCAGATGTCCATTTCTTCCACCACCCAATCATTCAACTTATCACGCTTTATTGAAGTACATAAAATAGTGCACAAACAGAGTATGTTTTTGTTTTGCTTCTGCTGTTTTTAACAAATTATTGGGAGTATTGGTATTGGACTGGGCTTTTTTCTGATCCACAACTAGCCAATGAAATAATATGAACTAGCAGAATATCAAAACTGAGAATATGCTGTGATGAGATAAATTATTTCCTATATCTAAGCCTATGAAATGGTTGTTCAACTTTCTCCCAAAGAAGCAAATGGCTGCAAATGCCACAATCTTCAGGTTGCACTCTTGACCCACCAGCCATACTAGACATGCTGATTGACTTTTCTAAGCTGTGATGATGTAGATAATAGTAGTAGTAATAATAACTTTTATCTATATCCCACCTTTTTTCTTACAAAGGGACCCAATGTTGCACCGTAGACCTGAAGGACCCCTCAGTAAACCATTTGAGACCAGCCGTGGTTAAATGCTTTCTTTAGAATAAATGAATATAGTAAAGAAGGTAGAAATATAGTCCATTGATGCTCCCAAGCATCAGGGTATTGCAAAGCAATAGTCCAAAGGTAAAACAGAATCAAAAAGGTAAAAAGAGTCTTGATGCCCCAATGGGCTAAATCCAGGGAATAGTTCTTGACACAAAGACTTGGCAAACAGAGTCCAAAGGCTGGAAGACCCAATGGCCCAGGCAGGGTTCTGTGAAGACGTGGCTTGAAGCTAAACATTGGCGAGATATGCCACACATCTCTAAGACCTAACTTAAATAGGTCTCACAGGCTTTGATCCTTACGACACAAGGTGCGTCGTAACTGGCTCTCATGAACTGATTCCCGGCTGGGCTTTCTCAAGCCTCCCGCATCAGAATGGTATGTCAACTCATTAGTGCCTGCACCTGGAAGGAAAGGAGTTAACCCGACTCCACTTTCCCAGCGCTTCTTATCGGCCCGGGATAGAGCTAAGCTTCGCCTGTCCTTGAATGTGGATTGAACTGGCTCCTGCAGAGGCTTGTTTTCTGGCCTAGCTGGAATCTCTGAAACAACATGGCTTTGGTCTGGTTTGGCTGAGGAATCAGGCTGGGGTCTGACACCCAAAGTGGTTTCCAACATATAAAACACAGTGAAATACAATACAAAATCAGCACCAGTCAAAATACAAACACAAAATATAATAAACAATCAATAAAACAAACATAAATAAACATTTTTTAACTTTGGGACCTGTAAAACCTACCTAAAATCATGTTCTTCTCACATTTTACTGCACACTTACCCAATTTCACACTTTTCTAAATTTTGCAACTAAGTTTTCAAATTCAGAAAAGAGCATTTATATTCACTACTCCAGGGGTAAGTATTCAGGAGAAATGACTTGCCCAAATGTGTATTTTAGGCAAAATTACAAAAAATATATTCATTATGAGAAAAGCATAAAAACACTTCCTCCTTTTCATGCAAACCAAGCAGGTTTCTCCCCAAGCTGTTAGTACAGTTCCCCAAGTAGAGATTATGCATCCCTTCTCCAAAATACTTGGGACCAGGAGTATCTGAAATTTTAGGGGATTTTGGAATCACCATATTTGCATAATATGATATCATGGAGATGAGATCTAAATCTTAACTAAAAATTCATTTATGTTTCATATGCACCTTTATAAACATAGCTGGGAGTAATTGTAGACAATATTTTTAAACAATTTTGTGCTTGAAACAAAGTTTGTGTATATTGAAACCATTATAGTGCAAAGGTGTCACTATGCTAGTTGCCCATGTAGAAAAAAAATGCATTTCAGAATATTTGGGAATTAAGAATTACAGATAAATTATGTTTAATCTGTATAGGCAACTGCCACTCATACAGAATAGAGCTTCACTTCTGATCTCAGGTGAGATGGAAACAATAAATACGTTCCTTTTATTCTTTATTTTCAGCTCAGCTACCATTACCCACCAATTGTTACTCAGGAAGACATTGACATTGTGGAGAGGAAGAAAAACGATCTTCTTTTCCAAATACACACTTCAGTAAGTTGAATCTGTTAGAATCTATATATGTTTGGGTAATAAATGCATACCATGCATGACTATCAGAATCTGCATAGCAGTGAATGGCATTTAAATTAAAAGACGTATCTAATATTTTAAAAATTTGCCATTTTTAAAAGAAAAATGGATTGGAATTCACTAAGGCAGAGTTTCTCATTTGTAACCAGTTCATATCTATGGTCCCTACTATGAGGGGATACTTAAGAATTATGAAAGTCCTTCAATGGCACACTTACTGGGCAGCAACTTCTCTGACTGAGGTCTGTTCCTCTACTGCGGTTCCCAACCTTTGGTCCTCCAGATGTTTAGGACTTTAGCTCCCAAAATTCCTAATGGCTGGTAAGCTGGCTGGGATTTCTAGGAGTTGAATGCCAAAACATCTGGAGGACTGAGGAATCACTGCTCTACTGGGAAGCACCTGATTGATGTTTGACTCACCCCTAATGCAAGTGATCTATCTAAGAGTCCAGCCTAAAATACATTAGCTCCTACAGTATTTGAATTCTCTGATATCAGAAACCAGAGGTTTCTCTATCAATTTTGGACCTTTCTTTACTGACAGTACATTTGAAACATGTTGAGATCCTTATGCTGTCTTTGGTAGGTTATCTTGTTATGTTACTTTCGTGTGTGTATGTGTGTGTGTGTGTGTGTGTGTGTGTGTGTGTGTACAACACTGAAAAGTTAAGAAAGCACAATATTCCTTAGTACTATAAAATAGTGCATCCATTTGACTGGTTTGGACTCTTATATATGGTTTCCTGAAAGTAAGGGCTCTTCTATACAGACCATACAATGCAGCTGGAAGCTAACTTGGGGCTGTGGATGGCCACGAAACACACACCACTAATGTGTGCTGCAGCATGCATCTAAGGATTTACCACACATTTTGTCACAAACCCCCTTCACACTTGCACAAGAAAGTACTTGAGTGATAGATCACTTGCATGAGGGGTGAGTCAAACATCAGTCAGATGCTTCCCAGTAGGGCAGTGGTTCTCAGCCTTTGGTCCTCCAGATGTTTTGGACTTCAACTCCTAGAAATCCCAGCTGAAACCCACCCCATATTATTCTGCAAATGTGTGGCAAATAGACATTAATGTTCACTATATTAATAATAGAACCTCAAAAACATACTGTCACTTTATGTTGACAGCTACACCAGTCATCAAATGACTTTGGCCAATATTCTAAATCATCTATTCAGTTATGTATATTTAACTATTTGCCCTCTCCTGAACCTGCTAACCCAAACCTGATGGAAATGTGAATCACTCATGTTCCACTCACTCTATTCATGCAGCTGATGCCCAGTAAAATTGGGAGGAGGAGTTACAATTTTGGCAGTAGCATCACAATTATGAAAACGTTATAATTATGGAGGAGTAAATCTAGATAACCATTCCATATTCACAATTACTACTTCATCATGCATCTGATGAAGTGGACTGAGTCTATGAACGCTATGGAAATTTCTGGTCCTTAATCAGTCTCAAGTATACAGTTGATATATTTTTAAATAGATAAAAGACATTATGAACTAATTTTGTTCACATTTGCATATTGGACCTGGTGAGCTTCAAGAAATGTTAAATATGCTGTGATATAGAAGTCCCTAACCATTTTTTTAAAACCCCCCCCAAAAAACAACAACTCTGTAATAATATCTAGCCCTAATAAAGTGAGCAGAAGATTTGGAAGAATTTCACTGGAGAAGGGAAATCTCAGAACTCTTTAGGAGAAATGAAAAAAATTCCTGACACTACACTTTACTCAAGTATGTTTGAGGCATTTTTCAGGGCCAAGGATACTTTCACAACATTGGACTTTGAATTAGCTTTCTGTTGAGATTTTCCAGGCTGCTTTTGCAATTTATTGAAGCAATGATCATAAGGTAACATAACTGTGTTCTGAAGAAGTGGATCTGAAGAGCTAGATTACATTGTCTGTTTAATAAATGTAACAACCTTATTGATTATATGCTAAAAATCATGCATAGAATCCTCCTCTCTAATAAATACAGGCAAGTAAAGGGTTATTTTCTTACTGTTCATTGAGGAGAAAAGTAAAGTCTGTATTCACCCTGTTCACCTTATTGGTGGGAATAATATCAACATGTAGAATTGGGATTAATAAACTCCCAACCTTTTCTTTGCATCACTAAATATCAATTTCTGCAATCTTTAAAGGCACCTAGTGATCTGTAAAATAGTGACATTTGAAACTGGCGAGGGGTAGAAATTGTGTGCCATTTGGCAGATTTGTTCAACAGACTTAGGTAATATATTAGTTTATGTTAAAATATGCTGAAGAGCAGCAGTTTAGTTAACTCATGCATTATTGGAAGCAGAAATATCATGCAATTGCACCAGACCAGGTACTTAAAATTCCCTATTTTAGCTTTATTCCCGCATAACTGAGCCTGACAGATACATAAGAATTTCACCATTCCAGAAAAAACTTCCTTACATTGGAGAAAACATAGGAGAAACCCCATTTGCAAGCATTCTAGTCACACAAATACACACACAAAATCCAATTTTTGAATATTTTGATAGTAAAGCAATATCTTGGACAAATGAACCCAGAATTCAAAATCAATATTTTGATTTCAAAAAGGTTGATATCATAACCATGTCCTACTAAATTTACTTAAGCTTATTTTCTGGAGTGTACCTTAAGCTTTCAGCCATGATGATGTATATGAAAGAAATTTTATTATTAGGATTCAGTTTGCCAAATCATCTCCCTTGAGATACATGCCTTGGTTAAAATAAATAACTGGTGCTGAGCTTTCCAAACATTTTATGTTGATGACACACTTTTTAGATATTTTTTTATTTATTTATTTAGGGATTTATTAATCCCCCATCCCAGTTTATTTATTTATTTATTTATTAGACTTGTAGACCGCCACTCCCAGAGGCTCAGTGCGGTTTACAGCATAAGAGATAAGACACAATGAATAAAAAGCAATAAAACAATAAAATTCAATAAAACACAATGGAAGATAGCGGAATTTATTCACAGGCAAACAAAAGCCTGCCTAAACAGGAATGTCTTACATGCTCTGCGAAATGTATTTAGGTTTCGCAGAGCTCGTGTCTCTGGAGGCAGCATGTTCCACAAAGTTGGAGCAATGATGGAAAAAGCTTGCTGCCTAGTAGAGGTAAGGCAGAAAGATTTAACAGAGAGAATGGTTAGGAGGTTCAGGTCTTCTGAATGTAGTGATCTCGGGGGGTTTATGGAATCAGGCGATCCCACAGATACACTGGCCCCAGACCACATAAGACCTTGAAAGAAAGAACTAACATCTTGAAAGTGATCCGGCATTCAATTGGTAGCCAGTGCAGGTCATGCAAGATTAGAGTTATACGGCGCATCGCAGGCTTCCCCGCGAGTATTCGGGCTTCCGCATGCTGCACAAGCTTAAGTTTCCGGATCACAGTCAAGGGTAGGCCAATGTAAAGAGTGTTACAGTAGTCAAGTCTTGAGATGACCGTGGCTTGGATTACCGTGGCTAGATCGTTCCGGGAGAGATAGGGAGCCAGATGCTTCGCCTGTCACAGATGGAAGAACGCGATTCTGCTGACAGTGGAGATTTGGGTCTCGATTGACAGCAGAGGGTCCAACTGGACACCCAGGCTTTTTACAGATGATGACGGCCATAGTGCCTCGCCATCCAGGGTCAGCAGTTGGTTATCCCTATCACCCGGACGACCCAGCCAAAGGATCTCCGTCTTCGCCGGATTCACTTTCAACCTGCTGGCTCGCAGCCATCCAGTAACAGCCTCAAGGCACAGATGGAAATTATTGGGTACGGAGTCCGGCCGGCCCTCCATCATCACAATGAGCTGAGTATCATCAGCGTACTGATGACACTCAAGCCCAAAGCTATGTACCAGTTGAGCGAGTGGCCGCATATAGATGTTAAATAAATAAATAAATAAGTTGGCTCAGATATGCATCCTTTTGCGACACAGTAATTCAGTTTTACTAGCCAACCGGAAATTAAATCAACCCCATATAAAATATAAGGGTACATACATAAATTGCAATAACAAAATGTATGGGAACAAAACATATCCCATGTAAACCTTTAATTTATATATATTTAAAATATCTGATTTTATTGCTTTTTTCATAAAGACTTGGAGGTTTCTTGTTACATTTGTGTGGCATTCCTACAGTCTGCAGCCAGCACATGAACATGTAACAATACGGTTTTGAAAGCTCTTCTCTAGAGTGAAAGAATATGTACAACCAGGAATTGAAAGTAATTCAGACAGAGAAACATACATTATACCTCTATTTATTTTTTGAGAATCATTTCCTCATGTACATGTTAGCTGAGTGACTTCTACAGTCAGAGAAATACAGGTGTGCAAATAGTCTCAGTTGTACCATTGCTATGTTTGCCATTTGAGGATTAACAGCATAGTGTCATACTGGGAAAATTTCATTTTTAGTATTTATTGAAATAAAAATGTTATTATCTACTCTCCTTTTTCAAATGCAAAGCCTGAAACTGTGTCATATTATATTTCCTTACTGGGTGCAAGGAAATGACCTTGATAGCACACTTGAGGCTTTATCTCCTTAGAGTTATGGTCCATTCCCTTGTTAGTGATAATAAACTGCATTAGTTTCTACTTTACACTGATGCAGATTATCTACATAATGCCAAGCATGTTTTCTGGGGGGAAAAAGAGGTGGAAAGGTTAGCACATTACTATCTGCGTGTCTTTGATTTAAAAGGATGTAAAATAACTAGTTCAAAAAGATGATATATGTCTCCATGATTAACTATTCTTTTTTTCTTTTTAAAATAATACTTTTTAATGCAAGCGTTTGGGTTATTATTAGACTACACATCATTGCTACCAGATATTTAATAGACATAGCTGGCAGATATATCTTGGTCACAAATTAGAGCCAGCCTATGAATACTTTAGACTTCAGCTTGAGGGCATAAATGTTCCTTTGAAACACTGCTCTAGCTGTGTGTGACCCTCTGATCCAGGCATTTTCAAACTGTAGTCCTCCAGCTGTTTGGGCCTCCAACTCCCAGAACCCCTAACCAGCTTGTTCAATTGTCAGGAATTCTGGGAGTTGAAGGCCCAAAACACCTAATCTCTGAGTAGCTGAACTCACACTGTAGCCAATTTCCCTGGGAATGTCAGTGTCAGGAACATGTTTAAAGTTTCAGCTAAATTTCATTCATCAGCAATTCATCAGTGATCACTCATGTCCAAGTAGGATGGCCTTCAAAATGTAAGGTGTTGGCAGTAGGTCCTTAGGTTACGTGAAGATGTGTTCTTCACCTGCATGTTCTTCCACAATGAGGACATTAGTTTCCAGATGGAAGGCAGTCCTGGACAGGGTTGGTTTGACGTGCCTTCCTCTTGACACATTTCTCCCTTTTGCCCTCCATTTGTGCCTCTTAAAATTCCACAGCACTGTTGGTAATGGCTGACTTCCAGTTAGAGCACTCAAGGGCCAGGGGTTCCCAGTTCTCAGTGTCTATGCTACAGTTTTTTAGGTTGGCTTTAAGCACTTCTTTAAATCTCTTTTGCTGTCCACCAACCTTCCATTTTCCATTCTTCATTTGGGAGTAGAGTAACTGCGATCAAGCATTCAGACAATGTGACTTTGGGAGCCATTGCTGTCCAAGACTGTTGCAATCATGTCATCATGGAGGAGCCTCAGGATGTTCACAAATTTGTCAGGAAATCCAATTTGGAGGATGGTCCAGAGAGCACTGTGATCCACTGTGTCAAATGCCTTTGCGAGGTCAATGAATGCCATGTTCAGAGGTTGGTTTTGTTCCCTGCATTTTTCTTGGAGCTGTCATGCAGTGGAAATCATATCCACTGTTCCTCTGGAGCAGTGGAAGCCGTTCTGGGATTCTGGGAGGGTGTCTTCTGAAATGGGTAGAAGGCGGCTTGTAAGGATACTTGGGAGTACTTGCCCAGTGGAGGTTAGAAGAGAGATATCTCTATAGTCACATTCTGTTCTTTCACCTTTTTTGAAAAGGGTGATGATGGTGGCATCTATGAAGTCTTTTGGGGTTTTCTCAGTTGCCCACATTTTTTCAATGACATGGTGGAATTGTTGTGTCAGCTCAGGTCCACCCTCTTTAAAGATTTCAGCAGGGATGCCATCAGGCCTGCTAGCTTTGTTGCTTTTTAAGTTGGCTGATGGCTTTGCTGACTTCCTCCAAACTAGGCGGAGCTTCAAGCGCATCCCTGGTTTATTGTTACAGGATGTGTGAGAGAACCTCTTTGGCCATGTTGGAGCTGAGGTTAAGGAGGTTGTGGTAGTGCTCTTTCCAACATAGTGCAATTGAGATTTTATTCTTCAGAAGTTAGGTTCCATCTTATGAACATAGAGGGTGTATGCCATGATTTCTTGGTCCATAGATGACCTTTGTGGCATTAAATAATCCCCGTACATCATGGAACATCAGTAAGATGTTGAATTTCTTGAGTCTTTTTTGTCTACCAGATGTTCTTGACTTCTCTGGTCCTTCTCTGGCCTCAACTTTTGCACTATCGTAGATCTTTTTGTTAGCAGCGCAGTTGGTGTCTCTGCCATATTTGGAAGGCTTTCCTTTTCTCAACAATAAACTGTTGGATCTCTTTGTCATTTTCATCAAACCAGTCTCGATGATTCTTAGTTTGGTATCCAATGGTTTCTTTGAAGGCTGTAATTATTGAGGTCTTCAGCTAGGCAGACAACAGAATGAAGAAGAAAGAGTGGTTGGAAAGAAATAGTGTATATTTGGGTAGGGGAAATATCCAGCCCACCCTATATATTTCACCAGTGCCTATCAAAACGTAGGCATTCGATGTTCTCCCCGTCAAAGCCCAGTCTATATCTGAAACTCAAGAAGAAGAAAAACATGAAGGCTACACCTAGTAGGTGGGAACCTATTCATGTGATATTGACTAAAAGGAACATATTGTTCATATTTACATCTAATTACATTCCTATTTACATATAGGAATCCCATGTTATCTAGCAGTATCTTTTTTTGGAACATTTTCTGGCCAACAGATTCTTCAGCTTAGTTTATTGCCCCATTCTGGATCCTAATGTCACAGGAGTACATTGTGGCTTTAATTAGATGCAATGAGTCATTGGTATTCACCAGGATTTGGCTCTGGGAACCTTTGTGGATAGCAAAACCCATGGAAGTTTAGGTCCCATTATAAATACTGTTGTTTAGTAAAATCATGTCCCTTATATAAAATGACAAAATCAAGGTTTGGATTGTGATTTTTTAAACATTTTCCAACCAGAGAAGGTTGAATATGTGGATAAAGTAGGCCAACTGCATTTTTTGTCCTTTTGAAGTCAACAGAAGTTAAGCTGTCAAATAACATGAATGCTTGTAAACGTGCTGTATAATGCTGCATGAGGGTTTTTGAATGCTAAGGAAACACATTGCATTTTTCGATAGCAACCTAAGAAGAAGTGCCATTGAATTCCATTGGGGTTACTCTTATGTACTCTATTTAGGGTTACCTTTGAAAACTTCTGAGAAATTTCAGGTGGTCTAAAGAGCTGCATCCAAATTGTTAACTGGTGCTGATAACAGGGAGCATGTGGCAATATCTCCACTGCCTGGTCCATTTTTGGGTATGATTCATAGTGATGGTGATGGCCTATCAAGCCCTACACAGCTTGGTTGCAAACTATTTGAAGCATTGAATATCCCTTTTTTGAGCCCATTAGAGACCTAAGATCTTGTGGAGAGGCTCTTCTCTATATTGTGCCACTTTCTCAGGTTTGTTTGTTGGGAACAAGGAAGGGGGGCCTCCTTAGTTGCTGCCCCCATTCCCTCCCAAGGGAGACCCCTGTCCTTGTTCTCCTTCCATCCAGGGCCGTAGCCAGGATTTTGATTCGGGGGGGGGGGGTGAGTTTGGTTTGGGTGGGGGCTGAGACTGGGTGGAAGAGGGTCTACCCTCGCAAACCTTTTGTATTGTTATCCCAATAACCCCATTAATGTGGGATATAATGAGCATGGTGATCAGATCATGATATGAATACACATAACAATTTAAATAATGTACCAGTAAGGCCTTTTCGCGGACCACCCTGAGAATTTCGGGGCTGAAGCCCCCTTAGCCCCCTGGCTACATGCCTGCTTCCATCAGCAAATTAAGACATTTATTACCACCAGGATTTTAGAAACTGAGATAGGCTTTAATGCTGTATGGTGCTGTTTTAAAGATTTATATGTAGTCTTTTAATTAATTAATTTACCCCTTTTATACCCTGCCTTTCTCAGACCTGTAGGGGACTCAGGGAAGCTTACATATATGGCAACGATTCAATGCCATGTTAACAGAATTAATTTAAGTAGGTTTCAGTGTTTTTAACTATACAAATTGTTTAATTGGTTTTTAAATATGGTACATTTATATTTGTATAGTTTTAAATCATTGTTTCAAATATGTTGTTGAATTTCATTATTAAGGGTTATTATTATTATCATCATCATTGAGTATTGTAAGTCAATAAAACAATAACTCAAAGGAAGCCACATCACATAAGAATGCTATCAGCCAACAACAATTGGAAATTCTTCTTTCCTTTAGGAATAGACAAAAACAAAGTCCAGTACATCATAAATATTGTTTAAAGTCTATATTAAAAATCGTATTCTTTCACTCAAATAAAAATAATTAAGTCCTAATATTTAAAACAGTCCAGCAGAATGTTTTCTGAAAAACCTACATAATGACATTACAAACTCCATAAAATCCTATTCTCATTAATGTAATATTCTGTAGCTTTAAAACAGTCCTCTGGAAAACCTTTTACCTTCTCTCTGCACTATTGGCCTATATGACAGGCCTTAATTAGCACAGATTTTTCACGTTCATGGATAGATTGGAATTTGGAGGCACTTAATGAGAAAGGTCTTTTACCTTGACCAGGCTAAAATTACAGTTAGAGGACATTTCCTTGCTCTAAAGCCTGACTGCATACAAATATTTGATTATTAACATACTGCATGCAAAAAAAAGAAAAAGAAAAAGAAAACATGTGATCTTAAACAATGAAGGGCCAGATGCTCAGTATCGGTTAATCTTTCCCATTTACACTACAAGGCCAACTGTGTTTAGTTTGTATCCTTCATTATTGGTGTAGTAAAGCAATGGCTTGCAGACTCTTAAGCAAAAGGACTTTCTGTTTAGCAGGGACCATAACATGATGTGCCACATATACCCCCAACTCCCTTGTTCCTTCTGACCTTATTTGCAGTCTTATAATAGCTAAAGGGAAAAATATTTTTCCCACAGCAATTTGTCATAATACAAAGTATTTTTTTCGCATCTAGGTCTTGAGCTGACAAGACCTTCAGCCGTCAGGAACATCTAGTGATCTTTCTAGGAGATGACCAGTTGGTCTTTCTAAGAGATGAAAACCTCTAGAAATGTTTATGATTTACATAGCTGACTGCAGTTTTGGACACTGTGTAGGAATGTTCCTCGTGGCACTTGTTGTTACGTATGTGCCTTCAAGTTGATGCTGACTTATAAGTGATCTTTGATAGAACATTTCTGGCAAGATTTATCAAGGGGAGGTTTACCATTGCCTGAGAGAGTATGATTTACCAAAGATTACTCAGCAGGTTTCTATGGCTGAGCAAGGATTTGACCCCAGTCTCATATCAATGCTGCTCAAAATGGTTATTTCTGGACTGTCCTTGAGCCATCAACAGTCAGTCCCTGGCAAGTGCCAGGAAAGAAAGAAAAAACAATTGTATTCAATGAACATAATTAGACACATTAGAAACAAACAATTTCCAGTCCATTATGTCAAATAGCTCGAGTTTATACTATGTTTGCTCTGATAGTTGATTATGATGGTGAAGTGATTACAATAATCTAATTCCATATAGCATTGGACATCTCAGAAACCCTGGAAAGTTATTTATGGCACAGGTGCAATTTTCATGATCAAATCTGTGAAACAATGCCTTAGGTCTACCCTGTAGTTCCAACCTTTGGGCTCTAATCACTCATCTCCCTTTCAATCATAATTTTCTTCTCTGGATCTTGTACTGGTGCTTCAATTTGATTCCTATCCTGGACAATTGGCTGTGTGATCAGGGGATTCAATATGACTAGTCTTCCCTTTCAATTCAGTACTTCAAAGTTAATAGTCAACCCAAGTTGTAGAATACAAGTGACCCAAAGCTGTCCCCATAATTCCCAACTGCTCCTGATGAATATCTTGGGTTTTTAAGTTTTAAAACAGCTTTGTCTCATTTCATTCAAATTGGGTCATGCTGAGATTTTTGAACAACAGAATGGGGTTGGATTATGTAATACAGTGTTATTCAACCAGTGTGCCGTGGCACACTAGTGTGCCGTGAGCGATCATCAGGTGTGCCACGAGAAAAGCTCTCTGCCCCCCTTCCTTCCCCCCTCCTCCTGCCGAACTCCTGCTGCTTGGGGGAGGAGGAGGAAGGGCCGGGCGGCGGCGAAGAAAAAGAAGAGGGGGCCGGGGCGCTGCCTCCTTCATCCGTTTCCCCAGCCAGCCTCCAATCCGCCATGACTCCCACCATGACTCTCGCCCCTTGCTCGCTGAAGCTGCGTGGAGGAGGAGCCCCGCCCACTGAAGCCCGTCCACCACTCATGCTCCTCCTCTGTGGGGGAAGCTGAAGCCGGGGGAGGGGGCAGGGCATGGCGCCCCCCCCCCCCAGCTTCAGTGCTCACACAGCTTTGCCAGCCTTGAGGGGGCAATGCCAAGCCAGCAGTGGCAGAGCCAGCACAATGCTGGCTTGGCACTGCCCCCTCAAGGCTGGCAAAAATGTGGGAGAACTGAAGCTGGGAGGGGAGGGGCATGGCACGGCCTGGCTCCTCCCCCTCCCCCAGCTTCAGCACTCCCAGCAGCTGCTCCCAGCAGGCCACCATCCCCCAGCCGTTCTTTACTGTGTTAGAGTGTCATTTTGGTTGGTGGTGTGCCCCCGGATTTTTTTAATGTTAAAAGTGTGCCACAGCTCAAAAAAGGTTGGTAAACACTGCTGTAATATATATTAAAAATACATATTAAAATACATAGAACAAAGATTAAAACACATGAGTTTAAAATTCATGATTAAAACTGGCTGGGTATACCTGGTGGAAGAGCTAGGGTTTTAGTGGGTTTTAAATTCCGACAACTCATTTAACTGTCGGAGCTCTTTTAGCAGGTTGTTCCACATTCTTGGGGCAGCTGATGAAACCAATCAGGTCACCAATCAGGCTCTGACTGGTTAGAGCAGCCCCCCCCCCCCCGAGGACCTTCACGGTGGATTGTATGAGAGAAGGCGATCCTGTAGGTAACCTGGACCCAAGCTACTTTTTACTTCAAATGGGCAGCAGCCCTCTAGAGAAGTGAGCATGGCCATAGCTAAACTTATTTTCAATTAACTATATACAGTATCTATCAATGTATATCAATATACTCGTTTATCAGTATTAGTGCACCTATATATAACAGTATGGTTAAAGACATCTTAAGCAGAAATGGGATGATGGGATGAGAAAAAAGTGAAGGGGCCATTGCCAATAGTGCAAATGGGAGAATTTTTTCACAAAGAACTTCACATCAAAGCGATTTTACCCAGGGAATTTGAGGCTGCTTGAAGTGAACACACAATGATGTAATTGCTGCATGTGGTCTTAACAAAGCAAATAAGGAGTCCATATGGATTTGAAAAATATGAGTTTTCCCCCACAAGTGTAGGTAGACCTTGGGTAGACTCCTTTTTTTGGTTTTGGTTTCAGCCTTTATGAAGCTATCCAAGCTGCTGAACCTATTTTGGGAGCAGAGTTCAGCACCCTCTTGACATAGAAGCCATCTCCTGCCACTTGCTGCAATGAACCTTCAATTAATTTTGACCCCTATAAACTCACCATGTTCTTAGGGGACCTCAGTTCCCACACTTCCCCAACTTTTGGGACAGAAATTCCCATCACAACCTATGGGTCATCCCTCATTTAGCAAAGTCCATTTGCTGAAGGAAAGGGGGAAGAAATCACAAAATGGGGTGTATATCTACATTGCAGACAGTTTTAATGACAAATTTTAAACTTGCACCTTTTGTTTCATCTTTGTTTTGTGAATTTTAATATGAATATTGTGGAAATATGTTTTTAAATGTGCATTTTAAAGAATGTTTTTAGATGAAAGTATGGTTTAACAATGTTGTAACTCACCTCAAGCCATGAGGAGAGGTGGGTAAGAAATAATAATAATAATAATCCAGCATATATATCTCATTTGCTGTGACATGCTGTGTTTTTGTGTCAGTCAAATAATAATGTTGTATGATACAACTTTGACTGGCATGGCTCAGTGCTGTGGAATCATGAGAGTTCTTGTTTAGTCAGCTATCACTGCTATTTGGCAGAGAAGGCTTGTCAAAGTATAGCTTCCATGATTTCCATAACATTAAGCCATGACAGTTAGTGATATCAAGCTACATTCTTTTCATAGTGTAGATGTATCCAAGATTAAATGAGCCAACTCTCTCCTCCTGCAAAGTTTGCCACGTTTGATGTTTGATGTTCTACATCTTTTCAAAATCTTCATTGAAAAGGAAGATGAGGTGATAGAAAAGCTATTCCATGCTGAAGAGAGCCAAGATACAAATATTTTAACACAATAGAAGTGTATAATAGGAGGAGGAGAAGGAGTAAAGACACAGAGGGAGGAGGATTGGGAGGGGGGGGATCTCTGCTACTGACTGAGCCATGGAAATCTCTTGATTGTCCCACAGCTAACACTACAACCTAAATGATAGTATCTCTGCACATTTCCCTTATTAAGAATTAGTAACAATAACACTGAGGCTTTCAGTTTGTCTGGGGGTCCGGCTGGACGCCCACCTGTCCATGGAGGAGCAGATTGGCTGCACCTGCAGGACAGCATTCTACCACCTACGGTTGGCTAAGCGCCTGGCTCCCTACCTCTCCCAACGCGACCTTGCTACGGTGATCCAAGCCATGGTCATCTCGAGGCTCGATTACTGTAATGCGCTCTACATTGGCCTCCCCTTGTCGATGATCCGGAAGCTTAAGCTAGTGCAGCACGCCGCAGCACGCCTCCTCCTGGGTGCTGCAAGATCTGACCGCGCGACCCCACTCCTGCGCGAGCTGCACTGGCTTCCGATTGAATTCCGGGTCCTCTTCAAGGTGTTAGTTCTCACCTTTAAGGCCATCTATGGTTTGGGGCCAGTGTACCTGAGGGAGCGACTTACCCCTTATGTGCCCGCGAGATCACTGCGCTCTGAGGAGCTTAACCTCCTTGAGGTGCCTTCCCTTGGAACCTGCAGACTGGCCACTACACGGCGGAGGGCATTCTCTGTAGCTGCCCCAAGTCTCTGGAACGGCCTCCCGGAGGAGATCCGCGCCATCCGCGCTCTTCTGCCCTTCCGCAAGGCCTTGAAGACTTGGCTCTTTAGGAAGGCGTTTGGCCCTTAACTCAACCACACTGTGTGCCATGCCGCCTATCCCCCCCCCCCCCAGATTCTTATCTTTTTATTTATTTATTTATTTATTTATTCTTCGATTTTATATTCCGCTCCTTCCTACAGGCTCGGGGCGGGTGACAATAAAATACACCTGGGCAGGCCAAGTCTCGGCATGCTGCCCTACAATTAAAACAAAAGACAGTTAAAAACACGAGTTCAACGTATCACGAGGTACAGGAGATATACAAAAGTATACAAGGGTATACAACATATCATCCAATCAGGCTTAGGTAAATGCTAGCTCAAAAAGAGCGGTCTTACAAGCCTTTCTGAAGGGGATTAATTCCGAGATGGTTCGGACTCTATCAGGCAGAGAGTTCCACAGCGCTGGAGCTGCCGCTGAGAAAGCTCTCTGTCGGGTTGCGGATAGGTGGCAGGAGCGGACCGATGGTATGGTCAACAAATTCCGTTCGTCTGACCGCAGTGATCTCGGGGGCAAGTACGGGGTAAGGCGGTCCCTCAGGTACGCAGGCCCTAGGCCGTGAAGTGCCTTGAAGGTCAATACCAATACCTTGAAGACAATTCGGTACTCGATAGGAAGCCAGTGCAGTTGCCGAAGAATAGGCGTGATGTGGTCCCTCACTGACGAGCCCGTCAGCAGGCGTGCCGCGGCATTCTGCACTAGCTTGAGTTTCCGGAGTGTCGACAAGGGAAGGCCAACGTAGAGGGCGTTACAGTAGTCCAGTCTCGAGATGACCGTCGCTTGGATTACCGTCGCCAGGTCGTTCCCGGACAGGTAGGGTGCCAGTCGCCTAGCCTGACGCAGGTGATAGAAGGACCCCCTGCAGACCGCGGAGACCTGGGCCTCCATGGTCAGCAGGGAGTCCAGCTGAACACCCAAGCTCTTAACCGATGATGACGGGCTAAGCTGCTCGCCATCCAGGGTAGGCAACCGGCACCCACCCAGCCCAGGGCGACCGGGCCACAGGATCTCCGTCTTCGATGGGTTCACCTTCAGCCGGCTGGCACGCAGCCAACCAGTCACGGCTTCCAGGCATCGGTGGAAACAATCGGGTACGGTATCCGGCCTGCCGTCCATTCTCAGCAGAAGCTGGGTGTCATCCGCGTACTGATAACACTCCAGACCAAAGTCGCGGGCCAGCTGGGCCAGGGGGCGCATATAAACGTTGAATAACGTTTATATGCCCCCCCAGCCTTTGCTGAGGGCTAGTGTTTTTAATATGTTTTAACTGCTTTGATGTTTAATGTGTTTTAACTGTTTAATCTGTTTTATTACTCACGGTGTTTATGCTTCTTCTGTAAACCGCTCTGAGCTCCGGAGTGAGCGGTATACTAAATCGAAGTTAATAAATAATAAATAAAAATAATCCCAGTATTATTGCTTACAGGATCTAAGAAGACAGATGAAGTTAGAACGGATGAAGGAGGAGTATTTGCCGAAGTCTAATGTAGTTTTGCAAGAAGAACTTTCTCCTACAACTAAAACAGGTACAGTATCACTTTGCATGAACTACAAATCTGCTTTTAAAAAAAGGCAGTTCCAGTAGCTAACACACTATAGATGCTGTGGAAAGAACTGACATGTGCCATAGTTGGATTTGATCCCCCTTTTTTGCCCTTGACTCAGAAGGCTGAGTGCTGAACAGCCTACTTATGGAAAACAATTCTATGATCAGAAGAATGAGGCCACAGCCTCTGAAGATCAAAATTATACACAATAAAGAAGCACTTTTGCATTTACCTTGAGAGCTAATCATCTTGCTCAGTTCACCACTTATACAACCACTTTTGTGAGGAGGTTGGGAGACGCTTCTCCCAGGCAGAAGAAGGAACCAACATTCTGTCCATTTTGTTTCTGAAGGAAACATGGGTTTCTTAGAGATAAGAAAGTGCATGAAAACATCCAACTACATTTTGTACTGAAAAATATTACATTCATTATGTTTTTGTAGAAAAAAGGATATTTATTACACACTAGCTTGGGGACCCGGCCCTGCCCGGGTTATTTGAGAAAGGCATTGTGTGCCAAGGGTGGTCCTTATGAGATGTTTACGTGGCTTGCAGTGGTCTCAGGAAGTTAGTGAAGGTACTTCAAGTCCCATCATCCATGGCCCATCCTCCTTCAAACTGCACCAGGATGTAGAGTGGGTCATGAGGGCTCTGTGTGTCAGGTTTGGTCTTGATCAGTCATTGGATTAGGTTTGCAGCAGTTTTGGGAAGTGAGTGAAGGTACTTCAAGTCCCATCATGCATGGTCTGCCCTCCTCCAAGCTGCACCAGGATGTAAAGTGGGTCATGGAGGCTCTGTGTGCCTAGTTTGTTCTTTTTTGGTAATTGGATGAGAGTCGCAGTGGTCTCAGAAAGTGAGTGAAGGTACTTCAAGTCCTATCATCCGTGGTCCGTCCCACTCAAAACTGCAGCAGGATGTAGAGTGGGTCATGGGTACTCTGCGTGCCAAGTTTGGGCCTGATCTGTGATTTGTAGGGGTTTCAATGTTCTGTGGGAAATGAATCGGGTGAAGGTACTGCAAATCCCATCATTTGTGGCCCATCCTGCCCCACCAGGTTGTAAAGTGGGCCAGTGGGCATCTGTGTGCCAAGTGTGGTCCTGATCCTTCTATGGTGTGGGCCACAGTGCTCTAAGCAAATGAGTTAAAGTACTGCAAGTCCTGTCATCCATGGTCCATCCTCCCTCAAACTGCACCAGGATGTAGAGTGGGTCTTGAGGGTTCTGTGTGCCAAGTTTGGTCTTGTTCTCTCATTGTTTGGGGTTGCAAAGGGGTCGCAAAGTGTTTTGGTCTGAAACTCCCACCATGCCTGACTGCCTCAGGCCTTTGCCTTACCCCCTCTGCCACTTTAGAGCGTCAGAATGTTCATGATGGCGACTGGCTCAGGCCTTTGCCTTATCCTCCTCTGCCAGTTTAGAGGGTCGGAACGTTCGTGTTGGCTGGCCAATAGAGGCGTTATGCAAATACTCCCTCACTGGCAACCAATCATGTTATCAGAATGTAGAGGCGGGAGCCAATCAGAACACTGCCACATACATACAAACACACACACATACACACACACATAAAAACAAACATTCTGCTTTATTATATATAGAGATATGCTCATTATATATCAACAATTAAATTTATATTACATTGCTGCACTAAACAATAAAGTTGACGAATCATTTCTGTTATTCCATCCTCCCTGTTTTCACACTGGGATAAAAGTAAGCAGATCCACGAGTTACTGAAAATTCCCTATCTTATCCGTCTCACCTACTGGAAGGGAATGAGTGAAGTTCCCAATTTGATCAATACTACATGATAAAATTATGGCTCATACATATGAATGAAAAATATTATTTTTGTAAAACAGTAACAACCGACAGAATTATTTTATTCACAGTACCAAATAGTCTGGAGAAATAGGCAATTGAATATTTAAATTTCTCAGTTTCTGCTGTTTTACTAGTGGGATATCACACTACTATTGCTGAACTCCAGTCCTGTATTCCCCTTTCCTCCTGTGACCTTCCTGATTTTCTTCTGTTTCTTCTTCGTGTAGTCTGTGAAATGCACACAAGTGGGTTTACTCCCGCGCATGCGTAGAATCTCGGACATACTAGCTAAAATCAAAGATTTACATACGCCCCTCCCACTCCCCGCCCCCCCTCATCCCCCAATGTAGCTACCTAGTCAGTTCCTTTTCCGCCTAGCCAGCGAAAGGATCTCTGACTGCTAGCTCCTGATAGAAGTCCACGGATTGCCTCGACTATCAGATAAGATGTCTTCCCTTTCTTTCAAAAGGTGCTCCGATTGTGGAGCAACCTTGCCCCAAGAGGATAGACATCTTAAATGTCTCCTCTGTTTGGGAGAATCCCATATTCCTCAGTCCTGAAAGATCTGCAGGACTTTTTCTAATAGAACCCTGAAGAACAAAGATTCTAAGCTCAAAGCCACTCTTTTTGAACAGGCTTTGCTCTCCTCAGAGACTGGGCTCTCTCGCTCCATGAGCCAGCCCTCTCTGCCCACTGGGACTCAGAATCCCAGCCCCTTGAGTGCTGTGACCGAGGGTGCCATCCGTGAGTTGGCCTCTGACTCTGCCATAGAGCCACTCCGGAAGAAAAAGCTAAAAGCTGCCAAATTGGCAAATCAAAGGAGAAATCTAAGGAGCCTCTGGCTCAAAAGACTCCAAGGCTCCTGGTTGGTCCTGGGCCCTCCAGTCCTTGTATTTCCATGGCACAAAATGCTGCGAGGCTCCTGGCTGGCTCTGCGCCCCCCAGTCCTCCTATTGCTCTATGTGCAGCTGAGACGCTGCAGTTATTTGATGAAGAGAGCACTCAATTTTCGGGGGTAGAAATTCCCCCCCAATTTCTCCCCAGTCTATTGCTTTCCCCGGTCACCGAGCCTGAGCTTCCCTTGCCTCCTCTTCAGCTCACTCAGGCACCCCCCCCACCTTCCATTTCTCCGGAGACCGAGAGGGCGCGCCACGTGGAGGCCAGCACCACACGGCCTCCCTCACCCTTTTTGCAAGCCGCTGCTGCTTTCCCGCCGTTGCGCGGGGACGCGCGCTGGTCTCCGGAGCGCCGCGTGGCCGCGCGCCGCTCCCCTCTGCTATTTAACTTAGAAGAGCATGCTCGGTCATGGAGCCCACTCAAAGGAGGGCCTCAGTGACCGAGCTCCCTCTTGGGAACCGCCTTATGGGTATCCTTATGGATACCCTCCTCCCTATCCTCCTCCATTTCCCTATTATGGCCATTACTTCCCTGAGCCTTTCCCTTCTCCAGAGGCTTACCGGTAGCCATGGCCTCCCTCCTATGCCCCGCAATCCGTGGCACCTCCTCCTCCTCCAGCCCCTCCAGCCCCTCCCACTCAAGCCCCTGCTCTCACAGTTGCTCCTCCTGCCCAATCCCCCCCACCTCCCAGATGATGATAATGAGGTGGATATAGAGACTGCTTCTGATGCTACTCCCATTCCCACTTTGCCTGAGCCTGAGGTTGATCCTCAACAGGCAGAGGAATATAAAAAAATTTTCTGCACTCCTGATCAGACTGGCCAGGTCTTTGGGTGTCCAACCTCCTCAGTCTGGGGATGTGGTCCAAGACCCTTACTTTACCTCTGCTGAGCAGCAGGTTCAGCAATCTACCATGCTGCCTACCATTCCTTACTTAGTCAAACTATTGAAGGTCACTGGGGTTGCTCCAGCCTCCGTTCCCAGCACGTCCAAGCGGGCAGAGAGCCTATATCGGATTGATCTGTCCACCACTCCGTGGTTGGCCAGGCTTCCGAAGGTTAACTCGATAGTGACCGACGCTCAGCCTAAGCCGATCCTAGGCAACCAGACCGCCCCTTCTGACAAAGAAAGGAGGAAGCTTGATGCTATGGCCAGAAAATTCTATTCCTCGGCATGTCTGTCAGGAAGGATGGCACATTACGGCGTCTATATGAGCGTCTATCAATCTTATCTCTGGAATAAGATAGGCCCATACCTGGACCTCCTCCCAGCATCTGACCAACCCATGGCCAAGGCCTTCCACCAAGAAGCCCTCACTTTGGCCACCCTACAAAAGGATTTGGCCAAACATGGCGACGACACTTCAGGCAAACTGATCGCTGGATCAGTTGCCCTTAGGAGACATGCCTGGTTGAGATCCGCGGCATTGTCCTCCAATCAACGCTCGTTGATTGAAAACCTCACCATTGGATGAGGCTGGCCTTTTTAATCCTGAGACAGACTCTCAGTTGGAACATTCCCACAAAATGAAACAAACGCTCAGCAAATATGGCCAACAACCCAACTACTCCTATCAATCATATCGAAAGCGTTGGCGTCCCTACTACCAGCACCAGTCCTTTCGTGGTTACTACAACTCCGCTCCTTACAGAGGAGGACAGCGACCACAGTTCCCCTCACAGGGATACAAGCGTCCAGGTGCTCCCTTCAGGGGTCAGTACCGCGGTGGTAGAGCCTCAAACAGTAGAATGCGCCGTTTCTAGCCTGTTTCTCGACAGGTTACGACCCTTCTTTTCAGTTTGGCAGTCCATCACCACCGATAGGTGGGTTTTGGACATCGTCCACCGAGGATATGCCATAGAATTTGAATCCCTTCCACCCCCAGGCGAACCTGTTTCTACACAAGCTTCCCCTGCCTTGTTGCAAGAAATCGACGCCCTCCTCCTTAAGGGGGCCATTTCCCCGACCCCATCCCACTAGCTCCAATTTTGCTTTTTTTCTAGATACTTCCTTGTGGACAAAAGGGATGGTGGCCTCTGGCCCATTTTGGACCTACGGGAAGTTAACCAATTCATCAGACCACGCAAATTTAGGATGGTCACTCTTCCCTCCATCCTCCTTTTCATCCCGAAGGGAGCATGGATGGCCACTGTTGACCTTAAGGACGCCTACTTCCACATCTCAATTAGGCAGTCCTACAGGAAATACCTCACCTTTATGGTGGACGGTGCCCCATATTCCTTCAATGTCCTCCCCTTCGGCCTTTCCACGGCCCCAAGGACTTTTACCAAGTGTATGGCGGCCATCGCCTCCCACCTTTGCCAACAGGGCGTCACCGTATTTCCTTACCTGGACGACTGGCTTTTTTGCTCTGGGTCACGGGACCAACTTTTATCTGATATTAGTTATGCCTTATCTCTTTTGCAGAGCCTGGGACTGGTTGTCAACCACGAAAAATCTCACCTCTCACCTGCCCGGACGGTGCAATTTATAGGTGCTGTCATAGACTCTGTGTCCCAGAGAGCCTACCTTCCAGAGGATCGTTTCCTCAATCTATGCCGCTCTATCCAGGTTATTCAAACCACCCACAGGTGTTCCGCCTGGACCGTCCAGTCTATCTTTGGTCATATGGCTTCCACCACGAACGTTACCGCGTTCGCCCGCCTCCGCCTCCGCCCTCTCCAAGCATGGTTCCTCTCTGTGTTTCAGCCAGGGCTGGACAGCCAGAACATGGTCCTCCACCCTCCCCCCACCCACGTCCTGCACTCCCTGTCATGGTGGACAGACAGATCCAATGTGTGCTCGGGCCTTCCCTTCTCCCCTCCCCACCCATCTCTGTCCCTGACGACAGATGCGTCATCCACGGGGTGGGGAGCTCACCTCCAGGGCCTGACCATCAGCGGTCATTGGTCCCCCTACGGAAAGAGGCTCCACATCACTGCCCTGGAACTCACAGTGATAAAAAAGGCCCTTCGGTCATTGTGACAGTAGTCTCCAACCAGGTGGTCCTTGCATAAGAAGCAGAAAGCTTCAAAATCAAGCCAAAAGAAAAGGCTTCAGAAATTATGGCACAGCCAAGGCTCCTGGTCGGACCTGCGCCTTCCAGCCCTTGCATAAGAAGCAGAAAGCTTCAAAATCAAGCCAAAAGAAAAGGCTTCAGAAATTATGGCACAGCCAAGGCTCCTGGTCGGACCTGCGCCTTCCAGCCCTTGCATAAGAAGCAGAAAGCTTCAAAATCAAGCCAAAAGAAAAGGCTTCAGAAATTATGGCACAGCCAAGGCTCCTGGTCGGACCTGCGCCTTCCAGCCCTTGCATCCCTGTACAGCAGCTGAAACGCTACAATTTTTTGAAGATAAAGAGGCTCTGGGGTGGAAAATCCTCCCCAACTTCGTCCTCTTCAGCTCCTTTCCTCGGTTCCCGAGCCGGAGCTTCCCTCGCCTCTTTTTCCTCCACTCGCCCAGGCGCCCCCCCCCACCCTCTCCCTTCCCGGAGACCGATGGTTTTCTCCACGAGGGGGCCAGCACCACGTGGCCTCCTCCTCCGCCCCGGAGACCGAGATATACTGTTTTTTTTCGCCTCGGGGCAGTGCTTCAGGCTTCCCGCTTCTCCACCGCTTGCCCAAGCTCCCCCCCCCATTTCTCTCACCTCCGGAGACCGAACTACCTTCTCTGGAGCAGCCCCACGCCGCGCTTCTCTCTTTTCCCTCTCGGTGACCGGCAGCGTTCGCGCAACTGCAACACACACACACCCGGTTCTCTCCTCAGCGCTGCGCAGCCGCGCGGCCCCCTGCAGCTGCTTTGAGTCGCTCTAGGTCTCGGAGCCCCCTCAAGGAGGCTCCCGGCTACCGAGACCATGCTTGGGACCCTCCTTATGGCTACCTCCATGCCTACCCTCCTCCTTACCCCCCTCTCCACCTATCCCTTGGCATCCGTGGCAACTCCTCCACCTTTGGCCCCCCTCCTCCCCTTTGGCCCCTCCTCCTCCCCCGCTCCTCCTGCTCTATCCCCCCCCACCTTCCAGATGATAAAATAGACTTGGATTCTTCTTCTGATGCTATTCCTTTGCCTCCCATGCCAGAGCCTGAGACTGACCCTCAGCAGGCAGAAGATTATAAAAAATTCTCTGCACTATTAATGAGACTGGCTAGATCCCTTGACATACAGCCTCCGCAGCCTAATGATGTGGCCCAAGACCCTTATTTTACTTCTGCTGAACAACAACAGTCTTCTGTATTGCCTACTATATCTTATTTGGTCAAAATTCTAAAAATTTCTGGAGTTGCTCCTGCTACCGTCCCTAGTACGTTTAGGCGGGCAGAGAATCTTTACCGGATTGACTTATCTACCACCCCCTGGTTGGCTAGACTTCCGAAAGTTAATTCAATTGTGCTAGATGCTCAGCCTAAGCCAATCCAAATCAACCAAGCAGCTCCTTCAGATAAGGAGGGCAAGAAACTTGATGCTATGCCCCAAAATTTTATGCTTCCGCATGCCTTTCAGGCATAATGAGCCATTAGGTCATTTTTATGAATGTCTATCAATCATACCTATGGAACAAAATAGGCCCATATCTGGACCTCCTTCCTGCAACTGACCAGCCCATGGCTAAGGCTTCCACCTAGAAGCCCTTACCCTAGCTACTTTACAAAAGATCCGGCTAAGCATAGAGCAGATACAGCGGGCAAACTGATCGCGGGATCAGTTGCCCTTCCTTGGTTAAGATCCGCATCACTGTCCCCCACCAACGATCTTTGATTGAGAATCTGCCTATGGATGAAGCTGGCCTGTTCAACCCCGAAACAGACTCACAGCTAGAACATTCTCATAAAATGAAGCAAACCCTTAACATATATGGCCATCAACCTTACCTATCTTACCAACCCTACAAACAGCGTTGGCGTCCTTATTATTACCATCAGTCCTTTCGCGGATACCACAACTCCGCTCCGTATAGAGGAGGACAATGACCTCAATTCCCTTCACAAGGACTCAGACGCCCAGCTGCTCCATTCAGGGGTCAAAATCGAGGTTCTAGATCCTCAGACATAAAAGGCGTCGCTTCTAGGCTTTCCTTGTCAGGCTTCAGCCCCTTTTCCTAACTTGGCAGTCCATCACCACAGATAAGTGGGCCTTGGACATTATCCTTCGGGGATATGCCATAGACTTTGACTCTCTACCACCTCCTAGTGAACCTCTTTCCACTCAGGCCTCCCCTGCCTTGCTGGAAGAAATTGTCTCCCTCCTTCTTTAAGGAGCCATTCCCCCCACCCCACTCCACCAAATTCAATTTTGCTTTATTTCCAGTTACTTCCTTATAGATAAGAGAGATAGCGGCCTACGGCCCATATTTGATCTTCAAAAAATCGACCAATTCATTAAGCCACGCAAATTTAGGATGGTCACACTGCCCTCCACTCTCCCTTTCATCCCGAAGGGAACATGGATGGCCACTGTTGACCTTTAAGACGCCTACTTTCATATTTCAATTAGACATTCCCACAGGAATATCTCACCTTCATGGTTTATGACGCCATATACTCCTTTGATGTCCCTCCTTTCTGTTCTGGGTCTTGTGACCAGCTCTCATCCGATATCAATTATGCCGTATCTCTTTACAGAGCCTGGGACTGGTTGTCAACCAAGAGAAATCTCATCTCTCACCTGCCCGGACGGTGCAATTTATAGGTGCTGTCATAGACTCTGTATCCCAGAGAGCCTACCTCCCAGACGATCGCTTCCTCAGTTTATGCCATTCTATCCAGACTCGGTGCTCCGCCTGGACTGTCCAGTCTATCCTTGGCCATATGGCTTCCACCACGAACGTACCGTGTTCGCCCGCCTCCGCCCCCTCCAGGCATGGTTCCTCTCTATGTTCCAGCCAGGGCTGGACAGCCAGACCATGATCCTCCACCCCCCCCCCCCGTCCGTGTCCTGCAATCCCTGTCATGGTAGACAGACAAATCCAATGTGTGCTCGGGCCTTCCCTTCTCCCCTCCTCAACCGTCTCTCTCTTTGATGACGGACGCATCCTCCACAGGGTGGGGAGCTCACCTCCAGGGCCTGACCATCAGCGGTCATTGGTCCCCCTATGGAAAGAGGCTCCACATCACTGCCCTGGAACTCACAGTGATAAAAAAGGCCCTTCGGTCAGTGTGACAGTAGTCTCCAACCAGGTGGTCCAAGTCCTCACGGACAACACCTCGATAAATTATTACATCAACAAACAAGGGGACACCCGCTCCCCCACTCTCCTCTCCATATCTCTCCGGATATGGAAATGGTGTATTCTCCAACACATTCCTCCATGCCATACACCTTCCAGGCCTTCAAACCACTAGCCGACTCACTGAACAGGACATCGTCTACCACTCACGAGTGGCAGCTCAGCCCCTGCCACTTCCTCTCCCTGATCAGGCGCTGGGGCACTCCCCAAATAGTTCTATTTGCCTCACACCTTAACACCCATTGCCTCATGTATTGCGCGAGACTCCACCCTCACGCATCCCCAGATTGTCTAGGAGACGCATTCCTCTACCATTGGTCCCCAAGTCTCCTCTACGCCTTTCCTCCGCCTCCACTCCTACCCAGAGTGGTCGCAAAGCTCCTATCCGACAACTCGGATTGCATCCTGATAGCCCCTTGGTGGCCCCGTCAGTCGTGCGTTTGCCCAGCCACTGGACCATTTGCCACAGTCGGCCCCACGTCAGTTGTTTTAGATTTTCTCATTCACCTGTCCACAAAAGGATTCTCTTTTTCCTCCATCGAATGCTATTTCACATCCCTTTCCTGGTACAGGAAGAAATTCGGCTTCCCGTCCCTCTTTCAGGATTCCATGGTGGACATGTTTCTACAGCGTTACAAAAAGTCTTTCCCTCCTGTTTCTCCTCCACCTCCATCTTGGAGTTTGGAATTGGTCCTCTCTCAACTTTCCAAACCTCCATTCGAACCTATGGCAACCTGCCATATTTCACATTTGTCCTGGAAAACGGCCTTCCTCGTGGCCATTATCTCGGCCAGAAGAGCCAGTTAAATCACAGCACTCCGCTCTGATCCTCCCTTTATTCGTTTCCATGAAGACAAAGTGGTCCTCCGAGTGGATGTCACTTTTCTTCCTAAAGTTGTCTCCCATTTCAATATGACCCAGGACATTTTCCTTCCAGCCTTTTTTCCCCCTCATCTCCTCTAGAGATTGCCCTCCACTCCCTCGATGTTAAAGAGCTTTGTCCTTCTACTTGCATAGGACAGCCTCCTATAGGAAGTCCCCTAAGTTCATAAGGAATTGCCTGTTGGTGTTAAAGCCCATTCCACAAGGGCAGTTTCAACATCCCAACATCCCAAGCCTTTTTGCGGGGTGTTTCTGTTGATCAAATTTGCAAGGCTGCTACCTGGGTGAACCCCTCGACGTTTACAGCCCATTACAAGCTCGACGTTCTCGCGAAGAAGGATGCATCCTTTGGCAGAGCCTTCCTGTTTTCCTGTGTGGCATGACCCACCTCCAAGATACATAAGCTTGTTAAGTCACCCATTTGTGTGCATTTCACAGACCACACGAAGAAGAAGGTTATGTTGCTTACCTGTAACCGTGTTTCTTCGAGTGTGAGGTCTGTGAAATTCACACAGAACCCACCCGTCCTCCCCTCTGATGTCATGCCTAGGTTTCTGCTGCTGTCTGGCGGCAAGGAACTGCCTGGGTAGCTCGATAAGGGGGTGAGGGGGGGCGGGGAGTGGGAGGGGCATATGTAAATCTTTAATTTTAGCTAGTATGTCCGAGATTCTACGCATGCGCGGGAGTAAACCCATTTGTGTGAATTTCACAGACCTCACACTCGAAGAAACATGGTTACAGGTAAGCAACCTAACCTTCTCTTCCAACATTCTTGGTCTGTGTTCCATTTTCCTTCTTATACTAACAGTGTGCCTCCCCCCCCCCCCTACTACTCCTTACTCATTTTCTAATTTCTCCATATCCTTTGGCTTTCTCCCATCAGCTGTTTCCATGATACTATGTAACTCAGGGCTTCATCATAAATGGCAGGCGGAATGTCCCACTTCGTCTGTCAACCAGGAGGAAAAAGGGATCAGTGGAGCAAATATATCACCCAGTGTGCAGCTCCCTCTCCGTGACACTTTCCCTATCACATGGGGAAAGCGCCACCCTCACAGTGAGGCCCTGTGCTGGTTCCATTGGAGTGAGCACAACACGGGAAGCCTCTGTGTTATTTCTGTTAACTCTTTCACCCCTGTTGGGAGTGGGTCCTCTGGCAGAACTCCTACAATGTCATGTGATGTTCAGCATGGGCCCCATCCTTTAAAGTAGTGGTTCAGAAACTGTGGGTCCCAAGATGTTTTGGCCAGGAAATCCTAACACCTGGTAAACTGGCTAAGATTTCTGGGAGTTGTAGGCTAGGATTTCTGGGACTTGTAGGCCAAAACACTTGGGGACCCACAGGTTGAGAACCACTGCTCTAGAATCAGACAGGGTGAAATCACCCTAGGACGCCAGCCAGTCATCTTAAGATTGAATTATGAGAATCCTGCCACAGCCATTCATTTTACAATGTGTATATTTTGTCACATGGGAAGAAGAACACAATCAACCACACATGGAGGGCAGTGTCACTGGAATGACCATGTCCATTCTACACTGTAGAATTAAGGCAGTTTGAACCCCCTTGAGCTGCCATGATTCAATGCTGCAGAATCATTGCAATTTTAGTTTGGCGAGGCGTCAACTCGCTTTGGCAGAAAAGGCCAATGATCTTGTAAAATGTCAACTCCCATGATTCCATCAGTGGAGTAAATTGAGATTACTTTTCTGTGTGTACATGTGTGTATGACAGTGAAAGAGGATGAATCACACCTTTTCTATGACATAAATATTAGCTTTTATTTCTTTGTGTGGTACAGAAAAGATGCAAATAGGGCAGCAGAAAGCAAAGAAGCACCTTCCTACCATTTTCAGAGCCCCCCCCCATCCCCGCCATGGTCACATCTGTATGGAGGAGGAAGGAACCCACCCAGAGAGGCAACCTATTCTCTTCCCATCAGCCTCCTTCCTTAAATACTTTCCCCAATGAAGAAATTAATTACATGATGTCATGCTTGATTTTATCTGATTTGGAAGCAATTCATCATTCTTTTGCTAGTTCTATTAGGCCAGGCAATCAGCATATTAATTCATTTGTGAGACTAAGCTCAAGGGTAATTACAGCAGGGAAACTTAATGCCTAAACGTGTTAATGTCTGTAATCAGAACTATTTTCTCAGTGTGGAACAATTGTTAGACAATTACAGTTGGATATGATTGCCCTCATAGACAACAGAGGCCATGTCAAGAGGGAGATATCAGCAGCTTGTTTTGCAAGTATGGTATTAGGAGCAAGCTCATTTTCCAGCAATCTCTTTTGTCTAGCTTCTGCCAATCCATCTCCTTGCTCACATATCACATTGTTAATTACAGTTAAAAGTTCACATCTTTTCTCTTTCTTTGTGTAAGAGCAGCACGGGGGTGAAAGGGACACTAGAGACAAAAGACAAATCACTTGCCCCTGCAAATGTCATCAAGCTTTGCAACCTCTTTGTGTGTTTATATATTTGAAGAGAAATTCCTTCCTCCACCTCCTTAATATGATGGCTCCTCATTTTCTGCAGAAATAGGCGAATAGGAGAAGCAATCATACAAATGAGCCTCCCCAGGGTCTATATGGTCCAGAAACATGGTTTCCTCTTGTGTGATAACTTCCAGAGCTAAATTCACCATCTGGCTACCAATGTGTTCCAACTATTTCAGTCAAACTTTCTTGAATAATGGACAATTTCACTAGTTACCTCTTTTCTATTTTCCTCAATTACTCAAGCTGTCTCTTCTCTATGTTTCTTTGTTTAGGTATGGCCATATTCAAAATTCATCAAAAAGTTCAAAATGCATTCTGAATTTTCATGTTTGGAGTATGTTTTTGAGGACGAATCCAGGACCCCCAGGCCCAAAACCCAACAGCAGAGAGTCCCCAACATTCCTCCTGGCCAGAAGGCCAGGCTACACCACACACAGATCCTTAGAAAGACACTTTTCCCCAGTGCCCCACTTCGTCCCATTCACTGCTCAGCCACATGAGCAGGCCACACCACACACCCACCCTCCCAGCACCACCCCAGAAGTCATAACACAAAACACCAAACACCCAATAAAACAACAACAATAGACTCTCCTTCCTCACCGCCCCACCTGGTAGCATTCTACTACCAGGCAGGCTTCACAAGCCCGTGCAGGCACCAAAAACTTCCCCTTTTCCCCCTCTCGCCGAAACACTTTTAAAAAGTACACAAAGCATTACAGAAACAATAGAAAGACCACCCACTTCCTCCTTTCCTTGTCTTCCATCCATCTGCGACCGGTCAGAGTTTTTCTGGACCACTAGGGGGGTCCCGTGCGGCCGGTGCACCTTGGCAGCCGGCCTCGCCCCATGCGCTCCGCCATCTTGGAATGGCGGGCGGGGAGCTCTCCCGAAGGTGGGGGCCAGAGCGGTCCACGGATGAAGGGATCCCATAGGGATCAATGTATTCATTATCCACATTTTTAATGTTTTACCGATTCGCCCCGTTCTTGTTCCTAAAAGCACCCTGCCACTCTCCCCGCTGTCTTCTCTACCTTACTTTTCCTGTTCTAACCCTCCCTGGCCTGGAAAAGGGCAAACCACACGGGGCTCGCTCTCTGAAGTCCCCCGATCGGGTTCATCTGAGAACGGCTTGCGAGGGTGGGGGCAGAGAGTGATCGCCCCGCTCAGTTCCATCAACAATTACAGCAAGCAAGAGCCCAAAACTGCAGCGTTTTGGCAAAGTTGGCCCAGAGGGATCCTGATAGGGGGGATGCAAGGCATCATCAGATTGCCACTTGGGAAACACAGAGCCCAAGTACCAAGACTCATTTCTTCCATTTCTGACCGTTTTTCCTGAACTAACTCAATAACTTTTCTCTGGCTAACTGCAGCCACATAGCCTTACAACATCCATGGACTATTGCGGCCGGCACAGGCTTCCACCTTCATGGATCGCCTATGAAGGAAAATACCATAGGGATCAATGCTTGGGAGGGAGGCCAAACCGGCTACCGGGTCCTTTGGGCTGGGATGAGAGGTTCACCCAAGGACACAAATCTAGAACTCATTACCACCGTTTCCCCCAAATCGCCCTGTACAAGCGGGCTGGTTGGGGGCCATTGCTAAGGACCCCTTTCCCCAGTAAGCCAAGACCCACTGCTTTCTTTCCCCTATGGACGCCAAGGTCCTTTCTCCATTGATCCTCACTGTTCTTCGAACCCCACAGAGAAGATGCAACATTTGTTTGTTTGCCTTTTTGTATAATCTTATCTCCTGTATGGGCTGCTTTGGGGAACATGGGGGTTAAGAGCTAGAATCTCCCCTAAATCCACAATGCCCTTGTTTAATTAAGTTTCCTCCTTTTGTGTTTCCCATTCCTAATACTGTATGTCTATGAAAATGTCTCTTTTCAGAGAGTTTCAACGGTTAACATTACAATTCTAGCTAGCCATTTTCCCTTGCACAAATAATATTTTAGATAGATGCCAAGTTTTCTGTGAGGGCATATCTCACAATATGCGCTTGGATCTATCTGGCCATGGTATTAATTAACGTCGGAGCTGGCCCATTAATGAAGCCATAGGCTTGGACATACATAAAATTATAACCCAAAATATGGATGGATCATGCAAACCTCGAAACTTTGCAGCCATCTAAAAATAGACATTTCTGAGTCACTTTAATCTGATAAATCATGCCCTTTCCGTCTTAACCAGAAACCATACTAACAATGGGTCTCGGTCTGGTCAGAAAAAAGCCGCTTATCCTCTTAGGGAAAACAATAAAGACAAGATTGGTTTTGGAACCCCTGCGGTTTCTCGCCAATTTTCCAATTTTCTCTAAAACCACACAGGATTTCCTCACCACAAACAAGCTTCCTTTGTGTCCCACTGCCTCACCTGGCCCTGGTATTGATTGACTGATTCATACGTAAGCGCAGGCTTGTGATTCACCGAGAATGCCGGCCGGCCTCCCGCTCAGCTGTTTTTGACAGCATCAGCCTATCAGATGAGAGCGCACGTGGGCGGCGGGCGCGGAATTCAAAAGCAAATAGATTATCTTGCTATATATGTAACTGTATTTCACCCAAATAAACATGTTAGCCATTTTGGACCTCGGAAGTGTGGCTACATCCTTCACCAGCTGGTAAAGAAATTATTCTCTCGTTGGGCGTGCTTCGAATCTGGGTGAGATAAATTGATCTGGGACTCTAATGGGACTTTTAATGGGATTTTAGCGCTTCTAAAGGCATCACCCGGATTGGGCTGAAATCCTCGCCTTTAGGGGTGCCCTGGGCTCTCTCCCTATTATGGAAAAGCCCCCCAAATTTCGATAACATTTCCACATTCTGAGTAACATTTTCCAAGCTAGTTTCATGAGGACATTAGTACACGAAGTTTGTTTGGTGCGTGTGTTAGCAGCTTCTTAACAATGAGTGTTAACTCTGTTTATCCCGTGATGTCATTTCCAAGTAATGGCTTTCTAGTTTTCCCCTTGTTGTTTGTTCATGCCTTTTAATGCACAGGGGAAACCCATGAATAGTCTAATTCCAGTTTTATCAGTGGAATCAGAGGCACTGCTGCAGCAAGGTTGGAAAAATATATATTGTTGTGGGCATTACTTTTCTCGCCTCCACTTCCTTGATCGCAAGCAGTGGACTCCCAGGAATCCTAACAGCTGGTAAACTGGCTGAGATTTCTGAGAGTTGTAGGCCAAAACACAGGTTGAGAACAACTGCCCTATTGGAAAAGCAAGCTGTCTTGGTTCCCATAAAAGGTAGAGATTCCTTTTAATACAAAGGCTTTGTAAATTATGTCACACTACCTGGAGTGCAGGACTTACCACCTATATGTTGTAGCATACCACAATACCCTTGACAAGCAAACAGGCAAACAGGCAGAAAAATGTGAACTTATGTAATTTGAAAGGTTCATCATACATATTTGTTAGTAAAGTACAGGGTGCTTCAAAAAGATGGACCCAGTTTGAAATCACTATATTTCTGCAACCTTAAACCATCCATGAATGACCTTTACCACTTGGAAGGATGGACCATACAATTTTGAAAGTTTGTTGCTAAGTCCTCTCCCTGCACACAAACAGCCCCTAGCCTCAATCATTGTCAAGGTGGTAGCACTACAACATAAGGCGTAATGAGATATTCTCCACTTCGGTAGTATCACTTGAAAACTCATTAAATAATTCGTAATGTTTTGTGTCATTCTAACATGTGTCCATCATGAAATATACTGCTTTGAAATTGGGTCATTTTGAAATGTCCTTTACATTTGGCATGCTAAACCAGGCCCGTATTACCCATAAACCAATCTTGTCTTTATTGTTTTCCCTAAGAGGATAAGCGCCGACACGAGGAGGAGGAAGGAAAGCCCCACCCCCAGAGCTGATGTGGGGCCTCCCCACGGCTCCTCCCTCCCTCCTAAAGCTGTCATGCCGGCCTGAAAAGGGCGATTTCGGCCGCTTCTCAGGCCGGCATGGTGGCTTTAGGAGGGAGGGAGGAGCCATGGGGAGGCCCCGCATCGGCTCTGGGTGTGGGGCTTTCTTTCCTCCTCCTCTTTGTGCCAGCAAGGAGGCAGGGCGGAGCCGGGGTGGGGCGGAGCCGGGGGCAGGGGCAGAGCCTTTGGCCTAGGGCGCCAAAAGGTCCTGATCCGGGCCTGTGCTAAACCACAACCATTAAGGGACAATGGTAACCTTCCTTTAAAGTTCAACTATATGGAAGTCCCCCTCTCTCCTTTTGCAAATAACAGAGGAAAAGGTTGCAACTCCTGTGGTCATGTTAAAGTAGCACACCCAGTTCAATCTTCTTCTTTTCCTTTTGACAGGTGGCTTAGTCTGCAGGAGAGCTTGCTTAGTATTTTTTGGCTGGATACAGTGTGCAATTGTAGTGGGTTTTTGCAAGAGGGGCTTTGCAAGCAGAGATCCACATGCCTTCTCTACTGCCTTGAACCATTCACATTGTCTGACCCTTTGCCTCTCCCTGCAGTGGATTCCCTGCACAGCTGAACTGCCCAGCTGTCTTTTTTTCTCACCTTCATTTCAAATTCTGCCCAGAGGCTGTTGAAAGACTAGAAGCTGCCTTGAGTGAAGTTAGTTTGTGCATGAGGTGGTGTAATACCTCCTATGCTATTGGTCTTTTCAGAAGCAAACTTTCAGGCATTTGAAGAAAAGCCTCCAGCAGAATTGTAGTGGCACTGGAGTCATGGGGCCATGTCCCTAAAACAATTCAGCATTGTGTTTAAGTGCAGCAAACAAAGCGGATTATTTTTTTACCATTATGTCTCCAATAGAACCTTTGATGCAAAGAGACAGCACCAGAAAAAGAGTCCACCAACGTTCTGGCATACTTGAAAGCCTGTCAACACCCCAGAAAAGGTGAGAACAAAACAGATGATACAAATCAAGGTTATGCTTGGCTCAGCATTTCCCATCTCACAACAGTTAAATGATGGCCTAGGGCCTTGTTTTCTTTTATGTTGTTAACATACCCTTTTGCAATTGTGCCAAATGTCCTCCAATTTTGCTGTTTGCTTTGAAATTAGTAAATTCAACACAGCCAAACAAATTACTGGGAAAAAAAAACCCAGCTTGCCAAATGTTTGTATTGCCCAGGATACTGCTTCTTTTCAATGCTTTTTATGTTTTGCCATCACTGCCTTCAATCTTGCGTGTCCATACTAATCTTTTATTCCCTTAGTGTTAGAGCGCCATTCAGTTGATGGCTGGAAAATCCAGTGGGTTTTGAAATATGAAATACAGCATTTCTTTCTTCTTCTTCTTGCAGTGTAGAAAGAAAAATGACTCAGGTTCTGGTGGCAGTGTCATTTCATGGCTTACCTTATACAAACCAAAACCCGTGGGCAGTATGGGAATGGAAGGTTGTCTACATGATACACAGATATTTTATCAGTATCCCAGGATTTTTAGCTTTAAACTTGCTTTGTCCTGTTTCACGCAAAATTGAGAATACTCAAGATTTTGCTGGAAATTCAATAGTATCATGTGGCTTCCTTCATTTATTTATTTATTTATTCCAATTTCTTGCCCACCACTCCCGGGTGGCTCAGGGCGGCTCACAAATCGAACGAATCGCAGCACATTATACAGATTAAAACAATTTAAAACCGCAACATTTAGCAGTAAAATCAACGTATACCACTAGACTAACTCAGGTTACAAAGGCCTGCCGGAACAGCCAGGTCTTAGAGGCCTTCCGAAACGCCATGAGGTCGCGGAGTGACCTAATCTCCAGCGGTAAGGAGTTCCAAAGTGTGGGCAAAATGATGGAAAATGCCCTTCTCCTCGTCGAAGTCAGGTGAAAGGCTTTGGCGCTTGGTACAAAGAGAAGATCCTGCTCTTCTGATCTCAGTGATCTCATGGGACAATATGGGGTAAGGCGGTCCTTCAGGTACACTGGCCCCAGACACTACAAGACCTTAAAATTTAGAACTAACACTTTGAAGGTGATCTGGAATTTGACAGGCAGTCCGCGCAGCTCCTGAAGAATAGGTGTAATGTGGTGGTACGCGGGCACGCCTGCAAGCAAATGAGCTGCCGCGTTCTGCACCAACTTTAGTTTCTGGGTCGCCGACAAAGGAAGGCCAATGTAAAGAGCGTTACAGTAGTCTAATCTTGAGATGACCGTCGCTTGGATCTCTGAGGCCAAGTCACGATGGGACAGGTAGGGGGCCAGCTTCCGAGCATGGCATAGATGGAAAAATACAACTTGGCTAAGAGTGGAGATATGAATCTCCATGGAAAGCCGAGTGTCCAAATGGACTCCAAGGCTCTTTACTGATGACGACGGGCATAGCGCCACGCCATCCAGGGTTGGAAGCTGGAGTTCCCCACCGCTCGGGCGACCCAGCCAAAGGATCTCCGTCTTTGCTGGATTCACCTTCAACCTACTGGCTCGCAGCCATCCAGTGACGGCTTCAAGGCAAAGATGGAAATTATCAGGTACAAAGTCAGGCCGGCCTTCCATCTGCAGAATGAGCTGAGTGTCATCAGCGTACTGATGACACTCAAGCCCAAAGTTGCATACCAACTGGGCAAGTAGTCGCATATAGATGTTAAATAATAGAGGGGAGAGGATGGCCCCCTGAGGGACCCCACAAATTAGGGGGGAGCCCCCAGAGACCCCCTCACCCCTCCTCACTCGCTGTGTCCAGTTCCGGAGGAAGGAGGACAGTCAAGACAAAGCTGCCCCCCTCACCCCGGCTCCGGCAAGGCCGGGAGTCAAAAGATTATAATCGACTGTGTCAAATGCTGCTGTGAGGTTCAATAACACAAGCAGCGCCGATCCGCCTTGGTCCAGGTGGCAGCGCAGGTGGTCTGTGATGGAGACCAGCACCATTTCCATCCCATGCTTCAAATGGAAGCTGGACTGGAAGGGGTCTAGCCAAGCTGTGTCGTCTAGGAAAGTCTGCAACTGCTCCATTGCTGCCCTCTCAACCACCTTACCCAGGTACGGCAAATGGGTGGTAGTTGGATTCAGATGCAAAACCAGCACCATTGTCTTTTATCTGTGCTCATCATAGTCCTATAATTCTGCTTTGGTCAGACCTCACCTGGAATGCAATGTCCAGTTCTGGGCAAAATACTCTGGAAAGATATTGATAGGCTGGAATTTTTCCAGAAGAAGACAACCAAAATAATCAAATATCTGGAAGCCAAACCCCATGAGGTATGACTTACAAAGCTGGATATGTTTATCCAGGAGAGGAGAAAATTAAAAGGGGACATGATAGCCATATTTCAATAGCTGAAAGCATGTAATATTGACAAAGGATCAGTCTTTGTTGTGGATTCAAACTGCAGTAGATGAGATCCCACTTCCTAATGGTAGAATACGCTGCCAACTGTATTTCCACTATTTTCCTCCATCTTTCTCAAATGAAAAAACCTGTACACCCTTTTCCTCCATTGCTATCTAAAGAAAGAGATGTGGAGCACCACAACTGATTGCTCTCTAGTGGACTGTCAATGCAAACAGTACAGAAGAGGAGTGCTTTACTATGAAGTTAATATAGGAGTAAACGGCTGTGACTAGAAAAAACCCTCAGAGCTTTAATCATGATGGAATTTTTAAGACCCTTTGTGCAAACTGTTTTGCAATTCTGATGCCATGCAAGTATATGCCCTTCTGAATATTTGACATCCTGAACAATGCTTAGTCCCTAATAAAATTCAAAATGTAATCAATTAAATCAATTAGAAGATTAAATTTCACCATGCTATGTGTACCACTGGCAAAATTTACAAATCGCATAATCAATGCAATCCATTAATGCTGACAAAGGGAGGAGGTGATGGACTGGAAAATCTCCATCAAGGGCATTCAAAAGATGTAATTAAAAATAAATTACATCCTGAATGCAAGGCTCCCTCTGTGTTATCAGTCGAAGAACACTGCACATGCTTCAAGCTGCAGGCCTGTATGGAGATTCTACACAGATAGAAATCACATCTCATCACAATGTTAGTCAACTTGTGCCCACAGAGAAGTAATGTTCCCAAAAAACCAAGCCATGTTCCCAAAAGCAAGTTATTGAGAAACCTTTGTACCTTTATGTGTAGCTGTTTGAGGAAATCAAACCAGTAGAAGTGGGGTTACAAGCCTAAACTTTCATGAGCTTATTATCAGTCAATTGTGTCCCAAACAATAAGCTTATTATTTATCTACTACTTCTCAAAACCCTCTTATATTTTAGGTTTGTAATAATAATAATAATAATAATAATAATAATTTTATTTCTTACCTGCCTCTTCTTGTGGCTCGAGAGTTTGTGAGAAGGAAATTAATTATAAATACTAACCTGGGCTATGTGAATAAGAGTTTCCTTTTACGGGCTTTGGGAGAAGGGAAGTACATAAGACTCTCAGTTAAGTGGAACTCAGGCAACCCAAACTCTTAAGCAATCAACAAAAAATGTAACTAAAATTGCATACTGCATTCACAGAGTTGTTTTTATAATACAGTAAAACTGTGTTACATTAAGTTACATTTGTATTGTTTGACTTAATTTGCTATTTCAAAATTAATATCAAGTTAATACTAGAGTTTATGGTATGTTTTAATAGATATGTGGATAGATAGATAGATAGATTGTGTGTGTGTGTATATACACACACACACATACAGTACGCTGATGACACTCAGCTCATTCTGCAGATGGAAGGCCGGCACGACTCTGTACCTGATAATTTCCATCTTTGCCTTGAAGCCGTCACTGGATGGCTGCGAGCCAGTAGGTTGAAGGTGAATCCAGCGAAGACGGAGAAAGTATTTAGTCAGATACCAATTGTACAAGTTCTCCCACTTAAAAAGATGAGAGAGGCCTGTAATTGACATCATAGGTAGACCTCAACTATGAGAGACAACACAAGAAAACACATCCAGAAAATCACTTTGTCTGATTTTTAACGACTTTATTTGCAAATTATGGTGGAAAATAAGTATTTGGTCCATCCATCTCAATTCTTTGTTATATATCCTTTATTGGTCAAACATTTTCTGTAAGTCCCCACAAGGTTCGCACACACTGTTGCTGGTATGTTGACCCATTCCTCCATGCAGATCTCCTCAAGACCAGTGATATTTTGGGGCTGTCACTGGGCAACACGGACTTTCAACTCCCTCCAAAAAATGTCTATAGGGTTGAGACTGGAGACTAGCTAGGCTACTCCAAGACCTTGAAATGCTTCTTACAAAGCCACTCCTTTGTTGCCCTGGCGGTGTGCTTGGGATCATTGTCATGCTGAAAGACCCAGCCACGTTTCATCTTCAGTGCCCTTGCTGATGGAAGTAGGTTTGCACTCCAAAACTCACAATACATGACCCCATTCATTCTTTCATGTATATGGATCAGTCGGCTTGGTCTCTTTGCAGAGAAACAGCCCCAAAGCATGATGTTGCCATCCCTATGTTTCACAGTAGGTATGGTGTTCTTTGAATGCAACTCAGAATTCTTTCTCCTCCAAAAACGACAAGTTGTGTTTCTGCCAAACTTTTTTACTTTGGTTTCATCTGCCCATATGACACTCTCCCAATACTCTTCTGGATCATCCAAATGCTCTCTATAAAACATAAGTCAGCCCCGGACATGTACTGGCTTAAACAGGAGGGCACGTCTAGTACTGCAGGATCTGAGTCCCTGGCGGTGTAGTGTGTTACTGATGGTAGCCTTTGTGATGTTGGTCCCAGCTCTCTGCAGGTCATTCACTAGGTTCCCCTATGTGGTTCTTGGATTTTTGCTCACCATTCTTGAGATCATTTTGACCCCATGGGGGTGAGATCTTGCGTGGAGCCCCAGATCGAGGGAGATATCAGTGGTCTTGCATCTCTTCCATTTTCTAATTATTGCCCCCACAGTTGATTTCTTGCCTATTGCAGATTCAGTCTTCCCAGTCTGGTGCAGGGTAACAATTTTGTTTCTGGTGTCCTTCGAAAGTTCTTTGGCCTTCACCACAGTGCAGTTTGGAGTGTGACTGCTTGAGGCTGTGGACAGGTGTCGTTTATACTAATACCAAGTCCCAATAGGTGCCATTACTACAGGTAATGAGTGGAGGACACAGGAGGTTCTTCAAGAAGAAGATACAGGTCTGTGAGACCCATAAATCTTGCTTGTTTGAAGATGACCAAATACTTATTTTTCACTATAATTTGCAAATAAATTTGTTAAAAATCAGACAATGTGATTTTCTGGATATGTTTTCTCATGTTCACCCTCATAGTTGAGGTCTACCTATGATGTAAATTACAGGCCTCTCTCATCATTTTAAGTGGAAGAACTTATACAATTGGTATCTGACTAAATACTTGTGTGTGTGTGTGTGGAGAGAGAGAGGGAGAGAGAGAGAGAGAGAGAGAGAGAGAGAGAGAGAGAGAGAGAATATGGGGGTATAATATTAGTTAGACTTACTTTAATAGTTACTCTGAAGCAACAAGAAACTGCATTTTTGTGGCATCTACCAATCCCCATGGATGCCAGTTAACTAAGAGTCCACTGTAGTAGGAAAATATTTGTGGTGTTTATTGGAACTGGGCCAGAAGCCATTTCTACAAGGATCTGAAGAGGAACAAAAGAAGAAAAGAGATGTTGCCTTAAGTGAATTTTTCTCCCCGTTGAAGGTGACATTCAGCAACCACTCTCCGTGCATAAAATTTATCTCACTATAATAGGTAGACTACTGATATTGTGACTAATCCAGCTTCTCAGTGTTTGATTTTATGATCCCCAAGTCCATTTCAATTTATTTAAAATGGCCTTTTTTCCATGCCAACAATCCTGGGAGATTAAAATCAGCAATACTACTCCATAGAAAAGATAAAATAACTAAGCTAAAATGAGTCAAGTCAAATAATAACATTAAGATAAACAAAAACACTCAACTGTCCACCAAATTAGATTCTGTAATGGAGGAACCATTTCATGGGTAAGATGATCCAAGGCCACAGAAATAATAATAATAATAATAGGATCAATGCTAATTACTGGCCAAGGCTGCAGAACCAATTTGAATGTCATTCAGAAGTTGAAGGCTAGGTTACCAGGTCAGGTACCTACAGTGTAAAAGAGTGGCCTACTAAGGAAAGGACATGAAGAAGATGTTCTTTCAAAGACTTCCTCACAGTAGAAGAAAATGTTCTCCAAGTAGGAAACTAAAGGCTCCTCCCGGGTGAAGTGAAAGATTTTTGTATAGAGTTAATCAGAGTCCACAATCTAGTTTGGGTGGAGAGTAGGAGCAATCTTTCCCTGTTCTCTATCTTCTGGATACCCTAGTCCAGCTCCAATGCTTTGTGGATTTCTTAAAACTCTGGAGCAGATTTTCTGGGTAGGGATGGAACATAAAGGACTAGCAAGGGAAAAGGTATAACTGAAGATCACCTCTTCCCTAGTTCAACAGGAGAAACAATATGTTGGAATCAGAGTTGTCCATGGACAAAGACAGTCCATTTTATTCATGGAACCAAGGTTCTGAACCCAACTCACTGTCAATATTAATATCATGTCACCCCATGGTATTTTTCATGTAATTGTTTTGTGTCCAAATTGACATTCAATCGTAGCTTTTAGTCAGTGAACCAAGAATTCAGATTACCGAAAAACAGGCTGTAGGAACGGCAGGCCAATGAAATGAATTTTAAAAGGTACCAAGACACATAGAATCATAGAATCACTGAGTTGGAGGAGATCTCATGGGCCATCCAGTCCAACCCCTTGCCAAGAAGCAGGAAAATTGCATTCAAAGCATCCTTGACAATTGGCCATCCAGCCTCTGTTCAAAAGCCTCCAAAGAAGGAGTCTTTACCACACTCTGGGGCAGAGAGTTCCACCTCTGAACAGCTTTCACAATTAGGAAGTTCTTCCTCATGTTCAGATGGTATCTCCTTTCCTGTAGTTTGAAGCCATTGTTCTACCTCCTAGTCTCCGAGGCAGCAAGCTTGCTCCTCCCTCCCTATGACTTTCCCTCACATATTTCTACATGGCCATCATGTCTCCTCTCATCTTTCTGTTCTGCAGGCTAAACATGCCCAGCTCTTTAAGCCACTCTAGTTCTCCAGATCCTTGATCATTTTAGTCACTTTCCTCTGGGCACATTCCAGCTTGTCAACATCTCCCTTCAATTGTGGTGCCCAGAATTGGACACAGTATTCCAGATGTGGCCTGATCAAGGCAGAATAGAAGGGTAGCATGACTTCTCTGGATCTAGACACTATACTCCTATTTATGCAGGCCAAAATCCCATTGACTTTTATTGCTGCCGCATCACATTGTTGGCTCGTGTTTAACTTGTTGTTCAAAAGAACTTCAAGATCTTTTTCACCCGTACTGCTGTTGAGCCAGGAATCCCCCATTCTAAATCTATGCATTTCATTTTTTTCTTCCTAAGTCCTTGTTGTCCCTGTTGAACTTCATTTTGTTAGTTTTGGCCAATGATCTCTCTAAGCTGTTAACGTTATTTTGAATTCTGCTCCTGTCTTCTGGGGTATTGGCTATCCCTCCCAATTTGGTGTCATCTGCAAACTTGATGATCACGCCTTTTAACCCTTCATCTAACCAGTGGTTCTTAACCTGTGGGTCCCCAGATGTTTTAGCCTTCAACTCCCAGAAATCCTAAATACTAGCAAACTGACTGAGATTTCTGGGAATTGTAGGCCAAAACACCTGGGGACCCATAGGTTGAAAACCACTGAGCTAACCCATTAATAAGGATATTGGACAGGACCATCTTCCCTATAATTCCTCAGAATTTTAAAAAACAGTTAATCTTTCTGGGGGAAAACCCCATGGGTTGTGCTAAGGGAGTTCTTCATATTTCCAGAGGTTGGGGATTTATCAGGTAAGTTCCAGGGCTCAATGTTTAAAATGCCAAAATCACATATCATTTGCCCTAAAAACTGCTGTATATTTTGACACATGAGTTTTGACCAGCTATGTTTAAAATCCATATCAGTCTGTTTGTGTGTGAGAATGGGCGTGCACTTTTATCTAAATTGTTTGTGTGTGTTGAAGTGATTAGCAAACAAAACTTAAAAGATAGGGAACAGACTGCTCTGGCTTCCACCTTCTCCAGTTAGCAGAAAAGAAACTGATGGAAACCAATCCGTATATGCAACCCCAGACCAGCTCTGTTTTTAAACCCATATTTCTAAGAAAACATGTGTGTGTGTACACAATCTGTTGCATGTTTACAATTTTTTTCAAAGCATGCACACACACATATAACATATAAATGATTTAAAACCAATTTTATAAGTTTATTTATGTAGAGCTAGGTAGATATAAATATATGCAATGCCAGACCAGTTATGGTTTTAAACCAATTCATCTAAGAATTACCTTTTTCAGAAATTCAACCCTTTTTGGGTGATATGCCAAGTAATTAAAAATATTCTCGGAGTAGTGCATGTAAATGTTTGGGCAACTCTGCATTCAGTCCCTCCATTCCTATATTATCATTTTTGCCATAATTCAATTATTGGAGAGAGTTCCACATACATACCATTCACATTAGAAAATTGACAACCTGTAGCCATTTATTTAAAAATGCCTTGTACTCTCTGGTTTTTCATACATGAAAAGCTACATTTCTGTGTTTGTGGCATCACAAAAAAACATATCCCTGTTCTTATATGAAGTGCCCCTGCTTTTTATCAAATAGAACATAACACTTGTATTGCATGTAAATACATGTCTTTCTTTTTAAAATAGCATTAGCTATTGTTACAGGATTCAGAGCTAAAACTTTTATCATTCACTTTTAACGATTTGTCAATTACTTAGGACATTATGACACCCATCTAATAAAATGGGTTCCCTTGTGATAAACCCCATTGTTGCTGAGATGAGAGCATCCCTACGTAGCCCCTCATCATACTGCATATTTAGGGATGTGATATCTCATGACTAATGCTGTTTCCATCTTCATACTTCTCACCTATTTTAAAGATAGGAACTGCACAATTTCACGCATAGCATTTTGGACTGTCTGCCCAAACCACTCCCCTCATTATTCATGCACTTATTTCATAATTTGGCATACATGCTCAAACAGATATCTTGTTCAATGACAAATTGAACATTTTTGGATTGTGTTTTTGAATTATGGAGTTTAAATGGTTGGTTTGAATACTTGATGTTTTAACTTTTTGCTTTTTAATGTATTTGTTTATTTTATCTGTATGCATTTCTGCCGTATCAAATTATTGCCTACTTGTATGGCCGTTCTGATTCCCCTTCGGGTGAGAAGGGTGGGGTATAAATATAGTAAATAAATAAATAAATCCTGTTATAGTGTTGTCGTGTTATAACAGCACTCTTCCCCTCAACTTGCAGGCAGAAGCAGCCCACGGTGCCATTAAGCAACATGAGGTAAGTTGTCACCGAAGACACTATGACCCTCTTCTACTTTACCTGCTTTGTGCACTAAGTCTCTGAATGGTCCAGGAAAAGAATTAACAGAAGTTCAGATTCAAGGTTCCAACACACTGGGAAAAGAGTTTCACGCAAAATTGAGAATACTCAAGATTTTGCTGAAAATTCAATAGTATCATGTGGCTTCCTTCATTTATTTATTTATTTATTTTCTTTTCGTGGTCAGCCGTGAATAGCACCTATGGTATTTCCTGCGCCCTGCGCAGACAGTTCGGAATCTTTAAAAAGTTAATATCACTTTAAACTGTAGCCCCGCCCACATCCCCTCGAGCATATATAGCCAGTGGGAGGGGCTGCCACCTCAGATCCTTTTATCCGCCGCTGCTGCAACAGCTAGGAATCTTATCTCATATTTCTTGACTAGCGTTAAGGACTACAAATTGTAAATTTCTAATATTCTTCATATTGGTGGTGTTTTGCCACCACCAATTATTAATTGTAATTATATTAATTATTCATCTTGGTGAAAATTAGCCATCACCACTTAGCCATCACAATTTATTATTAATTAATTATTACTTTTGATTAATCTTCTGATATTATTAATTACCTTTTGGAATTATTAATTATTTTTGATATTAATTATTACCTTTTGATAAGAGGTGTTTTGTTACCACTTATTTTTACTGAAAATAATATTAATAAAATGTAACATATTAATATTTAATATTAATATTAAATAATGAAATTCCATATTCATCATATTGGTAGTTATATATTAACACCACCTGAGTTGACAGTTGGTGACATCAACGGTAAAAGGCTGAAGAGAAGTGCTGCCAAAATGGCCGCCAACCTCCCCGGAATGCAGGAGCTCTGCAACGTCGAAGACTGAAGCATAGATGGGATAGCAACAGCTCCCCGGGCCACCACTTTAAAGAGCGCCTCTGTCCCACCTTCGGGTGTGCGACATGCAGCCAAAATGGCCGCCAACCTTCTTTGAGCCCATGTGTCTAGCAACATGGAGATTAGCGCCTCTGCTCCCTCCACCCTCGGGTGTGAAGCATGCGCGAGGCCGTCGGGGCTGGAGTTCCCCATTCGGCGCCTCTGATCCCTCCACCCTCGGGTGTGAATCATGCGCAAGACGGCTGGGACTGGAGTCCCTTCAACAGCGCCTCTGCCCCACCTCTGTCCCCATGTGAGGCATGCGCGAGGGCAAACGGAGGAAACAGAGGCCCTCCGTCGAGCTCGGGCGCTCAATGGAGGCCCTCTATCGAGCTCAGGCCCACCATCGATGCGGGTCGTTCCAGGAGAGGCCCGCCTGAACTGGAAGCCCTCCATTTAATGCTGCCAGAGGCCAAAGTGTGCCCTTCTATCGAGGCCCGACCGTGTGCCAGCAGCTCTCTCTGCCTTACCTCTGTACGAGCAAGGCTCCCGGAGTGAACTTGGCTTCGGCGCCAGGAACCACTGCGGGAGGGAGGAATGGCCTTTGAGGCATAGAGGACGTGCGGGCGCGCTCCTCCTCGATGGTGCAAGGGAAAGAGGAAAGTCCTTTCGAGCCCTGGAGGACGCTGGCTTAGCGAGTGCGCTCCTGACCTTTCTCGCAGTATCAAGGAGCCCTGGAGGTATCCTTCCTAGAGATCGAGGGTGCTCGGTCCCGAGAGCTTGCTTGGGCTCGAAAAGACACACGCATGCGCCCCGGGTCCCTCTCTCCTCTTGTCGATGGAAGGGGTTCGCGCACGCGCGCTCTCTAGATCGAGAGCGCCATCTACTGGGAGCATGCCAGGTGCCTCTATCCTTTTCGACGACGTCGGAAGAAGGAAAGGAAGAGCGTGAGCATGCGCAATTGGATCCTCCACCATCAAGATGGAGGCGCACGCAAGGGACGCGTCCCTTAGCCGGGAGCCTGAAGACTGTCTCGTCGAAATGGCTCTCGGGCTTTTGCGTGGCACAGATATAGTAGGAATCCCCGCAGTGTCATTTTAAGTGTGACGTGCCACAACGACTGATGGGTAATCTGGCCACGTGGCAAGGGTTGCTACTATGGCATCTCCAAGAGGTCACCCTGGCATTCGCCAACTTACCAGTTCCAAGGCAGGTTAATGTGAGTTCAAATTCACAAAGTCCCAGACACTTTATGTCAAGGGAATCCTTACTTGAGCCTATGATATTATAGAGGAAGTTCCTACTTGTCATTGATGGCACTGAAAGTATAGTGTGCCATATATTGTATCAGCCATGGATTGGGGTGCTAGGAATTTAGCCAGCCATTCAGAAGCATGTAAATATGAGTAGGTCAATAGGTACCACTCTGATGGGAGGTAACAGCAATCCATGCAGTCATGCCAGCCATATGAATTTAAGGTGTTTCAGGACAACAACGGCTCTCAAAATAAATGGAGACGTGAAACAAAGTGAAATAATAATAATTACTTGAGCCTAACATAATTATAATATGTTTACTTATCCATGAGGACACTGGAGTGCTGGTGCCTTAAATAACTGAAAGCAGGCATGGATTGAGATACTGTAAAATTGGTATGACTCCAACTACAAACCTAAGAGCATGTTTTAGTTTACCAAGAGAACGTTCCTCATACCCTCCTCGAGACCACAACAGGTGTCATCACCTTTACTTATGGGACTCTCAACATTGCTTCGCGAATGAAGATTCTTAGGAGGACTCATCACACCCTTTTTACAAGCGAGTTGATGGCTGAAAGGCCAATCTGAGGAAAGCAAGTTTGCTTGCAGAAAGCACAGCAGAAAGTCAGCATTGATGTCTAAAAGACCAATCTGAGAAAAGCAAGTTCGCTTGCAGAAAGCAAAGCAGAAAGTCAGCATTGATGACTAAAAGACCAATCTGAGAAAAGCAAGTTCGCTTGCAGAAAGCACAGCAGGAGGTCAGCATTGATGACTAAAGACCAATCTGAGAAAAGCAAGTTCGCTTGCAGAAAGCACATCAGGAGGTCAGCATTGATGAATAAAAGACCAATCTGAGAAAAGCAAGTTCGCTTGCAGAAAGCACAGCAGAAAGTCTCCTTTGGTGAGATTGTTTCCAAGTTGCAGTTCTTTCTGCGCTGTCGTCTCTCTCGAGACTCGTTCGGCGTGTCTTCTCAAAAGATGCCACAGCATTGTGGATATTGCATCTCCATGCCTCCAAATGTGACCATTGCTGGGCCTGAGATGTTGTTATAGGGAGCCCTTTTTTTTTGGACCTGACCTGGAGCGAGTTCACCATAGAGTAGTGTCTTTGGAACCGGTGTTCCTCCATCTTATAGATGTGCCCTGCCCAGTGCAACTGTGTTCTCTATAGCATGGTCTCGTTGCTGGTGACCCCTGTTTGCTCAAGGACAGCAACATTCGTCACATAGTTATATTTCTTCGTATATGTTTGCTGAGTAATTATATGTTTCTTGTATCAGGAGCTAACAATGTATTTCAGAAACATTGGTATTAAAACCTGACTGGTTTCGTCTGAGCCTATAAATTGAACAGAATGTATTACTTGGTAACATTAGCGTCCCTTACTAGATGTCAGGATGATACATGAACTGATCGCAACTGTCTCATCTACTTCAGTTGACTCAGCGGTAGGGGCCCTTGTTGCAGACTTCATGGGCCTTAAGTGAATGTGACCCCTTGACATGGTGATTATTCACCTGGATTACACTGTTTCTTCGGGTACACATCTGGCCCTCCGATGAACGCGAAGGAGGATAGCATGAATGAGTTTGTTTTACCAATAGCCAGGATGACTATGGAGTCAGGGAACTTCAAATACCCTGTGGAGATTCATAAGATCTCTACTAACAAGAAGTTCATGAAGTTGAGGCCTGCCCTGATCAAGGTGAACACTCGACCAATTTGTGTAGCTTGTTGTCGACCTTTGCAACCCAAAGAGCAGTTACATCTGTCAAGTAGTAAGTTTAAGCTCCACTTTGTGATGAGGATCAATTGAACAGATTCGGGAATGTTAAATTGCCTTTATGGGCTATGTGGCAATGACATTGAATGTTTGCCTGTATATGCATTGCGGTCTGCCATGGGTCCCCTTTGGACTGAGAAACGCGGAATACGAATGACGTAAATACATAATGTATAAATAAATAATATTATTAACAATACCTCCATGTGATGTCACATGACATTATTCTCTGGCCACTGATTGCATTATTCTCTGGCCACTGATTGCTGAGGATATCAATCTTGAATGGTCTGTCACCAGACCACAGGTATCCATTACTGCTCTCCTCTTGCACTCTCTCAGTTATCTCTGACTATCTAACAGTAATGACCGCTAATGAACTTTACTGAACCTAAGAAACATCACCTGCTACATCCTTTCTCTCAGCTTTGAATGGTATTGCTATATAATAGTCTTACCTGTTGATAACGACACTTCGTTTGCTAAAACTGATTCCAGGGGTGTTTATTGTCAATACATCCTTCTTACATCATATAGAACCAGTCCTTTGCTTAATGCATGTAAGTTGGTCTCACATGGGTTTCCCTGACTATAGGGCTACCATGGCAACCCATTTTCACATTAGTAACATAGCTATCTGTGTATCTGTAACTGGATACTGGCGACTAAATCGAAGTTTCTATTCCTTTTAATATCTGGTTTATGTGGTTTTCCCTTATATGACTTTACAATCGTTACTCTGCATGCATGGTCCTATTTCGGCCCATATAGACCTTATGTGACTTTACAATCACTACTCATCATGCATGGTACTGTTTCGGCCATATAGACATGTTTCTCCCCTATTTGTTATTTGGTATGGGCCTTGATTCCTGAGCGACCTGACGCAAGATAAAGGTCGCCAGACAATATTCTATTGTAATAATTATGTTATCACATTCTTTTGTTCTATCATTTCAGCCCTAGACTTCTTGCATCTCCTCTTGGAAGAGTTCAAGATCTCTTTAATTAACTCTCATTCTGAAAATCAATAGTAGACCACAACATCTTGGAGTTCATATGCTTACTTTGACTTGACATATTTGTACTAAATATAATATATTGAAACATATTTACTCATCCTCATATCAACAATGGGATTTGCAGAAAATAATATTATATTCGGTATCGTATCAGTGTTACGTCCAGACACTCTTCCTGTTATGTCTTTCCAGACATTGTACCATTTACTGAAGGAGAAAATTCTTACTTCTGCCTTTGCAAGCAGACTTGATTTGGTGAATCAACCTAGATGTTCTATGAACAAGCATAATCTTGGGAGTGCTCAATCCTTCTTCCGTCAATTTCCGCGCCTCTAGAATACAGTCTTCATCGACTATATGTTTAATTTCCAGAACTGTAGAAGATCTCTGGTAGACAGTGGTTCGTCTATTCTCTTCTCCTTCGACATGCATAGCATGGTTACACTTAACGTAATGGGAGGATGCCAGTGGCCTCCATGTGTTTATGGAACCGTTGCCTTTCTGGATTGTCTCAGGGGCATATCTGACTTACCATTTGAATGGTTGTACTTATCTGAGTAGTTTAAGGATCATTCCATTAGATCTATGGTAACCCCACTACTCGTTGAGGGGCTTCCTTTGGAAGACCTAGGCTACTGCTGGATAGATGCTTGGTCTACTCTGCTCACCTTCATCTTGCACAGGATGCATTCTGTGGCAGAGCAGTCCTACACTACGGTGGCATGATACCCACCAGCCATGTTATTAGCTCGCTAGTCTACCATAGGTGCTATTCACGGCTGACCACGAAAAGAAAATATGGGTTGCTTACCTGTAACCGTAGTTTCTTGAGTGGTCAGCGTGAATAGCACGCTCCCGCCCATCCTCCCCGCTGATATCATGCCTCGGTCCTTCAAGCTGCTTTTGCGGCGGAGTAAAGGATCTGAGGTGGCAGCCCCTCCCACATACCTGTGACCATACCTGTGACCATCTTTCTTCGAGTGAAGCTCTGTGAATCCACACTTATGAAGTTTGCGCGCCAGCGCGGGCTTCTAACGGAAACTTTTCCAGTTTGAAACTTTTTGGCGGTAGCTCCGCCCAGCCGGCCCGTAGGGCATAAAAGGCGCCTCCATGCGCGCCCACCCCATTCCTACGCCACGTAAGCAACTAGGAGGGGATGGTTTGAGATAGAGGGGACGGCCGGGCGGGTCGTGTGGATTCACAGAGCTTCACTCGAAGAAAGATGGTCACAGGTATGTAACCTACCATTCTTCTTCGAGAGCTCTGTGAATGCACACTTATGAAGATTTACCGAGCTAAGGTAAAGGAGGTGGGACAAACCAGCCAGTATGAACAAAATGAACAGGTTTATTACAACCACACCACAAATAAATAACATATCCTGTTATAGTGTTGTCGTGTTATAACAGCACTCTTCCCCTCAACTTGCAGGCAGAAGCAGCCTACGGGGCCATTAAGCAACATGAGGTAAGTTGTCACCGAAGACACTATGACCCTCTTCTACTTTACCTGCTTTGTGCACTAAGTCTCTGAATGGTCCAGGAAAAGAATTAACAGAAGTTCAGATTCAAGGTTCCAACACACTGGGAAAAGAGTTTCACGCAAAATTGAGAATACTCAAGATTTTGCTGAAAATTCAATAGTATCATGTGGCTTCCTTCATTTATTTATTTATTTATTTATTCCAATTTCTTGCCCACCACTCCCGGGTGGCTCAGGGCGGCTCACAAATCGAACGAATTGCAGCACATTATACAGATTAAAACAATTTAAAACCGCAACATTTAGCAGTAAAATCAACGTATACCACTAGACTAACTCAGGTTACAAAGGCCTGGCGGAACAGCCAGGTCTTAGAGGCCTTCCGAAACGCCATGAGGTCGCGGAGTGACCTAATCTCCAGCGGTAAGGAGCTCCAAAGTGTGGGCAAAATGATGGAAAATGCCCTTCTCCTCGTCGAAGTCAGGTGAAAGGCTTTGGCGCTTGGTACAAAGAGAAGATCCTGCTCTTCTGATCTCAGTGATCTCATGGGACAATATGGGGTAAGGCGGTCCTTCAGGTGCACTGGCCCCAGACACTACAAGACCTTAAAATTTAGAACTAACACTTTGAAGGTGATCTGGAATTTGACAGGATTAGCAAACAGAACCTAACACATAGGGAACGGACTGCTCTGGCTTCCACCTTCTCCAGTTAGCAGAAAAGAAACTGATGGAAACCAATCCGTATATGCAACCCCAGACCAGCTCTGTTTTTAAACCCATATTTCTAAGAAAACATGTGTGTGTGTACACAATCTGTTGCATGTTTACAATTTTTTTCAAAGCATGCACATACACATATAACATATAAATGATTTAAAACCAATTTTATAAGTTTATTTATGTAGAGCTAGGTAGATATAAATATATGCAATGCCAGACCAGTTATGGTTTTAGGACATTATGACACCCATCTAATAAAATGGGTTCCCTTGTGATAAACCCCATTGTTGCTGAGATGAGAGCATCCCTACGTAGCCCCTCATCATACTGCATATTTAGGGATGTGATATCTCCTGATTAATGCTGTTTCCATCTTCATACTTCTCACCTATTTTAAAGATAGGAACTGCACAATTTCACGCATAGCATTTTGGACTGTCTGCCCAAACCACTCCCCTCATTATTCATGCACTTATTTCATAATTTGGCATACATGCTCAAACAGATATCTTGTTCATTGACAAATTGAACATTTTTGGATTGTGTTTTTGAATTATGTGGTTTAAATGGTTGGTTTGAATACTTGATGTTTTAACTTTTTGCTTTTTAATGTATTTGTTTATTTTATCTGTATGTATTTCTGCAGTATCAAATTACTGCCTACTTGTACGGCCGTTCTGAGTCCCCTTCGGGTGAGAAGGGTGGGGTATAAATATAGTAAATAAATAAATAAATCCTGTTATAGTGTTGTCGTGTTATAACAGCACTCTTCCCCTCAACTTGCAGGGAGAAGCTGCCTACGGGGCCATTAAGCAACATGAGGTAAGTTGTCACCGAAGACACTATGACCCTCTTCTACTTTACCTGCTTTGTGCACTAAGTCTCTGAATGGTCCAGGAAAAGAATTAACAGAAGTTCAGATTCAAGGTTCCAACACACTGGGAAAAGAGTTTATAGCTCCCTAATGAATTGGAAACATAATATGTTAACAGGCAGGATATATATATATATATATATATATATATATATATATATGTGTGTGTGTGTGTGTGTGTGTGTGTGTGTGTGTGTGTGTGTGTGTGTGTGTGTACACACACTAATCTACAGCACTATATTCCAATGAACATTTGTTTGGCCCCATTGCAGCTCCATTGTGTGGAAGCTTTCAATCTCTCTGCAGCTCTTTGTCTGCTGCCAATGAATTCCAAAAGGCTGATCTCTTAATGCCCAGCCCTGTTGTCACTGAAACCATTGATGCTCTTATATCCTCATAAAGAGATTCTGTTTGCTCTCTGTTCCAAAGGCAGTGAGAATGCACGGATGCCTTTGTAGACCAGCTTCCTTTATATGAGAAATAATACCAGATTCATAGGATGCCCTTGTGAAAATCTGTTTATTTTATAGTGTAAGAAGGCAGAGCCTCATTAAGCCTAAACAAGAGTAATCCTGATACAAAACCATAGGAGTGGAAATGGAAGAAATCCAAGGTCCTCTAATCCAGTTGTCTACTGTGAAGCAAAATTATGTCTACCGCATTTGCCCTGTGATCAGTCTGAACACTCTCAGTATGGCACATGATGCTTTATAGAGAGAGGCTAGGAAATAAAGAAAATACTGAGCATGATTCTATGGACAGAAATGCTAAAAGAGAGTGATGAATGGGAGTTTCTTAAAAGTGAGATACTAAAGTCACAATTGCAAATAAATCAGAGAAGTGTAAAGCAACCAGAATGGATGTCCAAAGATCTTTTGACTGAGCTAAAATTTAAAAGAGACATGCACAAGAAATGGAAAGCGGGGATCTCCATACTCCCAAATTTTCCTTTCTCCACCTCATCTGCTTGTATATATCTGTGTGTATGTTTCTTGAAACGAACTGTTCTAAGAAGTGCCCTTGATCATGGAAACAACCTCAAAAGTCAGCAGCAAAGAAAAACAGCTTATGCTCTTTTTCCAGTGGAATAATATAGAGATACACTGTTGACATGAACTTATGCATTTTAATTATCTCTGAGATGAAGTACCAAGTGAGGGGAGATGGGTAGAAGAGAGTCCTTTTTATGTTCAAGACAAAATGTATACAGCAAGTCAGCTTTCTTTCCTTGCCAAATGCCATTCATACGCAGAAAGTCTCCTCTCCTTATTCATCCAAGGGATCATGGTAAATGTTGCAATCAATAGGACAACCCAACTGTCAGGTTTGATACATCTTTCTAAGAGGTCAAAGCTTTTGCAAGGAATAAACATTCCTCAAGCTAAGTACCAGGTAGCCTCAGGATATGAAATTTAGTTTACAGATCAATACGTTGGAGCACTATGTTGGAGTGACTTTGCACATGCATTAAGGCACCCTTTCTTTAAAAAATAAAAAAGGCAGACATGTTCATAGATAATAAACTCTGACATATCTGTTAGGCTTGGTTGATTTAAAAATGGTTCAAAACTCATTTTGGATGTCGGGGGTGCTGGTCGTCTGATTCTAAAGTCATTTCTGAATTTTTCCGGAAAAAAGTCAGAACTTTCTGAAGCTTCCAAAACTTTTGAATCGCTTCGTTAATGATGGACACGATTGCACAATATACAGAAAACAGCACTGGCACTGGGGAAACACCCTCATTTTATACCAATCTTGATGAAACTTGATATACTGCCACAACACATCCTCCTCTGTTAGCATACCAAATTTCAACGATAGTACATGTGAGCAAAAAACATGTTTCCAGAAATGACTCCCCACCTCCCAAAGAAACGTTTCCTTCTCTCTCTCTCTCTCTTCTCTGGCTCAAAACCCTTCCTCTCTCAAAATCCTCCCTTCTCCCTTGCCTTCCTCCATTTTCCAAAACTCCTTTTCTCTGGCTTCGAACTCTTCCTCTCTCTAAATCCTCCCTTCTGCCTTGCCTTTCTCCATTATCCAAAACTCCTTTACTCTGGCTCCAAACCCCTTTCTTCCACCCCATACCCAACAGCAACAAGCAGCAGTAGTAACATTGGTTTAACCTCCCATTTCCCTTCCCTGACTGCCAATGAGCCTTCCAGCCATTTGCTTTGGTTTATATAGGAATGGCTGCCGGATGCTGCAAACCCCTCCCCTCCCCAAAATGTAACCTCTGATTGGCAGGGGGGCAAGCCACTTGATCTTCGCCTCCCAGCAGGCTTAGTTGCATTAAAAACGCTTCATCATAGTTCCAACTCACTTCCACATCTCTGAAATTAATCGCTCAAGGCGAGTTAAAACTATGGGGGACTACAGCCTCTCAGAAATGTGGCGGAAGTCCCTTTGGAAGGCAAAAACATCTTCTTTTTTTCCGAATTATGCCACATCTTAGCAAACCTATCCAACCCTAATATCTGTGTATATCTCATTGGCTATATCATCTAAATATATCATGTCAAGCCAAAGAACCTTCTTTTATTTCATAAAATATGTTTTAAAACATTTATTTGCCTAGTATCTTTATCCAATACTACCCAGGGACACGTGCATATATTTATAAATATAATAGATTTCAGTATTATACCTGTGTGCATGTCTGTGTGAAACAAGTTATGAAATATCTTCAGTTGATATGCACTCCTGTGCTATGCTGAGTTCTCTCGATAGGAAGGTTACTTTGAATATTCCCTATAATGCACCCTATTAGTAAAAGCAACCTCCATGCTTGCTGTGTAATATGATTTATTTTAAACAAAATCATATTAAAGGGTAGCATCAAGTTAGTGAAATATGATGGCATAAGTCAGTATTGTACCATCACAACTCACTTTGTTCATCCTTGCAATGACAAAACTTTGTCTCATGTATGCCCCCATAGCTGTTTCTCTGTGCTACTTCTCCCAAACTCATATTTATGGATTGTGCACTACTGTTCCTCTAACTCTATCATTTCCATGGTGTTAGAGAACTGTCAGGTGGGAGATGAGTGGAGATGCAGCAAGCTATTATACTGTAGCTGGACACATTACAAGGATGACATCTGCAAGATGACCCAAGGATCCCTAGAGGCCCTTGAAAAATAGGGTTGTGCAAGTCGGAATCTCGATCCGTTTCAGTGTCCCAGATTTCAGTGGGAGCTCCAATCCATTTTTCGGGAGTCCCCCAATTTTGGGAGGGCGGAAATCCCTTTTTGATCCAGAAAGCCAAAAGATTAGTTTTCGATCCAGTCCATTGGCAGCAATAGAGGAGGGACTTTCCAGGCTCCCCTTCCAGTCAGTTTAGGCATTGTTTGTCCTTATAACCTTAATTAAGAACTGGATTAAAAGCACCAGAGTTAAGATACCACTTTTTTGGGAATTGTTTTGCCTTATATCCTTCATCAAGAAATTAAGATACCACTCTTTCTGGGATCCTTTCTCTTCTGTCTTTAAAAGAGACCTGGGTTTAAGACAATGGCTTAAGAAACCCTGCTTCCTGGAATCCTTGCCCTTCTATCTTTAAAGGAGACATTGGTTTAAAACAAGGGCTTAAAAACCCCATTTCCTGGGATCCTTTCCCTTCTAGCGGCTGCCTACATTCCCACACTGAACGAAACCAAAAGCAGCCAGTTTTCAGCAGCCACTGTTCTGTTGTGGCAAAGAAAAAAAATGACAGCAGAGCCCATGCTGTTGCAGGTGTCTGAACCAGCCAAACCAGCCAATCTAGGTAAACTAGCCAAAGACAGTTTTTGAAAATGGATCAATGCACAAGCCTATTGCATATGCCTTTCATAGTGCATCAGGCTTAAAGGTAGATGGCCAGGTACATTGCCCTCCTTTACTCTCTCCAGAAACACATATAAATTGTGTTGTTGGAGAGATGTGTGCTGCAATGTTTACAAGGTGGGCTTTTGGAGATGTAAAACAGAAAGAAATAGCTGCATAATGCACATACATCTCCCAATGCAGGGTCTTGTATGAATTTAAATTTAACGTGGCTGTCACGAATCATGTTGGAAGATGCCTTGAGAATGAACCAGAGACAAAGAATGTCAGCAGGTAGTATCAGGTAGTAAGGACCTGTCCACCACCTGGTCCTCTCCCAAATCTTAGCAACTCGGATGTGAACCTCATTCATATCCTTGTACGATTCTAATAGAAGAGTTTATAGTACTGCTTACTTTTAACCAGCTAAGGAGCAAGATAAACATACCTTTCGCCATGTTTCCCATTTTGAAAAAAAAAGTGAGAACTAAATTTGGTACACATAGCTTGGATTGATAAGAAAGAATTCTACAATAATAAAGTCATCTTAGAAGAGAGAAAAGTGTGGAAAGGTCCTGAAAATGGGGGTGATTTAGGAGAGAATACCCTTTTATCATAGAGAAATTTCTAGCATAAATCCAAATTGTAGCTATTTCATTTAATTTAATCAAAAGCTAAAGTGTGAAAATCTATACAAATAAGAACTGAATTTGTCTCAAGAGAACCAAGTTGACAACAGATATATTTATATCAGACAATATAGGATGGATTGTGAAATGTCATCGTTCAGAGTAGATGTGAAGTAGATTAAGAATTATCAAATTGGTGTGGCTAAGACATCTGTTGAGTGTAATTCAGTGCATTAGATTTAGAATGAGATAAGGATTTTATTGAACAAAGGCAAACCAGCATTGAAGAAAGATTATCATTATCACACAACACATACACATTTCATTGCCAATTGGGCTCCTCACCAAGATTAACTATGACTGACTGGCAAAACCTATCAACAGTTGATAATACCACAATGTTCCCATTGTGGTATTATCTTGTCTGATGGGACCCTTCTGCTTTTGTGCTAGTATGCCAACAGCGATGTGGCACTGGAGATGGGATTCTCCTCTTCTAATTTCCTCATTTCCTCTTGCTATTCCAGAGCAGTTTTTAAAACAGTTTACCCTTAGATTCTTGAGCTTTTAAAAATCACCACTGCATCATTGCTCTATTTTTTTTTTAAAAAAAAATCAAAGCAGCAGATGTGGAGAACGGTACATAGGTATACCTGTTGGACCATAGGCCACCACATCAGTGCTTTTGCACTAATGGAGACAGATGTGATAATGAGTATGCTCATATCAGTATCACTGCTCATGCAACTGCTATGGGATATCGGTTTTGTGCAATGAACACCTTTTGAGCTGAAACCAAAGTACCACTGTGTTTAGCCAAATTCCATTTGAATAGGTGGGACACTGTTAAGTTGGACATGTATGCATATATGAAGACTGATGTTAGTTATTTTGATGACACAGTTTGCCTGAACCCTGAAAAGAGCTTACTCTTATGGATCAAGCACCAAGAGGCATTCCCTTTCTGCTTAAGTGCATGGACTGAATCAATGTTGCACAAAATATGTACAAAGAAATTGAAGGCAGACATAGGACATGCAGCAATTCTGTTGTCTGTGCTTGCCCCTTTTCTAGTTACGATTCAGTTCCTTCTATTTGCAGGTGTGAGCTTTGCATTAATCAAAGCAGATGGTACCGGTGCAAATGGTTCAGAGCTTGTGTCAACAGGCACATGCAACGGTTCAGTGCTAATCTAAATGATGTTTGTATAGTATGGTTACAAACCACCACCGCAAGAAATCCTTTCCATTTTGAGTCATGTATGTGTTTGCCTTTCAGGTTACCTCCCCAGTCTCCTTGTCACGCTGCAGCCTGTGACGCGTACCAACGGGGAATAGCTTCGCAACTAGGTCTGGGGGAACTTAGACTGCCTATCTTCAAAAGGTAGAGGAAGCTTCCAAACAAGCAAACACCATCCAAGGAGTCATTGTCTCTTTCCAATTCTTCTGTTGATTGGCGAGATAAATTTGTCTTGCCAGCCAACAAACGCAAGTGATCAGCTCTTTTCAGATTTGCATCTTATGCTCTGGCATTTCAGCTTGTTCCTTTACCGAAAAAATGTGCTGGCTACCAAAATCTGAATCTATGCAAGAGGGGAGAGTTGCTGAGACAGCAACACAAACAAAGAGTCAATTTCATATATAAACTATAATATCACGGGTAAATACAGTCGTAACATATACATAAACATAAACTATAGATACAGAAGTAGGTATCGTTCACGTTCACGAGGATATCAGTGTACAATGGCACCAACAATGGTCACCAGGGGCTGGTAATACCGAATGTCAGATAATTGTCTGTTGGCCTCTGTTATGTAATCTTTTGTGTTCATACATACCAGCCCACCTCCTTTGTCTGCTAATTTGAATGTGAGTGAGGGGTTATTTCCAAGTTAATATAATAAGTTCACCTCTTTCTTGGAGAGATTCGAATGCACAGGTTTTTTATTTAGTAGGACCTTCTCCACTTCTTTAGTTACAATATCTTCAAAGACACGTATATTGTTGGGTACATTAGCAGGGGTAAAATTACTCTTATTCTTAAATCTGGTGGACTTAGCTATTTGGCCAGGAGCATCAGATGAGGCAAAAAATTCTTTTAAGTGTATAATTCTGTATAAGGAGGCTAGGTCCTTCCTAATGTCTATACTGTTATACAACGGGGTGATCACAAATGAGGGTCCCTTATTAAGCACTCTACGTTCAACCGGGCAGAATGTGTAGTCAGATAGATTTACTATTAAGTCTTCCCTTGTTTTCCCGCCCCGAAAATTCCGCTGGGCCTGAGGCTCCGTATCCCTCCTATTACAAAAGTTATATCTTCCTGGATTAGGTTGTTGTTGTTGATCACTAGCTGTATGGGGGGTATCATCCTGTGAATTGTTAGAATCCATGGATTCTCGTGAGAATCTAATACTCCTAGATCTATATAGGCTGTTATACTGTGGTTTCATATATACCTGCCCCTTTTCGTAACATATACATATACATAAACAATAGATACAGAAGTAGGTATCGTTCACGCCCGTAGTAGGCTCCTACCCTTATCACAGGTTAAACATTGACAGTAGTCCAGGTAAATCCATGAATTCCAGAATATTTAGACCAAGTGGGTCAATATAGTGCCGACGTACAAATCTCTGTTTAGTCAAGCCTGGCGTGAGCACACCATCAACCAGCACCTGTATACCGATCCGTTGATAAGGGTTTCATGGAGAGTTGTGTGTGGGCTAGATCCTTGGGTTCCCGGATATAATAGATCAAATGATTGGAGTATTCCACAATGCCCGGATCACCCCTATATTCGTGTAGGCCGACGAGGATATCAATGTACAATGGCACCAACTCTCGTTTCGACCCTTTAAAATGGGTCTTTATCAAAGCCACATATCAAACACAAATCAACTCACAATCCATGGTAAAGCAGGTGCATAGGTCTGTAATATAAAACAGTCATAAATACGTGGTATATATACAAAGGAATATGAAAACACTAAGGCAACTCCATAATATAAAGGCATATATATATATACTTCAATATTATAATGCATATAGGAGAATATAGGCACGCTAAATTGCTTCAGCCATTGGTCTGGACATAGAGGTACACACATTCCTCTATGACCTAGGTATGACCTATATTCTCCTATATGCATTATAATATTGAAGGATATATATATGCCTTTATATTATGCAGTTGCTTTAGAGCAGGGCTGTCCAACAGGCGGCCCGCGGACCGGATCCGGCCCCCCAGCCTGTTGGACACGGCCCCCGCTACCCCCGCTACCCCCAGCAAGATTTTTTTAAAAAAAATTTCAAATATTTTTTGAAAAAAAAATGGCGGCCCGGGGGGGGGGGAGGAGGAGGCGGGACAGGGAGGAGGAAGAGAGCTGGCTCCTCCTCCCTGCCTGTATCACCCCCTCCGTCCCTCTCTTGGCGGTGCCGATGCGATGCAGTTTGCATTGGCGCCGCCGAGAGAGGGAGAAAGGGGCGGTACAGGGAGGAGGAGCCAGCTCTCTTCCTCCTCCCTACACCGCCCCATCTCTCTCTCGGTGGCGCTAATGCAAACTGCATCGCATCGGCGCCGCCGAGAGGAACGGAGGGGCGATACAGGCAGGGAGGAGGAGCCAGCTCTTCCCTCCTGCCTGTATCGCCCCTTCTCCCTCTCTCGGCGCCCGTTGCTGAGGCAGTTTGCAGCGGCGCCGCTGAGAGAGGGAGACAGAGACGATACAGGCAGGAGGAAGAGAGCTGGCCCCTCCTCCCTGTACCGCCGCCTTGTCCCTCTCGGCGGCGCCGATGCCTTGGAAAGGAGAAGGGATGCCCGTGGCTCCTCCCTCCCTTCAAGGCACCCTGGCAGCAGCTGAAGGCAGCGAAATCGCCGCCTTCAGCTGCTGCCAGGGTGCCTTGGAAGGGAGGGAGAGCCACGGGGCATCCCCCCGCCCTTCCAACGCCTCCCGTTTGGGACGCCGCCGCCGAGAGGAAAGGAAGGAAGGACGGAGGGGGCCTGGCAGGGAAGAGGCAGCGATCCGCTGCCTTCTCCCTGCCAGGACGCCTCCCTCCTTTCACCCTGTCAGCAGCGATCCGTTTGGGACGCCGCCCGCGGGAGGAAAGGAAGAAAGGACGGAGGGGGCCTGGCAGGGAAGAGGCAGCGATCCGCTGCCTTCTCCCTGCCAGGACGCCTCCCTCCCTTCTTTCACCCTGTCAGCGGCGTTCCGTTTGGGACGTTGACGCCGGGAGGAAAGGAAGGAAGGACGGAGGGGGCCTGGCAGGGAAGAGGCAGCGATCCGCTGCCTTCTCCCTGCCAGGACGCCTCCCTCCCTCCCTCCTTTCACCCTGTCAGCGGCGTTCCGTTTGGGACGCCGCTGGCGGGAGGAAAGGAAGGAAGGAGGGGGCCTGGCAGGGAAGAGGCAGCGATCCGCTGCCTTCTCCCTGCCAGGACGCCTCCCTCCCTCCCTCCTTTCACCCTGTCAGCAGCGTTCCGTTTGGGACGCTGCTGCCGGGAGGAAAGGAAGGAAGGACGGAGGGGGCCTGGCAAGGAAGAGGCAGCGATCCGCTGTCTTCTCCCTGCCAGGACGCCTCCCTCCCTCCTTTCACCCTGTCAGCGGCGTTCTGTTTGGGACGCCGCCGGCAGGAGGAAAGGAAGGAAGGACGGAGGGGGCCTGGCAGGGAAGAGGCAGCGATACGCTGCCTTCTCCCTGCCAGGAGGCCTCCCTCCCTCCCTCCTTTCACCCTGTCAGCAGCGTTCCATTTGGGACGCCGCTGCCGGGAGGAAAGGAAGGAAGGACGGAGGGGGCCTGGCAGGGAAGAGGCAGCGATCCGCTGCCTTCTCCCTGCCAGGAAACCTCCCTCCCTCCTTTCACCCTGTCAGCGGCGTTCCATTTGGGACGCCGCCGCCGGGAGGAAAGGAAGGAAGGATGGAGGGGGCCTGGCAGGGAAGAGGCAGCGATCCGCTGCCTTCTCCCTGCCAGGACGCCTCCCTCCCTCCCTCCCTCCCTCCTTTCACCCTGTCAGCGGCGTTCCGTTTGGGACGCCGCCGGAGGGAGGAAAGGAAGGAAGGACGGAGGGGGCCTGGCAGGGAAGAGGCAGCGATCCGCTGCCTTCTCCCTGCCAGGACGCCTCCCTCCCTCCCTCCCTCCTTTCAACCTGTCAGCGGCGTTCCATTTGGGACGCCGCTGCCGGGAGGAAAGGAAGGAAGGACGGAGGGAGGCGAGATCCGGGCGAAACCCCTCCTGCAAGCTTGGATGGCTCGCGGGGTAAGCGAGAACTCGGCTTGTGGGAGAGTTTTCGCCTGGATCACCCCCTGGGTGACGCCTTCAGCTGCTGCCGGGGACGGGGGCGGGGCCGGGGGCGTGGTGGGGGCATGGCCGGGCCGGGCCGGGGCGGGGTGGGGCCGAGCAGCCCCCCAGGTCATCAGTGACCAAACATCAGGCCCCCGGTCCGGTAGATGTTGGACAGCACTGCTTTAGAGTTTTCATATTCCTTTGTATATATGCACCTGCTTTACCATGGATTGTGAGTTGATATGTGTTTGATATGTGGCCTTGATAAAGACCCATTTTAAAGGGTCAAAATGAAAGTTGGTGCCATTGTACATTGATATCCTCAAAAAAACAAAACACTTGAGGACGCACAGACTCCAGGACTGTGAGTACTGCCTTCTGACACAGCGAACTGTATAGGACAGTATAGTAGCACGAACTGAGACTTTATATTGTGAAACTGTGATTGTGTTGACCTTTTTGTGAAGCTGCTCTATTTCCTACAATTATAAGGTTGCTCTTGTGTAGGACTGTTCATCTTAATATCTATATATTTGATTGTGAAGCTGCTTTTGAATATCACTGTCATATTTACTATAGGGTTTATACCAGAGGGAGAACCCTCATATGACTATTACACATTTAAATATTATATCCGGGAACCCAAGGATCTAGTCCACACACAACTCTCCATGAAACCCCGTATCGACGGATCGGTATACAGGCGCTGGTTGATGGTGCGCTCACGCCAGGCTTAACTAAACGGGGTAGCATGAACTGAGACTTTATATTGTGAAGCTGTGGTTGTGTTGACCTTTTAGTGAAGCTGCTCTATTTCCTACTATTGTGAGGTTGCTCTTGTGTAGAACTGTTCATCTGAATATCTGTACATTTGATTGTGAAGCTGCTTTTGAATATCACTGTCATATTTACTATAGGGTTTATACCAGAGGGAGAACCCTCATATGACTATTACACATTTAAATATTATATCCTGGAACCCAAGGATCTAGTCCACACACAACTCTCCATGAAACCCGTATTGACGGATCGGTATACAGGCGCTGGTTGATGGTGCGCTCACGCCAGGCTTGTCAACTAAACTTGGTATTCCAAGTTGGCTCCAGACAGTGGTAAAGTCCGCACCGACACTGGTTAAAAGCCCCGAGCCGGGGCAGTTTGTAGTTTGCACAGCAGCCTTGAAGATGCACACTATTTAGACCAAGTGGGTCAATATAGTGCCGACGTACAAATCTCTGTTTAGTCAAGCCTGGCGTGAGCACACCATCAACCAGCGCCTGTATACCGATCCGTTGATAAGGGTTTCATGGAGAGTTGTGTGTGGGCTAGATCCTTGGGTTCCCGGATATAATAGATCAAATGATTGGAGTATTCCACAATGCCCGGATCACCCCTATATTCGTGTAGGCCGACGAGGATATCAATGTACAATGGCACCAACTCTCGTTTCGACCCTTTAAAATGGGTCTTTATCAAAGCCACATATCAAACACAAATCAACTCACAATCCATGGTAAAGCAGGTGCATAGGTCTGTAATATAAAACAGTCATAAATACGTGGTATATATACAAAGGAATATGAAAACACTAAGGCAACTCCATAATATAAAGGCATATATATATATACTTCAATATTATAATGCATATAGGAGAATATAGGCACGCTAAATTGCTTCAGCCATTGGTCTGGACATAGAGGTACACACATTCCTCTATGACCTAGGTATGACCTATATTCTCCTATATGCATTATAATATTGAAGGATATATATATGCCTTTATATTATGCAGTTGCTTTAGAGCAGGGCTGTCCAACAGGCGGCCCGCGGACCGGATCCGGCCCCCCAGCCTGTTGGACACGGCCCCCGCTACCCCCGCTACCCCCAGCAAGATTTTTTTAAAAAATTTCAAATATTTTTGGAAAAATGGCGGCCCGGGGGGGGGGGGGAGGCGGGACAGGGAGGAGGAAGAGAGCTGGCTCCTCCTCCCTGCCTGTATCACCCCCTCCGTCCCTCTCTCGGCGGTGCCGATGCGATGCAGTTTGCATTGGCGCCGCCGAGAGAGGGAGAAAGGGGCGGTACAGGGAGGAGGAGCCAGCTCTCTTCCTCCTCCCTACACCGCCCCCATCTCTCTCTCTCGGTGGCGCTAATGCAAACTGCATCGCATCGGCGCCGCCGAGAGAGGAACGGAGGGGGCGATACAGGCAAGGAGGAGGAGCCAGCTCTCTTCCTCCTGCCTGTATCGCCCCTTCTCCCTCTCTCGGCGGCGCCGTTGCGAGGCAGTTTGCAGCGGCGCCGCTGAGAGAGGGAGACAGAGACGATACAGGCAGGAGGAAGAGAGCTGGCCCCTCCTCCCTGTACCGCCGCCTTGTCCCTCTCTCGGCGGCGCCGATGCCTTGGAAAGGAGAAGGGATGCCCCGTGGCTCCTCCCTCCCTTCCAAGGCACCCTGGCAGCAGCTGAAGGCAGCGAAATCGCCGCCTTCAGCTGCTGCCAGGGTGCCTTGGAAGGGAGGGAGAGCCACGGGGCATCCCCCCGCCCTTCCAACGCCTCCCGTTTGGGACGCCGCCGCCGAGAGGAAAGGAAGGAAGGACGGAGGGGGCCTGGCAGGGAAGAGGCAGCGATCCGCTGCCTTCTCCCTGCCAGGACGCCTCCCTCCCTTCTTTCACCCTGTCAGCGGCGTTCCGTTTGGGACGTTGACGCCGGGAGCAAAGGAAGGAAAGACGGAGGGGGCCTGGCAGGGAAGAGGCAGCGATCCGCTGCCTTCTCCCTGCCAGGATGCCTCCCTCCCTCCCTCCTTTCACCCTGTCAGCAGCGTTCCGTTTGGGACGCTGCTGCCGGGAGGAAAGGAAGGAAGGACGGAGGGGGCCTGGCAGGGAAGAGACAGCGATCCGCTGCCTTCTCCCTGCCAGGACGCCTCCCTCCCTCCCTCCTTTCACCCTGTCAGCGGCGTTCCGTTTGGGACGCCGCCGCTGGGAGGAAAGGAAGTAAGGACGGAGGGGGCCTGGCAGGGAAGAGGCAGCGATCCGCTGCCTTCTCCCTGCCAGGACGCCTCCCTCCCTCCTTTCACCCTGTCAGCGGCGTTCCGTTTGGGACGCCGCTGGCGGGAGGAAAGGAAGGAAGGAGGGGGCCTGGCAGGGAGAGGCAGCGATCCGCTGCCTTCTCCCTGCCAGGATGCCTCCTCCCTCCCTCCTTTCACCCCCTGTCAGCAGCGTTCCGTTTGGGACGCTGCTGCCGGGAGGAAAGGAAGGAAGGACGGAGGGGCCTGGCAAGGAAGAGGCAGCGATCCGCTGTCTTCTCCCTGCCAGGACGCCTCCCCTCCCTCCTTTCACCCTGTCAGCGGCGTTCTGTTTGGGACGCCACCGGCAGGAGGAAAGGAAGGAAGGACGGAGGGGGCCTGGCAGGGAAGAGGCAGCGATACGCTGCCTTCTCCCTGCCAGGAGGCCTCCCTCCCTCCTTTCACCCTGTCAGCAGCGTTCCATTTGGGACGCCGCTGCCGGGAGGAAAGGAAGGAAGGACGGAGGGGGCCTGGCAGGGAAGAGGCAGCGATCCGCTGCCTTCTCCCTGCCAGGAAACCTCCCTCCCTCCTTTCACCCTGTCAGCGGCGTTCCATTTGGGACGCCGCCGCCGGGAGGAAAGGAAGGAAGGATAGAGGGGGCCTGGCAGGGAAGAGGCAGCGATCCGCTGCCTTCTCCCTGCCAGGACGCCTCCCTCCCTCCCTCCCTCCTTTCACCCTGTCAGCGGCGTTCCGTTTGGGACGCCGCCGGAGGGAGGAAAGGAAGGAAGGACGGAGGGGGCCTGGCAGGGAAGAGGCAGCGATCCGCTGCCTTCTCCCTGCCAGGACGCCTCCCTCCCTCCTTTCAACCTGTCAGCGGCGTTCCATTTGGGACGCCGCTGCCGGGAGGAAAGGAAGGAAGGACGGAGGGAGGCGAGATCCGGGCGAAACCCCTCCTGCAAGCTTGGATGGCTCGCGGGGTAAGCGAGAACTCGGCTTGTGGGAGAGTTTTCGCCTGGATCACCCCCTGGGTGACGCCTTCAGCTGCTGCCGGGGACGGGGGCGGGGCCGGGGGCGTGGTGGGGGCATGGCCGGGGCCGGGGCCGGGGCCGGGGGTGGGGCCGAGCAGCCCCCCAGGTCATCAGTGACCAAACATCAGGCCCCCGGTCCGGTAGATGTTGGACAGCACTGCTTTAGAGTTTTCATATTCCTTTGTATATATGCACCTGCTTTACCATGGATTGTGAGTTGATATGTGTTTGATATGTGGCCTTGATAAAGACCCATTTTAAAGGGTCAAAATGAAAGTTGGTGCCATTGTACATTGATATCCTCAAAAAAACAAAACGGATCGGTATACAGGCGCTGGTTGATGGTGCGCTCACGCCAGGCTTGTCAACTAAACTTGGTATTCCAAGTTGGCTCCAGACAGTGGTAAATTCCGCACCGACACTGGTTAAAAGCCCCGAGCCGGGGCAGTTTGTAGTTTGCACAGCAGCCTTGAAGATGCACACTTTTGGTGTCTTCCCGGAGTGAGACTTTGGACGTTCACACTATATTGACCCACTTGGTCTAAATAATCTGGAATTTATCAAGTTCAAGACTACCTCTAGGAACTTTACAAACAAGAACAGTCCCTATAGGAACACTTTCCCTTGCGGATTGATACGGACGTACCTGGACTATTGTCTATATTTATCCCACGATAAGGGTAGGAGACTGCTATGGGCCTTGAAGATGCACACTTTTGGTGTCTTCCCGGAGTGAGATTTGGACGTCAACACTATATTGACCCACTTGGTCTAAATAATCTGGAATTTATCAAGTTCAAGACTACCTCTAGGAACTTTACAAACAAGAACAGTCCCTATAGGAACACTTTCCCTTGCGGATTGATATGGACTTACCTGGACTATTGTCTATATTTATCCCACGATAAGGGTAGGAGACTGCTATGGGCCTTGAAGATGCACACTTTTGGTGTCTTCCCGGAGTGAGATTTGGACGTCAACACTATATTGACCCACTTGGTCTAAATAATCTGGAATTTATCAAGTTCAAGACTACCTCTAGGAACTTTACAAACAAGAACAGTCCCTATAGGAACACTTTCCCTTGCGGATTGATATGGACTTACCTGGACTATTGTCTATATTTATCCCACGATAAGGGTAGGAGACTGCTATGGGCCTTGAAGATGCACACTTTTGTGTCTTCCCGGAGTGAGATTTGGACGTCAACACTATATTGACCCACTTGGTCTAAATAATCTGGAATTTATCAAGTTCAAAACTACCTCTAGGAACTTTACAAACAAGAACAGTCCCTATAGGAACACTTTCCCTTGCGGATTGATACGGACTTACCTGGACTATTGTCTATATTTATCCCACGATAAGGGTAGGAGACTGCTATGGGCGTGAACGATACCTACTTCTGTATCTATTGTTTATGTTTATGTTACGACTGTATTTACCCACGATATTATAGTTTATATATGAAATTGACTCTTTGTGTTGCCACCAAAATCTGGAGCCACTGCTATTTCAAGAGGGATCAAACGCGCCTCTTTTGTTAGGAACACACTATCAGCCATAGATGGGGCATGACAGTAAGTCTGTTATAAAGAGGACAAAAAAATAAGTGGCCATTGGGAAATGGTGCAAATGAGAGCTTTTCTCATTCTGCTGTTCTGGCTTTTTTTCCTGTGCTCTTCAGCATTAAATTAGAACTTTCATTGCACAGGACAGTATTTAAACAGCTTAAAATACTGTATTATGTAGATGCATGAATGCTTATTTGCTTTTGAAACAGCAATATACTGCAACAAGTTAAGAGTCTTTGAAAAACATTGTGTTACATATTTTATACAGTCTTCAGAAGTGTTAATAACAAAGTGTGTGTTTGTTTGAATTATTATTATGTTTTAAAATGTTCTTTATTTTTTAATCAAATATTAAAAGTAACATAAAACACAAAAACACAAAAACAGGGGTTGAAAAGGGAAGTGGGGGAAGGGAAGAATAACAGGGGGTGCAGGGGAGGGTAGGGAAGGGAAAAACGGGGGGGAAGCTGGTGAAAAGCGTTTGTTTGAATTATTGAAGTGATAATATGTGCGTTTGTTTGCATTATTTTTAAATGCAATGCTAATCTGTTTTATTTTTCCATGCATTGTCACCCTCTTCAAAATATATGTGAAATGTAAAAGTGAAATAAAATGTTTACTCAAATAATTTGACTATGTGTTAAATCTATACCGAAGTCATCTCCTAGTAAGATGTGTGTGATGTTTCCAGAATCACTGGTTGAGATTAATTGTGATACAGAATATGAGCAGTAGATTTAGAACAGACTAGAAAAAAAGGTTGCACATCTACTAGTATCTATTTAATTGAATTGGTTAAATTTAACGACAGTGTTCAGAACTTAGAAGCTGCTACATACATGTGACAGTGAAGAGATAAAGCTACCATGCCCATGTCCCATATATGGACTTTCCAAAAGTATTTGATTAATTACATTTACCAATATGCTTTTAATATACATGGTCTAGTCAAAATTAGATTTCTTTTCTGAATTGTTTTTTGAGAGTTCCAATGCATGCTGCTATCATCCCAGAGTGTACAGAAGTAAATCTCAGTAAGACAATGACATTTTTTAGACATTTTGTTCCTGCTGTGAGAAAATGTGGACGTTATGAACTTTTGTGCAAAACTTGCACATATTTATTTTTGGAGATTAGTTTTGGTTGCAAAGAGAAACAGCATTTTTGCATGTGAAATATTTCTGCATAGAGATATTGTTTTCTGCACAGAAAATGCCATTTCTGGCAAAGAAAATGCTGTCCCCTGAGCAAAGTGCTGATCCCTGTGCAAAAAGTCACATGTGAATAAATGCAAAACTACAAATATTCTCATTAAGATTTTACTCATTAGTTTCCTGACACCTGAGAAACATGTTTTGGTGAGCATTAAAAAAAGTTCTTTTTATCTCCATTTTCTATTTATGAGAATTGGCTTTTTGAGCAACCATATGGTACTAATCAAATAGAACCAGAATTCCAAATCAGAATAAGACAAGCATTCTCTTTAACAGTTTTAACAGCAAACTAAACTCTTGTTCTCAGATTTGCTGCAAATTATTTGAAAGGTTTTATAGGCCCATCTAATTAATTGCCTTAACAGACTTCACTCAAATCTATAACAAAGTTTTGCTATACAGTTACTTATTATACGCAATCACTATGATGAAAACACACGTATGTGCAAGCAAATGTGTGTAACCACAAGCAGTATTTGCCATCACCTCCACTGCTGCCCTATGTGCATTTTAAGTCCTTCAGTGTGCTACCGGGAACAGGATATTAATTTCCTCAAGCGCCCCTTCAAAAATTGACCATATTTTCCTTGTAGTCGACTTTGATGGAGTCCTTCAGTGTGATTCAATAGCCAACTTCCACTGGAGGTTGGCAGTAGAATCTTGCTGGTAAACCTATAAATCCCTAGAGATGTTTTGTCTCAGATAAAAAATAGGGTCTTCTTTCTTGCTTTTTTCTTCTTTTGCAGGGGTCCTTTTACCCCACTGCCACAAAGGTAATCACTTCCTATTTTATTCATTTCATCTTTGTAAAACATTTCTTCTCTTGTTCATTTCTTCTTCCCCCCCAGTTTGGTATTCCAAGTTGGCTCCAGACAGTGGTAAAGTCCACACCGACACTGGTTAAAAGCCCCGAGTCGGGGCAGTTTGTAGTTTGCACAGCAGCCTTGAAGATGCACACTTTTGGTGTCTTCCCGGAGTGAGACACTCACCGCCCCACCCCCCAAAACCCTTTAAAAATAAAATAACTTACTTGACTGCCATTAGTGTGGTGCCAGAGCTCTCCTGGCACATAGGAATAGTGCACCAGGAGAAAGGGGGGCAGAAATGCTTTTCCTCTTCCCCCTTCTCCTGGCATGTCATTTCTACATGCCAGGAGAGCTCTGGCAGCATACTAATGGCGGTCAGGTAGGCTCTTTTCCTTTAAAAAAGGGTTTGGGAGGTTTGGAAAGGGGGTTAGAGCCTTCTCTCCTTTTCCGGGCTGATTCAGCCCAGAAAATGCAAGATGGCTGTGTGGATGGCCCCCTTGGAAGTCTCAGGCTGCACCCACAGGCTTCCCGCTAACAAAAGATGTCAACACAAAGCAGTTTTCTGCCCACACATATTTGGGAGAGTGCTCATTTTGTGCCCTGTTTGGATGCACCCCAGCCTCTTTCATTCAGTCTTACAGGCTTCTATTCTTCCCTTTGTAGAAGGGTTTGCCATGGGGGAAGAAGTGCATGAAGTTGGGTGGTCACCTCTTGTTCAGCTATGGAAAGCACCTGGAACTGGCTGATCTTCAAAGCTGGCTGGTTTTTTAACGCCTGGCCTGACCTTGTTACCCCTCCCACTGTGGCCCCTTCTACACGACACTATATCCCAGGATCTGATCCTGGATTATCTGATTTAAATTGGATTATATGATTCTCCACTGCCAGATAACCTGGAATAAGCAGATAATCTGGGATCGGATCCTGGGATATAGGGGCAGTGTGTAAGGGACCACTATCTTGCCTCTGAATATCCCAGCTGTGGTTCCCATACCTTCACAGTGTGTCATCTGTGTCATCTGCACAGGATGTCATGTTGGTCCTCTACCTGTTGTCTTTCAGCCAACAGGCAAAGATGTATTTTTTAACCTAGACTTATTAGTAATGCTGTTGCAGAAGACTTTTAAAGTGAGGTGTTTTTATTATATAACTTCTGACTATTTTAAACTATATTTTAATATGATTTCTTTCTTCTTCTTCTTTTTACAAAAAAACTTTTAGTAATATCCTGGTTAATAAACATTTTGGTGCCTCAAATGTTTCTGTTTCTGGGTATATTTGACCTGCTGAGTCCAAAAACTGTACCAGTGTTTCCCTATCAGCTCTTGTCTCTGAGATACAGAACGTATGGTATGTCATATACCAGTCTTCACTCTGCTCACCCATAAAAAAAATCAGGATATTTTAATGCAGTGTTCAATATCTTTTAAGCATGAAGGAAACAGAATTAAAAGAAAAGTCTACTACATGAAAATCTACTTACTTCATACCAAAAGCACAGATTTATGTTGCAAATTTCCCAGTATTTTGGCATATCATATTCAAGAAACTAGAGATGATTCAATGCAATTTTCTGAATCATTGTGCCAATTACCCTAGGCTAGGAGCAGGTATAAAAATCAAGGCGCGCGCGCGCGCACACACACACATTATTGTTCAGCTGCGTTCTTTTGTTTGAACTTTTATTGTGAGCTGCCCTAGTACCCCCCCCCCCCAGAAATTTACCATCCCATGGGGTAAATTTCTCTCACTTCCTGTAGTCTCACCTCCTTTCTTAACTATGTATTATTTGTAAGTCAGATGTTTGTGATGAGTGGGCTACCTGTATACTCAAAGATATGGAAATATTCTCATGGCATTAACAAACTAGACATTCTAGTTACTGACACCCTTCTCCCCCGCAAAGTCCTGCAGATGTTTCTGCACAGGGTTCTCCAAATTGTCTGTGGATTTGGCTTTTGCACTACCTTTTATGCTATTAACCACTCTCTACCTCAACCCACTCAGGATATTTCCTGTCCCTCTTCATCCTTTTTACATGTTCTCTTCCTACCATTTTGAAGAGCCAAAAAGTTTGCCTGCTGCTCTAAAAAGAGCACAGGCTATTAAAAGGTGCCCATTTGCGTCTCTTCTAAGAGATAATGACAATAAGCCCTGCAATAAATTGGCGGGAGGTCTTTTCCCCCTGGAATGTGTAGCTTGTGGGCCCCTTTCCAAACCCATTACAGTAAATTGAAAACTTCATTTTGACACCAGCGAGGTATAAACTTACCTGCAAGCAAAAAAATGACCGTAAATTATTAACCATAGTTATTGTGGTGGTGTTTTCATCATCAGGTGTGACACAGAGCAAGGCTTTAATAAGACAATATGTTGCCATAGACAGTGGGGCCAAGGGCTGGGAATAGGAACAAGCTGTTCCTAATTCCTCAGGCCCAGCAGATGTGCCAGTGTGAAAAGCCGGAGAAATGTTTTTCTTGTTGATGTGGGCGAAGAGGCATGCAGATCCAGCCATCTCATTTCCATAAAGAACCTTCTGTTTTAGCTCCTGCTTTCAAAAACATTGTGGTTTTCTTGGTGCCCCTGAAGTGCAGGATAGAAAAACTTTAATCCGACTTCCCAACATAAGTGCTGTGTGTGTGTGTGTGTGTGTGTGTGTGTCCTGAAGGAATCCTTACCACCCAGTAAAATAGAACATGTCTGGAAGGCGAAAGGAGCCCTGTTTTAAATACCATACAAAAGACAGCCTAATATTCCCCTCCTCCTCCATCACTACTCACATCCCAGATGGCCATGTGCTGTCCTCAATGTGCTGGGGTGGCACCAAAACCTTTTCAAACTGGATTTGTGTTTCATTAGATTGCACTCAAGTGAGGCAAAGGGCATTGTTTCAGTGTAAATCAGGAGAATGGGTTTTACTTAAGCCCAGATAATTCTTAACAGATCCCCACAGGTAACAAAAAAAATGTGGCTCCTCTCAACTCCTGCCTCTTTTCACTGAGTGGCTTGCCTTTGGAAAGCTGCTTACTCATAATAAGAGCTGACATTTACACAGAGCTTTGCATTTTGAAAGGTCTCTACAAACATTAACTAATTAATCCTGAAAGCTCTGCTATGGCACAGGTAAGAGCTGTTCCGCTTCAGAGGGAGAGGGGAAAACAGGCCAGAAGCTCTCAAATCTCTTGCCTCAAACCCAAGCAGAAAACTGGCAACAAATTTCATTAAAGTTTGTATTGTGTTCTGAATAAGTCTTGGTGCATGTCACATTTTTTTCACAACAGGGAACCCTATATGGATTTTTGTAGTGGGCAATGTTGAAAGAAGTAGATGTGGAAACTGGTATGAAGTCTGGCAACACAGAAACCAGTATTGTTATTTGGCCTGTTTCCCTTACAGCCAGACATCATAAATTCCTTGAAATGGCATGAGTATATGTCTGGCTTGACAAGTGCCATGCTGTACCAAAAAAAAAAAAAGCAAACTAAAAACTAAAAACACTACAAAACAAAAACAATACCCCTCTAGTTTTCAGAGCTGACTTATTGTGATGCAGTGGCAAAAAAAAGCCAATTGGATTTTGGCCTGTATCAATAGGAGTATAGTGTCTAGATCCAGGGAAGTCATGCTACCCATGCTCTATTCTGCCTTGGTTAGACCACACCTGGAATATTGTGTCCAATTCTGGGCACCACAATTGAAGAGAGATATTGACAAGCTGGAATGTGTCCAGAGAAGGACGACTAAAATGATCAAAGGTCTGAAGAATAAGCCCTATGAGGAGCAGCTTAAGAAGCTGGGCATGTTTAGCCTGTTTTCTGCTGCCCTGGAGACTAGGACGTGGAACAATAGCTTCTAACTACAAGAAAGGAGAGTCCACCTGAACATGAGGAAGAACTTCCTGACTGTGAGAGCCATTCAACAGTGGAACTCTCTGCCCCGGAGTGTGGTGGAGGCTCCTTCTTTGGAAGCTTTTAAACAGAGGATGGATGGCTATCTGTCAGGGGTGCTTTGAATGCAATTTTCCTGCTTCTTGGCAGGGGGTTAGACTGGATGGCCCATGAGGTCTCTTCCAACTTTATGATTCTATGATTCTATGATTTTAGCAAGTTCACTATTAATGAGGAAAGATCTTTCATGGAATAGTGAGTGCGTGTTTGTGCGTTCAAGTTGCCTGTTGACTTCCATGTATAGTGACCTTATTAATGTCATTGATTTCTTAGACAAGGAGATGATTGGCTGCTTACTGATTATACAGCACCTGGTATTAACTAATGGCCTCCCATCCACATACTCTAAAAAACAGATGGGGACCGTGTCTATACAAGAGTAACAGTAAACAGTAGAACAGTATGAATAATCACTATGCAAATAATAATAACAAACGTGTAGACTTTATCCAATATATATAGATATCATGGTGTCATAAATATAAACAGTAACATACATACATCTGAGCATATAAGTCACAACACGGTCAACACACTCTCAGGAGGAGAGAAAACAACAGTCTCTACAACCCGTAGTTGAACTTCAATCCCAGGACGAGGACAAATCATAAGGGAAAGTTCCCAAAGTAGCAATGTCCGCAGGGGCCGAAGCAACTCAGTGGAAATGCTCACTGTAGGGTCAAAACTCACAGAGGAGAAGCCTCCAAGGAAAGAGAGTGGATGGTAAAGCCAGAGCAGCCCGAACGCCGTCTTCGCAAATGTAAACAAAAGCGACAATGAACATAGAACGGAGAGTCCTCTGATGAGTGCCAAACCCGGGATTTATGTTCTGAAAAGCGGGTTTTCAGCATAGGGGAAAGTAGTAGAATGCTGAAAACCCGCTTTTCAGCGGCACTCATCAGAGGACTCTCCGTTCTATGTTCATTGTAAAGCCCTTTCTCATAGCCCTGCAGTTCTTTGGCATTGAAAAGGTTACCCCTCCACATCATGGAAATCCCCATGTAGCTTTAATTCGGGCTGAAACCCGCATCATTATTGAATACCGCACAGAGATTCCTTTTGGGTTGAATGAAAAGCTGGGAGTAGCAGCTTTACTCATGTGAAGTGCTCCCCACAATCCTCTGTATAAATAGGTGGCTCAGTTTGCACTCCCTGCTTTTACCATTAGACGCCTTGCGCCTTGACTTTTGAGCTTCTGTTTCCAGGTATTGTGTTCCTCATGCTCCATTTAAACCCTGATACGATGATTATACCCGTGTGTTTGGAATTGTATGCTTTGTTATATATTTGTATCTTTCAGATTGTATATCGCCAGCTGCCTTTAAATGTGTATTGTACACTACATGTTCCTGATTACCACGTGGCCTTGAGAAAGACCGGTAGGTCAAAACGAGATGTGGCCAAGGCAAACGCCTCCTCGTCGGCCCGTCCCTTGTGGTGTTACTTCCTAACGCGACTGCTTCCAGCCTGGATCTCCAGGAGCAGTTCGCGATTCGGCAGCGGCTTTTTCGCCCAGGCAGCCGGCGCCGCTTTTGTTTACATTTGCGAAGACAGCGTTCGGGCTGCTCTGGCTTTACCATCCACTCTCTTTCCTTGGAGGCTTCTCCTCTGTGAGTTTTGACCCTACAGTAAGCATTTCCACTGAGTTGCTTCGGCCCCTGCGGACATTGCTACTTTGGGAACTTTCCCTTATGATTTGTCCTCGTCCTGGGATTGAATTTCAACTATGGGTTGTAGAGACTGTTGTTTTCTCTCCTCCTGAGAGTGTGTTGGCCGTGTTGTGACTTATATGCTCATATGTATGTATGTTACTGTTTATATTTATGACACCATGATATCTATATATATTGGATAAAGTCTACACGTTTGTTATTATTATTTGCATAGTGATTATTCATACTGTTCTACTGTTTACTGTTACTCCCATCCACATACTCACCAGGGATGACCTTGCTTAAGTTCCAAGATCAGACAGGATTTGGTGCCTTTGAGGTTTTTACACCTTGGTTCATATCTAGTTCATATCCTATTGAGTTCCGGGTCGCCTTCAAGGTGTTAGTCTTAACTTTTAAGGCCTTATATGGTTTGGGGCCAGTGTACCTGAAGGAGCGGCTTACCCCATACGTGCCCAGAAGATCACTGCATTCAGAGGGGCTCAATTTACTGGAGGTGCCTGGTATCAAGACCTACAGGTTATCGAGTACGCAGCAGAGGGCGTTCACAGTGGCCGCACCGAGCCTCTGGAACTCACTGCCTGAGGAGACGCGAGCCCTACGGGGCTTGATGGCATTTCACAAGTCCGTAAAGACTTGGCTGTTTAGGCAGGCATTCGGCTTTGACTGATGCCTGCTATAATTTGCCATCCTGCCACATCTCTGCCGCCTGCATTATTGTCGTTCCGTTGGGATTCTAATGTTGGGAGCGGGGTTAATTGGTTTTATAATGCTGTTTTCTGTGTTTTTATTTGGTTTTACTGCTGTAAACCGCTCTGGGCTCCGGAGAGAGTGGTCTACTAAATCGAATAAATAAATAAATAAATAGTGTTTGGGAACATCATTGTGTGCTTTCAATCCATTTCCAATTTATGGCGACTCTAAGGCAGACCTGGGCATCTTATGGCCCGCGGGCCAGATGCAGCCCACCGGCCGATTCTGTCCAGCCCAGGGAGAAGGGCATCGGGGTCATTTCTGCAAGAGGAAGGGCTGCCGCTGCCGCCATCCCATCACAGGCTGTGGAGCCTGCGTTGGCAGACAGCCCACCACTCTGGAGAACGATCGGAGGAGCGGAGGCCTTGGAGTGCCTGCCATCCCGGGAGGCGATCCGGGCCTGCAGCGGGAGCAGTCGGCAACCTGCGGTGGCTGATCGCCCTGGCGACCCAGAAGACGATTAATCGTCTTCTGGGTCGCCAGGGCGATCAGCCGCCGCAGGTCGCCGACTGCTCCCGCTGCAGGCACAGATGGCCTCCTGGGATGGCAGGCACTCCATGGCAGGGTGATCAGCCGATTGGGAACGCCTCTGACGGAACGGCTGGGGGCGAGAGCGGGCGGAGGCCTGCAGTCTTCGATCATCTGCTGCTCTGCTCTGCTGCTGCAGTGGCTAAGTCTGCTTTGTCATCCTCTGGGCTGGGACCATTGGGCCATTCCATCTTGGGATCCTTCCTCTCTTGAGGATGTCAGCCTCTATCTGGGTTCGTATCTTGTCTTCTTGAATTTCATTTTATTTTATTTTAGTAGTTTCTATTATTATGTTATAATAATTTTATTATAATAATATAATAAATAATATAATATGTTATATTATAATTTCAATATATTATGTCTATATATATACGTACTTTTAATATAATAATTATGAAATTAATACTAATAATATATGAATATTTCTTGATATATTAATATGTTAATATTAATGATGTGTAATATATAGTAAATATAGTAAGTAAATAAATAAATAAAGTAGATTAGAATGTAGTTCAGCCTTTAGGTGCAGCCCTCCATAATATGTTTTGGCTCTCCTGTGGCCCCTTGGAAAAAATAATTGCCCACCCCTGCTCTAAGGAATACTTACAACAAAATTTGTTGAAATGAGGTTTGCTATTGCTTTCTTCTGAAACTGAGAGGGTGTGACTTGCTCAAGATCACCTAGTGGGTTTCCAAGGAAAATGGGTATTATTCAAACCATTGTCCTCTATAGTCCTAATCCAACACTCAAACCACAAGACCATGCTGTGTTTTTTTCCATGAAACAGTACTGTGGGGATAAGCAGGAGGGAAGAATTGCTACTGCTCTGTTTTCTAAAGGGAGCACCAAAATATTAAACACTTGTCTAATATTTGTTATTTCAGATTTAAGGAAATGATGTCTCAACAAGTAAAGCCCGAGTTAATAGTCTGCAGATCTTGCAACAGCTGCTCTCAAATAACTGGAGGTTGGGTTTCTGGTCTCTGGGGTCTTCTCCAGTACATATTTGTGGCTGTACCACCACATACAAAAAAGGGCACCTCTGATGCATGTGGAGAAATTTAAGATAAATGAAGTAGATTTTACCCATTTTGCAAAACAGTGGATCTTTTATCTATGGGTGTCTACTAGGCTTGTTTAATTTTTTTTTAAAAAAGGTTCAAAACTCATTTTGAATCTAGGGGGCACTGGTGGTTTGGATCTAAAGTCAATTCCGATTTTCACAGAAAAAAAAGTTCAAAACTTTTCAAAATTTCAGAGACTTTTGAATCCTTTGTTAATGGTTTCAAAGTGTTATTTCCTTTTTCATTCATTGGGTGGTCTTTACTTTGAAAGTAGCTTTCCCACACAAGCCGCCTAGTCCCTCTGCCTTCGCATCTCTGGCTGCCGTGCCGAAACCCTCCCCCTCCCCACATGGTTTCCCCTCGTTGGCTGGAGGTAAGCATCCCAGCATACAAGCTGCTACTTGCCTCCAAATGCTGGGTCTTTTCCGAATCACTTCCTGAGTTGGAACAAAGATAGAGACAGTGGCTTCAAAAAGGCAAGAATACTTCTGAGTTCCCAAATCGCTTCAAAATCACTCCAAAAAGGGATTTATTCTCAATTTAATCCAAATTACGAAGATTCTGATTGGACCTAATCATGCCTAGCATCTACAGGTTCCATATGAAATGGACATTGCATCATGTGAGAAGACCCATAGGATTCAGTAGGCAAAGGGCAATCAGAGATGGGTTATAAGATGGTGTGATAACACTCCCCCCAAAAAACCCAAATATAAGCATAAAATATGAAATAAATAGAAAAAAGAAGTGAGTTATTGTGTTCCAGAAGCATTCCCTCCTCATGTTTCACCTGCGTCTGTGGCAGGCATCCTCAGAGGCTGCTACAGATGCAGGTGAAACGTCAGGAGAGACGTTGCAGGTCTGCAACATGACCATACAGCCTGGAAAACACACAACAACCCAGTGTTTCCGGCCATGAAAGCCTTTGACAATACAGAAAAAAGAAGCTTGGGAATCATGAGCAGAGGGGGCTAATAGGATAATTCTGCTCCCTTACATCACTTTACAATTGACATGCCATCACAGAAATGGAAGGGACCCATTGCACCATGTGGGGCATGGGAACATTGTGGGACTGGTAGTTAGAGAAGAATAGGATAAGCACAGAGAGGTGGCAGACTGTCAACAATATGTACAAGGTTATGTGTGATAAGTGGCAATCCAGCTCCAATGCTGGTTTATTTGTCCCATAGAATAAAGTCCTTTGAATCAATTGGATTTTCAGCCCATTGATTTACTATTCAGAAATGACAGACTATGTCTATTCTAGTTTGGGCTAATTATTAGACTACCTGTGTGAATGGTTTAGATAATTTCTCATCGCCATTACCAAAGGCATCACTGTGACACATTCATATTGACACACTGCTTCAGCTGCTGCATCAGGACCACAGAGCTGTGGGATGGAACCAGAGGGTGAAAGCCATTGTAGAAAGAGCTTTTTACACTGTAAATAGTAGGCATGATAACAAATCGAAAAATGGCGATTCTAAAATCAAATGGGGGGGGGATTTTTTTTTGATTAGTATATCAAAGACTTACAAAAAAATTCCCAAAATTTTCGGAAATGTAACTTAAGTACTAACGAAATTCGTTAGAAATTCGTATGCCAGAGCATGCGCTTTCCAGATGGTTTTGGCCTACAACTCCCAGAAATCCTAACAGCTGGTAAATTGGCTGGGATTTCTGGGAGTTGTAGGCCAAAACTTGAATAAACCACACTGAATTCTAGATGGGACTCTCCAAATAGGAAGGAGGGAGGGAAGGAGGAAGGGAGGGAGGGAGGGGGTTTTCTATTCTTGGAAGCAGCAAAAGAAAAGGAGGAGGAGCCCCCCCCCCCCTCGCTCCTCGCTGCCTCTCTCTCTCACCCCGATCCTGAGGGAGCGAGGGCCCAAGTTTGCCCAGGCTGAGAGGAAAAGGAAGAGGCCTGAGGCTGTGAGGAATGGTGGGAGTTGAAGTCCAAAACACGTACCTGGAGGGCTGAAGCTGGTCCCTGCGATGGGGCAAGGCAGAGCAACGGGGAAGAGAAGCATCTGAGAGAGCGCCTGGGAGAGAGAGAGAAGAAGCGTGTGTGTGTGTGTGTGTGTGAAGCAGGCCCCTGCAATGGGGCATGCATGGCAGCAGAGCAACGGGGAAGAGAAGGAGGGGGGGAAGCCTGGAGAGAGAGGAGAAGCGTGCGCGCGCGTGTGTGTGTGTGAATCAGGCCCCTGCGATGGGGCATGCATGGCAGCAGAGCAACGGGGAAGAGAAGGAGGGGGGGGGAAGCCTGGAGAGAGAGGAGAAGCGTGCGCGTGTGTGTGTGTGAATCACTTTCCAGAATGCATTGCCTCTACCTAGCAGCAGCGTCACTTCCAGTTCCCCATAGAAATGCGGGAAAAAGAAGAAGCTGAATGAAGGCGGGAAGGAAATGAGCGGGAGAAGACAGGGAGAAGTGAGTAGTACAATAATTAATTAATTAATAATTAAGAATTTCTAACGATCCTAACGCAAATTGTTGGCCTCACGGACCGTAAAAGGAAGTCTACTTCCTGGTTCGGGGCAGCGATCCGTAAAACAACAAAAGTCCCATTAATTACGGATTTCTAACGAATCAATTAGATTTCCGTTTCAATTTTAGCATGCCTAGTAAATAGCACAATTGATTTTTATGTCAGCTGATGTCTACTGCACTTTGATTTCTCTGTAGATGGGCTGTACAGCATCCCAGTTAAGCCAAAACAATGCTTCTTCAAGATGAAATAAAAGTATTCAAGGAATCACTCATATCTGCCATAAGAGGACAGCCTCTGTCCAACTTTTGTCTTGGACAAGTGTTTTGAGATGCTCTACAGTGCAAGCTGAAATAAACAAGCAAAGTAACAATGAGCATTTTTCAGCTCCAGTCTTTGCCAGCTACCTGGGATGTCCGGATGATTCCAGCAAGTTTATAGTGATCCCCTCCATATTTATTTTCTGCTTGCCCGAAGCCGGGCTGTCGCACTCTTGCTGTGTCATATGTCAAAGCTTTTTCTGATGTGCCGAGACTGAAATTGAAAACGAACAGAGTGCAGCGACTCTCAGTAAGCTTCCTATTTCTTACATCAATGTAGTCTTGAGATTAAGTCCTACTGCAGAACGGTGTTGTTGCCAGTAAATTGCAGGGAGGCCACTGACTTGAATAAATTCAGAACATCAGCATGAAGCAATGGCTGCTGTAAGACAAGGATGTGGTGTGGGCAATAGGCAGGGGCGGTCTAAGGTAATTTTAAATGGTAGGCGAACATTATTTTGGTGCCCCCCCAAACATTATTTTGCCCCCCCATGTAAAACAAATATATCATTATAATATCACAATACCATTAGTAGTATTATATTGTATCAATGTATATACAATATATTATACCATACTCATACTATATTATATCATAATTATATTATACTACATTACAATATAATTATAGTATAATATATTGACATTATAATATAATGTAACATTCTATTATATTATTATTATAAAATAATAACATTATTTATTTAAATAAAATTATCCTCTACTAAATATTTTCATGACTCCTATAAAACTCAAATAACCCAAAATAAAGTAAAATAAAATACTATATATTACTATTTTGTACAATACCACTATACTGCAATATTGTTTGTAATATTACATGTAATATAAAATATATCATCATTCTATTGTTATATTGTATTGGTATTATATTGTATGACAATATTAAGCAGAACTGTATAATGCAATGTAAATGCATCAAAATCAGAATATATTACCTACCACCCGTCTCATAATTCATAGGAGTCTCCCATAAGTCCAAAATTAGGATCCCAATGTAAATGTAAATAGAAAAACAGCCAAAATGTTCAAATGAGGTCGAATACAGGCAGCGCGGCCTGGGCAAACTTGGGCCCTCCCTCCCTCTAGGTGTTTTGGACTCCAACTCCCACAACTCCTCATAGCCTCAGGCCCCTCAGGTCTAGACAGAAATAGAGCCGAAGAAAGGAAGGACGGAGAGAAGAGGTCACAGAGGAGGAAAGCCCTTCATTCATTCCTTCACTTACACTTCCTTCACTGATTCTTTTCTCCTTCCCTGCAAACGTGCGCGCGCGGCGGAGACAAAGGGAGAGGGGAAGCACTCCCTGCCTGCCCAATAGGGAGTGCTTTACTTACAGCAGTGTTTCTCAACCAGTGTGCCATGGCACACTAGTGTGCCGTGAGCAATCATCAGGTGTGCCGCGAGAAAAGCCCTCTGCCCCACTTCCTTCCCCCCTCCTCCTGTCAAACTCCTGCTGCTTGGGAGAGGAGGAGGAAGGGCCGAGCGGCGGCGAAGAAAAAGAAGAAGGGACCGGGGCACCGCCTCCTTCGGCCATTTCCCCAACCTGCCTCCAATCTGCCATGACTCCCACCATGACTCTCGCCCCTTGCTTGTTGAAGCCGCGCGGAGGAGGAGCCCCGCCCACTGAAGCCCATCCACCGCTCATGCTCCTCCTCTGTGAGAGAGCTGAATCCGGGAGGAGGGGGGCATGACGCAGCCTGGCTCCGCCCCCTCCCCCAGCTTCAGCGCTCCCACAGCTTCGCCAGCCTTGAGGGGGCAGTGCCAAGCCAGCGGTGGCAGAGCCAGCACAATGCTGGCTTGGCACTGCCTCCTCAAGGCTGGCGAAGCTGTGGGAGAACTGAAGCCAGGAGGAGGGGGCGGGGCATGGTGTGACCTGGCTCCTCCCCTGGCTTCGGCACTCCCAGCATCTGCTCCCAGCAGCTCACCATGACCCAGCCGTTCTTTACTGTGTTACAGAGTCATTTTGTGTCATTTTGGTTGGTGGTGTGCTTCCGGATTTTTTAAATGTTAAAAGTGTGCCGCGGCTCAAAAAAGGTTGGGAAACACTGGCTTACAGGCTTCTGCGCAAGGGAGCTACTGGGCATGCGCGGAGGTTTTCGCGCATGTGCAGTTGCTCCTGTGCTCAACTTCACCTCCGGAGCAACTGCACCTGCGCGAAAACCTCCGCGCATGCCCAGAAGCGGCGTCGGAGCGCACAAGGCCGGGGTCAAAAAGCAGGCAGCTGCAGCACTGTCTGAGGAACATCGGCAGGGCCAGGATGGCGCCCCATGAGGCCAGGATGGCGCCCCCTTCCCAGATGGCGCCCTAGGCGGCCGCCTACTTGGCCTATCTTGTAGGACCACCCCTGGCAATAGGCATGATTAGGTTCATTCAGAAACTTTGTTATTTGGATTAAAATAAAATAAATCCCCCTTTGAAGCAATTTCGAAGCAATTTGGGAACCCAGAAGTATCTTTGCCATTTCAAAGCCACTGTTGCCATATTTTTTCCGATCCAGGAAGTGAATCGGAAATGAACCGGCATTTGGAGGCAAGCAGCATCTTGCATGCTGGGATGCTTGCCTCCAGCCAATGAGGGGAAACCACCTTGGGAGGAGTGGGGTTTTGGCACAGCAGCCATTGTCTTTTTAAAAAGGGCTGCGTGTGCCTCATGGGCTCATTGAAAGCCGGGGGCTTGAAGGCAGAGGGACTAGGGCAGGCTGCTTGAGTGGGAAAGGTGCCACGCCATTGCTTTGCAAGGGAACAACATACCCAGGGAATATAGTAAAACTCCCCCCCCCCCCCCCATGGTTTCCTGAACGGGCTGGGATTTGGAGGAGAAAAGGAAAGGGGAAAGGAAGAGAGATAAGGAAAGAGGAGAAGGGAAGGGAGAAAAACAGCAAGAAAAATGTCAGTTTAAACCAGTGTAGATAGATTCCTTTCCTTTCTCTCCCGCATCAGTTTAAACACATGTGGATGGGATGGATCTACATCAGTTTAAACAGTGTGGATGGTAGGGTTGGTCTCTGCGGTTTAAAAATTATTTGAAATCGTATTAAATTCGTATAAAAAGTTAATTTGTTTTTTGAACCATGTGCTCCAACCTGGAAGTGTAATTTTTTTACCAAACCTGGGGGCCGCCATTTTTCTTAATTATTGTAATTAGAACGTATCTTCCCTCTCAGTTCTTGTAACAGGAATAGTTATCTCCTCCAAAATAGCTTTTCAGGGTACTTACAGACATATCAGGGCCCTTTGCCTGGTCGGAGGATAATTAAAGTAAAAGGCCTCCTGGAGGAAGTGAAGAAGCAAGGGGAACCATAGAGAAAAAACGGGGGCTCCTAGAGCGCCTTGGAGGACTGAAGGGAAAAAAGCAGTTTAAACACCCAGAAAATCAGAGTAGATAGAAGGAAAGGAGGAGAAGGAGAGAAGAAAGGCTGAAACAAGAGGAGGAGGGAGTGACAAGACCACGGAGTGAAGAAGGAAAAACTACAGAAGCAAGGGAACCATAGAGAAGAACCAGGGGCTCCTAGAGCACCTTGGAGGACTGAAGGGAAAAAGTAGTTTAAACACCCAGAAAATCAGAGTAGATAGAAGGAAAGGAGGAGAAGGAGAGAAGAAAGGCTGAAACAAGAGGAGGAGGGAGTGACAAGACCACGGAGTGAAGAAGGAAAACTACAGAAGCAAGGGGAACCATAGAGAAGAACCGGGGCTCCTAGAGCACCTTGGAGGACTGAAGGGAAAAAAGCCTTCACGCGCTTTTCCTCCGACCAAGCAGAAGGGCCGCACAGCACTGTGATATGTCTGTAAGTCACCCTGAAAAGCAATTTTGGAGAAGGTTGATATTCCTGTTACAAGAACCTCATACTGTATAAGTTGGTGGTAACATTTCTATATGTTATAAATCTTCAGCTCCAGTCAATTGCACTCCAGAAGTGAAGGCAAATGTTTCCCCCTTGATTTGCCTGTGATGTCAGCCCTGTTTTCCTGCTGTGCACATGCGCTGGAATAAGAACTAATAACGAATTTCGTTATTAATTACATATCAATTAAGAATTTTTGGGAATTTTTTTGTAAGTATTTCTATTACTAATAACCCCCACCCCATTTCTAGTTTAGAACCATTTTTAATAGATCAACCAAGCCTAGTGGATGGATATATTTCCTTTCCTTTCTCTCCCGCGTGAGTTTAAACCAGTGTGGATGGGATGGATCCATGTCAGTTTAAACCTGTGTTGATGGATTCCTTTCCTTTCCCAGCGGTTTTAACCAGAGTGGATGAATTTCTTTCCTTTGCTTCCCCCTCCCCTTTCAGGAGTAAAACAACTACTTTCAAAGTAAAGACCACCCAATGAAACAGGAAATAACACTTTGAAACCATTAACGAAGGATTCGGAAGTCTCTGAAATTTTGAAGTTTTGAACTTTTTTCTGTGAAAATTGGAATTGACTTTAGATCCAAACCACCAGCGCCCCCTATATTCGAAATGAGTTTTGAACCATTTTTAAGGATCAAACAAGCCTAGTGGGCAATCCTCCAAATAAGACTGTCTATGCTACTGGCTAGGACTGTTGTTGGTTGCAGTCCTACAACCTTGAGAGGTGCATAGGTTCCTCTTGCCACAACATACAATTTATAATTTTATGTGGCGCAGCTGGCTAAGTGTCAGCTGCATAAGATCACTCTGATCAATAGGTCATGAGTTTGAGGCCTGCCCGCGTCGAGGTGGGTGCTCGACCTTTAAGTGTAGCCTGCTGCTGACCTTTGCAGCCCGAAAGACAGTTGCATCTGTCAAATAGGAGATTATTATTGTATATTATAATGCAGGGAGCGGTGGAGTGTTCTGCAACTATGCAGTTAGCAAATTCACTGTAGATTTTCCTTCCACAGCTCTTATAGTTGCTCCGAGTTCAACCTCTTTCTCCTTTTTTTGGCAGCCTGAGAGCTTCCATACAACTTGGAGCAGCTCAGGGAAGTGTAGAGAAAAAAATCAAGAATAGATTCACTGCCTTTGCAGTTGTGGATCCAGTGTCCTCTTCCTGCACCCATTGTAATGTTCACTCCTACTGCGGCACTAAATCAGGGGTGGGCAATTACCGGCCCTCCAGGTGTTTTGGACTTCAACTCCCAGAAATCCTAACAGCTGGTAAACTGGCTAGGATTTCTGGGAGTTAAAGTCCAAAACACCTGGAGGGCCAGTAATTGCCCACCCCTGCACTAAATGCTTATGAAATTGCAAACTTAGGCCCATTACCCAAGGCATCACAGAATACAACTAGTAAATACTTTGCCTTTCAGGACATTCAGTTGCAGATGTCAAAGTGACTATTCTTGAACAAAAGAATTTCAAAAACAGATTTCAGTGCAAATCAAAACCCTCAACACTATTTCGTCCGGTGTAAATTCGGGATCATGTCACTAATTCCAAAATGCCTTTGTCGTCACTCTAGTTTGGTTATTTATGACTACTGTTAAGGTAATTGCCATTTCCTATATTTTATGTGCATTAATTCCTTGTCCTCCCACTATGAATACTTCATCCTGTACTGTTCCATTATTTGGATGGATTTTATAGGGGGGGGAGGGGAATTTAAGGAGGAAAACCATTTTCCTCATTTTTGCTGGTTATTCTCTCTCCTTTTTCCCGTGTCATACACAAGGGTTGTTTGCACGATGGTGACATGTGTGGGGGGAATGACAGGAAAACAGGGTGGAATAGTTTTCTGCCTTCAATTCGCCCCCCATATTGCCTATCTTTCTCTGTTTAGTGCCCCTTGTGGCCTTTGCCTGGATAATGGAACAGTACCCTTTATCCTTACCTATAATATGTATTCCTGGCAACATGTGTCTGATAAACTAAACTATATCCTTAGAAGTTTAGAATACTAGAAATGTTTCATCTGTAACAGATATAAACACGTGAAAACTAGCCAGCAGTAAAGGTTTGAGGGGGTTGGGAACTACCACATGCATTGTGGTAGTTTAGAAATTTGGAGAATGTTATTTGTCCCAAAATATATATATTATTTGTGGTAGTCCATCTGGAGTTTTCAGGTATCTCTTTGGAGACTTCAGGGGCTACAATATGGTATCCCAAAGGATTCATGTACCCTCTTCAAACTATAAGGTGTCACAAGACTCTTTGCTGCTTCAGATTAATACAGATGTTTCTGTGGAAGTAATTTTACATGGCAGCTTTTTTTCTTCTTTTAAGCAAAAGAGATTGTCTGGTGCCCAATCCATCTCTCATGAATATCAGATAATTTTCATCTTCTTAAAGTGATTTAAAAGATATGAAAATGCATTGGGGATTTACTACTAAGTACACTGTACTAGGCACTTGTCTAAGGTCTAATGTAGTTTTAGAAATTTGGAAAATCCTTCCAAACCCAAAGGATCCAAGAAGGAAGCCCAACTCTCCCCACTTAAGACACATGCCGGAGATTTAAATATGATATAGTCCTTTAATTTGTAGTTTAAAGATTTGAAAGGAGGAATGACATCAGTTTCTGAGAACGTATGTCCTCTGACAGCAAGTTCCTTTATTCTTTCCATCAGTCTGTGATTTTTTCCCCCATTCAGTTCCAGTCTTCCTCGAGCGAGGACCCATTTCAAGGTGAATATAAATGACATTCACTGGACAATCTCCAACTGTCAGCATAACTGTTTTCTGTCTCTGTTGTAAGTGCATTGCCTTCGTGTTTTTCTTATGTGAACCACGGGTCTGTCACCTTAGTACTGGTTGGTGTCAAACTTTGTTGCATTGCAGACGCAGATAGCAAAAGCTGACAGTTTGGGCTGTGAGGAAAACTTACCAAGAGCTACATTCAGCGGTGTTCCACATTGCCAATGGTACTGCCTCTCTGAGTTTATGTATTTGCATCAAGAGAAATTAAAAGCACATGCTTCAGAACAGACGCTGCAGTGGAATAGGCTCTGTTGTTTGCTTTGGATGGAGAGAGAAGCCCACTAGCATTTCTTAGCTATGTCAAAAGGATTGTGGGAAGATTTTTAATAATATATAAAACAAATGAATGCTGCAAAAATGATTTCATGGTCTTAGTGATTGTAGACTTTTGGAGTATTTTTGTTAGAGGTTGAGTTCATTTTTCATGCACAATGCTAAAGGCCAGGAATCTTCAAACTGCAGCGCTCAAGCTGTTTGGACCTCCAACTCCCAGAATTCCTGACCGTTGAACAAACAGGCTAGGGCTTCTGGGAGTTGGAGGCCAAAACAGCTGAAGGGCTGCAGTTTCAAGATGTCTGCTAAAGGCTGCAGATTTCCTTTTTTTAAAACCTTTTCATGTTTCCCCCCACATATTTTCTAGGGGTGGATATCTCCAATTTAAATACTTTGAAACCCGTAAATATTTCGTATCTGACATTATTTTGACCCTATATTGACCCTTGGCATCCAACCCGGAAGTGAAGTTTCAAAACCGAACACGGGATCGCCATTTTTCTAAAGGGCACATTATTAGGTCGTTTTTTCCCCCTCCTCAGTTCTCAACTCGCGAGAGGAGACTGGAGGGCAGCAGCAACCTCCTTTCTCCTATTGCCAGCTGAGAGCTGAGGCGGGTGCTTTAGAAGCAGCCCGGCCGAGCTTTCTTCCTTTTCCCCAGGCTCTCCCTCACAAGCGGAGGGAGAGCCTGGAGAACAGGAGGAAATTCCTCCGAATCTCGGAGTTAGTTCTCAGCAGGGAAGGAGGACGCGAGGGGATGCCCTCCACTCCTCCTTCCCTGCTAAGACCTAAACCGTGTCAAGGCTTGATGCGCTTTAGTTCTTAACAGGGAAGGAGGTGCGGACACTCACCTTCCCTGCTAAGACCTAAACCGCGTCAAGGCTTAATGCACTTTAGTTCTTAGCAGGGAAGGAGGTGCGGACACTCACCTTCCCTGCTAAGACTTAAACTGCGTCAAGGCTTAGCGCACTTTAGTTCTTAGCAGGGAAGGAGGTGCGGACACTCACCTTCCCTGCTAAGACTTAAACTGCGTCAAGGCTTGGGGCACTTTAGTTCTTAGCAGGGAAGGAGGTGCGGACGCTCCTCCTTCCCTGCTAAGACCTAAATCGCGTCAAGGCTTAATGCACTTTAGTTCTTAGCAGGGAAGGATGTGCGGACGCTCACCTTCCCTGCTAACACCTAAACTGCGTCAAGGCTTGATGCACTTTAGTTCTTAGCAGGGAAGGAGGTGCGGACGCTCCTCCTTCCCTGCTAAGACCTAAACCGTGTCAAGGCTTGACGTGCGTTAGTTCTTAGCACAGCAGGGAAGGAGGTGCAGAGGACATCCCCACCTCCTTCCCTGCTGAGAACTAACAGGAAATAATAACAAATTTTCATTAATCATTACGTTTCCATAATGAAATTTTACAGAAATTTTTCGGAACAATTTCTATATCGAACCACCAATGACAATTCCCCCCACGCGAGTTTAGAAACAATTCTTTGATGGATCAACCACCCCTAATATTTTCATGGGTTGGTTTAATGAACAGCCTTGTTCATGTTGTCACTTTTAGTGAAGTCAAATCAAGGTGCCCAACCATCTCATCTTCAGTAATTGTGTCACCAGGAAGGCTGTGACACAGAGCAGCTTGGAACAGTGGACACTGGGGGCCCTTTTTGAATTGTGGGCACTGGGGGCCCTTCCACAGAGTCCTCTATCCCAGAATATCAAGGCAGTAAATTCCACATTATCTAAGTGTGGACTCAGATAACTCAGTTCAAAGCAGCTATGGTGGAATTATCTGCTTTGATATTCTAGGACAGGGCTGTCCAACTGCTGGCCCTGCAGGTGTTTTGGACTTCAACTCCCAGAAATCCTAACAGCTGGTAAACTGGCTAGGATTTCTGGGAGTTGAAGTCCAAAACACCTGCAGGGCCGGCAGTTGGACAGCCCTGTTCTAGGACATAGGGCTGTGTGGAAGGGCCCTGGATCATCTCAGATCTGTCCCAACTCAGCTGTTCACTGGCTGTCCCAACTGAGCTGTCCACTAGAGTAATTTCTAGGAAGCTCTGGACTAAACTGTGGTTTTTCCCTGTTCTGGATCAATAGTTGAAAGTAGCATTTCTGCTGAAAACCCAATTGTATATCATGTGGGCTTCTCACAACACTTGCAAGATGAATCCATTTTATTTGGCAGTGTAGACACAGCCATATACATCAAAACCAGTTCAAAAGGTTTAAAACATGAACGGAAACAATCACTTTGAAAGGGAGCTTACGAATCAAATGTACATAGATGCCATGATATTTAGCCCAGCATATAAATATGTATATCCACCTGAAGCTGGAAATTTATCTGGATTTGCCATCTAGAACACATCAGTAAAGGATGCAATTCAAACCTATTTCTATTGAGGATTCCAGTTAATCTGCCATCTGTGTCTTCCATCCATTTCATTCCATGCATCTTCTACTTCCTCCTTCACAAAACAAAACCAATCTGTCAGTTACTTGAAATACTGAATAAGGATGTAAATCCTCACTTATGCCATTTTCAGGAGTGAAAACAAACAATTCACAAAGTTTCAACCTCACTGGGTGAGACTATTGACCTATTTACATGGGGCTAAATTTGGTAGCATGTGCGGATTTAGCCTTATCACCCACTGAGGCCGCCTGTGTTTCCATTAGAATGCATGGGGGGAGGAGCCACATGCACCATGCAGGCTCATGCTTCTTGCCATCTGATTGCCCTAGGCTAGAGCCGGGCGATGGAGGGAGTGGGGTGCTAGTTTCCCCATGCCACACTACAAAGCAGTGCACCTATCTGATGAGGTTGTATCAGAGGTTTTGCATATTTTTGATTTTAAAAATCTGGAAAAATAACCACTCTTAGCATCTTGTTATGATGACCTAACTCTAAATTTTAGCATCATTACCAACTTTTGGATTATTGCAGAATTCTGACATCCTCTCATACGGGGTCACTGAATATGATACTATTGCTGTGCACCCAGTTAAAGGAATAGGTTTGGGGACTGCACTGAGAGATGTATCATAGGTATATTCTTGAGATACATCTTCCGATTCAAGATCTCAACCATTTTCCCCTAAGTCCTAATTTTTATTTGTGCACCATGTCTAAAACATTTTGTGGTGATTGACCATTTTTGAACACCCCTTTCTTTTTGGACAAGATATATAGTCCCAAAATATTTTTCTGCAGTGGTTTCTATCCCCAATGAATCATTTAGATTTACCTGTGTATTGACTCAACATAGAATTGACTGTCTAGTTTAATCCATTGAATTCCAGTCAGTATGTGAGAATTTGGGAGACCATGAATCAAATTCCTGCTCAGTCGTGACAACCTACTGGGTGATCTTAGTCAAGTCACACTGTCCCAGAGTAACAATTGAACAATTTCTGCCAAAATAAGCCCTGTGATAGAGTTGCCTAAAAAGGAAATGACTTGAGAATATACAACATCAACACTATGAGTCAAACAGTATCTTCTTTGTCATGATGGAACATTGGGCTGCCGTGAAATCTACTTCAGAACATGACAGTAAAATAACCAGGCCCGCATCACCAATAAGGCCACACTAGGCCACGGCCTAGGGGTACAGCCGAGGGGGGGGGCGCCAGATCTGGACCCCCCATTTTTTAAAAAAGTTGATCTTCGAGCGCTTCTGCGCCTGCGTGCCATCCACGCCCGCCCCCGCGCCCCCTTGCTGCACTCCCCCACCTCCTCCTCCTCGCAGCTCCGTGCGCCTCCTTCTTCCTCCGCGCGCCCCAGGGGCGAGCCTTCCCTTCCTTCCTCCTCCTCGCCACGTGCCTGGCTTCCTTGAGTCAAGGGCGCGCCACGGAGGAGGAGGAAGGGAAGTCCTGCCCCCGGGGGCGAGCCTTCCCTTCCTTCCTCCTCCTCCTCGCCATACACTTCCCTTCCTCCTCCTCCGCGATGCACCCGGCTTCCTTGACTCAAGGGAGCCGGGCGCATGAGGAGAAGGAAGGAAGGGAAGGCTTGTCCCCAGGGGTGGGGCTTCCATTCCTCAAGGAAGCCTGGCGCGTGGCGAGGAGGAGGAGGAAGGAAGGGAAAGCTCGCCCCCAGGGCGCGCGGAGGAAGAAGGAGGCGCGCGGAGGAAGAAGGAGGCACGCGGATCCACAAGGAGGAGGAGGTGGGGAGGTGCGGTAGAGGTTGGTTTGGGGGCGTAATACCAAAGTGTGTCCTAGGGCGCCAAAATTGGTTAATCCGGGCCTGAAAATAACAGTCAAAAGTTCCTGTTTCCTGCATAGGAAAAGAAAATAAGGCATAGCTTAGTAGCATTTTAACTGCTTGACATTTTGCATACACATACGTACACAGAGAAAATCAAACATCAAGACAAAAAGACCAGAAAATGCAAAGTATTAGTGATACAAAGTTGACTATATAGAATATGGATCAGTCATAACAATTATACGAGAAATAAAACAATTGTCCTGGCTTTGCTGGCATTGTTTTTCAGCTGAAGTGGGACAGAAAATCACACTTTTCTGTTTATTTCTGTTTTTCTCACCAATGATATTGGTATTTTGCCATTTTCTTGGTTTTATGTTTTAGATTGGTGCAATTAGCAACGGTTTCCTCTGCTCAAAACTCAAAGTATTGAATAGATGCCATCTTCTCTTTGTGAAAGGTTAAAATGCATTGGTTGATAAGGTTATCTACTGACCAGAAGAGCCTGGTGAGGCTTTTAATAGATGCTTGTACTGCAGGAAGGAGGTGATGATTTTCAAGGTAGGGAGAGAAACTTTATTCTTTCCTCCTTAACAGGCTTGCTGACAAAAGCACAGTAAAAGGATGGGTGAGGAAGATGGTAATCTGAATTTTCTTCTGATAAATAATCCTCTATATTTGAAGTCTGCCTGGCAGGTAATGTTCTATTAGCCAGACCAGAAGTAAGATGACAGAAGTAAGATTCATGAACTAGATGCAGAATAAGAATGCAGTTCAGAATAAGAATGCAGTTCTCATAATCAATGAGGTTCATATATGTCTATACAAGATGGTCTTGGATTATAGTGCAACTCTTATGGAATAAGACCTGCCGTATTCATGGGGAATATGTTCGTAGACCCCCTAATAGATACCTGAAACTGTGGATAGCAGTGAATCCTATATTTTGACTTACTTACTTAGGCGATCCCTTGTTGATCGAGTAGGATAGTCTTCCAAGTCCAGTGTTCTGGTGGGTCTGTAGGTGGCTGTGGAGCCCTATTCTTGTACTGCAAGAAGTCAGCGGAAGTCTGCCAGAGGAGAGGAAGACGTGGGTTAACTCTCGCATTATTCCCATGGAAAAGAGGAAGAGGGGACTCCCCCCCACCACCACTTCCTTCCCTGCTTGGGAATAAAGAGCCCGCCTCAGCTCTCAGCTCGTGAGAGGAGAAAGGCGGGTGCTGCTGCCCTCTAGTCTCCTCTTGCGAGTTGAGAACTGAGGAGGGGAAAAATGACCTAATAACGTGATCTTTACAAAAAATGGTGACCCCGGGTTCGGTATAGAAATTACACTTCCGGGTTGGGCCACGAGGGTCAAAAAACTTTGAAATTAATTTTAAATATGAAGCAAAACCGATTTCAAAGTATTTTAAACCGGAGATATCCACCCCTAGTGACTACTACTAGTCCCTTTTTTTACCAAAGGCATAAGTGGGCAATTGGCGGGAAAACATTTCAGTCTTTGGAGTAATTTGGATTTCAAATACCTCCATAAGGGAGACTCACCCATCAATTACATCAGCTTTGTAACGGTCTCTTAGGTATTATACACATAATGGGAGGCTTTATACCAAGGAGTAGAGACAATTGTTTATTGTTCAGTATTATGACAATCTTCTGGCACTCCCTTCTGTTGTTGGATGTTTTTGAGCCCATTCATTGGAATTCTTAGTTCACCACTGAACAGACTCTTTCCTTCCTGTTTTATAGCTTGCAATTATAAAACTCCCCTAGCCTTTTTGGCTAGGAGCCTCAAAAATACTCAACTCCTCTTTGGTGATGCTAGAAACACCCACTATTCCCAGTGCCCTTTGAAATTGCTTTAGAAGCATTAGTTTGCACTGCTGCACAGGCAAAGAGTCTCAGGTGGATAACTGTTCCTCAGATAGTTATTTGCTAATTATTCATTTCTCTTTTTTCAAAGTAAAATAGATATGCCACATTTGAGTTCACTAATTTACTCTTTCGGCCATCTTTCAGGTTATAAATTCAAGTAGAATAAACTGGAAGCATGACCATTAGTCCACTTCTTGTTTTACAGAGAGGTATCTCACTTGAAAAAAGCAGTCCTTGAAAAAACGTGTCCCTCGCGGTCTGCTTATTGCAGACACGCTGTTTTGTGGATTTTTAAAAAATTGCCCTCCTTACCTTTCTCATCCTCCTCCTCTTCGCCGTCGGAGGCCTCTTGCTGCAGCTTGGGCCCCATGCGGCGTCACAACAAGAGGCCCCATACGGTGAAGAGGAGGAAGATGAGAAAGGTAAGGAGGGTAAGGGGGGAATAGCCATCCCCTCACTCTCCTAACTTTCCTCTTCTGCCTCCTCTTCGCCGCCTGGGGCCTCTTGCTGCCGCTTGGGCCCCATGCGGCGTCACAGCATAGAGGCCCCGCAGTTGAGGAGGCATTGTGGAGCCAAAGCAGCAGGGACTCAGGGCGGATCACAGAACACATATACAGCAAGCATTCAATGCCAATTATACAATGACAAGACAGACAACAAGTAGAGGTATATATATAGACTTTCCCATCTTTCAGCATCTTTGGAGGGTTTGCTCAGTTCCGGCCACAGGGGGTGCTATTGCCCCAGCTCCTTGTTAAACAGCTTTTCTTTTTTTGTAAACTTCCTCCTTTTTCTGATTGAAACCATGCCTAAAATATCTCCCTGCTTTAACGTGGTTCTTATTTATAAACCCACATTTGTTGTTGAACTGCTAGGTTGGCAGAAGCTGGACAGAAGACCAGACACTCACCCTGACCCAGGCTTTGAAATATCAAACTTTTGGTTGGCAAGATTTATTGCAGCTTGGTGATTAACCTGCTGTGCTAAAGCCTGGCCCCATCTGTTGGGAATAGTAATTTTGCAAAGCTAAAAATCCAAGACACTTCCCCGAATCAAATTGATACTCAAAGCCATCTAGTTGGTCATGAAAAAAACCCTACACTAAGCTACAGAAGACGAAATTTCAAACCATTTGGCATAATCTCATGTTTTATGAAGAATACAAAAAAATCCTTCATACAAAAAATCCTTCATACAAAAAAAGGACACATACCTTTCAGTATGAAAGGGAAACTTGACTGATATGGGGTAAGAATACCAATGAGAGTCTGAGAAAAGAGGGAAAAAATCAATACAATTTATGAAAACAGGTTTTTGTATCCCTAGTCATACAATGGGGTTATGAGTTAACTCTGTTTCTGGTAAGAACTTCTGAGTGTCTTTTTTTTTTTTCCAGAGGGGGAAGCAAGCTCTTGCCTATTTCTTTCTCTGGGATGTGACGCAGACTGAAATCCTGAAACTAACATGAAAAATGCCAAATGCTTGGCCATCCATTTTGAGTAAGGTGTAAAGTGTTAGATAACAACTTATCTACCTACCAGAATGGCACACAGACAACATTGCCAGCTGTGTGTCAATTTCCTTCATGAACTCCACTGGAAGTCAAATTAATGTTATTTTCTTCACCAAAATGCTAGTTGATTAATCTGGTTTTGTTAGCTCTACAGCATTTTGGAAAGATAAATAAAGATGTTTAGCAATAATCTGGTCCTTTGCATGTTTTCAGGTGCTCTGAATATATGTTTTTGACAGGTTGCCAAATTCTTGCAGTAATTACATTAGTAGTTTCTTTGCCAATCCCAGATTTTTACTCCTCTCCATATTGAAGTTTTAATGAAGCATATAGATCTCACAGCATTTAAATTCACAGTCATTCATAAATACCTCACATACAGTACTCCAAATTGAGAAAATATCAGAGACCAAGGGTACATCTACATGTAGAATGAATGCAATTTGACACCACTTTAACTGCATTGGTTTGGTGCTATACAATCATAGGAGCGAAGTTCTGCAAGGTCTTTCACATTTTCTGCCAGAGTACTGAGGCCATACCAAATGACAAAACCAACAACTCCATAGCATTTAGCCATCGTTGTTTAAATAATGTCAAAATGCATTATTTCAACAACATAGATGGACCTTAAGCACTTATTCACACCAGACACAAAACTTGAAATGTCCTAGTACTTGCTCCTGGTGGTATTTAGGGCACCCAGAGATTTCCAGTTCTTAATGTGAGTTATACCATTTCAAATTACAGGAAAGGAGATTCCACCTGAACATTAGGAAGAACTTCCTGACTATTACAGCTGTTAAGCAGTGGAACTCTCTGCCTTGGAGTGTGGTGGAAGTTCCTTCCTTAGAGGCTTTTAAACAGGGGCTGGATAGCCAGCTGTCAGGGGTACTTTGTCCTTTTCCTGCATGGCAGAATGAGGTTAGACTGAATAGCCCCTTGGGTCTCTTCCAACTTTGTTATTTTATGATTCTAAGGAAAATTGGGAAAATCCCAGAATTTGGGCAGAGTGTGGGTGGCAAACCGGATCCAATTCAAGTAGTCTGCTGTTACATAGGCTGCCACTGCCACTCGATTTTCCATGTGCGCATTGATGTAGGAAAAAGGAGATGGCTTGTGTCAATTGCTACTACTGTATAGCAGCAGATCAGGGGTTGTCCTTTTCCATGATCATAGGGGCACCTTTACTGATGTCAGTACAGGGTGGTCACAATGGCCCTGAGCTTGCTCGGAGTCCTTTGACCATCCAGCAATGAAAATGACAACAGGGAAAGAAAAGGGTCAGTCCAAGCCAGGGCATATTGGGTTCAGCCTGGTTGAGATATTTGTACTCCACCTTGCCACTGCTGTGGGTGGAGCATGGAGTGTGTGGCCCCTCTGGGGCCAATACAGAGTACAGAGGGTCAGGTCTACTGCTTGTAGATATATGTTGTGGTTTTTCTCCATGTTGTATCAGGCTGGTGTTTTTCCATTGAACTCTATTTACATCACATCAATGGATTCCACCTGTGAAGACTAGGGACCTCATGAGATAGGCCACCAAAATTGCCACGCATTGTGGCAAATCTGACGGTGTCCATTGAGGAATGTGGGGAACCCATCACCACTTGCCTCGTATCACCTGTGAGTGCACTTGAGTTATCTGGTTTCCCCCATTGACTTCTTTTCAACACAGTAAGCCTCCTATGTTGCCGCCATGGTGGCATGCACAGGTTAGCCTCTACTTTTACAACAGAGCCCCTCTGGAAGTTTCTCTAAGTTATGGGATGGGAGCCAGCAGGTTCCTCCATTAAATTAAAGGCATGCCACCAAAAAGGATCTCATGTTATAAATTCCTATGACTGGTTTTGCATGTCTGTCTGAAAGTAAGCCCCATAAAACACAGGAGGTAATAATTCTGTGTAACTATTTTTGTGGAGGTGTTCCAAGGAGTGTGATAAGACAGCTGTTGCTTGGGTTTTTTTAAATTCACTACTGATGTGCTCTTAAGTTATGGTTACCCTGTTTTTGGTTTTGGGGTTTTGGGGGGGATTGGACAAAATGTATTCAATAAATTTATTCAAATTTATCCTGGGGGGTTGAAGAATATGGTTTGACACCATTTGAATTGCCATGGTTCAATGATATGGGATCTTGTGAGTTGTATTTTTGGAAGTAATCAGCATTTTTTTGCCAGAGAAGGCTAAAGGCCTTGTAAAATATAACTCCCATATTTCAGTAGCAGTTAAACTAGTACCAACTTACCTTCATTCTACAGTGCAGATTTATCCTTAGTCAGATAGCGTGTCCAGCTTTAGTAACTCTTCCAGATAGGCCCTATATCTCAGGATCTGCCCCCAGCTTTTCTGCTTTAAACTGAATTGTACGAGTCCGCACTGCCAGATAATCTAGGATAAACAGAAAACCTGGGATCAGATCCTGGGGTATAAGGCCTATCTGGAAGGGCTCTCAGTCACACAGTGGGCTTCCATAGCTGAGTACTGATCCCAGGAGCTGTAGTTCTACAAGGTCTTTAGCCTTCTCGACCAAAAAAATGTACAAAGTACAAATCCCCAGATTGTTTAACACTGAGCCTCAACAGTGAAAGGGGTGTCAAACTGTATTAATTCTACAGTATATCCTTAATTCTACCCTTAATCCGTTTTCTCTCTTATGAAAATATCTCTGCAGAGACAAGAGCCTTGGCAGTTGGGGCTTGGGAATTAAGACCATGGTTACTTTCCAGTGAAAAACATGCATGCTTACAGGAAACACAGCTGAGGAGAATCAGGGAAATTATAGAAAAAAATTCATTAGTTAAAGGGGGCAGCTTTTCTAAAATGAGTTGATGAAACTCAGGTGAATCATATCAGGTAAAAAGATGGAGAAGGAAGATGTAGACTGCAGAGGTAAAGAGAAACAGGGAGATGAGAAGGAAGGGGAAAAAGGTCTGTTCCATAGATGAAGCAGCAATTCAAGGTAATTCAAGAATTCTGGTTTTAGAAAATAACTCCTAATTGTATCTGTGGCATCGAATTGTGCCGTGCTGTAAGCCGCTCTGAGTCCCCCCTCGGGGGTTGAGAAGAGCGGGGTAAAATCCTGAAATAAATAAAATAAATAAATAAATAAATATCTCCTGCTTCTCACACCATCTTTTCACACTAACTACTAGATAGTTCCCCAAAGAATTCTGTCTCCAAATTTGAGCCATAATCAGATCTTACACATTACCATTGTCCCCATTAGAGACATATTATCCCCTTGGTCCAAATCCTGTATTTTCCTTTAGCACTTTATCCATCAATCCTATCATTTGGCAAGTGATGTGCACCAGTTGCCCACCCGAACTCAGTTCAGATTATTGAAGGTTGCTAGATGTTCACTACGTATTGTATTCTGTGGTTGTTTTATATTGTTGAAATGTTTTATGAATTTTGTTGTTCTATTTTAACTATGTTGAATTTTGGGCTTGGCCCCATGTAAGTCCCTTCAGAGAAAATAAAGTTGTTGTTGGTATATTATTTACTAGCTGAGTACCCGGCGGTGCCCGAGTTATTTGAGGAAGGCATTGTGTGCCAAGGTTGGTCTGTATCAGTTGTTCATTTGGCTCACAGTGGTTTCAGGAAGTGAGTGAAGATACTTCAAGTCCCATAATCAATGGCCCATCCTCCTCCAAATTGCACCAGGATGTAGGGGGTTCTGTGTGCCAAATTTGGTCTTGATCAGTCATTGGATGAGGGTCGCAGCAGTCTCGGGAAGTGAGTGGAGGTACTTCAAGTCCCATCATCCGTGGTCCATCCTCTTGAAAACTGCACCAGGGTGTAGAGTGGGTCATGGGGGCTCTATGTGCCAAGTTTGGTCTTGATCAGTCATTGGATGAGAGTCGCAGTGGTCTCAGGAAGTGAGTAAAGGTACTGCAAGTGACATCATCCATAATCCGTCCTACCCCAATCTGCACCAGAATGTTGAGTTGGCCATGGGGGCACTCTTTGCCAAGTTTTGTCTTTATTGGTAATTGGATGAGTGTCGCTGTGGTCTCAGGGAGTGGAGGTACTTCAAGTACCATCATCCATGGTCCATCCTACTCGAAGCTGTAGCAGCATGTAGTGTGGGTCATGGGAGCTCTGTGTGCCAAGTTTGGTCTTGATCAGTCATTGGATGAGGGTCGCAGTGGTCTCAGGAAGTGAGTGGAGGTACTTCAAGTCCCATCAGCCATGGTCCACCCTCCTCCAAACTGCAGTAGGATGTAGAGTGGGTCATGGGGGCTCTCTGTGCCAAGTTTGGTCTTTATCGGTCTTTGTTGGGGGCCACAGTGGTCTCTGGGAACAGAAGGGTTGGAAAGTACTCCAAGTCCCATCATCCATGTCCGTGCACCCCCAAACCTCACCATGATGCGAAGGCAGCCATGGGGGTTATATGTGCCAAGTTTGGTCTTGATCAGTCATTGGATGAGGGTCGCAGCGGTCTTGGGAAGTGAGTGGAGGTACTTCAAGCCCCATCATCCATGCTCTGCTCTTCTCCAAACTGCACTAGGACATAGAGTAGGTCATGGGGGCTCTGTGTGCCAAGTTTGATATTTATTGGTCTTTGTTGGGGGCCACAGTGGTCTCTGGGAAGCAAAGCGCTTGGAAGTAATCCGTGGTCCATCTTTCCCAAACTGCACCAGGACGTAAAGGGGGTTATGTGTGCCAGGTTTGGTCCATGTCCGTCACCCGTGCTGGTCAGAGTAAGTGAGTGAAGGTACTGCAAGTCCCATCCTCCATGGTCCACCCTCCTTCAAACTGCACCAGGATGTAGAGTGGGTCTTTGGGGGGGGGGGGTCTGTGTGCCAACTGTCGTCTTGTTCTGTCATTGTTGGGGGCCTAGTCAGGAAAATCAAGTTAAGTAAGTCTTACTGTCAATTCAGGCTGAGGCCTAGTCAGGAGAATCAAGTTGAGGAAGCCTTACTGTCAATTCAGGCTGAGACCTAGTTAGGAGAATCAAGATGAGGAAGCCTTACTGTCAATTCAGGCTGAGGCCTAGTCAGGAGAATCAAGATGAGGAAGCCTTACTGTCAATTCAGGCTGAGACCTAGTCAGGAGAATCAAGACAAGGAAGCCTTACTGTCAATTCAGGCTGAGGCCTAGTCAGGAGAATCTAGTTGAGGAAGCCTTACTGTCAATTCAGGCTGAGACCTAGTCAGGAGAATCAAGATGAGGAAGCCTTACTGTCAATTCAGGCTGAGGCCTAGTCAGGAGAATCAAGATGAGGAAGCCTTACTGTCAATTCAGGCTGAGACCTAGTCAGGAGAATCAAGACAAGGAAGCCTTACTGTCAATTCAGGCTGAGGCCTAGTCAGGAGAATCTAGTTGAGGAAGCCTTACTGTCAATTCAGGCTGAGGCCTAGTCAGGAGAATCAAGTTGAGGAAGCCTTACTGTCAATTCAGGCTGAGACCTAGTTAGGAGAATCAAGATGAGGAAGTCTTACTGTCAATTCAGGCTGAGGCCTAGTCAGGAGAATCAAGATGAGGAAGCCTTACTGTCAATTCAGGCTAAGACCTAGTCAGGAGAATCAAGTTGAGGAAGCCTTACTGTAAATTCAGGCTGAGTCCTAGTTTGTAAAATCAGCTAAAGGAAGCCTTTTTGTAAAGAACTCTGTCTGGCACCTTTGAGATTTGGGATGTTGGAATGCTGGCCAATCCATGGTCCTTCTCCCTCAAACTGCACCAAGACGTAAAGTGGGTCTTGGGGGTTCTGTGTGCCAAGTTTGGTTTTGTTGTCTCATTGTTGGGGGCTGCAAAGTGTTTTGGACTTAAACTCTCACCATGCCTGACTGCCTCAGGCCTTTTCCTTACCCCCCTCTGGCACTTTAGAGCGTCGGAATGTTCGTGTTGGCTGGCCAATGGGAGTCCTTTATGCAAATGATCCCACAGTGGGAGCCAATCAGAAAGCTGCCACATATCCCTCCGGACACATACAAATACAAAGTTGTGATAATTGTTGCTGTAGTTCACAATGCTTTACAACTCATACAATGAAGTATGTAATGACCAGAAAAGAGCTGGGCTCTTTTCTGATCATTCCTAGCACCATCTGCAACATTTTACTCCCACCTTCAGAGGGCTTTCTTGATTGTTGGATGTATTGGGGGGGGGGGGGGACAGAAACCTTCGGTTCGGATACCTTTTAATTTCTTTCAACATGGGTCAGGGAAATGGCAACTTTACCTTTAAAAAAAACCAACACAGAATGATGAAACCTGCCCCAAATTATAGTATTAGTATCAGCAACACTATAAAGAGCAATTCAAAAGAAAAAAAGAGGGTATAGAAACAAAGTCTCAAAAATATTTCATTAAAGTCTTCATGTTATATAGTTTGAATGTCATAGGTATATTATTTATCATTGGAGAAGAACATATTTTACACTAAGAAATATGAAATCCAAACACTGAAATCTACAGTATGTATGTGTGTGTGCTTTTACCGATTTGTATGTTATCCATGAAATGACCTTTCTGGGCTACTACGTGCAAAATATTGAGCAACCCAGGCAGGATTGGATTATTTTAAATTTTGGCTTAAAGAGCATACTAACCTTTACTGTTTCACATTGGATTTAAAAGGCTTTCACAATTCCTGGTATGATCTTCTTTGCAAGGGAAAGGGTCCTTGAGGCAGGATTTGAACTGTATTGCATGGAAGACTTGTTCAAAATGCCACATTGTCCTTTGTGGGATTTCACGTTAAAAAGGAGTTGTTGCCTGACTAACAGAAACACAAACTCAGTGAGTTACAGTATAACTCCATATCAAAAGAGGTTCGCAGTTTGGGAGTGATCCTGTACTCATTGCTGAGACTGGAACCCCAAGTCTCGGCGGTGGCTGGGAGAGCTTTTGTACAATTAAAACTTGTGTGACAGCTGCGCCTGTTCCTTGGGAAGTCTGACTTGGCCACGGTGGTCAATGCTCTGGTTACATCCTGAATAGACTACTGCAACGCTCTCTACATGGGGCTGCCTTTGAAAACTTCTCAGAAGCTCCAATTAATCCAACAGTCGGCAGTCAGGTTGGTGCCAGCTCCACTGGCTGCCAATTAGCTTCTGAGTACAATTCAAAGTGCTGGTTTTAACCTTTAAAGCCCTGAACGGTTCTGGCCCAGATTACTTTTCCGAACCATCATGAAGCTTAAGATCGTCAGGAGAGGCCCTGCTCTCGATCCCACCATTCTTGCAAATGCAGGTTGGTGGGGACGAGAGACAGGACTTTCTCAGCAGTGGCCCCCTGTCTGTGGAACTCTCTCCCTAAGCACATCAGGTTAGCCACCTCCTACCTGTCCTTTAGAGGACAACTGAAGACCTGGCTCTGGGGCCAGGTGTTCAACTAGATTATAGCGGCAATAGAAAAAGGAATTTTGGGTTTTTGTGACATTGGATTTTCCTGGTTTGGTTTTTGGTTTTACTGGCACATTAATTTATTGTTAAATGAATTTATTGATGATTCGTATAATGTTTTAAAATGTTTTTACTGTTTTAAATTTAATTATTATGGTATATATGTTTTAGCATCATTTGATGCCTATGTGAGGCTGCCCTGTGTCCCCCTTGTGGGGAGAAGGGCGGGATAGAAATGTACGATATAAATAAATAAATAAATAAATAAATATGTTTCATGAGCCTCAGTGAATAGCTAGAACTGGGAAGAATAACAAATCTTACATTTTAGCTAAACGTGTGTTGGGAGAATACCATAGAATCATAATGGAGAAGTTAAAGAAGACCATAAACACTTCCAATGTAGGGGGAATATTTTTGGGACTGTGGTTTAGTAAAACAGTGGGTATCAAAACTGTGGCTAAGGAGCTCATAGTGAATCTGCTTTTACTTCCAATAATTTATTCCAATAAAAAGAAAGAGGCATGGGAAGTCCAAAAGGACACCAATATGGCTTACAAATGAAGTAAAAGATGTGATTGGAAAGAAGAAAAACTCATTTAAGAAATGGAAGGCTCTTCCTACCGAGGAGAACAGAAAGGAACACAAGCTCTGGCAAACTAAATGCAAAGCAACAGTCAGGAAAGCCAAGAGAGATTTTGAGGCACATATAGCTAAGAATATTTTAAAAAACCAAATCCTTCTTTAAGTACATCAGAAGCAGGAACCCAACTAGAAAAGCAGTTGGGCCACTCGACGACAATGGTCAGAAAGGGAAAATCAGTGAAGACAAGGAGATTGCTGAGCGGCTAAATGACTTCTTTGCCTCCGTTTTCACACAGGAAGACAGACAACATATGCCTGCAGCTGAGTCAGTTTTTTCAGGGAGGGAATTAAAAGAATTAAAACAGATAGAGATAAACAAGGAGGATGTTCTCACATGCCTTACTAAACTAAATGTCAACAAATCACCAGGGCCAGACGGCATCCACCCCAGAGTTCTTAAGGAACTCAAGTGTGAAATTGCTGAACTTCTAGCTAAGATATATAACCTTTCTCTAAGATCAGGCACTGTACCCGAGGACTGGAGGGAGGCAAATGTAACACCGATCTTCAAGAAAGGATCCAGAGGTGATCCAGGAAATTATAGACCAGTCAGTCTAACCTCAGTTCCAGGCAAAGTGATGGAAACCATTATTAAAGACAATATTACTAGGCACATAGAAGAACAGGCATTGCTGAAAGAAAATCAACATGGTTTCTGCAAAGGCAAATCATGTCTTACTAACTTGTTAGAATTCTTTGAGGGTGTAAATAAACACATAGATAAAGGGGACCCAATTGATATTGTTTACCTTGACTCTCAAAAGGCTTTTGACAAAGTCCCTCACCAAAGGCTCCTAAATAAGCTCTTCAGCCATGGAATCAGAGGACAGGTCTTGTCCTGGATTGGAACCTGGCTAAACTGTAGGAAACAAAGGGTGGTAATAAACGGACATTTCTCTGGGTGGAAAGAGGTGAGAAGTGGCGTACCCCAAGGTTCAGTTTTGGGTCCGTTACTTTTTAATTTATTCATTAATGATCTGGATGTAGGAGTGAATTCTGAGGTAGCAAAGTTTGCAGACGACACTAAATTGTTCAGGGTAGTTAAAAATGAAACTGATTGTAAAGAGCTCCAGAAAGATCTCTCGAAATTGAGTGAATGGGCAACAAAGTGGCAAATGCATTTTAACCTAAACAAGTGTAAAGTCATGCACATCGGGGCAAAGAACCCCAACTACACCTACCAATTGATGGGGTCAAAGCTTTCCGAGACAAACCAGGAAAGGGATCTTGGGGTTTTGGTGGACAGCTCAATGAAGATGTCAACCCAGTGCACAGCAGCAGTGAAAAAAGCAAATTCTATGCTAGGCATGATCAGAAAGGGAATCGAAAATAGGTCAGCAAATGTTGTATTACCTCTCTACAAATCTATGGTAAGGCCACATTTGGAGTACTGTGTACAATTCTGGTCTCCGCACCTTAAGAAGGATATAACGGAACTGGAAAAGGTACAGAAAAGGGCAACAAGAATGATCCAAGGGATGGAGCGGCTCCCTTATGAAACCAGGTTGCAACGCCTTGGTCTTTTCAGCCTTGAAAGACGGCGTCTAAGAGGTGACTTGATCGAAGTGTATAAAATCATGCATGGGATAGAAAAGGTGAATAAAGAAAAATTATTTTCTTTGTCACAAAACACTAGGACTAGAGGGCACTCCCTGAAGCTCCAAGGTAGGAAAATTAGGACTAATAAAGGAAATATTTCTTCACCCAGAGGGTCATTGGGTTATGGAACTCACTTCCAGAAGAGGTTGTGACAGCTGTTAGCCTGAACAACTTCAAGGCAGGATTAGACAGATTCATGGATACCAAGTGTATCGGTAGTTCCTGAAAAGGACATTCAAGTGCCACCTCGGAGTTGGTTGAGGTAGGCAGGATATCCCTGGGTACTGGTTGTGGGGGGTCGGGAGCAGGTTAGGGTTTTGCCCTCCCTTCTGCTCGAGATCCCCGTGTACAACTAGGGGCCACTGTGTGATACAGAATGCTGGACTAGATGGGCTGAGGTCCGATTCAGCATGGCTCTTCTTATGTTCTTATGTTCTTATGTTCTTACTTTCAATCCACATCTCTCTTTTCAGTGGTATTTCTCTTTGCCACTTTTCTGTATATTTTTATTTCCATTTGTTGGGGAATCTGATCTGTTAGGCTAAAAAAAAACCTCAGTTGGGGTGATTCCATCATAAATATAGCAGAGTACACAAGTAAACTTCATAACCAGCAGAAACTTATGTGTGGTGGTGAGCTGGGAAAGGCTCCATAGGGTGGCTCAGAATTGCAGAGTCAGAACTTTAGATTCAAAATATTTATTGGAGTAAAATAAATGCATTCTTGAAAGGAAAAGGTCTTGGAACTAACTAGCTTGCTAAGTCTCATTTTCTAAAGGAGATCAAAGGTTAAAAAATCATGCAGCTACTTGTTGCCTAGAGCAGTGTTTCCCAACCGCTGTGACGTGGCACAGTAGTGTGCCGTGACGGACCTCCTGCTGTGCCGCAAGAAAAGCTCTCTGCCCCCCTTCCTTCCCCCCTCCTCCTGCTGAACTCCTGCTGCTTGGGGAAGGAGGAGGAAGGGCCGGGCGGTGGCGAAGAAAAAGGGGCTGGGGAGCTGCCTCCTTCGGCCATTTCCCCAGCCAGCCTCCAATCCGCCATGACTCCCCTATGACTCCCGCCCCTCGCTCGCACTGCCCTCTCAAGGCTGGAGAAGCTGTGGGACAGCTGAAGCTGCGGGGAGGGGGCAGGGCATGGTTCGGCCTGGCTCCTCCCCCTCCCTCGGCTTCGGCACTCCCAGCAGCTGCTCCCAGCAGGCTACCATCCCCCAGCCGTTCTTTACTGTGTTAGAGTGTCATTTTGTGGCATTTTGGTTGGTGGCATGCCCCCGGATTTTTTTTATTGTTAAGAGTGTGCCGCTGCTCAATAAAGGTTGGGAAACACTGGCCTAGAGAGGGGCAAAACGTGTCCTTACTAGAAGGAAGAAAAGACAGAAGAGACTGGAAAATGGTGAAGACCACATGGTTAACCCAGGGAAATTTAAACTTTAAGAGCAAGTTCCATCACAGAATTCCTACATCATCAAAGGGGGAGGAGGCAGTGGCTGGCAGGAAGAGTAAAGACAAAGCCCTTTTGGGGGAAGCACGCATAGGAATGTGGCAGGGGGGAGGAATCCCCCAGCCTGGCCCTGTCTCTAGCCTAGCTAGTCAATGTGGTCTGGAAACTTGATGACACAAGAAACTTGTGCAGTCCAGGGATAAAACCCAACACTGTTTGTATTTCATTTTTAACAGATACACTCAGAGTGAATGGCCATATTAAGGCCTATGGCTTACACAATCTGTGACACACACTTCCCAACTTACTGGCAAGCAGACAGGCATGTGTTGTAGAGTGAACAGCACCATGTTCTTTCCAGATGCCTGCATGCCTTTGTGTGAGCTCTGGGAAGGTGGAAATGGCCAACAGATTAGGTGAGGAAAATGCAGGAAGATTTTCCCCAGGTCCAGCACTGGAAAACGTAAATCAGTCCCTTGACAAGTCACCTTCAGAGTTTCACCCTGCTCTCCTACCCATGGTTTAAGTCACAGTACATGTACATTTTTATCATAACATCTGTGGCAGTTAAGTACAGAATCTGGATGAATGATGGAGACATTAGTATGTTTGGGGCCCCAAAAAGCATCTCCTTGAAAGGCTTTGGGAGTGTTGATGACAGGAATCATGCTCTTCTCAGGAGGGAGGCTATGGGATGGGATATGGAATCCCATAAGTGTCACTCTGGGTTTCAATTGTGTGTGCAAGGGTGATACACCTCGCGCCATGAAACAATAATACAAACACAAGAAGTTGGATGAAAAATGGCCACAACTCATTGAAAACAGGAACAAGGATTGGCGGCCATGCATGGGTCCTAGATCAGGGGTCGGACAACCCACAAATGTCCGAAGGCGCTTGCAAGCCTGGGTGCCACTGGCCCAATACCTGTCCATGTAAACTCGGCACCCCAGGGGGCCAGGGCATTATCACCCCTTACAACCAAGGGGCAATAAGCCAGCCCGATCCAGGGAGCATGCCACACGCCAAACACGGAGTTGCGACAAAGAACATAATAACAACATAACCGTAACAAATGCAATGATGAAAATAAATATATAAACAAAATGGAACAACCAACAAGCAATGAATGAAGTAGGGAGGGTAGGAGGAAAAAAACGGATCTGGCCCCTTGTGCTAAGAGGAAGTCCTGGGCAGCCTTAAATGAGCTGCCCGGGCGGAAGTGAGGGCCGGCTGGCTGACGACAGGGGGCGGGGCGGGGCCAGCCCTGTCATTGGCCGGCGTTGGTGGCGGGAAACCTTCCCACCACCCAGGGGCTTCTGGGAGGAAGGAGCCTCCTCCTTCCCCACAAGATGGTGGTGAGGACAACCGCTGCCCCGCAACCTGCTCGGCCTGTAAGTCGGCCAAGCCAATTCATTGACCAATTGACAATTTATTGACCAACAGCACCCATGACAATACCAACCCTATGTACAGCTGTTATCAATAAAAATTGTAATATTTTTTAAAAAGCTTATTTTCTCTAGTTTTTGCATCTTGTTTTTTTGGTTGGATTGTGAAGAGCATCTGTTTTCTGCTCTGAGTCTGCAAATATTATATTTACAACCTCATCAGATGGGGCTAGATTTGGTGGCAAATGCCGGTCTAGCCCTCGTCACTCATGGAGCTTGCCAGCTCTGTTCATATGATGTTGTGCTGGCTCTGTGGGTGCAGAGGGGTGGAAGTGGTATGCCACTACTGATGCTGCCCAGCCAAATCTAATGGAGGAAGCTGTGTTTACCACACTCACACCACACTCCCCCCATATGATTGCCCTCTTGGCAAGCAATCCAAGGCAAGGAGAGCCGAGGTGAGGTGTGGGTTGCCCCACAGCGAAGAGGATATGTGAAGAGGTCCATAGCTCTATTCCTTATTCATGAATGCAATACTCACAATTTCACTCAATCCTCTCCCCAACATGAAGTATTTATGGACTTCTAGGTGTGATTTTTCTGTTATACTTCTGACCCAAGTACAATCAAAATATGTATCATGATTTCAGGCATCAATAATGTGTGTGTGTCTGTGTATTAGGCTATATTATGGATATAGGGGTTATGTATTAAAACAATATATTCTGTCACCTCCAAGGAAACCAAGTAAAAATCAGCAGAATGCCTTGGAGTGTTCTCAAGGGGATTTTAAACAGAGGTTGATGGCCATCTTGTTTAATACTTTGTGTGTTCTTGCATGTCAAAATGGGATTAGACAAGATTGACCTAGTGTTTTCACCAACTTTAGAGATTTTTGATTTTAGTTTGCAGTTTCCTTGATACAAGAATGTGTGATGTTTGTCATCCTGTAAGGCAACAGATACATTGATGGAGCCGTATTTATGCTAGTATGAACAAGGCTAGAAAATGGGTTCCACTTGTAAGTGGAGGGATGACACATATAACCTTATGCCATCAATACACATCTTTTCCGCACCGTTTCCAGGGAATGCAGGGGACACTGTTGAGTATCTGCAGAAACTCTTAAGGCTAGAAAAGGGCTCAGTGTACTGTCATGTTTACTTTGAATTTAGCAGTTGAGCAGATCAGAGGTGAGAAAAGAGAACACCCTGACCTTTTGCAGGTTAATGGGGTCAGTAATGCTTTTACCTGAGTATCATGTAAATCTTCCTTTTGGTTTGATGGCATAGCATTGGGAATAAAGCTTGGACAATTTATCTTTTGGACTACAATTCCCAGAATCCCCTACTCAACATAGTCATGATTCTGGGAGCCATAATCCAAAGGATACTTTTTAGTATCTCTGATTGGGAGATGAGGAATTATAGCATTTTCTAATCTTGGCAAAAAAAATAATGAGGTGCAGAGAGAAGGGGGAAAACCATCACAGCACAGTTCAGGCACAATAATACTCACGGAAGCTATGCTCAGAAGGCAACTTTTTGATGACATGATAGAGGTCTGCTGGAGCCATTGCTTTCCACAGATAAATCCATTTGTTATGTAAGTGTGACTCCCATCAAACCAAATTAGCTGGATTTTGTGGTGCTACAAAAAATATAATTCGCCAAGCACTAAAATTAACTTCTGTACTTGTAGACGATCGTTGTTCCAACATACGGTAACCACCCAGACATGATGTACTATACTGATATTGGACTAGATGTGTCAATATTTGAGACTTGTTATTGTTCAACTAGATAAATAAAAATGTACTCATGGAGTTCAAGCCTCCGAAAAGCCAGCATTTGAGATGTGAGTTCCTTTATACTCTGATTCTCTGAAAATGAGTAAATGCCAACTAGACCATCAGGAAAAGAATGTCGCTCTGTGTGTGAATGTGTGTGAAAAAAGTATTTGTGATCACAGTTATGCAAACCTCAATAGTACGTATTAGATTTTAGCATTACCTTTTGCATAGGTCCTTCCCTATGTCGCAAAAGATGGCTGTTATGGTATGTGATTTTAGCAAAACACACGAGTGTAAATATCAAAGATACAATCTTATTATACAAACAAAATATTAGAGTGTAAACACTGTATAGACACAGCCCAAAGTCCTACTGCACTAAGCCCAAAGAAAATCCTTTTGGTCACCCCTACTATTCCAGTACAGGGTTCAGCTCATGAACCAACACAGTATGAGTCTGGAACGCGTGATAGCCATTCTATGCCTTGAGAAAACCCGCTACGGGTGAAAAGGACCTTATGGCCTGGGACTTCTAGCACCAGTTGACCGTCGGCATTTACCTTCAACCAGCATCTGCACGGAGGAATGAATTTCCTTCCTCCGCGACCAGCAGCTCTTACTGGGAGCAACTCTGAGACATGCCCATCTCCTTGTAAACGCTCGGGGATATACCACACTTGGATCATCTGGTCCATTGGATTACAAATATAATAGCCTATTTGGCTGAAGTTCGTGGATTTCTCTACACCACTTCATGTTTCCATATACCTTGGAGGAACTATAACTGCGAACTGAGACTTCGCCCACGATTTTCTTTGGGCTTAGTGCGGTAGGACTTTGGGCTATGTCTACACAGTGTTTACCCTCTAATATTTTGTTTGTATAATAAGATTGTATCTTTGATATTTACACTCGTGTCTATTGCACTTCTGTGTTTTGCTACTTTGAGATATAGCCCTGCTTGTGTTCACATGGTATGTGATTTTCTCACCTATGTACTTTTGTGCATTTTGTTTTGTATTTGGTCATTGGCAAGTAAAAGAAAACACAATCATCAAGGTTTACCCCTAATATATCTATGATGGATGTTAGCAAACTCCTAATTCCAGGCTCCAAAGAAAGAACTCCACAAAGCTTTATGATACTCACTTTATTCCTAAGTCTGATGATGTGGCTCTGAAATTCTTCTCCAGCTGAGACTTGAGCTAAAGAAAAATAACACAACAAATCCAACAAAATCTTTTCATTTTGACCTACCACCTCACTCACAAGTAATATTAACCTTGCAGTTCCAGCATTGGCAAACTGTGTTGTGGGGAGAAGAGAGATCTTGTTGTTAACTTGTAAGGGAGCAGCAGCATAGCTGACTGCAATACCTAGCAGTAGAGTGGCCATATGGCTACAATAACAGAAAGCCGTCATCTATATCACTGCTTCTTAAACTGTGGATCCTGAACCCTAATCGGATCCTCTTAGCTCAATGTTGGATCCACAAAAATTAGCAACAGTAAAATGGTTCTGAATTCCATCCATTTACAATAGACTTGAGAAAATGCTTCAGCTGTACTTCACAAGAAAGTAAATCAACCTGTTTAGCAAGACTTGCAATGCTGCTTTATTATTACTAAATGTGGTCCTGTTCCATTATCCAGGTGGAGGCCACTAGGGGGCATTAGAGAGAGAATGATAGTCCATTTTGTGGGGGTGGAGAGTGGGTTGAAGGAGGAAAATCATTTTTCCTTGTTTTCCTGTTATTCCTCCCACCCGTGTCCCCGTCATTGAAACAACCCTCATTTATGATATGCGAAGTAGGGAGGGGGAATAACCAGCAAAATGGGAGAAGTGGTTTTCCTCCTTCAACTCCCTCCCCCCACCCATAAAATGGACTGTCTTTCTCCCTCTCTAGCACCCTCTAGTGGCCTCTGCCTGGATAATTAAACAGTATTGTACATTTTAGATTTTTATTCCAATTTTATATACAATAATAATGGCGACATGTAAACATTTTTTGGGTGGAAAGGGGTCATGAGTGGAAAATGTTTAAGAAGCCCTGTTCTATATGAAGATGGCCTCTGTTGCTAGCTCAATAATGTTTTTGCAAAATAAATATTAACTAATAGTTAAGCTGGACATTGTGACGATTCTTGCAACTGCTTCTGAAATGTAACTGTTTTCACTTAATATCCTTTTAATGAGAATATCTGGACCTATAGAATATCGATTATTTTTATACTTTTTTTGAAAATCTCCTTTCCCTGTTTCCTGAAGGTTTACTGGATAGGACAAACATTTAGCGTGTACCTGGCACAGAAAGTTGCCCTTTCTTCTGAAATACATTAGATCTGTGGGGTATTTGTAAGACAGGAGGCAAAAGAAAGTTTAGTTAGGGAGAAAGCCACAGATCTGGCACACAGCACCTGCCTTTCTCTGGTATAATTATATCTTTTCAAAAGGGACAACAATGCCCTGCTATTGTTCATAGCATTGTTTGAAAAGATATTGCCAGCTTCGGTTCTGGGCCAGCTTGGATAGAGCTTTCAGTACAAATAGTACAATGTATCTTCTGCGAGTGGTCGGAGCTTGAAAATCGAGGTGGGAGAGCAGCAAATTTGTGTTTAATTGCCAACGTCACTAAGGAACATTTGAATAATAGTTAGATTCCTTTTCAGTGAAAAGCTGACTGAATGGCTGTGCTTTTCCCCCTAATGTTAAAATGAAGGATAATTATAATGTTTTCTGCAGCTCCCCTCCCTATTCTGTAAGAGTGCTAAGAGGGAGAAAGCAGTAAAAGGTTTGTGTTGGCAAAAGTCCTGCTGGTCCACCATCAATAACCACATGGACTACTTCCCTCAATGGCTAGGAAAAGCAAATCACCTCCTTTTTCACCTTTCATATTAGATCTTTCATTGTACAATATTAGAGATTTAGTGAGTTACTTTTGGATCACATAAGGTTGACTTGCAATAAAACTGTTTCCTCTCAACAACCATAAAATGTCCTGGTTGATCTGTGGGTGAAGTCAACCCACTTGTAGTTTTTTGTTAGTCTTTGTTAGTCCTTGTCTCTGTCTGATAGTTCACTGTTCGTTTTGTTAGTCTACTTAGATGTCTTATTAACCTCTCGGATCTGAACCCTCCCCCCACCCCACCCTGCCTTTCCTCGTATGGACCCCTTGGAGTTGTATGCAAATGTCAATGTCAATGTCAATGTGTTTTTTTAATCAATAAAAAAAAAATTAAATTGGAAAAAAATGTCCTGGTTGATTTCTAAACTACTCCACATTCATCCAGTCAGGTCACTGTGATTTAAAAGGGAGAAATTTGGAATTTGGATAGGTGAGACTTCTGTGTTTGCCCAGATATTGAATTGCAACCCCCAGCAGAATAGCCAGTGGCAATGTATGTTAGACAATCCTGTCAAACAAGATCTGGAAGGTTACATTATTATTGTAATTTATTACTAGGCTGCATACCACAGAAGATATCAATGGGATATGCTGAATTCAGGGGCTATTTTTTTTTGGGGGGGAGCAGATCACTAGGGGTTATTAATCCATACATGCCGAGATATAGATATTCTTGGCTTTTCTTTGCAAATGAAGATTCAGGAAGGACTTGTCCCACGCTTTCTACAAGCGCATTGATGATTCGGAGGTTGGATGTGTCCTTCGAGCCTGTGCAATGGATTTTTCTGGTGGAGTGCAGCGTTCACAGAACTGGCCTCACCCTTTAAACCAAAGATTAGTCTGCCAGGGCCTAGCAAGCTTAGGACGGTGGCAGCGAGGTCCTCAGGTCATAGGTTTGATTTGAGTTTCCTTCTCTAGATGGTTGACCTTACAGGGTTAGACGAGCACCATCTGCCCAGGTTTGAAATCAGAGTTTACCTTCTCCTTGGACAGTTGCCAAAAGGCTAGAGAGCCCATCCTGCCCATTGACACTCTTTGTCAGACCCTTCGGTTGTGACCTGTCTGGCATGGGAGGACCTACTGGCGGTTATTATGCCACCACTAGCATAGCTCACAAGCCTCTCCCCCACAACAAGAGGGTGCCAATGGATATATATATATATATATATATAGATAGATAGATAGATAGATGGATGGATAGATAGATAGATATAGATATATATAGATTTATATATACACACACGCGTGCACACACACACACACACACACACACCGTGAAACCTATCTATCTATCTATCTATCTATCTATCTGTCTATCTATCTATCTGGGTTTCACTGTGAACCTGTCAGGAACTTGTTATATTTCTGGAGAGAATGTGTTCAAGTGTTTGAACATGACCATGGCAAAGGATCCCTCCCCGGTTGCCACCAGATGAACATTATGCTGGTTTGCTAATTTGTGGTCCTGTGATCAGTCTTCTCACCCCAACTTCCTGCACTAAGTTCTACCCAGCATACCTTGCGGTTCCTTTTAGTAATAAAGTACTGGCTTTTGCCTATAAAACCCAGCTTACATGCCTTAATGGATCTCTCCCTATGAACCACCTCGGAGCTTAAGATCCTCTGGGGAAGTCCTGTTCTCAGTGCTGCTTCCTTCGCAGGTGCGACTGGTGGGGATGAGAGACAGGGCCTTCTCAGTGGTGTTCCCTCGGCTGTGAAACTCCCTCCCTAGGAATATTACATCAGCCCCCCTCCCTCCTGACCTTTTGTGAGAAAGTAAAAATGTGACTTTTGATCAAGCCTTTGGAGATCTTATGCAATTGACAAATATGGAATTATGTGCAATGGCTTAGAGCAGTGTTTTTCAACCTTTTTTGAGCCACGGCACACTTTTTACATTTACCAAATCCTGGGGCACACCACCAACCAAAATGACACAAAATGACACTCTAACACAGTAATACATATAGTAAATATGTTTTTAAATGTATTTATACACTCAGTGTGAAACCCGGACCTGTTTTGATGAACACAACATTGATATCCTGGCAGGAATGGCAGAAAGACATATACATACAGTACCCATGTGGGCAAGGTCAAAGCAATATACAATATCAAATATGAAGGGAAATCCCCAAGGGTTCCCCACGCTACTGGGTCAGGCCCCAGCAAGCACAGAACCCCCCCAGCCCCTGTGGCCGGGTGAAGCCCCGTGGGGCAAGAGCCGGAATGAGGTGAATCAAGGCTGCTGCCCAATATGCCCAACATATGAATATACAGTGGGCCGTGCACAGATGGGGAGGACCCCAAGTCCCGAGGCCGCCCTGCAACTCCAATTACACAGCCAATGGCAATAACAGCGGCAGCGGCGCACGGAGGTCGTCCGCGCGGGACCCCCGCAACTGGAAGGCACAGTTCCAAACCTGATGGTACACCCGAGGGAGGACCGTCAGGCGGGCAGGCTCGAAGGTTGAATCCAAGTCCCGGAGGGGGACGCTGGCAGAGAATCCCGGAAGGAGGCCGCGCTAGGTGGGCGGCCCGTGTTGATGACGCGCCCGGGCTCCCAAAGCGCGCAGTGCGGGCGATTAGAATCAAAGGTAAACAAAGGCCCGTGTGAATGGCGTCGACGGGCTCCCTGGTGGGAAGGAGGAGCCGGCTAAGGGAATCCGGGGGTGGAGCTGGAACTACGTCACAGTGGCGGGTGCCGCCGATGAGTGGGGGAATCCCCGGAGGAGCGAACGGACAAGCCGCGGAGACTAGTCTGTGTGGGAGCGAAGATAATAGAAAGATGTGGTGACAAAAATCAAGGGCTGCAGCAGCATCATGGATGTCCCAGGGGGAGCGGCTCCCACCCCCGTCCGATCTGCTGATCAAACGCCTGGCGCTGCAGGGCGGTGCCGCACGTCCTGGGGTCCGCCCAGGAGGCAGAGGGAGAAGCCCAGGCTAAGACAAATGTCCAAGTCCACACAGATGGAAAATCTCAATAGCGATTTATTGGGGATCCTAGCTTGATAGCTTAAGGGTCCCAGCAGTGATGTCTGCTAAAAGAGCTCCAAAGCACAGATGCCAGTCGTATCCCAATCTGGGTTTGACTGCGGGGCTGGCTGCTCCCGCTATCGTCCCAACAACGCCAACGGGGGATGTAGGTGATAGGTGGGTCCCAAAAACCCGTTTCGCAGATAAATGTCTACTGCTTCATCAGGGCGTGGCAATACCAAAAATAACAATGGTGCTGGTATAGGAGCATGGTACAATTCCTGAGAACAAATACAATACAAGTGACTTCAGTGAAGTTAACAAGAACTAACATGTAACTACATATCATACAGAAAAATATAAATCATATTACAGAGTACAATACTCACCAATAATCAAAATATCAAGAGCATCAATAATAGTGGATGAATTCCACCAAGGTCAATGGTGACCCAAAGGTGAGTCAGAGGCCTCACCGGGGGAACTATATACCTAAACGCAGAAAAGGGAGGAGGCAGGAGGCCAGGGTGTAACAACTCACCCAATTGGCTGGAAACAGTGTTACACAACTAGGGTTTGTATTGATAATGCCTCGTTGAGGCCAGCTGGTGTCTCTGAGGACAATAGGATAATCCATTTGGTTTCGGCTCTTAAAAGGGCAGTGTGGTTATCCCCATACTCACGAGTAGTGACTTTTTCAAGTCCCATGCATTTGAATGAATCATGTGGGTGTTTTTGTTCAGCGAAATGTCTGTACAGGATGGAGTCCATGGCACCACCCTTGATCCTCGAGCGGTGTTCGCACATTCTGACGCGGAGTTGTCTGCTGGTCTGGCCCACGTATATCAAAGGGCGGGGGCATGGGCAGATGAGGGCATACACCATTCCCCCGCGTCAGCGTCCCCCTCCGGGGACTTGGATTCAACCTTCGGAGCCTGCCCGCCTGACGGTCCTCCCTCGGGTGTACCATCAGGTTTGGAACTGTGCCTTTCAGTTGCGGGGCCCGCGCGGACGACCTCCGTGCGCCCGCGCTGCCGCTGTTATTGCCATTGGCTGTGTAATTGGAGTTGCAGGGCGGCCTCGGGACTTGGGGTCCTCCCCATCTGTGCACGGCCCACTGTATATCCATAGAAAGACACACACACAAAGGTCTTGCTCAACAGCTGTCAGTCTCACACGCTTGTCTTGCTGTGATCCCAAATTGCCACTGTTCCTTTTTTTTAAAATAAAGATTTTATTGAGTTTCCAACATGGATAAAAACAGACAAACATCCCCACCTTCCCTCCCTTCTCCCTCCCTCCCCTCCCCGTCCCACCCCACTGTTCCTTGACGCGGAGCTGCAGCACTAACTCTAACTTTGTTTACTTAGCTGCGTCTGAGCGAATCCAAGATGGCGCGACCATAGCACTCTCACGACACTTCTTAGGTGACGCGAGAGTGCTATGGTTCTATTTCTTAAAGGGACAGATGCGCCTTAAAGTTTATATATGAATGAAGTTTGAAAATAATTTCCCACGGCACACCTGATGATCTCTCACGGCACACTAGTGTTCCACGGCACACTGGTTGAAAATCACTGGCTTAGAGACTATGGTTTTAGATAACATGGTTAACAGTGAAGGCATTGTTTTATACTGTATGTTTTAAATGTTTTAAAGTATTCTATAATTCTATTTAAATGTTTTGAATTGTATATTGTTTTTGAAGGCATTGAATAGTTGCCTAAATGTAGGCTGCTTTGAGTACCACCTCCCTCACCAGGGTGGAGAAAGGTGGGGTAGAAATGTCATAAATTAATGTAAATGTAATTTTTTTATTTTTAGACCTCTCTTTCTCCCGAAAGGAACTCAGGGTAGTTAACATACAGAGACAAACAAACATTCAATGCCTTACAAAATACAAACAACACCTGAAATTATATAAAATAATGAACAATAGCAATAGTAAACTTACAATGAAAAATAAATATTGAAATGGGAACTTGGTAGCAATAAACTAATTAGACAATAAAACTAAGACATAAATGAACATTAAACATATATTATTAAACACAGTTAAAAGAAATTGCATTTGAAATGGCCAACGCACTCTACGTGGGGCTGCCTTTGAAGACAGTTCGGAAACTGCAATTAGTCCAGCGGGCGGCAGCCAGACTACTAATGGGAGCTACATACAGGGAGCATACCACCCCCCTGTATTGTCAGCTTCACTGGCTGCCTGTCCAATTCCGAGCTCAATTCAAAGTGCTGGTTTTGACCTTTAAAGCTCTATACGGTTCTGGCCCAGCTTACTTGTCCAAACGCATCAGCCACTACGTCCCACCCCGTAATTTAAGATCATCCGGGAAGGCCCTGCTCTCGCTCCTGCCAACTTCTCAAATGCGGTTGGTGGGGATGAGAGATAGGGCCTTCTCGGTGGTGGCTCCCCGTCTGTGAAACACACTCCCAATTGATATACAATCAACCCCATCCCACCTGGCATTCAGGAAAAAAGTGAAATCCTAGTTATGGGACCAGACGTTTGCACATTAGCATGATACAGCACTTTGGATTGGATTGAAATGGCAAACTGGTGGACATGACCCAATGCTTCTATTATGGACGGAATACTGTTTTTAACTTATGTGAATGTATATGATGTATTTTAATGCTAATTGTATTTTAATGTATTTTAATGCTAGCTGTATTTTAATGTATTTTAATTTTGACTGTTTTTTGTTTTCTATTACATGTATACTGTGTTTTTGGCATCGCATTGTTGCCGTTGTTAGGCCACTCTGAGTCCCCCCTCGGGGGTTGAGAAGAAGCGGGGTAGAAATGGTGGAAATAATAGATAAATAATAAATAACAGAGGTGTTTCTTAAAAATATATCATAGCCATCATATAGTGCAAATGGTTTGCATCTGCACTATATAATGACTAACATGGATACACATATACACTAACACACATGTTAGTGTATATGTGTATCTGTGTTAATGTGTGTGTGTTTTCCATAAGAGGCAGGTTGTGTGCTCTGTTTCCACTTGTTGCTCTGATTCTTCTCATTTAACATAAAAGGGGTAGGCGGAAACTAAGTATTGAAGATGTCTTCCAAAACTAGTGAGTGTTATATGATGTCTCTAAAATTTCTGAAGGCAGTAGGGAAAACAATTATGAGGTTTTACTGTGGCATAGTTTTAAGCATAATGAGTCAATGTTCATTGGCTAGCGATCATTACTAATTAGTTCTGCAATGGCATGGATGACTTATACTTTTAATTAAATCATGGTTGGACCTTGAAACTGAGTAATATTTATTTCTTAGTTTATCCATCTCTTTTCCTCTGGTGCCAAGCTCTGCATCTTCCTTGCTTCATCTTCCTCCGCCTCTCAACCATCATACGTGAGTGGGAGCTTGTAGTTGCTCAGGAGAGGCTTTTTAAAAGTCAGTTCCCCCCCCCCCCTACAGAATGGCATTAAATGTTATACAAACAAAGAGCTCCATATTATGTTTTGATAACTTTGCAGACTGTAAGAAGCAAATGCAGGGCTGTTATCTATTATTCTGAGCTTTCTGTGTTGTTTTAACACATCTTTCATCTGTAAGGAGATGTGTGAAACTCTGGAACTTTATATCTCTCATCAAAGAGATGTATAAATTTTCTCTTGATGCATTATTCCTGAGCTGAAAGTCATGCATGCATCTGGAGTTCCCTACTTACATTGCAGTCTTATCACATAAATAGGGTTAACCGAGCCTTATTTATGCTTCTCTATATGTTGTATTTACTTATCTGTAATAGCCTGGTCTTTCAGAAGTAAGATGGTAATGTTCTTTTGATTAAATACATGTCAGAATATGCCAAAAATACATTATTGTGTGGGATATAAGTCTTGTAGAACTCATGGATGATGAACCTTGAAGAGTGTGAACGTCAGCAACTCCCAGTAACAGGTTTGTATAACACAAGCCATTCCCTCCAAACAGTAAACCTGAATGCAAAATGCAATTATTATCTATCAAGGGCCGCTAGCTGAAAAAAGGGTAAAATGGACTGTAGTAGACCTAAAAAGTAAAAAGGACTGTAGTAGACTGAAATGTAATACCGTATATACTCGAGTATAAGCCGACCCGAATATAAGCCAAGGCTTATATTTTACCACAAAAAACTGGGGAAACGTATTGACTTGAGTATAAGTCGAGGGTGGGAAACACAGTAGCTACTGGTCAATTTCAAAATAAAAATAGATACCAATAAAATTACATTAATTGATGATTTAGTAGGTTAAATGTTTTTGAATATTTACAGTACATAAAACATTAATTTAAGCCAAGACTGCCCAACTTTGATTAAACCATTATTCTAACCTTCTTCAATGTAAATGTGCTTATGTATCCTTCTAATAATAATGAGAGTAAAATAATAAATGTAGTAAAAATAATAGAGTAAAATAATGGAAATGTAATAGTAACAGTAATAATAGAGTATAATAATAACAATAAGAAAAAGAGTAAAATAATAAATGTAATAATAATAGAGTAAAATAATAAATGTAATAATAATAACAACAGAGTAAAATAAAAAATAACATTGACTCGAATATAAGCCGAGGGGACATTTTCAGCCTAAAAAAGGGCTGAAAAACTAGGCTTATACTTGAGTATATACAGTAATTTGTTCCAATTACAACAGAGCCAATGAGTCAGTGGAATTTGGAAAATCAATACTTATTTAAAGGATCAGTTCCAGCTGAAACTGACTTTACACCTTGGTTTTTTGGTATGCCACTTTCCCATGGCAGCCTACTCCAAGTGGATCCAAAAAATTGCCCCTTGTCATAATGAGTTACATTTTACAAAGGATTCTTACAATCAGGAAAAGCAAAACAACAAAACACCTGAAACATTGCAATGAAATAGTCCATGTTTAACCTAGATTAAAATGAACTTAACAAACTGGGGGTGGGGTGGGGGACAGTTTCACTGCTAGCACCTTTCTTGTTGCCCTACAAGGAGTCATATCAACCAGCTTTAAATACGGCTCAAAAGGAACATAGTGTCATACTTGAGTAGGTCTAATGACCTCATCATATGGGGCTATAATCAGTAGCAAACACTGATCTAACCCCAATGACCCATGACGCTGACTGGATCCCGTCAAATGATGTTGTGCCAACTCTGTGGGTGAAGAGGGGCGGAACTGGCTTGCTGCTACTACTGCCCTGGCAACATGGGATGTTTCCCGTGTTGCTCAATCTTTTGGGGTGGGAATGGGGAGCCACACACTCCATGCACACTCCACTCTTCCCCCATGTGAGGTGTGCAATGAGAGGCATGGGACGTCAAATTCCCCATGTCTCACAGTGAAGCAGACCGCTGCCTCCTTTTGCCGTTGGCCGTCTGATGAGGCGGTTAGAGCCTAGTCTCCATTGATGGAGAATAAAGCTACATTAATAATAACTACACTTGCCCCCCATTCCCCGCATTCTTTATTTATTAATCTGCTGTTGGGGCAAGAGGAGAATAACCAAGCAGCAGCTGGGTGTTTAAAAAAGATAAGCCCAATTTGAAATCGCTATATTTTTGCAGCCACAAATCAGCCATGAATGAAAATCTTGTCTCTTGAAAGTATGGGGCATATATGTTGATTACCACTAGATGCCTCGGCAAGTGCACAAGCAGCCCCCAACCTCAGTCATTTACAAAAACAGAACAAAAAAATGCCTTATGTTGTGGCATGATGTTGCGAATGATTGAAGCTAAGGGTTCTTTGTGCATTGGAAGAGACATCAAGCAGTAATCATTTGAAACTAGATTCCATCATTTCAATAGATAAGAGTTTCATTCCTTACCAGTTTGTGGTTGCAGAGACAAAGCAATTTCAAATCAGGTCCATCTTTTTGGAACACTCTGCCTTTCAGCAACCAGCCACATAAAAATGACTTGAATTTCTAGGACTTCTTGAGGACTTCAGGAATCTGCCTTTTTGTTTCAGTGATTGGCTGCTGAAAGAGAGGAATCCTGCTTGAATGATTCTCAGCCAGGGAATGGTTAGATGTCAGCAGGTCAACAGCAGATCAATAAGGAGTGCATCCATTTCTAACCTCGGCAGAAGTGATGGTGTATCAGGTAGGCTTTTCATGGAGGTCGTAGGCTGGTTAGAAAGTGGTTGCAATGGCTCTGAAAGTGGGCCAGTGGACATGATGTGGAACTAGCCCAGCTAGTCTCTGTGGACAATAATGCTGTATAACACAGTGTTTGACCCCCTGTATATGGTTGCTATCATCTCTCTATATAATAAAGCAGAATGTTTTTTGTGTGTGTATGTGTGTGTGTGTGTGTGTGTGTTGTATGTATGTGGCAGCATTCTGATTGGCTCCCAGCCTCTACATTCTGACAACATGATTGGTTGCCAGTGAGGGAGCATTTGCATAACGCCTCTATTGGCCAGCCAACACGAACATTCCGACCCTCTAAACTGGCAGAGGAGGATAAGGCAAAGGCCTGAGCCAGTCGCCAACATGAACATTCCGACGCTCTAAAGTGGCAGAGGGGGTAAGGAAAAGGCCTGAGGCAGTCAGGCATGGTGGGAGTTTCAGACCAAAACACTTTGCGACCCCTTTGCGACTCCAAACAATGAGAGAACAAGACCAAACTTGGTACACAGAACCCTCAAGACCCACTCTACATCCTGGTGCAGTTTGAGGGAGGATGGGCCATGGATGACAGGACTTGCAGTACTTTAACTCACTTGCTTAGAGCACTGTGGCCCACACCATAGAAGGATCAGGACCACACTTGGCACACAGATGCCCACTGGCCCACTTTACAACCTGGTGCAGTGTAGGGCAGATGGGCCACCCGATTCATTTCCCACAGAACATTGAAGCCCCTACAAATCACAGACCAGGCCCAAACTTGGCACACAGAGTACCCATGACCCACTCTACATCCTGCTGCAGTTTTGAGTGGGACGGACCACGGATGATAGGACTTGAAGTACCTTCACTCACTTTCTGAGACCACTGCGACCCTCATCCAATTACCAAAAAAGAACAAACTAGGCGCACAGAGCCTCCATGACCCACCTTACATCCTGTTGCAGCTTGGAGGAGGGCAGACCATGCATGATGGGACTTGAAGTACCTTCACTCACTTCCCAAAACTGCTGCAAACCTAATCCAATGACTGATCAAGACCAAACCTGACACACAGAGCCCTCATGACCCACTCTACATCCTGGTGCCGTTTGAAGGAGGATGGACCATGGATGATGGGACTTGAAGTACCTTCACTCACTTCCTGAGACCACTGCAAGCCACGTAAACATCTCATAAGGACCACCCTTGGCACACAATGCCTTTCTCAAATAACCCGGGCCGGGCCGGGTCCCCAAGCTAGTAGATAATAAAGTACAATGCACCAGACTGGCCCTAGAGTAAACAGCCAGTATAAACAAGCCTTTACACAGTTCCTGAGAAGTTGACTATTCTTTTAAGTAGGCCCTAAAAAGACCCTCAGCAAATTCACAATTTTGGGGTCAGTGGCCAGCTATTTCCCATCCCAGTTTATTAGTATTGTTTTGTTCATTTCACTTTTTCCTTGGATGCATTTTCTATTCTATTAGGCATGCTGCTGTCATTACATTTGCTTTTGCTTCATCTTTCTAGTTTACTTATGATGCATAACTGTGAAATGAATTTCTTTGCTGCCACACATGACTCTTGAGATCCTAGCATTGTATTGCATTATATTACTAAAGTTTGTGGAGCTTTCTCAGACAGATACTTTCTATTGATGCTCCCATTAATATTTATTTACTCAAGAAGCATTTCTTACTGGATTTTAACATGAAAGTTCAAGAGACTTTCCATTACAAACTGTAAAGGAAAATGTAAGCATGCATGATTTTAAGTGTGCACGTGCTTTGCAGTGGTGGCCGTGTGCATGTGTGTTTATATGTGTGCATACAGTCTCTATTTTCCTAGTACACTGGGGGAGCCAAAAACTTAAAAGTACAATAAAATAAGAAGCTTATAGCTCAGTAGGAAATGTCACCAAAGAATTTGATTTACATGGAATTTGGTTTCATCCATATTGTGGTTTTCTCTTATAATAGATAAGTGTCATCTTCTTAACATGATTCTATAGTGATGGAAAATTGTTCCCTTTGACCTCAACTTTCCCTCTTGCCTAGGCCATATAAGACATTCAAGTGGAAAGCATGGATATCTGAGTTATGGTGTAAAGAAGACTAGTTAATTTGGGAATATGTACTGTTTGCTCAGTTCTACTCTGTTCTGGTAAAGGGACATCATAAAAGTAAATTAGGAAAAAATAGGAACCATCTCATGAAAGGAACATAACAGTAATGTTTTCAATATATCAGAAAGGCAGAAGAATAATCATAAATTCCTTGTGTATTCACATGTCTACTCTACTATTGCCATCCATCCCACAATGAACTAAATTCAAAGTTAGTCTGAGGACTTCCTTGCAGAAATCCACTATTCCACTACAGTTTCATTATCAATGTTAACAGATATGTACCAAGTTGAGCACTTACAACATCACAACTCTCTTCAATCTCATAGTTGTGTTAAAGGAACAAATTCATGGACTTGTGGTTATACTTGTAGCCCCATCTTCCTGGACCTGTTGAAATGAATGTGGCTAATTCATCACCACTCCTATAAGTCCTGTTGATTTTGTTGAATCTACCAACTGGATTTAGCCTAATGCATGAAATTTCCATAACAATAATGGAAGGGCTATAATTATAAAGGACAGATCATTATTCTCTGTAGTCCCAAACTATTGTGAAGAGTCTAAGACCACAGCATTATTCTATATAATTGCTTGTAACATGATAACAAAGACTGTTCAAGGAATATTGAATGTATAGTTACTCTGGTTTTTCATATTGGTTTTACTTTCAGCTTTAGCTTTTAAAATGTTGAGCGTGTACAGGAAACAGTTTGAATCATATTAAGGGATTTAGCTCTTAATAACTTCGGAACATGCCTTGGTTTTCTATTTCACTCTTTTCTTATTGTGCTATTCAGAATGTCATAAAACAATGGCCCTACTGTGTCCTACTTAGCACAAAATGAACAATTTATGTTTCCCTAGACACAACCATAACCAGTGGAGCTGGAAATTGGTATTTTAAGAGATTTAAATAGCCAAAGTTAGGGGATTAGCATTTCCATACTTAGAATTCTATCCCTGAACTTTGTAGGCAGGCTTTAGAAGAACATTGCCATTATAAAGCATAATAAAAATATATGTTTATAAATGTCGGTGGCTTCTAAGAATGCTCGCAGAGTAGATTGCTCTGACATAATTCAAAGAAGGAGAAAGGAAATGTATTCAAGTTTTCTGGAAAACATCTTTAGGCTGCAATCCTGAAGCTACACCTCCCTTCAAGTAGAGCCCATAAAAATTGATGGGATTTCATTCTGAGTACACATCTACAATACTTATTCTTTCTCAGATATCAAGCTCCACAAGACAGTGTACAGTAGGTTAAAACATTTAAATTTAAAGTTAAATATACAAATGAAAGCTAATGTATTTTTCCCAGCTAGATCTAGTTCTTGCCATGCCATAGCTCTGTGTGGGCCTTTGCACAAAACACACATTTTGTTGATAAGCTATGTCTTTTCTCCAGAACATTCCAGTTTGCAAAATAATTAACAAATAAACATGTATTTGTTAAAGCATATACATTAAAGTCTCATGTCAAGTTACAGGATTGAAGTTATATAGCTGGAAATCAGCTGAAGTATACATTGATGTAACCTGTGAGGAGAAGTTGGAAGCTACATATTGACTCCAGGCTTGGGTTACACATTGAAGTAAAATACCCAAAAATTAATAAGAAGTCATCCATGTAACACACACACACACACACACACACACACACACACACACACACAGAGAGAGAGAGAGAGAGAGAGAGAGAGAGAGAGAGAGAGAGATTGGTGACACAGTGACAGAGATAGTGTGTTTCAGGAGTGAACTACAAGTCACTGAGTTTGTAAGTATTGATTCCTCATTCTCCCCTCATTGCCTCATTGCCTCACGTGCACATACATATATGGGTAGTGTAAGCAGAGGTGGGAAACAAAATAAAAATCCCTCTTGCCTGAAAGTTGCTGTTTTTATTTCCTTACTATTGTTACACTCCTTGACTCCATAACCCTCTGTTTCTAGACACTATTGAGACACTTTACATACAGGCCATGGGTGGAAATAGTTTTGTGTCATATGATGGGCTCTGTGGAACTCCATATGTAAACTGTTTCAATAGTGTGTAAAAATGGGAGGGGGGCACCACTGCATACAATGGTGTCCTGTGTTGCCTTCTGAGGCTGAGAGAATGTGACTTGATCAAGGTCACCAAGTGTGTTTTTGCTCTCCCAAGTGGGAGAGGGGGGAAAAACCAATAAAACATTTTTAAAAAACCAAGTGTGTTTTTGTGGCCAAGCAGGGAATAATAGTATAACATTCAAACCACTATACTAAGCTGGTGCCAGGCCCGTAGCCAGGATTTTGATTCGGGGGGTGCTGAGTTTCATTTGGGAGGGGGGCTGAGTCTGAGTGAGAGATGGTCTACCCTACCAACCCTTTTCTATCGTTATCCCAATACCCCCATGCATATAGGATATATTGAGCATGGTGATCAGATCATGATATGAATAAACATCTTGGCTTTTCTTCGCGAACGAAGATTCAGGAAGGACTAATCCCACGCTTTCTACAAGTGCATTAAAGGGCTTTTTCGGAAGTTGGATGTGTCCTTCAAGCCTGTGCAATGGATTTTTCTGGTGGAGCGCAGCATGCACAGAACTGGCCTCACCCTTTAAACCAAAGGTTCGTCTGCCGGGGTCTAGCAAAGCTTGGACGGTGGCAGTGAGGTCCTCAGGTTGATTAGAGTTACCTTCTCTTAGATGGTTGACCTTACAGAGTTAGACGAGCACCACTTGCCCGGGTTTGAATTTAAAGTTTTCCTTCTCTTAGGATGGTTGCCAAAAGGCTAGAGAGCCCATCCTGCCCATTGACACTCTTTGTCAGACCCTTCTGTTGTGACCTATCTGGCATGAGCGGCCCTACCGGTGACTTTTATGCCACCGCCAGCATAGCCCACAACTTCATTAGGGTACGCAAGCCTCTCCTCCACGACAAGGGGGCGCCAATGGAGAGGGAATAAACATAACAGTTTAAATAATGTACAAGTAAGGCCTTCTTGCATACCACTCTGAGAATCTCGGGGGGGGGGGGGGGGCTGAAGCCCCTGGTGCAATAATGGGAATGAGTGTAACTGTGATGTTGCAAGTTGGGGATCTAATGTGATAATTACTGAACAGAATCCCAGTTCACATGTTTTTAATGTGGGAGGCCTATGAAGTCAGAAGTCGATTGATTCAGCCACAAGAAGTTTGCTGCAAAACTCTTTTAAATTCTGTGTTGGAAGGGAACGTGCATTCTACTATGCATTCTCTCTTTGTGTATGTGTCTTCAAGCTAACTGATGACTTATGGTGACCCCATGGATGTCACAGGGTTTTCTTAAGCAAGGCATTCTCAGATAGTTTTAAGTTGCCTTAAGTCATCTTTAAAATCTATATGAAAGAAAGTGAACTGTGACTCTCATCATTCTGAAATCAGCTGTACCTATTGAATCTGGCCAATGCAAATAGAAATTTGATGTTTTGAAGAATTTGCAACATTTGGATGACAAAAATTTGCATTTTTGTAAATTTAAAATGGTATAAAAAACAAAATTGGCAGATTTTACCAATGACACTCTATGCGTACCTAATATAAATGGTTTACCATTCAATATTTGAAAATAGAAATGTATATTGCAATATCTGGTACTGGCTTCATCTTGTATTTGATCGGCTTTTTGATGGCACAATATACAGAGAATGGATGAATTAATATGAAGCATCAGGCTCCAAATTGTACATTGAGCATTTAGCTACACTCTGATTTGCTATAGGTTTGAAACTCATGCAAATAATATACTGCAAATCTAATTTTCAGCCTAATAATCCCCATTCTTTATATAATCTCATTTCTGTATATCATTGGTGTTATTTTTAAAAACTCAGCATCTCAAGAAGGTCAGTTTATTTTTGTAAAAACCATGTTTGTAATGAAATAACAACCAACTTCTCTTGCAGCAATAACAATGACAACAAGGGTGTTTCTTTCATTTGCTCCTACCTGTGGAAGACAAAGGATTCCTTCACAACATTTTACCACACTGCTTAAATGTTTTTTAAACCATAAACGAACCAGCCACAAAGGTACTGTGACACCCCCTAGGGTCTGTATTTATCTGTATTTGGTTGCCATCCACTTGCATGGCTCTTTGTTTCACAGTTCCTTTGTCTTGCCATGTGCTTCTTTGTTCTGCCATGTGCTCACCTGGGGGAGGAGCTGTATTCTGGCTCCAAACCTGGTGACCTGCCCTCAACTCCTCCTTTTACCGGAGTTTACCTAGGGGCCGGATTTCCTCTCTGGCCTCACTTTCCAAAGGTCACAGGACAAGCAAGGCTGGAAGTTACGTTGCTGTGAAAGGGCAATCTCATTTCACCTACCGTCTACCTACGTCTTCACCAAGTCTTCACCATATAGGAGGATCCTTCCTCATCCAGAGGCTGTGTATTTTGGGGCCTGCTACAGGACTACGGACCTGCAAGCCAGAGGACAACGGGACGTCTTGGATCTAACAGAGGTACCATCATGTGCACTTTCAGGCATTGTGATAGACTCCCTTTTTCTAAAGGACTCAAGCTTTTGAACCATCAGCTTTGCTGATTGTAATCCAATAAATCCTATTTTGGTTCACTCTATTTGGAGTCCTGCACTCTTTCTCATAGAGGTCCAGTGCTTTCCTGCATGTGGGAAGACCTTAAACTCTATTCCCAGGGTCAAAGCTTGCCTTTGTCCTACTTTTAAAGTCTCTTTTAGAACCTGGGAATCAGAAGAGGTACCAATTTGTGGACCAGTTCAATGCTTGTAATTATACAAACCGCTGCTCCGGTTCTGAAATGGCAGCTTTGCTGATGAGGGCTATTTTGACAATATAGTATTTAGTATCACCCATCTGGGTGATACAAAATATATACTGGGTATATAATTGGAGCGAATTTCTAGTGTGGTTGGAATTCATGAACCAAAACAGAAAATATTATAATTTGTCACGAAGACCATTGGCCCCAGATGACGAGGGTATATGGTTAATGAAGATTCTCAAGTTACCAATCCCTTTATGGTTTCTTTGTCTTCAACCCTGGGGAAAGTAGTAATGTAGTCAACAGTTCAACTTAAAGAGCTGCATCCAATTGTATTTTAATTGGAAAGACAGTATGCATAACAATAGCCTTCTACAACATTATATCCAGTTCACTGAGATCAGCAGCTATTAATTGTGGTTTATAACTACAATATAATAATACTTTGTATTATTTTTTCACAATCAGTGATATCTAACTGAAAACATGGGAGTACTGTCCATATCTCTCATTGATCCAACATCCCATTTAAAACCAGTCTGTGAAGTGCAGCCCAGGAGATCATGTCATCCATGATAAACATGGAACTATCCATCCCAACAAGTTTCAGGGCTTGCACGTTCATCAGGCCAAACCCTTCTTTAACTAATCACAACTTATGTTATGTTTTCCTTCTTAACATAAGGAATCATTGTAAACACTCAAATGTGAGGACCTACCATCTGTCCGCAACCCGCCGCCGGGCTTTCCTGTTGCAGCCCCTACCATGTGGAACGCACTGCCCACCGGCATCCGTGCCACTCAGGGCCTCCTCCCGTTCAGGAGAGCAGTTAAGACATTGCTGTTCCAACAAGCCTTCGGAGTTAGCTAAACTGTAGCTCGCACCGCCTAGCTGTCAGCCCACTGCGACTCCATTTGTTGCTTCAACTGTTCTAATTGTAATTCCATCTTAATGGTATTACTGTGGTTTATGAGTTATCTGACAATTGTATTTTACGAACTGTTGTAAGTCGCCCCGAGCCGTTTGGGGGGGGGGGGGCGACAGACAAATGCGAAATAATAAATAATAAATAAATAATAAATAACTTAATTGTCTCTGGTAATGTAAACATGCCGTTTTCCAACAAGAGTTAATCATTTGTTAGCATGTTCACCAACCTTTAATAACTGTTGATGAATTCTTTTGTAGTTTTCCAGGCCTCATTCCTTGGGGTGGCATTTTTAGTCTCTGTAGGTCCCAACCATACATCTTTCATACAATTTCATTCAATTTCATTCAAACCACACAACATATCACAGCTCAATATTTTAGTTTGCCATAAATATTCTAGGAAGGAAGCAAGCATCGTGGAGATTCCCTTGCTTGGTTGCTGGGCCATTTTCAAATCTTACGAAAAGAAAGAAAAAATGACCACTTTGTGAACTTAATTCATCCATATCCCTAACAATATATCTCATATTTTCCCCTCATCAAAAATCTTTTGTATATTTTCCTTCTTTGATCTCCATTTCTACAATTCACAGATTCTTTCTTTTCTTTCATCCTTTTCTTAATTTCACATTCCTTTCCTTCTATTCTCACTTTTCATTTTGTCTTTTCCTTTGTGTTTTGGCTTACCATTTATTTCTGATTTTTCTTTTAATCTGTCCCGGTGTCTCTTTTAAATTCTCCTTTCTTTTCCTTTCATTTTATTTACATTAATAACTAATTACATAACTATTGTCTAATTCTTCTTCACAATAGTTCCTATATTGCATGTTCTTTTGTTTTTGCCTTTGTAAGTATCATGCCCAAAGTTCTTATATGTTAATGATGGGCCTTGATCTTGATCTATTGTTAAATCTGAAACTGGAATATAAATTGATGTTAAATGTTCTTTTGTGGAGTTCTTAAGTATCATGCCAAAAGGTTTTATTTGTTAATGAGGCTTTCATCCATTGCTAATTATAAAACTTGAGATTTAAATGGATTCCATATTACTGCAGGGTTGTGTTTCATTATTTCTCTCTTAACCACTTGAGTGTTTATTGACTTTTTTTCAACTAGGGCAGTCCACCAAAAGCTGTCCTTCTGTATTTTTCCATTATCTTACCATTACAGTTATAGCTGAAACAACAGTGCACTAATTTTTTTCCCTCCAAACCAGGGGTGGGCAATTATTTTTTCCAAGGGGCCACACGAGAGCCAAAAAATATTATGGAGGGCCGCACCTAAAGGCGGAACTACATTCTAATCTTCATTATTTATTTATTTATTTATTTACTATATTTGCCACATCATTAATATTTATTTATTTATTTATTTATTATTGAGGCTTCTATGCCGCCGACTCCCGGGGGCTCGCGGCGGCTCACAAGAGCCAGAGGCACAATAACAAGAGATTAAAAGCATAAAAACAATTGAACAATTTAAACAATAGCAAAACAGGCAATAAAAGCAGACAAAGCAGCAGCGGGTGGAGCGACATAGTACTTAGAGCTCATGGCCTACTCTCCAAAGGCCTGCCTAAACAGGTGGGTTTTACAGGCCCGCCTGAATGGGAATAAATCCTTTAGGGCCCTGGTTTCGGCCGGGAGGGCGTTCCACAGGGTGGGAGCTATGACGGAGAACGCCCTCCGGCGGGTAGATGTCAGGTGTGCCAACTTTGTTGATGGTTTTTCCAGGAAGTTGGCATCTTCAGACCGTAGTGATCTCAAAGGGCAATATGGAGTGAGGCGGTCCCTCAGATACGCTGGCCATTCATATATTATTAGTATTAATATAATAATTATTATATTATAATATATATATAGACATTATAATATATTGAAATTATGATATAATATAACATATTATATTATTTATTATATTATTATTATAAAATTATTTTAAAATAATAATAAAAACCACTAAAATAAAATAAAATTCAAGAAGACAAGGTGTGAAGAAGGGAGGAGGGAGGAGGAAGAGCTGGCTGAGGCATTCTGGGAACCAGGGCCGTAGCCAGGATTTTGATTCGGGAGGGGCTGAGTTTGATTCGGGAGGGGCTGAGTCTGAGTGAGAGAGGGTCTACCCTAGCAAACCTTTTGTATCATTATCCCAATACCTCCATGCATATGAGATATATTGAGCATTGTGATCAGATCATGATATGAATAAACATAACAGTTTAAATAATGTACCAGTAAGGCCTTCTCGTGGACCACCCTGAGAATTTGGGGGGGGGGCTGAAGCCCCTCAAGCCCCCCCCCCCCCCCGGCTACATGCCTGCTGGGAACCATAGTTTTCTGACTCCTACGGCTACCAGAATGTCTCAGCCAGCTCGTCCGGGACTACAGGAAGTCGTCCAAAGGCTCCTCCCCACCACGCCGCCGGTGCTGACCCTCTCACGCTGGCCATCCGGAGCCTCTCCATGCCAGAGGCAGGAGAAGGAGGCGGAGAGACTGGGGCACTCCAAAGCCGCCACTCCAAAGTGATGTAAGGCATGCCAAAGCCACCACGATGGGATGGCGGCAGCGGCACCCCTTCTTCTTGGCCCCGCCCCTGACGCTCTTCTCCCCGGGCCAGACAGAACCGGCCAGGGGGCCGCATCTGGCAGTGGGCCATAGTTTGCCCACCCCTGCTCCAAACCCTTGCTGGGTCAAAATGGAACAAAAAACGGGTGTGCCCATAAGAAATGAGTGGATTGGGGACACACAATTGGTTTGGGGCATGATGTGAACAGACAGCATAATGGGTGAAATTATTGTTGGTGGTGCTCTGGTGTGGGAATATATTACTTTGGGAAAATAGAGACTAAATGAAGGAGGGATTCAATTTGTTTCTTTAAGTGTGCAAATATACATAGAAATGGGCCATTTGTGAAAAATCATGCCTTCTTTGGCATTATTTTTCAGGGATGGAATCTCTTTCTCTCTCTTTTCATTATTTTGTGTGCTTTCCCCAGAAAGACAATCACCTAGCAGCATCCCAGAGAAAAGTTTGCTAAATTCTCATTTTCTTAACAGACCTCATATTTCCTATGGTTAATTGTAGTGTAGCACAGAGCCAGATGGCAACTGGAAATTACAAACAGAACGAACGATCAGAAGCGGCATAATCAGGAGTATAGCCATGGAATGCTTTGCAATGAGCAACAATCTGGAACAAACAGCACAGAAGCACGCAGGAAAAAGTAAACAGAACGCTTGAAGTGTCGCTTATTGTTTGAATAAAAAGACACCTAATCCCCAGGAAAACATCAAGCAGATGCAACATTTATGGAAATACTCTACATAAATCCAAGCGTGAAAGCATACACATGTAGAAACAAGAAAAAGGAGATTCAGTCTGAGTTCAGTTCAGTGTTCACTGAAGGCCATGGTTGGGTTTCTTCATCAGCCTCAGTTAAATTTGAGATTATGGCTGAAATCTTCCATCATAGGTGGAACTACATTGCATCTGTTGCTTTCTCTCCTGGCAAGCCTAGTTTTTCCATCCTGTTTGAGAAGCATCTCATGTATTATGAGAAAAGAATCCTTCCAGATTTCCAAACATCTTCCAGGAGGGTGGTGATATATCTGATGCAGAGAGATAGCCAGATGATTCCCAGTATATGGTAAGGTCAGGGGTAGAAAACGGAGAAAGCTGGATTTAGAGCAGGGGTGGGCAGGTTCTGTCCGGCCCGGGAGAAGGGCGTCGGGGGCGGGGCCAAGAAGAAGGGGTGCCGCTGCCGCCATCCCATCGCGGCGGCTTTGGCGTGCCTGAATCCCTTTGGATCGGCGGCTTTGGTGTGCCCCAGGCTCTCCGCCTCTTCCTCATGCCTCCGGCATGGAGAGGCAGCGTCTGTGCCGGCAGCGTGGTGGGGAGGAGCCTTTGGACGACTTCCTGTAGCCCCGGATGAGCTGGCTGAGGCATTCTGGGAGCCGTAGGAGTCAGGAAATAATATTATAATATTAATATGTTAATATTAATGATGTGTAATATATAGTAAATATAGTAAATAAATAAATAAATAAATGTAGATTAGAATGTGCAGTAGCTCCACCTTTAGGTCTGGCCCTCCATAATATTTTTTGGCTCTCGTGTGGCCCCTTGGAAAAAATAATTGCCAACCCCTGATTTAGAGGGTGGTTTGTTTGTTCCATGAGTGAGAGTTCAACCTCCAAAACAAGCACACAGGTGAATTATGGATACTTCTGTTGGACTTGGCCTACATAACGAACTGATAGGATGTCATCCAACATGATTTGACTGTGTTCTTGCATTGCATTTTTCTGTTATGAGCAAATGTAAAAGGGGAAACAAAACCCAATCCAAAAAGTATTATCTGTCTTTTTAAAATCTGGATGGCAGAAGAATTGAAACCATTGATATATGTGCAGGGATGTACAAGACCTATAAAATGTAATACATTGCAGGAAAGCAAAAGGCAGGGAGATGTGCAATGGTGGATGGAGGCACCCTATTAGGATTTCTGATCCTGGAAACTGCACAGGAACATCTAGCCAAATACATGTACATATCAGGGCCTTGTCAGATTTTTACATTGAACAAGCCGTGTTATTCCAGAAGGCAGCCAAAGGTATGCAAGGATCTTGGGGCCGGGGCATTGGGGCCGCATTCACATGATAGTCGTTAAAGTGGTCCTACATCTCTCTCGGCATTACTTCGCGAACGAAGATTCAGGAAGGACTCATCCCACGCTTTTTACAAGCGCGTTGATGACTAAAAAGGCCAATCTGAGATAGGCAAGTTTGGTTGCAGAAAGCACAGCAGAAAGTCTTCTTGGGTGATGTTGTTTCTAAGTTGCAGTTCTTTCTGCGTTGTTGTTTCTCTTCGAGACTCATTCGGCATGTCTTCTCGAAAGAGGCCGCAGCATTGTGGATAGTGCATCTCCATGCCTCCTGATGTGAGGCCAGGGTGGACCATTGTTGGTGATCAATCTGGCCGAGCCTGAGATGTTGTTTCAGGGAGTCCTTATATCTCTTTTTGGGGGCACCTCTCTTGCACTGACCCGTGGTGAGTTCACCATAGAGTAGTATCTTTGGGAGGTGGTGGTCCTCCATCCTAGAGATGTGCCCTGCCCAGCGCAGCTGTGTTCTTAATAGCATGGCCTCAATGCTGGTGATCCCTGCTTGCTCAAGGACAGCAACATTCGTCACATAGTCGGTCCAGTGTATATTTAGGATTGTGCAAAGACAGCGCTGATGAAAGCATTCGAGGAGTCGTAGGTGTTGGCAATAGGTGACCCATGTTTCAGACCCATAGAAGAGAATAGACAGTATGATAGCTCTGTACACACTGATTTTGGTACTTTGCCTCAGGTTTTTGTTGCTCCAGACTCTTTTGTGAAGCCTTCCAAATGCACTATATGCCTTTGATAATCTGTGATCTATCTCTTTGTCAATCTTGGCGTCTGAAGAGATGATGCTTCCCAGGTAGGTGAACTGCTGAACAGACTTAAGCACAGATGTCCCTATGCTGACGTGGGGATGATGATGTTATTCCTGTGGTGCAGGCTGGTAGAGGACTTCCATTTTCTTCAGTCTGACTTCCAGCCCAAACAGCTCTGCAGCTGCTGCAAAGCAAGATGTTAGGCGCTGCAGGGCTGCTTCTGAATGGGCGACAAGGGCAGCATCGTCAGCAAAAAGCAGCTCACGGACTAGATAGTTTAGAGTCTTAGTGCGAGCCCTCAGACGGCTTAAGTTGAACGAGCTACCATCAGTACGATAGCGTATTTATATGCTGTCTTCTTCTTTGAGGTCTGCCGTAGCCCTTTGGAGCATCATGCTGAAGAAGATTGTAAATAGGGTTGGTGCAAGAACACAACCTTGTTTCACTCCATTAGTTATTAGAAAGGGCTCCAAGAGAGCATCGCCATATCTGACTTGACCACGCTGGTCTTCATGTAACAGGATAATCATAAGTGTAGGTGAATGTCTATGTGGGGAATTTGTCAATACATGAAATGGTTTTCTAATCATAAACAACCACTAAGAATGGGAGGGGGTGAAAGAAACTGGTTTGTAGCTATTTGTAAACATGAGGTCTGGGCCAAGCAATGTATAGTTCATAAAGCAGTTTTTGTGGACTTCATCCCCCCCAGAGTGCCCTTTTTCTAGTCATAAAAATAATAAATTCCATCTCCCGAAAGCCCCCAAATGCAGCAATTCATTCTTAAATAGGAACCTGATCCCTCTGTAATCCTTAAAAAATAAAAAAGAGTTATGGCATTTTTGACAATTTGTGTAATTTTGCTGGACCACAACAGTTTCCCACACTCCAGAATCTGCCATGGTCACCCACTATTGCAATAGAAAGTATTTTGCTCCTCTTCTTTCTCACAATAGATGAGATGAAAATCTTCTAGCCAGTCATTTCCACACAATGTGTCTCAGAGGACTTTGCTATGTGGGTACATTTTGTTAGCAGTTGATAATATTAGACCTTGGGGAGAGATTTGTTTCTGAAAACCAGACTTTATCAATGGTTTCTTTGCAATGTTGTCATTCACACCAGCATTTACTATTGTGTTAGCCAATAACAAAGACACAGAAGAGAAAGATATACTTGTGGCAAACGCTCCTTCATGAAAGAGCAATACAGAGAAGTCACTTCCCGAGCCATGAATTGCCAGTTGAATCCTATAGTGCAGTGTTTCTCAACCAGTGTGCCGTGGCACACTAGTGTGCCGTGAGTGATCATCAGGTGTGCCACGAGAAAAGCTCTCTGCCCCCCTTCCTTCCCCCCTCCTCTTGCTGAACTCCTGCTGCTTGGAAGAGGAGGAGGAAGGGATGGGCGGTGGCAAAGAAAAAGAAGAAGGGACCGGGGCACCACCTCCTTCGGCTGTTTCCCCAACCAGCCTCCAATCTGCCATGACTCCCGCCATGACTCTCGCCCCTTGCTTGTTGAAGCCGCGTGGAGGAACCCCGCCTACTGAAGCCCGTCCACCGCTCATGCTCCTCATCTGTGGGAAAACTGAAGCCAGGGGGAGGGGGCGGGGCATGGTGTGGTCTGGCTTCTCCCCTGGCTTCGGCACTCCCAGCAGCTGCTCCCAGCAGCTCACCATCCCCCAGCCGTTCTTTACTGTGTTACAGTGTCATCTTGTGTCATTTTGGTTGGTTGTGTGCCCCCGGATTTTTTTAATGTTAAAAGTGTGCCGCGGCTCAAAAAAGGTTGGGAAACACTGCTATAGTGCTTGCAGTTTAACGATAGGTCTGTTGCAAAGCTAATTCCATCCATATGAGAAGTAATTTACAGGAGTCGATTTCTCGCAGAAACAATCCCTTTACCATGCATGAAATCAAATATTGTTTCAATGTATTTTATTATTTACTAACTTGGGGACCCGGCAGTGCCCGGGTTTTTCGAGAAACGTAGTAGTTGGTCTTTAGCAGTTATTTATGTGGCTCACAGTGGTGTCAGGAAGTTAGTGAAGGCACAGTAAGTCCCATCGTCCATGGTCTAACCTCCTCCAAACCACACCAGGATGTAGAGTGGGTCATGGAGGCTCTGTCTGCCAGGTTTGGCCTTGATCCATTATTATTGGGAGTTGCAATGGTATCATGAAATTACTGAAGGTACTGTAAGTCCTATCATCTGTGGTCCACTGACCTCCAAACAGCAGCAGGACATACTGTACTACAAATCCCATAATCCGTGGTCCATTTCCCCCAAACTGCACCAGGATGTGCGTGAAAGCATTACTTGGGTGGTGAGCCGTAGTGTTTGGGGAGGACATTGGCAGTGTTTGGGCTACATGTTAATGGCACTCACTGTAACCTGCAATGTCAGATGAGGGAGTGCCTTTGGAGGCTTCTCAGCACTTGGAATTATAGCCTGCTTGTGGAGGCCCGAGGCTGTCTGTGTAAGTGGACACTTACTCCACATACATACATACATCTTTTTCTCTTTTATTATGTATAGAGATTGTCCTTTGCTTAGAAATTCAGATTAGGTCTGTAGGACTCTGCGATCACCCATTGCTTCATATGTTTCTTCCAGCTCAGTGACCAAGGCCAGGGTTATCACAGTCTCTTCCTGCCACTCAGTTCTCAGCTTTTTGCTGATGCCATCATTATTTTCATTGTTCCTCTTTTGATCATATTTTATACACAACCAACATGTATATATTTTATATTGGCAATATGTAATAAATAAAGAGTAGTAATGGAACATCCCACAGGTCTAAAGACATAGCAGAGGATGCTAGGAGGCAAAATGGTATAGCCATGGCTTTAGATTGGTAGATTCTGAACTAAATGAAATTTTCACCTAATCTGACAAACACATAACTTTCTCATAATTGGCAGCACACTAAGAACTTCATCACAAGAGGCTGGAAAACTACAATTACAGCAAGATAATAGTATCTTTAATTGGTACTTATCACATGGTGTCATCTCTTTCACATTGCTGTTTTGCATTTAAATCATTGTTGGGGTGCACCTTTTCATCAATTGATGGGAGAAAACTCATCAATAGCTTCTAATATTGCTATTTGAGTGAGTTGGTGTGATCCTCCTGCTCTCCCCTCCTTCCTCCTTGCTATTCCCAAACAAGTGGATGGTGTCTTTGTGTGTGGAAGAGGGGGGGGGGGGGGTTACCAAGATTGGTTCTGATTTCACTTCATAGAGCACACATCCTCACCTCAAACTAACACCCTCTTCCCTTTGAGCTGATCACTCTTCACCTCTCCCCTCCCCAATTGCTAGCAGAAATTGTCCACTCAGACAGAACAAGGAGCATTCAAATAGATCTGTATGGTAAAGCATAAGGAAAAGTGGGAGCCATGTGTAAAGATAAGAGGAAAGATAAGAAAAGAATAACTTGGAGAACAGGAGCTCAATAATTGATAGTAGTTACATGTGACAATTATTTTTTCCAAACCAGTAGGTCACCGGTATGTTTCTATTTGCTTCAGCAACGTAAGCGCTGTAAGTCAACAGACTGGTGTGATAAAGTCCTAAGGACCTCATCACATTGAAGTCCTCAACCTGGGGAAAGTGGGGGCATCCGTAGGGCAGCCAGGCAAATTCAGTGGGTAATGGAGGAAACTGTCACCCTGGGCCCACATTACCCCTTTCCCATCCCATGGGGGAAGTATCACTGCCTGGCTCCCTTTTCCACATTTTCCCTGGCTTTCTGAATGAGAATATGGGATTGTCCCATGTTATCTGGGCTCCATCCTTGGATGCTTCCAAGATGGAGGCAGGACAGAGCCCTGCCGGAAATAACCCTGCATCACATGATGGGCTCCATTAGGCTCCGTCCTGGCAGTGTCTTAATACAGAGCCCAGACCTCATGTGATGAGGTCATAAATATGTTTCTTGTAACTCTGTGCTGTTTCAGCACTCTGCTTTCAAAAATGTGAGCTAATCACTGTGCAGTTGTTTGGCTGATTTGGCTGTACTCTGGCATAAATACTGCTGTACTTCCTCAGAGGTGTGTAAATGTGGCATCCTATGCAGACATGGCACAAACCATAACGTGAGTGCTAGCACAGTATTGGTGGCTTCAAAATGGTTTTCTTGGTTGTCTGAAGGGGATTAAACTGACTACTATACTCCAGGTTGCACAGCCATTCCACACTCTGCACAATCAGTTGTGCTACAGTGTAATACAATAACTCCAGCAGAGCTGCCAGGTAGATTGCACATCTCTGGTGAACAGGATTTGGTGCTTTTGGTCTGAATGCCACCTTTCAAAGCTTGGCTGGAAAGTTACTTATTATAGGCCAATATCTTTTTTTAAAATTTATGCACTCAAAAGGAATCTTGTGCATTGGGCAGTGGAATGAGAGACCAAATAAACATTTGGGTTGATCTTTTACCTCTGTTGTAAAAGGCTGTACGACCATATATGCCACAACAGTTATGCTATCAAGATCTTAACCAATGATTTAGGGACTCCCTTTGAAGCTCACCCCCTCCAGTAATCCATTGCTGTTAATGTTGTGGTTTTTGTTTGGAAGTTCATTTCTTTTTTATGTTATTTGATATTCTTGGCTTTTCTTCGCGAATGAAGATTCAGGAAGGACTCATGCCATGCTTTCTACAAGCGCGTTGATGATTCGGAGGTTGGATGTGTCCTACGAGCCTGTGCAGTAGATTTTTCTGGTGGAGTGCAGCGTGCATGAAACTGGCCTCACCCTTTAAACCAAAGGTTCGTCTGCCGGGGCCTAGCAAGCTGGGACAGTGGCAGCGAGGTCCTCAGGTCATAGGTTTGGTCCGAGTTTCCTTTTCTAGATGGTTGACCTTACAGGGTTAACGAGCACTGTCTGCCCCGGTTTGAAATCAGAGTTTTCCTTCTCCTAGGATGGTTGCCAAAAGGCTAGAGAGCCCATCCTGCCCTTTGACGCTCTTTGTCAGACCCTTTGGTTGTGACCTGTCTGGCATGGGAGGTCCTACCGTGGCTATGCCACCGCCAGCATAGCTCACAACTTCATTAGGGTACGCAAGCCTCTCCCCCACAACAAGGGGGCGCCAATGGAGAGGTATTTGATATACTGTTATGGCTATTGTGCCTTTAAGCCATTTCTGACATAGGAATACACCATGGGGATTTTTTTGGCAAGATTTCCTTTTGGGAAGGGTCGCCATTGCCTTCCTCTGGGACTGAAACAGTGTGAGACGTGCCCATTTTCATTGTGAAAGAAAGTCCATCTAAAAAGCATTAAAATAGCTAAAGTTTGGGAGAGGGTCCTCTCAAAATATAACTTGCTACACAAATAAGTGAAATTGATCAGTAGATGAGAGGTAGGAACTCCATGAGCTCGTGGTACTCAGGATTCCTCATTAAGGTGTTTGGGTTGCAAACTTTGAACACAAGAGAGGGCTCCAGTATCACAGCACCCACTGAATCTCTAAGGGGTCATATACTATACCTCATGGTTGTATGTCCAAATATACATAGGTGGATAGTATTCTGCTGCCCCAACGGTCCTACTCTTCAATGGTCAGTAAACGATCATGTTACTGGGGGTACAGGTAGAGTTGGGATATGAGCAAGAAGTTGCTGTGTAGTTCTGCCTGGTAGGGCTTTATGCTTTGTCATACATTATGGTACAGGAGTCCTGTTTTTTATTTCGCCTGGTGCTTTCGATTGGGTTTTTGCATAGTTATTGCTTCCAACTTTTACCATGTTGACAATCAGTCAGCACCAATCAGTACAACACCAATCTATGCAGAACTTAGTTTTATTCATGAAGCCAGCCAGGGCTGTCGATACATACTAAAGCCACACACAAGGGAGCAATTGTTTTGTATTTTATTGAATTTCATTTATTTATATTAAATTAAAAATATATTTCTGACAGATTCATGTAACAAAAAAGCAGAACATTTTTCAAATTGTTCAGCTGGGATGATTGGTGTAGGATGATGCTAAAGCAGGTTGCAATCTACATTTGTCTGAACAAACAGGTAAATCTGGATCCCAAGCAACCTTGGCAAGGTTCTTGGTTGGGAAAATGGGGCAAAACAGTCCTAATCACAAAAAAATGAAAAGGGGAGGAAAGAGGCACTGGTCTCTCCCCAGTATTCCAAAGAAACAATATGAAAATGAAATCATACTAAAATATATATATATAGCTAGTAATATTAACAAAAGTCAATTATGTCAATTTAACAGTGCATAATCCTTCATAGCTGAAAGATGGAAAAAAGGACTAAAGGATAAAGTAACATTACATCACACACAACTGGTAATATCCTACTGTGTAAGCAAGTGCAGGAGGTTGAACACACCACAATAGTGCTAACACAGAATCACACAGAATGTCAAAATGAGACTTTCAATCAAACCCGCAAAGAGGGAAACAAATGGAGAGGGGGAGGGGAGAAGTGGGAGGGAGAAGGAAAAAGTATGAATCACAAGCCAATTACCTATATACAAATCAAATTTAAGACAATTATGTTCCAAAGAATGATGCCCACAAAGGAAAATAAACGCTACATTATCCTTATTTACATATGCAACTAGCCATGTCTTTAACAAGCTATAAAAATACTATTCACATTTTCAAATTAACATACAGTAGGAGTTTTTTTTATTTTGTTTCAAAAAGGCAGCTAACTCTGAATGCATGGTGTCCTATGAAATGGTGATGCAGAGCCCATGATAATACATGGAGGGACCACTCTCTTTGGGATGGTAGTTCACAAGAAAAAAAGTCTTTTCGTATAAGCATTTGCAACAGTGGTGTCAAGAATGCAAGAAAACATCTCAACCTCGATCAGGGCCAAATCACAGGAAAATACTGTAGTAGAAAATGGCTTTGCTTAGGGTGAGGCTTGGCCAGTTTTGGGTTGGCCACAAATATTACCCTTGGGAGAGAGTTGATAAGAGACTGCAGTATAATGTCTATAGTGACACCAAATATGGGGAAAGAGTGGTTTTGAGTGATGTGCACACTCACAGAATCAATCTCAGTGCTCTCCAATGTCTCCATGCCAAAATAAAGGCAGTAATAATAACTTATTCTTGTTATTATTCTGCTCCTGGGTGATGTTACTCCATCTGAAGTAACCTCTTCCTAAAATCAAAACCAGAAATGAATGTCTTGTCCTATTCAGTTTTGTGTCCTCTCCTCCACTTTTTGACCATCTCTGGGCCTGTTGTTCCCCTGGCATTGCTATAGTTTTTCTTTGTCTTCCAACCCCCTGAAATAAAGAGACAGACACAAAATATATGGATTCAAACTTGGGCAACTTTATTAATTGTTACCTATTTAGCTTATAACTCAACTAACTTTTAGGTGTCAGTTCAACTTGGGGTGTCTAAGCTGAGGTAGCGTCTTCTAAAGTCTACCCCTCAGCTATTCAGGTGTACTACCTGGGTCCCCTGTAGATTTAAACCTGGGCAACCCGTAAGGGAAACATCAGGAGAAATCTCTCTCAACTTTTGAGACCAGACTCTCCCCGCTCCTGGGGCATTCACCTTCACCTCACCCCTAAAATTAACCTCTAGGTGCGTGTTTGCAGAATGCCCCACACCCTTAAGGGGTGCCTTAAGTGTATACCAACCTTTGAATAACTAATCTATTTACACTTGGCTAGTTTATAAGCTGACCATTCCATCTAGCCCCTAAGACAACAGTATAGGATAGGCAAAACCCTCGTGGGCGAATTCCTATCCGACCCCAAATGTCAAACCATTTGACGATCATTATTATACTGTCCATGGGCGGGAGTGGTGGGCGATGTCCTTTCGCAGAATGGGGGAGAAGGGGCTGGCACCACACTATGCCAGCCCCTCCTCCCTTCAAGAAAGTTCTGCGAAATTAACCAATCTCTTCTCCGAGGGGAGGAAACAAAATTGCTCCACCCCCCAACTTGTTGGAGGGTGAAGTGTATTCTTGGTGAAAAATTATTCTTATACATCATCCATGCTGATAATAAAGCAGACATTTCACAAAACCCTCCCTCCACTTGCCCACTGTCTTAGAGAGTAGCAATAGTTAGAAGATTGCTGATAATTTGAGTTTCCCTACAATTCGGCGTCCAAAATAATATTTTGAATAATAGTATTTCAGTGGTTCCAAAAACTCAGACACACCAGCTTCATTGGGTCTAAATCACTTAAAGTATCAGTTGGTTGATGGATCAAGTTAAGAAAGTGGCTTTAGAAGAAACATTTGGGATTGTTAACTTAAGTTTTATGTAAACATGAAAGTGGTTTCCATATTGAGTTTTTATTCAATAATAGAATATAAGGTATTAATCAAGGGGCAGGGATGGGTGGAGTTTTTTTTAGTCTCTTTCAAAATCTATATCCTAAAAGTAATTATCTACATTGAATTTTAAATAAATGAATATGAAGCAAGGATAGGTACCTATTAAAGAGTGGTATGACTGAAATTCTAAGGATCTGTTGTTTTCCTCTAGAACGACATCCTTGTAAACAAGTTTTTAAAAGATTAAAAGAAAGGAGTAGCCTTTAGATGTATTTTCCCTCACACTCATCTGTTTACACATGGAACCCCCCCAATATTTTGGCATAGGTGAAGATAATACAATAGAGACCACAGAGATCAGAAGGCCTTTGTATTTCACGCATAATTCAAATTAGATAGACTATTTGGATTTAAGCAAATGTAATCCCACTGATAATTGTGGCCACTGTGAATGTTAGATTGTTGCTAGTTTTGCAGATCAAACCAGTCCCACAACAGTGGTGACTTTCATCAGGTCAGGTCTGTACATAAACAGAAAAATGGCTGTCAATTTCAACAAATCGACAAACCCGCAATTATTCTTTCAACTGGATTATGATCATCCCCCGGGTCTTCCAGAGGGACATTTCCTTTCCTTGCATTCAAAGTTAGCTTGCCCCTTCACACAGCTGCTCAGTTTTATCGACCCATTTAACAGCAGTACCGTTTTTATGCTACATATTTCAGAGTACCTCACTTCAAAATAATGGATTACATATCTACACTTATAAAATACCATTCACAGTTTGTTACTGTGGTTATCCTTCCAAAATGGTTTAGTCTTCGGAATGCTTATGGATGACAACCCAAATGGTCTTTTCATGCCAGTGAAGAGAAATTGCTTGCTATCAATGATCCAAAAGTGCTTTTCCTTGGGAGTACATGAAAGACACATTTGAGCTGGTCCACTTTGCAGTGCATTCCTTAACCCTGAATAATGCCTACCACATCCTGTTGTAGGGTTAGCCTCACCTACGTGTTAAAAGCAAAATGCTTTACATTTTCACCCTGATTTCCCATCTTTCTCTCAATCTTTCACAAGCTTCCTATTTCCCATTCTCCCTATGCCTTACATTCACCTAATGTTCCAGTCACTAGTGTTTTTCATCATCTGTGAATCCATGCCTCTAGAGTCTGGTAATTAGCACAGGATTTTGGTTTGTAGGAATCTAAGCTCATTACTTTAAAACAAAAAGAAAAAAGTTTCTAATCTGCATGTTAGACACTGATTCAAGAATAGGGTAGTGTCTGAAAGGGGTGTGTGTTTGCATTCAGGGAGCATAGCTTCTGAACACTGTATGGCTATTTGTTCCTTCTCATGCCTCCTCGTGTCCTCTACTGGATTCTGCCAAAATCTCTTTACTGACTGTCTTGCTACTTCCTCTCCAGACCCTTCAGTACTCAAGAAGAAAAAATCAGCTTCCCATAAAACATACCCTTCATTGCTGCTTTAGCATAATACATGAAATTTATATTTACATGCATATGATTGATCATAAAGACAAATGCCAAATTCAGTTTTTCTTGGTAGAGACTTTGGTGCGGAGGAATGACCTGTTCTTGGTGTCACTTGTTTTTCGGTCAAATATTTTTAGAGGTAAAGACACTTACTTCTTTAGGAGTATAATTTGGGAATGAACTTGCTTCTGCTCTCAAAATTAAATGAACACTCATATGTGTCCAGTTCAGTTATTAATGAAATTAAATGTATGTTCTTTGTTAAAAGTTGGCTTGTTTTGCATCAGGCCCAAGAAGAAGAATAAAAATGATGTGTAGAAGCATATTTTCTGAAGATGGAGATTATGTGTACCTACCAACACTACACTCCTATCTGGGTACATCTTGCAACTCTTGCACAAATTATCAATAATTGGTGCTAATCGCATAGTTGCCAGGGGAGCTGTTTGCACCGTAGGGTACTAATCTGTAGGGGAGATGTATTGTACTTTGTCCCTCCTCTTTTAAAGTTAAAGGAAAGCACAGAAGGAAGAATAAATGGAAAGAGACAAACTTGCTTGGAGCATTCTAAAGTCTTCCTTTTGGCTGTGAGACATTCTTGCTCTGTATCTGTAATTTTAAATAGCAGGTATGCATGTATAACCTTTTCTTAGCACACATATAAAACTATACTAATGTATAGAAGGAGACACCAAAATGTGACCTCCAAAACTATGAAATTGCCTGTGAAATTATGGCTTTTGGTGGATGAAAAGCTAAGCTCTGAAGACATCTCTCTGGATAATGTCAATTGACCTTATCTCTATCTCAGGCTTGGAGAGTATGACTTGTCCAGGATTTTCCAGTGAGTTTTCATGGCCAAGTGGGGATTTCAACTCTGGATCTCCAAGGCATAGTTCGATACTCAAACTGCTACACCATCAAGTAGGGAAAAAGAATGAATTGTTGAATTTATTTATTTACTATATTTGTATGCCTCCTTTCTCAGTCTTATCGGCAACTCAAGGCGGTAAGTCTATATGTAGGTAAACCCAATTGAGTCAATGACTCTGTTCTAGTTGAGGGTAACAATAGGTTTTAGATCAATGGCAGTTAAACTAGTACCAAATTAAGGCCAGGTGCTCCATAACTTATTCAGGCACAATATATCTGACTGAAACTGATTTATTTTATCATATAACTGAGCTCTTGCATAACACACTATGGTTCTAAGGCTGTGGCCTTCGTATCACTTTAAATGTTTTACTTAGTACATGAAACACAGTTAAAATCATCCTAACTAGAGATATGTTGAATACCAACAATTTCTAGCAAAATTATGACACATAAATTAATGCCTACTGTGGAAGTACTGTGATTTTTTTTAAAGCAGTAATTTTGCATCACTGTCAGTTCTCAATATTAGCAGTAGTGGGGAATCTAAATGAGAAGGGCTTAATTATGGAAGGCTTATTTTGCAAAAAATATATGAAAAGCACAAAAGCTTCAGGATATTTCAAAGAAATGGAAAATTGTGTCACAAAAGTGTGTATGTTACCGAGATTAGTGATGAGAGAAGATAGCACTTCAAGGAAATCTTCCCTAAAATGTTATTTTCTTTTAGGATGACATCGTTTTTAGCTTTAGACTAAATTATTCTCTTGCACATTTACACAACAGTTGTACTCTGCTGAAAGAGAGGGACGAGTTTTAAATTTAAACATAACTTTAAAAACCCATGTTGAAAGGATATTATGTAGTTAGGCCATAAGGAAAATTACTACCAAAAAGAAGGTTAAGCAAAGATAATCGTAAGAGTTTCACCCTTCTATTTTTCTGTCTTGCAATATTTATGGACTGTGGATTTTACTGCATGAAGCCATTATCCTGTGGCATTGCCAAGGTCTTGGATCATTGCACGGCTGCTACCATTACACTACTGTGGCACCTTAGCAGTGTGGGATTGTACTTCTAGATATGCAATTTCCCCCTTTTCATTTTTAAATGACATTTCATAATTATGCACAAACTAGGGTTACAATAAAATAAAAATAAATCCTTTTTACAGTGAGGGGACATCACCAGAATGCCGTCACCTCATCACATCAGATAAGTCTTGGGACCGTGGCACAATCGGAGACTGTTGTCAGGTTTTGCTCATCAGTAACACAGTGGCAATGGACACTGTGAAATAGCAACCATTATCAAAGGTGATTGTCTGCTTTTATGCCACCACCATGTGATAAAGTCCTGCAGTGGAAAATTCCAATTCTCTCTTTTTTTGATTAAGCATTTGACATCCCCAAAGTATATATATTTTTAAACATTTTTTAACATTAGCTTTAAATTGGGATTGATCTGTGTTTTGACTGGTTTGTTGTGTCTCTGCTTAATGCAACTTTTTCACTTTTTGCAAGATTCCTCTCTAGTATTAACTGAAAGAATGCTCTAGTGGGGGTATCCCCTATCTTTCAACGATCCCACACACAAATTGACCAATACTGATACCTGTAACTTCCAAAACGGCAGGGAATGTTTGCTTTAATCTAAAGGATGCAAAGCAGCTGGCACTGCTAACAGAGTGTCACAACACAAACAGGAGGACACCTTGCCTGAGGACGGTGTTGTCACAGCAGAGACGCAACCACTGTGAAGACTACACTGGAAGGTGTATTTCCCCTGTTGTCTTTCTAGCAGCATGGTCTCGAAGAAATCATCCTCCACAGTAACTTTTATGCATTTAAAGAGAGGCATGCTGGCTATTAGAAAGTAAGCTTTTTTAAAGGGTGAGATAAAAAATGGAACTGCATTAAGAATGCATTCTGTCCTTCTGGAACACATCATTTGTCACCTTCTTTAACTGTTTACCAAAAGGCAACCTGGAAAAAGGTAGCTGTCTGTACCTCTGGAGATACCATTAAGTTGGCATTTATGAATCTAAGAACCCACATCGTGTAAACATAGAATAAGCCAAGCAAAATATGTCAAATTTAAAGTATTTCATCAATTCTAACATTTGGTGCTTTGTAAATACCCCACTAGAGCATTCTGCAAAGGTGGTTGACATTGTTTTTACAGTGCTATTGAAGTGGGTGGCTATGGAAGTATCTGCAAACAGCTGTGAAGGTGAGAAGCGTGCCATGGACTGATGGGTCTAGCCTTTTTCTTTTGTGCCATTTGCTTATTTTGCCTGTTTTTCTTTTTTTCTATGTTCTTTTTTTTTAAATCAATGATCATTCATTTGCAAAAACCCAAAAGAGTTGGAGATGGATCTATGGCATGTGGAAAGTCTGGTCCTATGATTTTGCCTTTAAGTATCAGTGTGACTTCCTTCTAAATTCCACAAAATTCAATGGTAAATATGCAGCAACTATCTATATTTTGAAGGGGAAAAAGAACTAAAGTTATAACCTGGGGAGGGGGCTGTTTATCTTGTCTTTTACTGTGTGGGGTGTTATTTTCTTTAATGTAGAAATGAACTTAATTGCAAAAACTGGTGCATTAAGCAGTCCTGGATGCTATTTTGATAGACTACTTTCTAATCTAGTTCCAGAAACTTCTAGCTTCCAAACCATGCATAGATTGGACATAATTTTAATTGGTATTTTCTATTGATAATTTTAAACCATCATTTGTAACATTTTTTAACATTTATGATGGGCTTGGGTAGACTGGGGAAGGAATCAGGCTAATTCACAGTAGTCAATTTCAGAAATGCTATGGAGTGGACAAAATCAGACAAGTCTTATGCGATCCCCGGGGCTCCTCATGTGGCACATATTTGTCTTCTTCAAGGCTTATGGCACATTCTTCATTTAAGACCAAAAAGATCCAATGTAACTTTGGATCTCTTCAAACGGGCTATTTTTCAGTGGCAGTGATGTGTTTTACCAGTTTTGTCATGGAGCCCACCAGCTCCCATCACAACCAGATAAGTACTTCCATGGTGGCTCTATGGTGAAACTGGCAAAGAACCCTTAGTGTAGCCAAAAAAAAGCCAGGAGGCATCCTGTCTTTCCATCAAAATCTAGAGGTCGAGCTGGCTGCCTGATGCTTCCACCCATGTGATGAGTTAGGGGGAAAGCCAAGACTTTGTGGGGTGTGGGGCAACAGGCCCCCACATCCCCTGGGCAGGCGCAGCTGCAACCACCACAATTTGGGGAGTCCTCGGCAATTCCAGTGGCATGTTGGGGGAGATCCTTTGCTTCAAGGATCAGGACAGTGGAGCATCCATCATCATATGAAAGCAAGCAAAACAATTCTTCCTCCTCACTCCGTTTGAAGCTTAAATTCAAATACTTCAGGTTAGACATGTTGGAAGAAGCCATGACTTATACTTTCCAAAGCAGTTTAAATAATGCTTATATCTTTAAAAAATATCCTAAAATGTAATTTTAAAACTGGGAAGTCTAACACACAGCATGCAGAATTTGAACAAATAGGATAAAATTAGGGATTATTATGCTTGCTCTTTAAGGAAGCATAGTAGAAACATTATGGTTTCTACCTCAAGGAAGCTCATGTATTCATACAGCATTTAGGTCCATTTTGATTGTTTTATTTATTTAGGATTTTTTTTAGCTTTTACTCTCACAAATGCATAGTTTGGAATTAGTTAAAAGGCATAAGATATACATAATGAAGTATACCTCACAGCATAATTGGACTCTGAATACGTCCATCTGTCATTAAAAACTCAACCTATTTCACTAAAAGAATTAGTAAATCAATCTGTACTGTAATACAAGATACAGAGGTTTTCATATTACTGTGGTCCTCGGAGGGCTGGCTCAGAGTGCAATCCAATGCTATAATGTTAAGAAAACAAAAAGCTTGATTAATTTTATTCCAGTTCTGGTGAGTTTTTACAAAATTAGTGTTATAAGAGAATTGGAAAAAGTAACACTTATTTTCTGTCCAGCCCCTCTCTAGAACAAGGAAAGGAGACATCAAGCAGCACCATTATGATCCTAAGTTATGGAGAGTTCAATGGCAGTAGAAGATAATGTTGTTGATAAGAGAATCAATGAGTTAGGCTCTCATGGGCAGGAACAAACCCATGTATACAAATCAGGTAAGCAAGCACACAAGTAGCGAAATTGTCTATTTTCATTGTTTTAAACTTATTTTAAAACTCAACAAGAATATTTTAATTTTCCCCACCCCCAACTTATTACCTCTGTATTGTTTCACCTTAGGTCACTTGTTATGTTGGGATCTCATAGACAAATACTTTAAATAATAATAATAATAATAATAATAATGGGAGCTCCCTTTTACAATGGTAATTTTGGCAGAAACATTTTTGTTATTGTTGTTTTTACAATGCTAACAGTATGTATACACTTTTCATGTTTTAATAACCCTTTTCTTCATTTTCATCATACTTACTTAAAACATGATAGTTTTATAAAAACAGCTGGCCCTATATCACCATTACCAGGGGAAAATGGTGCACAGAGGGAAATACAGCACAATAGCCAGAGCCTCTTTAGCCTGCTTATTAATCCAGATCTCATTTTAAAACTCTAGATGAATTAATAATACTTTGATTATTGTGATGGGCCACCTGCATAGGACTCATGGGTCTCTGAACTAAAGTGTACCAAGTAATTTTTCAACCTGTCACTTTGAGAAAACCCAGATCTGTCCAACTGTCCTTACTAAACTTATGAAACCAATTTGGTGAATCTCAATAGTTACACAAATTTCATACTTATCCAGTTCTGCTACATGGAGATCACCAATATGGAGCTGTTGTTGCCTGAGCACACCAAGTGCCATGAGAGTTAAAGTAATGTAGTGCAGAAATCTGCACGGGACAGGCTGTGCATGATGTGAAACTACATCAGGACTGGATTCCACTCCCTGGTTCTTCTCTGGCAGATATATTTAGGTGTTGTGCTATATAATATTGGCATGTGTAATCTCCTGAAAGCATAAGCTAGTAAGCTCAGAGGACATCACAAAACACTCCTTAACATGTTTCTCTAATACAGTGGTTCTCAACCAGGACCGGACGAAGATAATTTCGAATGGTACGCAAACCTTCTTTTGGCGCCCCCTCGCTCTCTGTGTGCATGCTCGACAGCGACACGCCGGTGTGACCCTGCGCATGCCAGCTAGTTCCACGCATGCGCAGGGTCAGCTCCGCTCATGCGTGCCGGTGTATGCATGTGTGCCAGTGTGCGCATGCACAGGGCCAGCCAGCTCGGCGCATGTTCCATTGCTGCGGCACGACACCAAGTGGATGGTGATGCAAAATGCACTTCATGAAGCCGAAAAGGAGGACGTTTTGCAGCCGGAGGTGGGAGGCTCCACTCCGGCTGCAAAACGTCCTCCTTTTTTGGCCTTGTGGAGTGTGTTTTGCGTCACCATCCACCTGGAGTCACGCCCACGCGCCGTCTGCAGCAATGGCACGGCATGCGCCGAACCTGGCGGCCGCAGCTGGATACACCCCTGACCACGTGGCGCCCGTAAGCGGCTGCTTACTTTGCATACCGTCAAAATCTGCCCCTGTTCTCAACTTATGGGTCCCCAGATGTTTTGGCCTTCCAACTCCCAGAAATCCTAACAGCTGGTAAACTGGCTGAGATTTCTGGGAGTTGTAGACAAAACACCCGGGGACCCACAGGTTGAGAACCACTGCTCTAATATGTTTCTCTAAATTCTTAAGAAGGCCTTGCTTTGTTTCAGTCACTGCTTTGCTGCCATGCAAAGAAGAGTGCTCTACACTGTTCCCTTTCTATTATTCTCTGCTCTGGACTTTAATGAATACTAAAGTGCATATGCTATGATACTCTTGTTCCTCCACTAGTTTCATTCAAATATATTAAGGTAGGACAAAGAAGGCAATTTTCCCCATGCCTTTCCCCATGCCTTTGTGCCAGCTGGCTTATTCCACTGTCAAAGCTACAATTAAAATTCAAGCATAAAAACAATCATTTCAACTATGAAAGGAACAAGCTAAAAATAAGTGTAAAAAAATCAGCATGTCAAAAGCCAAAGGTGAACGGAAATTTGTAAGTGCGTGGAAATTATTTACAGATATGACAGAGAACATAACAGTTTTGCACAATCCTAATTTCCAAATCCTTGTTTAGCATTTCTTCTTTTGTGCTAGAGCAATAATTTGCAGACAGTTGTTTCACAGTAGTTTTTTCATGGTTAGTTCAAGTCAGTCTTGTCCATTTTCTCTACCCTTCCCCTCGGAAGTCCATTTTTCTTTGCTCCACTTTCCTTCATGAGGCAACCTCAATGCTAATTATCCTTCCATTATATTCCCATGAGCAATCGCTGCATCAATGGGTGAAGTTCCAAAGACTTGATTTCACTTTGTTTTGGCATTTCCACAGTCCTCTTTTTAATATATAATATATTATAATAATTCATTTTACACTTTAAATTATTTTATTTTGCTGGTCGCTTCCATATTGCTTCATTCAGATTCCAGAATACAGTTCAAAGTGAGGATAAACAAAATAAACCCAAGGCAAAACAAGTGCAAACTAATCTTCCAGTGATCTGCCATGTGCATTTTACCCAGCCACTTCTTTCCAGTTTAAAGTTTCCCTCCCAACCTTGCCTCCTTTAGCAGCAAGTGGATTTTACCCAAAAGGAAAATAAAATAACAAAAAGTTAATTTTCTCCCCCACTCTCTACAATCTTCAGTGCTGCCTAGTGCTTTCAAACTTCAGTTGATAAAAAGAAATGGAGGGGAGAATTACTATATTTTGTATTCAACAAGTATAAAATATGAACAAGAGGCTCTATGCATATAAATCTTGGTAGGTATTTTGCTCGTGTTTCCCTATAATTTTGTTGTTTGGATCCTGTAATAACTTTTGCTCTCAAAATGTTTGTTCTTGTTTCGATCTGTAGAAAACCTGTGTTGCTGCTGTGTACAGAAGCAAGGCATCATGGGATCTCTCCTATTAGGAAACACCCCAAACTACACAAAACGATGCAAAAAGGGAACTGGCAGAAGAGAAGAGTTTTCAGATTTTTTGACATGACTCCTTAGATGGCCACGGTGAAGCCAATGGGTATAGCAAGCTCAGTTAGGCATTGTGTTTAGGTGGCAGAATAAAAAGTGTTAAAGAAATAAATTGGATTTTTAATCTCAGTTATTATGTCATTACTTATGATATAAAAATTGTCCTTTTTTAACCTCACAGCCCCACCCGCATTCCAAAATGGCATTGCTTTCTCCAGGAATGCTCCAGCAGCGCACAGCATTTCCCGCTGATAGAAATTGACACTGTGTGACTTTCCCTGCAGCATCCAAACTGAATCCCTACACAGAGATCTAGCTTGACAGCAGGCAACACTGCCACTGGCTTGTACCAGTTTTCATGGGCTTGTCTGACCTCTTCCTTTTCCAGCTGCATGAAACGTGAGAAACAGCTGGTTTCCCCCCATCTTTTATCTGTGCTTCATTCTTCTCAGCTTTCTGGAAAAAAATGACTTAAATATAGCTTGTAGACATCAAACTGGGGGCAAGATGGAGGGTAGGGGGGCTGTTAAGAAAAGGAGATGAGAAATTAAGAGAGGAAGGGAGAGAGGAAAAAGAGAGGGCGAGAGAGAGAAAAGAGTGTGCTGGTATGGATTCCTCATTTCTTGAAGACTTCTGAGATTACACCACTGTGTTTCGGTGTCTGTAGGGTGGAGGAGGCAGCATAGTGCCGGGCTTCAGGGTGAACTCTGAGAGGTATTCAGGATTCTCTGCCACAATGGGCTGGATCCTTCCATTCTGTTTGTAAAAATATTTTGTGCCATATTCCTGCAGGTAGTCCGGGTGCTGTAGGGTACTTCGTGGAGGCAGGCTGTGATTCCAGTAACCTGGGTTATCAAAAGCCTTCTTGGGCTTCTCAGGCAATGGAAGCCCATTTTTCTTCAGATATTCAGAATTATCAAAGGTGCTGGCAAAGGTGTTGAGGTACCATGGCTCATTCACATATTCATCCTCTACTTTGGGCGGCCCATTTTGGCTGTTGTTGTGATATTCTGGGTTGTCCAGGGCTTGCAGGTCACCATTCTTCCTCCGAGACACAAATGGGTTCTCTTCCACTGGATGTAGATGATCTGGAAAATATAAAAGTCATATCATTTAGAGAAAATCTGCTGCATCTATGAATCAGTTGTGAATAGAAGCTGGTTTAAGGCAATTCCCTTTATATAATTATTGTCATGCTTTAAAAAAATGAATTGCTAAAGAAGAAAGGTAACCTTTATCTATATACTGTAGAGGCCTGGTCTGGGACTATGTGCTCAGGATCAAGACGACATATGTCTATTCAATGTCATTCTATTTTGAATGGGGCTCACAACAGAGAACAGGTTGAGCATCCCTTATCAAATATATTTAGGAACAGAAGTGTTTTGGATTTCATAATGGTTTCTAATTTTGGAATACTGTAGTTCTATTTGCATATATAGAACCGCCTCATCCCATACCATCCCACTAGATCTCTGCGATCTGAAGAGCAAAACCTCCCAGTCGTTCCTAGCACTAAGACTTATTGTCTAACTGCAACTCATCGCCGGGCTTTCTCAATCGTGGCTCCAATACTTTGGAACGCATTGCCCGCCGATGTTCGTGCCACCCAGAGCCTCCTTACGTTCAGGAAAGCCTGCAAGACTCTGTTGTTTCAGCAGGCTTTTGGAGCTGGATAAATTGCAGTCTTCCTTTATCATCGCCATCTTGTATTATGTGTTGCCGCCGCAATTGTTTTAACATGTGGCCTATTGTGATTTTATCTGCTGTTTTAATTGTGATTTTAACTTTTTTGCTGTGGTTTTATGGCTATGCTGTGTTTCTTACTGTGGTTTTATGAATATGCTGTGAGCCGCCCCGAGCAATTGGGAGGGGTGGCGAACAAATACGAATAAATAAATATACATATGACTTGCTCAAGGTAATCTAGTGAAAGAGCATGTGGATCCAGATCACCACCACCATCTTTATTTATATTCTGCCCTATCTCCCCAACGGGACTCAGGGCAGATTCCAACAACAAAAAGGCCTGATTCAATGTTTGATACAGCAATAAATACAAATAAAATAATAAACCTTCCAAAACCCAAAATAAACAATCATACTCGGCCATGAGTGATCGCCTATGATGAGGCATTTGAATCATGGATTCATAGAATCATAGAGTTGGAAGAGACCTCATGGGCCATCCAACCCCCTTCCAAGAAGCAGGAAAATTGCATTCAAAGCCCCCTTGATAGATGGCCATGCAGCCTCTTTTTAAAAGCCTCCAAAGAAGGAGCCTCCACCACACTCTCCGGAGAACCCTAACCCAATGCTCAGAACACTACACCATGATGGCTCTGATTTTATATTTATATGAGCAATTATATCTTATATATTTTGTATACTACTCTGACAAATGTTCATACAGGTTGGTTCAGAAAGTCTTTTAGCAATAAAGTAATATAAAGTGTCCTGTTTCATAATACACAACTAGAATTAAAAACCGCTCCTTGAATATGCCAGAATTAATTGGGTCTGCATAAACGCTTTTGAGTTTCTCTCACATAAAGTTATATTCTTCATTGGATGGAAGGGTGAGAGTTATACTTGGCTCTGTAATTTATAGAACAATTGGTTGTATCACAGAACAAGTACGTCTGAAACAAAAGACCAATGTTTACTTCATCTTTATCTTTATTCTCCAAGGCAAAGTCTTCTGTGGGGTAAATGACAGCTTTTAATGTATAACACCAGGATAATATTTTTTTGCCTGCCTAAGTGTATCCTTTTACAAAAATCCTGTGATTTTAGGAGGTATCTTTAGAATGTTCAATTGGACCTTAATGTCAAAAAAACCAAATCTAAAATATACATTGCATTTCAGGACTAAGTAAAATGTGCTAAAATGTCTAAGCACTGCCAAATACATCCTGTCTACATTGCTTTTTCATCCTCAGTGAAAAACAACACAGTCATAATAACCATAATCATCACATTGTCTGGCAGATTGTGAAGACCCTATTAGTGGAATTTAAGAAGGAAAATACGAAGAAGCCGAGAATAATACTAATTTGAGAAGTAATGTTGAGCAGAGAGCAAATGTAATATCATTTTCGGATATCAAAATGTTTTAAACCAGGGATGCAAATATTTTCAAGGGCCACTGAATTTGGCTGGAGGGTTAGGGACCCCACATGTGCGTGTATGTGTGTCCATATACACGCTGCCTTCAGCACTCTTTTTCTCCCACAGATACACAGGCATAAACCTGCCGGCTGAGGGCTATAGATTTCTGGTGTGCATACAGGTCCACTATCCCTTATCTGAAATACTTGTGGACCATAATTGTTGGTGATTTTGGAAAACTTATGTTTGCATATAGATTTTTTTTTTTCTCATGTCAGGAGTGACTTGAAAAATTGAAAGTCACTTCTGGTGTGAGAAAATTGGCTGTCTGCAAGGACGTTGCCCAGGGGATGCCCAGTTGTTTTTTATGTTTTACCATCCTTGTGGGAGGCTTCTCTCATGTCCCCATGTGGAGAACTGTAGCTGACAGAGGGAGCTCACTGCGCTCTCCCCAGATTTGAACCTGCGACCTATAAATACATACATACATGATGCGATACCTTGGAGAAGGGGGGCCAAATGTAAACACAACATTCAATTATATACCTTATACACAGAGTGGGAAGGTAATATGATACCCAATATTGAAGACATAGAATAAATCCATGTCTTCAAAACACAGTCTATGTACATTGAAACACAGAAACATCAGCCACCCAGATGGACATTTTGAAGAATTTTGGAATTCACCAACAATTCTGGCTCTGCTAGTAGGGATGGGGCAAACAGCAATCTTGGACTCCAGAGAAGAGAATTTCCCTTTTCACACAAATATGATCACTTGGAGTATAGGGAAAAGTGGGAAGGAGGGAATAGCTATGGGCCACTAGACTGAAAATATCCAACTGGGGAGAGAATGAAAAATGTGGCTTAATTATATTCATTTTGCTACATTAAAAAAAAATCAATGTTAAGAACTTTTGTGAGTTTTTATTTATTTAGAGTCTTGATACTCTTTCAAAATCTTGCAGCATTGCCAGTACTTCTTTGATATATTTTATTGGATCATCAATAATGTGATAATTAGTAAGTCATTAGCAAATGCTCTTAGCTTATAGCAGGGCTGTCCAACTGGCGGCCTGCGGGCCGTATACGGCCCCCAGCCCCTTCCCCACGGCCCCCTACCCTCCTGCAAGATATCTGCTTTTTAAGATTTTTTAAAAAAATTAAAAATATTTTTTTGAATATTTTTTATTTATTTTTTTCACGGTGGGGGGTGAGGGGGGGCGGGAGGAGGAGCAGGCTCCCTTCCTCCTCCTCCTACTTCCCTCCCTCCCCCCTCTCTCTCCCTCCCTCCCCCTCTCTCTCTTTCCCCCTTTCATTCCTTCCCCCTTCCACCACCTGAACAAAAGAAGGAAGGAGAGAGAGTGCACCAAGCGAGAGGGGGCGTGGCCAGAGCGAAAAAGGGGCGGGGCCGAGTTTGGAGCACGCGGGGGGGGGGTGCTCATCCATTCCCTTTCCGGCTTCCTCCTCCTCTGAGGATTCCTGCCAAGTTTGGTCCTGATCCATCATTATTTGAGTCCACAGTGCTCTCTGGATGGAGGAAAACTACAACTCCCAAACTCAAGGTTCAGTACTTTCTGTTGCTCTCATGAGAGTTTAGGTTTGATTCAACATGGCTGAGGAATGCTTTGATTGTGTTTTCTCCTTATGGCAGAAGGAGGTAGGACTGGATGGCCCTTGGAGGTCTCCTATTCTAGGAACCCATTGTAATTAATATTATTATTATCATCATCAGAGGCTGAATGGCCATCTGTGAGGAATGCTTTGATTGTGTTTTCCCCTTATAGCAGGAGATTGGACTGGATGGCCCTTGGAGGTCTCCTATTCTAGGAACCCATTGTAATTATTATTATTATTATCATCATCATCATCATCAGAGGCTGAACGGTCATCTGTGAGGAATGCTTTGATTGTGTTTTCCCCTTATGGCAGAAGGAGGCTGGACTGGATGGCCCTTGGAGGTCTCCTATTCTAGGAACCCATTGTAATTATTATTATTATTATTATTATTATTATTATCAGAGGCTGAATGGCCATCTGTGAGGAATGCTTTGATTGTGTTTTCCCCTTATGGCAGAAGGAGGTAGGACTGGATGGCCCTTGGAGGTCTCCTATTCTAGGAACCCATTGTAATTATTATTATTATTATTATTATTATTATCATCAGAGGCTGAATGGCCATCTGTGAGGAATGCTTTGATTGTGTTTTCCCCTTATGGCAGAAGGAGGTAGGACTGGATGGCCCTTGGAGGTCTCCTATTCTAGGAACCCATTGTAATTATTATTATTATTATCATCATCATCAGAGGCTGAATGGCCATCTGTGAGGAATGCTTTGATTGTGTTTTCCCCTTATAGCAGGAGATTGGACTGGATGGCCCTTGGAGGTCTCCTATTCTAGGAACCCATTGTAATTATTATTATTATTATCATCATCATCATCATCATCATCATCAGAGGCTGAATGGTCATCTGTGAGGAATGCTTTGATTGTATTTTCCCCTTATGGCAGAAGGAGATTGGACTGGATGGCCCTGGATGGCCCTTGGAGGTCTCCTACTCCAGGAACCTGTTGTTGTTGTTGTTGTTATTAGCAGAGGCAGAATGAATATTAAGCCTTGTCATTCAGGGTTATAGGCCTGTGTGGAAGGGCCCTGGCTTCTTATTTGACTTCCTTTCCACACATCTGAATAAAATCCCATGTTATTTGCTTTAAACCAGATTATATGAGTGTGGACTCCGATAATCCAGTTCAAAGCAGGTATTCTGGGTTATATGGCTGTGTGGAAGGGCCCTGAGTCCACACTGCAATATAATCCAGTTCAAAGCAGGTTTTGTGGGGTTTCCTGCCTGGAAATTTTGAGTTATATGGCTGTGTGAAGGGCCCTGAGTCCACACTGCAATATAATCCAGTTCAAAGCAGGGACTGGGACTTGAGACTGGGATCTTGGTGTTCATCTCTATCTCCAAGTCAAAGCCCCGGCGTCCTCCACAGACACCTCCAAGGTGGGGAAGAGGGCGGAGCCGGGGAGGGGGCGGAGCTGGGGAGGGGGCGGAGCTGGGGGCGGGGAAGGGGTGGAGCCAGGGAGGGGGCAGAGCCTGGGGCGGGGGCAGACCCTTCGGCCCCCCAGGTCATCAGTAACCGGAATTCTGGCCACAGGTCCGGTAGAAGTTGGACAGCCCTGGCTTATAGTTTCGTTTTTGACTTTCAGTCCTTCAATTTTCAATCCTTCTTCAATGATTAGAATAACTGTTGCATTTTTCCAAGTGTCTGGTATCATGTTTGTTTTTAATAGTGTGTTGAATAAATCCTGCATAGGTTCTTTTAGTTCTTTCTCAAATTTCTTTTACTATAGTGTAGGAAAACCATCTGGTCCTGGAGATTTATTTATTTTGGATTTTGCTATGGCTTTTCATCCATGGTTATGGGTGCATTCTAGGCATGAGAAAAAAGTTATGAAAATTAAATGATTCGGAAGAGATTCGTAAGAAATGCTACTTTTGAATATTTCCGCATCTGGAACGCCAACCAGGAAGTGGACTTTCTTTATAGAACTTCGGGGGCCAGGATTTTCTTAAGTGTCGTTATTAGGTCGTAAGGGGGGGGGGCACCCTCCTTCTCTCTCACCACCCTCCCGCTTCCCTTGCCAATAAGTATTCGCGAGGCAAGCCCTAAACTCGCCCCTTCTTTCGGCTGGAAGCCTGGAAAAATGTAAACAGAGAGGTTTACTCAGAAGTAAATCTGCAAAGGAAGTAAACAGAGAGGTTTGCTCATGAGTAAATCCGGGGAGGGCACTTTGGATGAAGTGCCCACCTTTGTGGATTTACTCTGGAGTAAACCTCTCTGTTTACATTTTTCAGGCTTCCAGCCAAACGGGGGGCCCTCCCTGCCCCTCCTGCCTGCCAGGATCTAAAGCATCAAAGAGTATTGGGGTAGTTGCACACAACACGTGAGAAACCAACCTAATGTATAATAGAATGAATGCTAACTTATAGAGTAAGTGCCTAATATTATAAGTAATCCAACTGGTCATATACCTACGTTCCATGCACATGCAATAATACAGCAGTAATAACAATGGGTATAAGAAGAGGTAGGGGTTAACAACATAAAATTCAAACCGAAGTATTCTGACTCTGGTCCCTCCTCAAGCGGTGCAAACTGCAAACGGCTCTTCTCTATGAGCCCGGGAGGCAGCCTCTCCTGGGAAAAGCCCGGGTACAGCAGTTGCTGCCTGCGTGCACATGCATATTCTTTGGGGGAGGATTTGCTGCAGAATCCCGGGCTCATAGAGAAGAGCCCGTTTGCACCGCTTGAGGAGGGACCAGAGTCAGAATACTTCGGTTTGAATTTTATGTTGTTAACCCCTACCTCTTCTTATACCCATTGTTATTACTGCTGTATTATTGCATGTGCATGGAATGTAGGTATATGACCAGTTGGATTACTTATAATATTTAGGCACTTACTCTATAAGTTAGCATTCATTCTATTATACATTAGGTTGGTTTCTCACAGGATCTAAAGCGTGCCAAGCCTTGATGTGCTTTAGATCCTGGCAGGGGAGGAGGAGTGGACGGGCCCTCCCTGCCCCTTCTGCCTGCCAGGATCTAAAGCCTTGAAGAGGCTTCATGACGGGCCAACTTCAGCCCTCCAGGTGTTTTGGACTTCAACTCCCACCATTCCTCACAGCCTCAGGCCTCTTCCTTTTCCTCTCAGCCTGGGCAAACTTGGGCCCTCGCTCCCCCTCAGGATCGGGGTGAGAGAGAGGCAGCGAGGAGCGAGGGGGCTCCTCCTTTTTTGCTGCTTCCAAGAATAGAATACCCCCTCCCCCCCCTCCTTCCTATTTGGAGAGTCCCATCTAGAATTCAGTGTGATTTATTCAAGTTTTGGCCTACAACTCCCAGAAATCCCAGCCAATTTACCAGCTGTTAGGATTTCTGGGAGTTGTAGGCCAAAACCATCTGGAATGTGCATGCGCTGGCATACGAACTACTAACGAATTTTGTTAGTAATTACGTTACATTTTAGAAATTTTTGGCATTTTTTTGTAAGTCTTTCTATTATTAATCAAAAGAATCCCCCCCCCCCCCCCCATTAGATTTTCGATTCCCTATTTTTGGGTTCTAAACCATGCCTAGTGCATTCATTTGTTGTTTTACTTCTTTAGTTAATTTTGGCAGTTGGCTTTCTTTGATACAATCTTTCATTGTGTGGTTTAATATTTGGTAGTTAGTTTTTTAAAGAGCAGTGTATTATTTGTGGAAAATACTAAGCATCCTTTCATTATCATTTGTAGTCAGTTCTGTATCTCAGGGATGTTTCAGCGCTCAGGAAAATTTACCTTGAGTGTAACACAGGGATGTATTTTTTTGTTTCATGCTTGCCAGCAAGAATTTATATTTCCCAAAATTGTTTCTCTAGTATCCTTATATAATATCTGAGTTTGTAATGCTAGTCCCACCGTAGGTACAGTAATTCAGTGAAATGTATCTTAGTGTTAGCTTTCCATTCAACAACAGATTCAACAGATCAACATTCCTATGAATTAAATACTATTCAGGTAATAATTTCTTTTAGAATTGTAACTGAAACCACAGAAACAATTTAAGACTGACAGTCCTTCTCTCTCCAAAGGCAGCAGTGATCTGGACATTATCAGTCTAACTCCAATTGTTAGTTCTAGCTACAGTAGTCCCAATGAGTCAATGGAAATTTGGTAAATTAACTGTTCATGAGTCCTAGTGATTTATAAGGTTTACTTTATTTGGTACTAACAAGCTTATTCAGGCCACTGCTTTTCTCATATGTATACACACACACAGTTTGTCACAAATGTTGGATAGTATTCTGCCTGGAAAAATGCTGCCTGGGATCCTGTACCATGAGACGGAACTATAAAAACAGAGATCTATCTATCTATCTATCTATCTATCTATCTATCTATCTATCTATCTATCTATCTTGCTGTAAGCCACCCTGAGTCACTTCCAAGAGAGGCAGGATATAAATAAAACTATATATATATATATATATATATATATATATATATATATATATATATATTTTTTTTGTGTGTGTGTGTGTATTTTATTTTATGTGTGTGTGTGTGTGTGTATACACACACAGACACACACACACACTCTTTATCTGTCTGATAGAGGAAATGATTTAGAATAACAAATCCTCCAACAGCTCATCATACTAAGAAGAAAGCATCTGTAAAATTTTCCTAATACTTACCTTGGTGCTAATTGTTCTAAGCATCCAGAATACCAACTAGTGAATGTCTTAGATGGAGATGACATTCTTCAATCAAAAGTATGCTATTGTTATTATATGCTGGGTATTTACCTGCTTTTGCCTTTTCTGGCATTGGAGTCATGTAGCCATCTTCATCCAGCTCATTTCTTGGCCCCCGCTCTGATATGAAGCCAGTTGGATCAGCACTGTACCTCTGAGTGATACTGTCTTCCTGAGAAAGACTAGCTACCTGTTTCCGTAAAGTGCCATTGCAACAAGTATCATCACAGATTTCTGTAGCACCTTGCAAGATGGGAGGTTCTGGTGCTATGCTTGGTATGGCAGCTCGATATGGCAAAGGGACTCCTTGTTCTGCAGCCAATGTTCCATCTCTGTAGATAAACTGGTTCTGTGAAAAAACATATAACTCCATGTAAGAAAATATAACATAAAAAAGAAGTTGATGATCTGAGGGACACAATGATTAAATTACTAGTAATAGCTGAAACACACCCACCTCATCACAAAGAGCTAAATTCAGCGGCATGCACCAGTTCAACTCAGGTCACCCACAAAGCATGCTGGCTCCCATCAAAAGATGCCAGTGCAGCTCCATGGGTGAAGGAGGGTGGAGCTGATGCATGCTGCTATCACAGCAACACAGGAGACTTCCACATTCCATGCTTACCCCCCATGGGATCAGCTGGGAGTCAGACAATGTGAGATGTGAGGTACTGGGTTCCCCATTTCCCCAATAACACAGAACCAACTCCGGCGGCTGTGTGACAAGGTCGCCAGTGAAAGTCAAGGCAACACTTGATTCAATGGCTCTATTCTAGCTAGATTGTACAATTGGGGTTTATTTATTTATTTATTAGTTCCACTTAATATACCGCTCTCTCTGGAGCCCAGAGCGGTTTACAGAATTAAAATAGCAATAAAACATAGCAAGAAACATAAAACACAGTAAAAACCAATATAAAACCCCAATTAAAATCCCATTCCCCACACTGCAGCAAACAGCAGGAGTAGGATGGCGGCGGGTGGCAGAGCTACTGGACGGCATTGGTTATGGGCCAATGGGTTATGGGTTAAGCCTTTATGCCCCGGAGTTCAACATCACATACTGTATATTTTCTAGACTGGCCTTTGTTCTTAGCATATTGTTCAGAATTACTGATTCAGCGGGCCCCAACAAATGTTTGTTTTATTGATGCCTTTCTTGATTCCAACTGGAGTGGAAACAATAATGATCACATTTTCATTGTGATTACCACAACTTCAGCAATTTGAAATGTTTAAAAGATTAAAGTGTTGTTGTCAAGAACTTTCAACTTTTTCATCATTAATGAAAAAAACCATTATTAAAATTTAAATTTTGCAAGATTTTTTTCATTTTATTCTGTTAAAAATGTTTTCTGATGTGAAAATGTTACTCCCCCCTCATTTAAATAACAAATACCTGTTAGCACTGAATAATATCTCACATTCTACGTGTGTCAGTGGATCAGGGGAGTTTCTAAAATGATCTAAGAGTATTTTAGAGCTGCCACATGAATTCTGTCAATCTCACCCAAATTCATTGTAGAAGAATTCTGCAGATGTTTATACCAAACTAATTCACTTCGCATGTAGTAGCCTGCAAAGATCTCTAGAATGGGCAATTTTGAATGCAGCTTTGGATCTTGTGAATCACAGCTTTGACACCTGGAGTTGGCCAAGTACTTCCTCAATGGTGATATTTATTTAATAATGTACTTTTGTGCTTGAAAACCTCGGTTTCTACATTTGCTTGCAGCCAATTCTTTTGCATCTGAAAGGGATTTTTGGAGGTCTGTGTGTATACACCAACTTGTATCAGATGCTTACCTAGAGGTATCACCTGGTATCTATTTGGAAACATACATTGTGTCTGTTTTGGATAACTGAAGGTGTTTGTCTATCATCATTGAATGTTATTGCTTGTTGCTGTTATGTGCCTTTAAGTTGACTGTGATCCTGGGGTTTTCTTGCCAGGATTTCTTCAGAGACGATTTGCTATTGCCCTCCTTTATGGCTGAAAGAGAATATGATTTGTCCAGTGCGTTTCCATAGCTAAGTGGGCATTTGAACCCTGGACTCCCCTGATTCTAGTCTAACACTCAGACACTACATGATTTTAATTCCTGGTTTCTATATTTCATTTCCTAATTGGTTCTATAATATCATCATGGAAAAAGTTTATTAAACTGCAAAAAGTTTGTTTTTGCAGTCTCCACATTGAAAAGTTTAAAATTGGCATATTTTCATTAAGGAACTTTCCCCCTCAGTTTTATATGCCATCCTTCTCCAAGGGCTCAGGATGGCTTACAGAGAATATAAAAACACACTTTAAAACAACCGAAAGAATTAAACTCTTAACTAAAAACTATAAAACTATTTACAGTTGATTAACCAGATCCGACCCCAAAAGCATGCTGGAATAAAAACGTCTAGCACGCTCTGCGGAACATTGTTAAAATTATAAACAAAGTGCCTAGACTACACTGTAGAAAATAATAGTACTGCCCTCAGCCACAAAAACCAAGTTGCTGGAGTCTACAAACTACTTTGAAAGTAAGTACCACACAATTAAACAGGAAATGACACTTTCAAACCAGGAACAGTTTTTTTTAAATGTTACACAGTGTTGGTGAAGGGTTTACTAGTTGTTTATTTCATGTGTTTGTTGTAAGAATACATGGTATGTCTCTTTCTAATATAACCCTTTCTTCAAGTATTTAGCACTAGAAAGAAACTATGTTCAAAATCCATTCATCCATTCTTATATCAACAAGGAAATCCACTGAACCTGATATTGTTGTTTTTACGGATCTTGGAACATATTCCTGGATATATGTGTAGGTGCAAGAGGTGGGAGGTTTTAATTTTTCTTACTTGTAGGTATTTATAAGAGTTGGGAAAATTACACTCCCTATCCATTATCACTAAAACATCTTTAAATATGAAGACTATTAGAAGCACAATGTGTATTTAGAAGTATCCTCTATGTCAGGGGTGCCCACACTTTTTAAGCATGCGAGCTACTTTTTTTAAAAAAAAGTGAAGAAGATCTACCTTGCACGGCCGCACACCATCTGCGCACCGCTCCGCCCGTGCGCCGCTGCTCCTCCCGCCCGCCGCTCCTCCCACGGGGCATTGCAGAGGGCGAGGGAGCGCGAGGTGGAGCCTTCAAAGGCTCTGCCTCGTGCTTCCTCATTCCTGCTTCTGGCTCCTCCCGCAGGGCATTGCGGGAACGGGGGAGCGCGAGGCGGACCCTTCGCAGGCCCCGCCTCATGCTTCCTCCTTCCTGCAATGCCCTGCGGGCGGAAGAAGCACCGTGGGAGCCGAGGCCAGCGGCGGGAGTGCACGCATGGCAGAAGCGCCCGATCCGGCTGATGAGGCCCGAAGATTGACTGGATGAGGGCCGAAGATTGACTAGTAGCTCACGCTCGACCTAATGAGCACCCCTGCTCTATGTGTAAGTAAGTGTGCATTGGTTTTTGCTCATTTAGTACACTTCTGAGGATCTTGAGGATACAATATCACCAGGTCTGGGAGGGGAGGCAGGGGGACTTAGTGATTTAACACTTCTTCCCTCATTCCAGGGTTTATCTAGTAAATAAGCCAGCTTCAGGCTCAGATTTGCACCATGACAGTGCATCTCTCTGCTGTGCCTGCATACCTGAACCACGCCATAGCACGAGTGAAAGGAACCAGCCAGGCCCGGATTATCCATAAGGCCAACCTAGGCCATGGCCTAGGGGCGCAAGCCAAGGGGGGCGCAATTCACGGGCCAAAAAAAGTTAATTAAAAAAACCCTCAGTAGCTAGCCCTTGGGAATGGCGGTAGTTGAAGCACAAAGGCCCAGGAGGGAGGGAGGGCCGAGCCTGGTCTCAAGGCAGGACACGTGGGGCGAGGAGCAGCAGCTTCTCTCCCTTCCTCCCTCCTCCCCGCTACTCAGACGGGGGCGGGGCCTCCCAGGGTGACATCACTCCCTCCCTCCTCCTCCGCCAGGCCCACCTTCCTTGTTTGCTCCATCGCCTCCCAGGGTGACGTCACTCCTTCCCTCCCTCCCTCCCTCCCTGGGAGGGAGGGAGTCGGCGGGGCCAGGAGTGAGTCCTACGAGCTCACCTACTGGCCCCGCCTCCCGCCTTGTGACACCCATCGATCAAAGCTGAAGAGCGACAGCTGGCCAATCGGGGAGCCTCCTTCCCTCCCGGGTGGGCGTGGCTCCACGGACTCGGCCAATAGGAAGGCGAGGGCCTGCTTGGAGGTGGAAGTACACAGAGGGGGGTGCCACGGATTGCAACCGAGGAGGAGGAGGAGCAGCGGCCCTGAAGAGACGGAGACGGGTGGTTGTCTCTCTCTCTATCTCCAGGTAGCCCTCCCCCCCGAAGGAAGGAAGGCCCCCTAGGCCTCTCCCCACTACTCTCCCTCCCTGGGGCGCGGGGATCCTAATCAGCCCTGGCAGATGGCCACCCCGCCATGGCCCCCAAGGCCCTGGGCGAGGAAGGAAGGAAAGGCAGGTGCAGCTTGGGACCCACCCTCCCTTCCCAGATCCCAAACAACAACTTTCAGTGCCGGTAGTAGAGGGGGCGTAATTCCAAAGTGTGGCCTAGGGCGCAAAAAGTTGTTAATCCGGGCCTGGAACCAGTCCCTTGCTGCCTTTTTCTATCTCCCACCTCACCTATAAAATGTCACTTTCTGGAGATGGAAGTACAGAACCCCCTTGTCAAAAGAGAGAGAAAGCAGTGTATTGGCACAAAAATCAGAATCAAAGATGATCCCATGAACAGAAGAAACAGAAGTGTTGCAAGCAGTAACCTGATTGTTAACCCTGCCTAGTAATAACAGTTTATCACATTCAAACACCTGCTTCATTTGGATGGGACGACGACGACGACTACTTTCTCTCTACTTTTTAAATCATTGGCTATCCATATGCCATCGAAAAGGCATAGCCCTAAATAATAAGATCAACATCTTGGATAAAATCTGTAAACTGCTTAATTGATATAGGATTATGCAATTCATTGTGTTCAAATATAATAAACTATACTACAATATAATAAAATATAATAATGGATGGACATCTGGTATCCTTGTAAACCAGAAAGGTGTGAAGGTTACAGAAAGAGGGAGTGCACACTCATGCTCCACACAAGCATACATTGGAGAAATAGAGGTTGGACGGGAGCACAGTTCATACCTTTTCCTTTGTATCCAAAATCAAACTTTTTTAAAGTACAGATTTAAAAACCGATGGCGTCTGTATCTGCCATATTCATTTATCTCTGATTGAAGATCATCAATGTTTATCACATTCAAACACCTGCTTCATTTGGATGGGACGACGACGACTACTTTCTCTCTACTTTTTAAATCATTGGCTATCCATATGCCATCGAAAAGGCATAGCCCTAAATAATAAGATCAACATCTTGGATAAAATCTGTAAACTGCTTAATTGATTTAGGATTATGCAATTCATTGTGTTCAAATATAATAAACTATAATACAATATAATAAAATATAATAATGGATGGACATCTGGTATCCTTGTAAACCAGAAAGGTGTGAAGGTTACAGAAAGAGGGAGTGCACACTCATGCTCCACACAAGCATACATTGGAGAAATAGAGGTTGGACGGGAGCACAGTTCATACCTTTTCCTTTGTATCCAAAATCAAACTTTTTTAAAGTACAGATTTTAAAACCGATGGCGTCTGTATCTGCCATATTCATTTATCTCTGATTGAAGATCATCAATCTCACAGTTGCTTTTCAGATGTAAATTTAAAGACACGGGGCACCTTCTCAAGCCACTCCAATATCTGATGGCTGATTGGAATGTGGGCAGGTGGGCACAAACACACAAACACACAACTTCAACAGCAGTGCCAGACCCAGGGCAACACTTGCAGTTTTTCCGGGCTAGATTTCCCACAAGGTGTATTTAAGCCCGAGAGTGACTTTCCAAACCATTTAGCACTTCCTTATCTTGAAATTACAATCATTCCCTGTTATCCTGAAAGGTGGGAATAATGATTTAGCCACACTGATCAACAAAGGAAAATATGAATTTGCTATGAAGCAGATGTTAAATACCTAGAATAAGAGGAATGAAAAAGGATAGGAGGCACAACAGAGAAAAATAAAGGATATGTTTTTAAAAAATGACAAACCCCTTAATGATGAAGGTTGGTTGTGAAATACTTACTCCTGACATAGGGGTGTAGGCAGGAGGAGGGCTGTGTCCAATTTCACTCTGATAGGAAAGAAAAATGGAATGATGTCTATAGTAAGAGGTCACATGGATGGAAGTAAGTCACATGAGCTTTATGAATCAATGAAGAAACAGCATGCACAAATCTGTGAAACCTACTCAAAACACCAGCCAAATTCAGTCCTTTCTGCTCAGTCAAAAGTCTCACTGGCAATTTTGCATGAGCGCAAGGTTGGGGGAATTTGGCTGTACAATGATTTGTGTAAATCAGAAAAGATGGGTGGAGTTTGTTTTGCATTTTTTGCACAAGTGAGTGATGGTCATGCAGAAAGTCAGCCTTGGTCTGAAAATAAAGAATTAAATGAGAGACACCTACTCTTAGCCACTAAGGCTAACAAAGGTTGTATTGCCCAGCAATGAAAAAAGAACAAAGAGCACTGACTTGCAAAAGCTGTTACCATACAACTAATTTTTTTGCCTCTCCATTGGCACCCCCTTGCAGTGGGGGAGAGGCTTGTGTACCCTAATGAAGTTGTGAGCTATGCTGGCAGTGGCATAATAGCCACCGGTAGGGCCTCCCATGCCAGACAGGTCACAACCGAAGGGTCTGACAAAGAGCGTCAATGGGCAGGATGGGCTCTCTAGCCTTTTGGCAACTGTCCTAAGAGAAGGAAAACTCTAATTTCAAACCCGGGCAGATGGTGCTCGTCTAACCCTGTAAGGTCAACCATCAAAGAGAAGGAAACTCGAACCAAACCTACGACCTGAGGACCTTGCTGCCACCGTCCAAGCTTGCTAGGCCCCGGCAGACGAACCTTTGGTTTAAAGGGTGAGGCCAGTTCTGTGCACACTGCGCTCCACCAGAAAAATCCATTGCACAGGCTCGAAGGAGACATCCAACTCGAATTATTTTTTATGTCCAAAATATTATGTTTCCAAAAAGAAATCAGACACTTTCCCATACAAACTGAAAAACTAAAATAGAACACAATAATATAGAACAATATCCCTCAATTGGTTTATACTGTTGCTGGTTTCAGATTTTTTTTCTCCAATAATTTCATTTAGATTATTTAAACAAGAAGCAGATTTTTACCCCACCCACATTCTCTGTATATGTATTTGGATATATTTGCTTGATTTATACCCCACTTTTCTTCCAATTGAGATTCATACCTATCGATCTCATCAGATTGAGATGGGAAAGCATGGGTGACTGTCCCTTTAAGGTAGGGAGGGAATTGCCCCTCTTACATCATTATTAGTCCTGTTTGGAGTTCTCCCTCCCCATCACACTCACACATGGAAATTTAAGAGCTGGCAATACATTCATCACAAGGTCAGCATTACTCTTTTGTTTTTAATCATGGTAAACAACAATATCCTAAAACCAAAGGGATCTCTTGCCCTGCCCAAAGCCCCTTACTTTAAAGGAGACAGACATCAGTTTAAAACCTCATCTTCCTGTGGGAATAATTGTTCTTCCCCAAACCCCATACAAGAAACAGTGATCCAGGTTGTTGTTATTATTATTATTTACAGACACAAAAACACAATATACCACAGCAAATGAGATCAATATGCTGGATTTTGTATCACAAAATCACAAGTCGAACACTTCATAAGTGTCTAGGACTGTGTGATGTATTTTCGAATGAACCTCATCACATTGAGAGGTGTCCTATAGCAGTGTTTCCCAACCTTTTTTAAGCCGCGGCATACTTTTAACATTAAAAAAATCCGGGGGCACACCACCAACCAAAATGACACAAAATGACACTCTAACACAGTAAAGAATGGCTGGGGGATGGTGGCCTGCTGGGAGCAGCTGCTGGGAGTGCCGAAGCCGGGGAGGGGGCGGAGCCAGGCTGCACCATGCCCTGCCCCCTACCCCTCGCTTCACCTCTCCCAGCAGCTGCTCCAGCCTTGAGGGGGCAGTGCCAAGACAGCGGTGCCAGAGCCAGCACAATGCTAGCTTGGCACTGTCCCCTCAAGGCTAGAGCAGCTGCTGGGAGTGCTGAAGCTGGGTGAGGGGGCAGAGCCAGGCCGCGCCATGCCCCGTCCCTTCCCCCCAGCTTCAGCTCTCCTACAGGCCTCGCCATGCCCTGCCCCCTCCCCCCAGCTTCAGCTCTCCTACAGAGGAGGAGCATGAGCGGTGGACGGACTTCAGTGGGCGGGGCTCCTCCTCCATGCGGCTTCAGCGAGCGAGGGGCGAGAGTCATGGTGGGAGTCATGGCGGATTGGAGGCTGGCTGGGGAAATGGCCGAAGGAAGCAGCACCCCGGTCCCTTCTTCTTTTTCTTCGCCACTGCCCGGCCCTTCCTCCTCCTCCCCCAAGCAGCAGGAGTTCGGCAGGAGGAGGAGGAAGGGCCGGGCAGTGAGCTTTTCTCGCGGCACAGCAGGAGGTCCGTCACGGCACACTAGTGTGCCACGGCATACTGGTTGAGAAAGACTGTCCTATAGGACTGAAGTGTCCTATGAGGTGGAAATTTCTCAATGTGATGAGGTTGATTGCCAGAGTTCCCGCCTTTCATGACATTTCTGCTTCTTTTCAACCATGGAGGGCTATGCACAACTGCCATGTTTAACTCATGTGATGAGCTCAGTTCCTCTCCATGTTTGAACAGAGGCTGAAGTATCCTACGACTGAGAAATTCCTCAATATGAAAATAGCACTACCACAAACTAGATGCCAACAAATGTCCTTAGTTGTAAGAAGTACTTGGGAGGTACAGTGAGACACATCTCAATATCCCCTGCAACTACTGGGGCCTTCATACATGTGCATTAAAAAGAAATACTCTTTGCCCATGGGCATCTGCACTCAGATTCCCTCATCAGGTTCTCTTACCCATGTTCCTCCTAGCTTATGGGCCTCTGTGCTCAACTTCCTCAATATGAGGTGTTTTGAAACACATCTTAGATTGCTCTTGGTTGGGAAAGGATCCTCCAGGATATTTCTATCACAATGATAGTTTCTATTTGCAAAACAGATTGTAAATGAAACAGCACTTTAGAAGCATGCATGGTGCAGATAAACAAACAGCCTCCAACGAGCAGTCTTCATTTCTACAGGAATAATGGTTCTACATTAATTTCATATACTGAAAAAATAAGTAATTCAAACTTTCCAGAAAGAACCTGGTGTAGTTTTCTTGGATTCCAGAATGCTTTTGGCCTATATGAATACAATTGCATGTAATAAAACCCCCCTATATGAATATCTCATACATATGAAAGAATATAACTGTCTTCTTATACCTGACATGCTATTTCTTCTTGTTTTTAAAGTTTGTTTTTATATGCATATAATGGCAAGTGTATGCATTATGACATCCTGTCAATGATTCTGCTAGATCATGACAAAAACCATAATGGAACCATTAAAATAAATTGTTCATTTCTCCTCCTTAGACCCCAATATCATGCAAATCATTAAATCTGTATGTGTAGTTGAGTTATTTTAGCAAAACTTGGGAACTGTGGGAATGAAATGATAAAAGTGACATAGACACAATTCCATCAACAAGATGCTGAGAAACAGTTGAAGTGCCAATTGGCTGGGATGTACTGTAAATGTGACAATTCTTTGTTAAATGGCTTTAAATGGGTTTTAAATTACAATGCACTGCTACAATTTTGGAGGCTTCAAAAATACCTTTATGTGTTGAAGATGTAAACCAGATTTGCTCCATCACCCTCACTTTCTTAGTGGTTTGTGCTCAGTATGGTTTCCTTTTGGGTTGGCTGGATAATGATTTATTGAGTAGAGAGCAAATGAGGGAACCAGCTTATCAAACATTATTTCAATGTTAATGTCAGAAAAGATGGAGTTGTGGGTTTAGAAAACAGGTTGAAATTGAGTTACTCTCATTCCTTTGATTTTGAGGGCAGAAAATATAGAGGTGTACATATGTACACACAAATACACATTTCTGAATGCTTGCAAAAAGATGCATATGAAGAGATACTGACATGGAGTGGTTATGGATGTCCTTCACCCTTGACAAAGAAAATCAAGCTGCCAACTTTTTCTTAAAGGTAACTTATTCAACATGCAACCCCCTGTGAGGTTGGTTGATAAATGGCATATTTCTTCTTATAACATGTGCCATTACACATTTACCTATCTTTCAGGTGGCTTAAGATCCTTGTCTCCACCCACCTATCCCAGAAATGTATTTTTTTGTTGACATACCCTTAGCTTTGTCTATTTCCATACTGTTTGCATGAAAAGGGAACCCCAAATTACTATAAACTTTACAACGCTTGGCCGAGATCCTAAATAAGGGTTATATATATCATATATATCATACATCTCAATTGATTGTGGTGTATGCCCCTTATGTTCACAAACAATCTTGCGCTACCAAATGTGCAATTGAGTGTCATCCAATTTGATTCACAAGCTGGTGCAGCTGGTGCAAGGAGCCTTTTGTTAACTTCACTGAGGTGAGATCTGCCCTATTGGAAATGGTCCATTGGGAACTATTTCCAAGGGAGTGGGGCTGTCTTAGGGAGCCGTTCACCCCTCTTAGCTCACTTTGAGCTTTTTGCTGACCTGTCCTCCCACCCATTAACAGTATAATATATTGGTCACTAGGCTTGTTTGATTAAAAAAAATGGTTCAAAACTCGTTTCAGATGTAGGGGGCGCTGGTGGATTGGATCTAAAGTCAATTCCGATTTTCACAGAAAAAAAAGTTCAAAACTTTCCAAAATTTCTGAGACTTCTTAATCCTTCGTTAATGGTTTTAAATTGGTCTTACTGTGTTTTATTGCATTTTATGTGTTTTATCTATTAACTCTGTAAACCGCTCTGGGCTCCAGAGAGAGCGGTATATTAAGTCGAACCAATAAATAAATAAATAAATAAATAAATAAATAAATAAATAAATAAATAAATAAATGGTTTCAAAGTGTTATTTCCTGTTTCATTGGATGGTCTTTACTTTGAAAGTAGTTGTTTTACTCCAGAAAGGGGAGGGGGAAACAAAGGGAAGAAATCCATCCACTCTGGTTAAAACCGCTGGGAAAGGAATCCATCCACACTGGTTTAAATTCACACGCATCTATCCCATCCACACCGTGGGAGAGAAAGGAAAGGAATCCATCCACACTGGTTTAACTGACGTTTTTCCTGCTGTTTTTCTCCCTTCCCTTCTCCTCTTTCCTTATCTCTCTTCCTTTCCCCTTTCCTTTTCTCCTCCAAATCCCAGCCCATTCAGGAAAACATTTTTTTTTTGGGGGGGGGGGAGCATTTTACTAGATTCCCTGGGTATGTTGTTCCCTTGCAAAGCGGTGGCGTGGCACTTTTCCCACCCAAGCTGCCTAGTCCCTTCCCGCTTTTGTCCCCGGCTGCCATGCTGAAACCCTGCCCCTCCCGAGGTGGTTTCCCCTCTTTGGCTGGAGGCAAGCATCGCAGCATGCAAGCTGCTGCTTGCCTCCAAATGCTGGGTCTTTTCTGAATCACTTCCTGAGTTGGAACAAAGATGGAGACAGTGGCTTCAAAAGGGCAAGGATACTTCCAGGTTCCCAAATTGATTCAAAATTGCTTAAAAATAGTGATCACTGATGAGATAGCTCCAAAACCTAAGAGCAATATAAGGTGGCTAAAGAACCCATCAGTATAGCCAGGGGAAGATGATATACACTAGAATCTCGCTTATCCAACACAAACAGGCCAGCAGAACGTTGGATAAGCGATAACTGTTATTATTTAATGCTGTATGTTTTATGGTTTTATATTGTACACTGTGGCTTCGAATTGCTGCCTTGTAAGCCGCTCTGAGTCGTGTGTCCGTCCCCCCTGCCTCCCCTGGGGTGTATGTGTGTGTGTGTGAGAGAGAGAAGGGTGGGTTAGAAATATTGTAAATAAATAAATAAATAAATATTGTATAATAAGGAGGGATTAAGGAAAATCTTATTAAACATCAAATTACACTATGATTTTACAAATGAAGCACTAAAACATCATGTTTTACAATGAATTGATAGAAAAAGCAGTTCAATATACTACACTATGTAGTAATTACTGTATTTACGAATTTAGCACCAAAACATCACAATGTATTGAAATAGCTGTTGATCCGGGCGGAAGGCAGACTGCTTTGGATAATACAGGATGTTGGATGAGCGAAGGTTAGATAAGTGAGACTCTCCTGTAATCTGCAATTAGACCAATCACATTATTTATCTTTGCAATACAACTCCTTTGCCATTGTTGAATTAACATTTGAGACACATTTCTCATTCTGTTTCCTTTCTTTCATGATTATAAATACTTCCAGTAGTAATGGGCTAAAGGATATTCCTTCAAAGCTGCAATCTCGACTTCTAAGTCAGACAAACCCACAGATCTGCCCCTCTAGTGCTTATCATATAAACATTTGGTGGAAGATACTTGCTCTATCAAGTTTTGACCTGTGCACAAAATCTTCCTCTTCAGCTTCTATGAAGCTGTCAGGGGAACTGAGTCGCTTCTGAAAAGTAGCTCAGAATAACTGCTGTCACTTTTCATTAGAAATTAGATCTGATTGCCTGCTAATTTCAAACCAGACAAGATGGCTATCTTCCCAGAAAAGGTTATAAAGTCTGACTATCTCAATGGGACCGCATGAGGACATAGACTATAGAAATTAGAAAAGACAAAAGTTCACTGCTGTTACAATTTGTCAATTTCCTATATATCTTTTACAATCTCTATGCACAATATCCATAATGAATTTAACAAACAATTAAGGCCTACTTGCATTGTGGTATATTCTCCCCAAAGGATGACACATACAGAAAAAAAATGTCCTTTTATGGGACAAGGCCTTTTGAAGCTTTAATTGCGAAAAAATATTCAAAAAATGTCAGATCAGTCATCAGGGAATGTTGGGTCCAAATTCCCAACTCAATCACAGAGCTCATTGGGTAAATAACATAGTTTAATGGATCTCAAAGGGAATTTGTGGGTAATATAGGGGGATGGATTCCACTCTTGACTCTGGAGTATCATACAAAATATGATAAATACATTTTTTCTTACTTAGAAAATCAAGAACTGTAATTTGAGCTGCTTCGGAATGTGTTGTCCTTTGCAGTTTCTCTATGTGGATATAGGTATTATGTTGGACAAGCATTTAACTAACTAAATATCTGCATTTCAACGTATCAGAGAGCTGGAGGTAACTCTGTTTTCTAGTGACTAATATTTACATGTTAAGAGGTTAGACATTTGTAATTCTTTTTAACACGGAGAGATGTATTAATAAACAAAAAGTCCTAACTATGTACTGAATGATTGTTTTTGAAATGACATATGTTCCAAAAGAATGTGCTCTGATATAGGAAATAAAAGGCCTCCAAAACTACAAAGGATAGCTTCTGTAAAGTCTAGACATGAACCTGATGCAGATTGACCATCACTACGGCAAGCATTAGGCATTATATGATACACTTTCCCCATAGCTCTCTCATGGCCCTGTTGGCCACTTAGGCATTTTCACCCACAGCTTCTTTAGCCTAATATCTAAGCTGCAGAAAATATTTATTCAACAACAAGCACGTCAGTCAGTGTCATGGAACAGTTAAACAAACGACATCCACCCAGCCTTCAAGACTGCACAGCTGCTGCACTAAGCTGAAAGGTTTTGGGAAGAGGTCTGCATGGAATAAGGACAGCTGGTTTATATGAGTAGATCTCTGTGTAATCTGCTACCCAGTGGCACTGCTGCAGAGAGAAAATACAATGCTGAGTTATCTCATCAGCCCAAAGCAAATATTTCAAAGGAAAAGTTTGGTATTTACAGCAGAGCTGAACTGAAATGAAATTCAAATTGGAGGAAGCTCTCCAGGAGAATGCACACTTCCTCTCAGGAGCCACATTGTTTTCCTCTGAACCATGAACACTTGCATATGAGGACCCACAAGAAGAATTATTTCAAAGTATATCCAAAGGAGCTAAGGACCATTTTCAAAAGAGAGACACAGCAAAACAGAATACATGAACAAAGCAATAGGAAAACCCTTTCCTGTCACATATTTGAATCCTTGGTATGATATGAAATAATGAGCTCAACGATGGGCTAGTAGATCACATGAGTAAATGCAAGATGGAGTAGCTCCCACAGCTTACCATTCCCTGAACATTAATTGAAGGAGGCACCTGGGAGACAAATCACAATCACACAACCCCATGATTCCTATCCTGCTTTTTCCACATAGAACAGAAAGGTCTGGTTTGAGCAGAGAAACGGAAGTTGGAATCTGTTAAGTCTCTGATGTGCTCTCTTCTTCCCAACCATGCATCTCCTTCACTTCTTAGACACAACATCATAGCCAGTCTTGGGATTGAATTTTACTTTACAAATGTAGATACCACGCACAACTTAAAATGGAATTTAACTATCAATAGAATTAAATGCAGTTGGGAACATACTCACTATACAAAAAGAGAGAAGCCCTCAACAAAGATCCCCCCAGGAATAAACCCTGAAAGGCCTGCCAAAACAAAACATATGGAAGAATAAGGCTACCAAGTAAGGCACCAGCTTAGCCAATCGAAGAATGTCCCCCCCCCCCCCCAACAAACCTAAGGCAGAAACTAAGGTGGTTTTCTCCTGTCTTCTCTGGGATGGGAAAAGTCCTCTCCAGAAGATCTCAAAATGCAGACAGGATCATACACAATTCATACCAGTAACCACAATTAAAGGGGGGGGGGGGGGTGCCAGGGGATGATGAAAAAAACTTGCTATGACCAGCTAGCCCTGGCTTCTGACCTTCCTTCTGCCGCCTTTCCTTGTATCACTCTTTCAGGATGTCAGAGAGAGTAGAAAGGCATTACTTTAAATATATTTTCCATCAAAGAACATGCCATACCCAGATCTCAGTGGCAAGACCTTTGGGAATAACACTCTAAAACCTTCCCAGTGAACACTCCAGCTGACCCTTTAGAACAAAACAGCATATTTCCCATTAGTTATCCTTGTCCCTGCTTTGTAATTATTTGACATAATCTAAAGAATTTTCAGATTTCTTTTTTAAATGTTACTCATGTGCAATGCAAGTGCATTTGTGGAATAATGTGCTAACATTAATTTTAACCCCCACTTGAAATGACCTTTCTTTCCCAAAATCAATGTTTCTGAATATACTGGAGCTACAAAAACTAAACAAGCACATCTTAGTTAATAAAGCCTTTAAGAACCACAATATGGATTCCACCATTGGGTTAATGCGTCATTTGCACTTTCCCATTCACTTTTGTAGCCCAACCTGATATTTAAAAGTATTTATAGGGAAAGGGGAAATAAAAGAATCAGGTATGCTGCCCTAATGTCTTGTGAGGAAAAAGAATACATGAATTGAGTTGTTGTGTGTTTTCAGGGCTGTCTGACCATGTTCCAGAAGCATTATCTCCTGTTGTTTTGTCTGCATCTATGGCAGGCATCCTCAGAAGTTGTGAGGTCTGCTGGAAACTAGGAAAATTGGGTTTATATATCTGTGGAATGTCCAGGATGGGAGAAAGAGCTCTTGTCTGTTGGAACTAGGTGTGAATGTAGCAATTGGCCACCTTGATTAGCATTTAATAGCCTAGCAGTTTTCAAGGTCTGGCTCCTTACTGTCTGAGGAAATGCTTTGTTGGGGGATGATTAGCTGGCCCTGATTTTTTCTTGTCCGGAATTCCCCTGTTTTTGAGTATTGTTCTTTATTTACTGTTATGATTTTAGAGTTTTTAAAATACTAGTAGCCAGATTTTGTTCATTTTCATGGTTTCTTCCTTTCTGTTGAAATTGTCCACATGCTTGTGAATTTCAGTGGCTTCTCTGTGTAGTTGGTAGTTGTGAGAGTGGTCCAGCATTTCTGTGTTCTCAATAATATGTTCTGTCCAGGTTTGGTTCATCAAGGGCTCTGCTATGGCTGACTTCTCTGGCTGAAGTAGTCTGCAGTGCCTTTCATGTTCCTTGATTCATGTCTTTGAAATGCAGTACCCAAACACGAATGTTCCCAAAGTTCCTTGAAGCAGATAAGAGCAAAATGGACAGCAATCTCCCAAAGCAGACAAGAGCATGAGACACAGAGGCTGCTCCCTTGAAACCGTAAAGTTCTGTACTCTGGCACTAGCCCAGGCCCTGCTTGGGAGCCGAGTTTGGCTGGCTTGCGTCTTCCGTCGTGCCCGGCGGGAGACGCAGCCTGGCCAAACCTGGCTCCCAGGCAGGGCCGGTTCCTTGCGAGGAGCCTTTCTCCTGGTTCGCGGCTCTGCCAAGCCCGGCGGACCCGCAAACCGGGAGAATGGCTCCCTGCAGGGCCCCGCCTCTCCCTCCTCCCCCTCCTCCCTGGGCCCTGCCTGGGAGCCGGGTTTGTCCGGCCCACATCGTCTCACGAGACAGGCGGGAGACGCGACCCAGCCAAACCTGGCTCTCCGCAGGGCCCAGGCTCTGCTTGGGAGTCGAGTTTGGCTGGCTCGCGTCTTCTTGCGAAACCAGAGGGAGACGTGACCCGGCCAAACCCGTCTCCCAGGCAGGGCCTGTTCCTTGCTGGGAGCCTTTCTCCCGGTTCGCAGCTCCTCCAAGCCCAGCGGAGCCGCAAACCGGGAGAACGGTTCCCTGCAGGCCCTCGCCCCTCCCTCCTCCCCCTCCTCCCCGATGTGCATGAAACCGCTCTCAGCTTCTCTCCGGCTCCCTGCCCGCCGCCGCGGTGCCTTCCTTCCTGCCTGCTTTGCCGGTCCTGAGTCCAGAGTGCTCTCTGGATGTAGGTGAACTACAACTGTAAATCTTAAGTGATTTTGTGCAGAGAGCTTTTGCAGTGTCTCTAGGTCTGCAAAAGTAAAATTGCTATTGCTCTTTTACTTTTAAACCTGACAAGAGAAGGAGGAAGGAGGATGGAGGATGAGGTAGAGAAAGCAACAGCAGCAGGCACTGCCAAACCATTTCTGGCAGTAGACAGACAATGCTGGCAGCCAAGCTTGGATCTCTGAATTCTTAAATGAGAAACATTTTAAAGAAGAAAATCAAAAGGTAACATGGCTGTAATGTACGGCGACATGAGATGTTCAGCAGCAGTTGAGGCTGGGGATGGGAAGCACAAAAGAGATTTGATGAACACGTTTCACCTGCTGCCTCCCTCCTGGTTTCCCCCTTTACCTCCTTCGTTGCAGTCCCTCATTCGACTTTACACAGTAATCAAAGGATATTCTGAGCTTCTCAAAAGCCATCAGCTCTCATTGAGAACAAAACAGAGCACATCTTCTCTAAAGCATTTGCAGCAGCAATCATCAGGACATGCTGGCTGGCCTGGGCAGGGAAGCTCTTAGAGGAAAGAGATGGATTTGAACAGGTTGGGCAGGTGCGAGGTGGTGGGGAGAAGCAAGGAAGGTATCCTAAATATCTGAATAGAAGGTTGATTATAATCTCCCCGATTGCATTATGTGAGGGATAGTGAAACCCATAATTGGACACTCCTGGCCTTGCAAAGGAAATAATTAGTTGCTTTGATGCGAGTTGTTGGGTTTTAAAAAAATGCACAAGATAGATCTGGGAATTTATTTTGTAATACTTTATTTCCACCACCCCTCATGGAGGAAGGATTGGGAGAGAAAGTAACTGTTAAAATTTTAAATCTTGGTATTTTCTCCTGCCTTTGTTTTCTTTAACATCTCTGATTAAAGAAATAGTTAACAATTAGGAATTTTATATTGTTTTCCTTTCCAAACTATATTTTCTGAAGTGACACCACAGTTTAAATATATACACTTTTCAGTTAACTGGAATACAAGCAACCAGAACTCTCAAGTAAGCAGCAAAAAACAAAGAAATAATATTTCAAATAATTTTAAAAAATAAATTTTAGCAGAATAAAACCTGCACATGTTTTAACTTGGTGCACCATGAGTAAGCCCACATTTATGTTGGTGAAGTCCATTAAATTGAAAATTGTTTAGATAATACAGTAAAACTGTATTGCATTGAGTTAAGTTTGTCTTTCGATTACTGCATTTCAATATTGATATCAAGTCAATAAAGAGTTTATAGTGTGGAATTGTATGTATGGGGTATAGCACTAGACCTATTTTCAACAGTATTTTGCAGAATGTACTGGAAGGGAGGAGGGGCTGGCATAGTGTGCTGCCAGCCCCTTCTCCCTCATTCTGCAATAAGACATCGCCCACCACTCCCGCCCATGGATAGTATAATAATGATCGCTCAAATGGTTTCACATTTGGGGGTCGGATAGGAATTCGCCCACAAGGGTTTTGCCTATCCTATACTGTCTATTAGGGGCTTAGATGGAATGGTCGGCTAGTAAACTAGCTAAGCGTAAATAGTTTAGTTATTCAAAGGTTTGTATACACTTAAGGCACCCCTTAAGGGTGTGGGGCATTATGAAAACACTCACCTAGACGGTTAATTTTAGGGGTGAGGTGATGGTGAATGTCCCAGGAGCAGGGAGAGTCTAGTCTCAAAAGTTGAGAGAGATTTCTCCTGATGTTTCCCTTCCGGGTTGCCCGGGTTGAAATCTACAGGGGACCCAGGCAGTACGCCTGAATAGCTGAGGGGTAGACATTAGGAGACGCTACCTCAGCTTACATTCATGTTTACCTGGCATCTACCAATACGCATTAGTGCAGGTTAACCGAGTGTCTACTGTACAATACATATCATCACAATCATCCTCAACAACACACTCAGAGATTGTTTCTACAAGACTGTTCAGGCCCTTTAAAATACTTTTTCTTCCTGTGAAGGGAAGTTGGAATATTGTATACACTGCAGCTTGCATTGTATACTGCTCATGTTCCTCATGACCTCATCACATGGAGCTTTTACCCAGTCCTATTCTTCCAGGATCCTCTACGTTGGCGCCCCCTTGTTGTGGGGGAGAGGCTTGCGTACCCTAATGAAGTTGTGAGCTATGCTGGCAGTGACATAGCCACCAGTAGGGCCTCCCATGCCAGACAGACAGGTCACAACCGAAGGGTCTGACAAAGAGCGTAAAAGGGCAGGATGGGCTCTCTAGCCTTTTGGCAACCATCCTAGGAGAAGGAAAACTCTGATTTCAAACCTGGGCAGATGGTGCTTGTTTAACCCTGTAAGGTCAACCATCTAGAGAAGGAAACTCGGACCAAACCTACGACCTGAGGACCTCGCTGCCACCGTCCCAGCTTGCTGGGCCCCGTCAAACAAACCTTTGGTTTAAAGGGTGAGCCAGTTCTGTGCACGCTGTGCTCTACCAGAAAAATCTACTGCACAGGCTCGAAGGAAACATCCCACCTCCGAATCATCAACACGCTTGTAGAAAGTATGGGATGAGTCCTTCCTGAATCTTTGTTCGCAAAGAAAAGCCAAGAAGAAGAGAGAAGAGGATTCTAAGGTGAAGCCCAGAGGAGCCCATTGCATGATGCTGGGCTACTTTTGGCAGGGATCCATCCTGGAAGTTTCCTATGATGGAGCACTGAGAAAATGGGTGGCGGCTACCTATGTCCTCATTGCCTAAGCCAGGGACAGCATGGGGGGCAGTGACGGTTTCCCTCATGGAATGGGGAAGGTGATGCAGGGTGCTTAAGGACAATTTCTTTAATGCCCAAATGATTCCCCCATTGTCCCCTGGCTTAAGAACCACCTCGTAATAAGGTCCTTATATTCTGTGGAATTTAATAGAAATAATGGCTATCTTGCCTAGGAAGTTCTGTATGGGAGGTTGGAGAACTATTTTTACCCCCTCGTAAGCTTTGTTGAGCATGCCCAGTGGCCAGAAGAAGTAATTTAAACTTGGGTGAGACCCACAACAGTCCAGATCATACCCATGAGTTATTTTCAGTTGGAAAATAAGAACTTTTAAAAGCACACCAGAATTTGGGGGAAGGTCTGGGAGGCTTATTGTCATTGGCTCTCAAAAACTTCAGAGAAGGCCATTCGCAGCAATGCCTGCTGATACTTGATTGAAATCGGTGGTTTCTTTTTTCAATACCTATCCATTTATCCAAAGTGCTGAAGCACAGATTCCCAAGGATTCCCAAGGGGTCAAACGCAAGATCACATTTTGATAGCTTTGCACAAGGTAAGTCTCCAGCTATAGCTTTTTCTGCACAGGGAACAATACCGTCTAAACAGAAAATAATGTACCTGCTGCTTTTGTTGCAAAAAAAGAAGAAAAGAATGAATCCGTGTGGAATAAATGCCAAACTGAATGGCAAGAAAATGGCTAAAATTACTCACTACTTTCTTTGAAGATAAAGAAACTGAAGAATTACATCTCTAAGAGTGAGTCATGTAATGGTTTCACCCCTCTTTGTTCTCCTGATGGGAAAGGCAAGTGGTAATATGACTCTACTACGCCTTTCCTCATGAAAAAAAATGAAGGCAACCCCACTGCAGACTCCAGGATTACTCCTCAAGATTGAAGTCAAGTCCAAAACCCATTTCTTATAATTTCATGGAGGCAGTAAGCCAAACCTTCTTCTTCTGCTAGTTTCTTAGTGGAGACTGGGCTTCAAAATCTACCCAAGGCTCTATGGACTGAATGAACCAGTTTGGTAGATTGAAATCCAGTCAACTGTCATTCCAAATGCCGCCCCCCATTCCACATAAGATCAGCCATAAATCTGGGACTTTGTTAGTGAATACGAAAATAATCATTTCTTGAAAGCACACAACAGTAACTCACAGCAGATCCTCACAGCATCTTTTCATAAAGTTATATCCCATTCCATTTTCCAAGAACGGGTTTGCCTTATGTAGAAAGAGAAGACAAGGAGCTTTCTATATGTTGTGAATTTGAGGTAGCTCAGAAACACATACCAAAATTCTTAATTTGCACATACGCAAGAAGATCAATTTGTCATTCGTAACACTAATTCAAGTTAGGTGTCTCCTGAGCCTCAAATTCCCAAGGGCAGGAAGAGGTATTTCCTTTTATGATTACCTCTATCTAAACAAAAGTATAGTTTCTCAAAGACTTCAATTAAAAATACTTTAAAGAAAGTTTTAATTTCTGGGAACCACTTCTAGACTTCTAGATGTCAACCTTTCATGATTGCTTTACTGGAGAATTTGGGAACTTTTCTATTAAATTTAATTTTCCAGTAAAAATGAACATAAGCTGCTTCAGTTTATTCATCACTTGCAGTAATGTCAACAATTATAAGGGGACAATTTAGTATTGGTATTCATTGGAGCAAACAAATGTAAATCCCACATTATTCAAAGGAAATTGTCAGGAAATGTGGATTGTTTATATTGAGCATTGGCTGTGTTTCCATTGTTTTGCTTAACTCCTACACTTATCAATGATTTCATATTTAAAGCATATGTTCTCTTACAAAGGATATAAGAATCTGATTAATATTGAGTCATTGGTCCTCTGCCTTGCTCAGAATCATCTATCCTGCCTGGTAGGGGCTTTCCAGGATCTCAAGCTGAGGTTTGTTCAGCAATGGAGGATGCCAGGGACTGGAGCACCTGGGACTTTGATTGGGATCCTACAATTGAGTCTACACAGTTGTGCACCCTTTTCCCCACATCCCTTGGCAACTATCAAGCCACAGGAAGGGCTCCTGCAAAGGGAATGGTAGGAGAAATGATTCAGATCCTGAAGTAGCTGCAAGTCCCCACCAGGGGAGATGTTTATGATGATATGATTCAAAAAGGAACATACATGCAAGTAAATCATATGTATGTGGGCACACAACACTGATAGCATACTGTAGCTATTTTTGTACAAAGATTGTGCTCAACCAACGAGGTTCACTTCCTTGCCTGTGTGGCATCCTGAGATCTAAATGAACTGAACCATACATTTCTTTTAAGATCCATGTTTAATGGCTGTATCCAGCTGACAGCATTGAAAGAAGAGTTCTATGTGTGGAACCACTGTGTGTTTACAATTGTGCACTGATGCTCGGAGAGTAGTGTGCAAACGCGAATTGCACCTTTTGATGCAGGATAATGATCCTCTATGTGGGCTTCTAATGCACAATTATTGTGCTATGTTGCTAACTAGTACAGGCTTGTGTAATGGAAGCAAAAGATAACTCCATGTGTAGTTATTTATTTTATGAACACCAATATAGTGTCTTGTCCAAATGTCCTCCATGCCAATTGGGACCCCTGGAGCTAAAGGGTGGTCGTTATTGCAGGTTCGTTGGTTGTTGGCTTGATGCTTGCTCTTATATTTTGTTTAATGTTGTTGTTTTATTCTGTTTTATGCAGTTGTTTATGTATTTTAATGTGTTATATTTTAACTATGTTGATCGGGCCCGTCCCCATGTAAGCTGCCCCGAGTCCCTCCAGGGAGATGGGGGCAGGGTACAAAAATAAAGTTATTATTATTATTAATTTACCCTGTTATTTGAAACACAACAAGATGAGTCCACAGCAGACAATGTCACTATGCTGGCAGTTGAATTGGATCACAAGTCGGACACTTCCCAAGTGTCTAGGACTGTGTGATGTATCGGCGAATAATGCGTGCAGATTTCAGTAAGGTGGTCTTCTGCAGTTGGCAGATGGTCAATTGTGTTGAAGTGCAGGCCAAGGTCTTTAGGCACTGCACCCAGTGTGCCAATCACCACTGGGAACACCTTTACTGGCTTGTGCCAGAGTCTTTGCAGTTCGATCTTTAAATCAACATATCATGTCAGCTTTTCCAGTTGTTTCTATTCAATCAATAATTTCTCTTCAATTACTACTGCTACTACTACTACTACTACTACTACTAGGGCCTTTTGACTCTGATCTATATGCCACAGTAGAAAAAGAGGTACTACTCAAAAAAGAAAGATCCACATTCACCAGAACAAAGCATCCTAGTGACTGCTTAAAATGTCAGAGACGTGACCGTAAAGATTTATGTTTGAGTGAATCACATTAGTGTAGAAATACCTCTGCATTTGCTACAAGGATGTATCTGTGTGGTAAGGATCTCTCTCTCTCTCTCTCTCTCCCCCCCACACACACTCTCACACACAGATTCCCTTGACTTTGGGCCCTTTCACACTTTATGCTTATAGTAATTTGATTTCACTTCAACTGTACTCTGGAACTTGAGATTTTTGACTGAAAGCAAGGCCTTCAGGATCTCAGCCAGAGACTTTTCCTCTGGTGACTCTGAACAAACTACAAACCTCTGGAGGATACCACAAGATAGAACTATAGCAGTTAAAGTGATATAACTGTGCAGTTTGGAAATATTTCCTCCCAGGTAAACCTTTAACAGCCTTTCAGTCTTTAGTGCATTGTCAATACACAGTCTTCCAAAGCAGCACAATTGGGTTATTCAACAGGATACAAGCATATGTATCACTCTGTGCGTTGTTTGCAAAATGTTTGTATAAATGTACTTTTCTTGAGAAAATAAGTGAGGACATGGAAACAATATCTGTCTGTCTGTGTTTATCTATCCAGCCAGCCATCTGTTCACCCTTCCGGTTAAAGCAGGCAAATGTTTCTATTGGCAGAACTAGCTGCACTCATGACTGTACTTCGTACCTTGCAAAAAGGTATGAGCAGCATGTTCTTTTCTTGGAACCACTGTTCTCACATGAACGACACTCTCCCTGAGCAGAAGTTCAAATGTGAGCCACCTGCATTGGCTCTCACTCCCTGTTTTTGAAACATGTAATCCCAAATCCATCTATAGCAGAGAGGGCAAAACCTCACTGAATTTGGCAAGACCTAAGTTTTGACAAAACATGCACAGATTTGTGATGTCAATATCATCATGCTGCTGGTGCACATTCAGAACAATAATATGGAAAAATAGTAGACCTGGAAATGTGGAGCTGGGGTTTTTCACTTCCTCTATGGGTGATGGCCTCAAATTCAGGATCTGACAAAGGACCTCATCACATTTACCACTGGAATTGCCATGGATCGTGGGGAATCTGGTGGTATCTGACACGAGGAACCTGTCTTCCCATGATTCACATTGCCCGGCTTCCCCCTTACCCCATCCCACAGGGGGAAGCATCTTCCACCTTGCTTCCTCCCATTGAACCTAATGCAACACAGAAAGCCTTTCGTATATGCCGCTTCCACTTCAGTTTTGCCACAGAGCCCTGCCGGAAGTAGATGTACATTGTAGGATGGGAGCCAGAGGGCTCCATGGCAAATTTGAAGCAGAACTGGCATATGCCGCCAAATCTGGCCTGTCTGATGAGGTCAGATATTACATAATCCCTCAAAGAAAGGTCTTTGAGATCACACGTTGCTTATGGTGCTGGGTATAACTAGGACCATGCAATCTTCCGTGAATGAATGTAGCAACTTGCTCAGCATGGCAACTTTCCCGTATGTAGGACTACAATTCCCACTTTCCACAGGCAGCATAAGCAGTTGCTGGGGCGGAATATAGTAGTAGTTCTGGTCAGTAGATAACATTATAAAGTGGTTGCTTGGTTTTTTCCTGCTTCAGCCAATGCCATTATTTGTTCTTACCCTGTTGGAGTCCATTCTTGCTCTGGAAGTGTAGATGGGTGGTGGAATGTTAAAGGCCTGAGGAACCAGATATTCCTCAGCATCCATCATGTCTTCCAGGTCTCCCTCATCCAGCAGATTTTGGAAAAACTTGCTATCATTCGGGCTTGGGAGTTTCATACGATCATCTCCCTAGATGTAGCATAGTGAATGAAAATGAAAAATGAATACTTTCGATACTTTGCCCATAATCTGTCTGCCTGATACGGTCACATCATGCCAAACCATACTGACACAATACATTTGATTATTTTGCTTCCCTGAAAACACTATATAAAAAGACATTATGCTTTCTGCATATTTCTGCCTAATAAATTGATTTTTCTTAATATTTCCTCAAAATTATATGAAGAAGAAAATTATTATTGGAGATATTATGATAGAAATGTAATGACTGTTATGAATTAAACCTCAACCCCATTCAAAATATTCTTGTAATTAGGGGGGGGGGGTGTCTCCAGCTCCTTTGTCAAGATATGATTGAAGTTAAAATGGCGATTGGATTTTTATGTGAAATTGGAAAAAAAAAGAAATGGTTCCATTTGTGGTGATGAAAACATTGAGCCATGGCAGTTAAAGTGATGTCAGACTGAATTAATTCTGCAGTGCAAACACACTCTTAGCCCTCAATTCCTAGCCCTGACAGTCTCCAGAATTCCAACCCTTTCATTTCCTGAAATGGTATTATCTTCCTCCATTACATGGATCTGATCTAGGTTACTGTCTTACCTCTTTCAGACTTCTAATTCTGAAACAGAGACCACCAGTTTGATAAACAATTTAGGATACTGACATTCAGTATTTCTATATAAGCCAATTTGTACATACAGCGGCCAGAAAAGCCCCACTCCCCAATGGGTAGAAAATTGATTCTTTTTGCTTCTACCTGAGTTATTAGTACAGCGTTTAAAAAGAACCTCTCCAGAGCATGGAAACTAAATATTAAAGTATTGATTTTTTAAATGGTGGTTTGGGGGGTTGTTTTTTGAGAAGGGAGGAAAAGGTTAATTCTGTTCTACTTTGGCTGAATAGGAGAATCCAATATATTTCTGTGGATCCCATACTGAGCAGATGCTAATGGATGTGTAAAAAGGACACGGCTGCAAAGCAAAATAAATCATCTTGCTGAAACTTCATTTTATCTTTGTTGTCCTGCCTGGTGTTAACATAATAACAAGAACAGCATTGAAAGACAAATTAAGCCACCAAATACAGCTCTCTTACTGAGAGAGGGAAGAGAGGTTGGCTAGTACAGCAACAACTATCACTTGCCTGTGGTGATGGAATAAAGATTTAATCCTTGTAGTCACCAACCTGGCCAGCTCCCATGGGGAACATCTTCACATACTTATGAGTACTTTCAGATACTAAGCAACAGATGCAAACTGTGGGTTGTCATAGTATCAGTTAATGTAAGACAGGATTGGAGAAGAGCCAGCTGTTGCGGGGTTGCATTACTTCCAACATGAGATCTTGAAGTCCTCTATGCCTTTATATCACTCCCAGTTTAAATTAATTATTACTACTTTTTTGTAGGGGGTTGGCTAAAAAATCACATACATACACACAACATGCCCTAGGTAGAATGAATTGCCAATTTTTGTCTCACCTTAAGCTATTTTAGACCCTGGACTTTTTAAACTACGAAGTAAACTCCGAAGACCCATTTTAGCTGAAAACAAGCATGATAAATTATGTATAGAATAGGTTTCAACTCTTCCTTTTCTCCAATAGATCCGACCTCTATAACAACTACTTGTCAAACAAGCAGAACATTTTCCCCTCTATGCTGACAAATTCCTGTACCTATTTGTGAGTTTAGATAAGTTAAAAGAAATTGTCATTTGGCAATTGAAGCAAGTTAAGAATTTCATTTGGTTTATTTTTGAAAGGAACTTACCAAAAGTTAAGGTTGCTTTCATAAATGTAATGGAGAGCTTGTAATTAAGATAATAATAATAGTTTATTTTTATAACCCACCTCCATCTCCCCGAAGGGACTCGGGGCAGCTTACATAGGGACGAGCCCAAAACAGACATGGTTAAAAATACACACTCGGATATAAATACAACAACATAAAACAGAATAAAACAACAGCATTGTATATTAAAGCAACCATCAAACAAACAACCAATGAACCTGCAATAATAATTAATTTCTGGGCACAGGTGGGCAAACCGGTGCAACTCAATTGTAAGGATAGGGCTGGTGGGTAAAGTGTGTAAGCCAAGTGGTAACATTAGGGATAGCGGGCAGTATAAGATGAGACATTATGACTTTGGGCATAGAGCAGTATTAAAGTGCAAGGATGAGATCTTAGGTCCTGATTGGGTCAGGTTATCTGAGGGGATTGTCTAATCGAAGAAACAGTGGAACATCCACGTTTTTAGTTCTTTGCGGAAGATGGACAATATGAGTGCTAGCCTAATCTCCCTGGGGAGGGAATTCCAGAGCCAGAGGGCCACCACTGAGAAGGTCTCCTTTCTCGTCCCCATCAGCTATGCTTGTGACAGGGGTGGGAGTGAGAGAAGAGTCTCTCCAGAAGATCTTAATGACCATGCAGGTTCATAAGGGCAGATGTGGTCACAAAGGTAGGCACTGGCAGGTCCTGAAGATGGGAGAAAATAAATGTGCCAGATACTTCCATCCATAGTCAAGTCATTTCTTAAAACAATAGTCCTAATCATAAAGTTTCCTTTTCATATGTTAGGTGGGACAGAAGGAAAATTTAAAGAAGCTTCTGGTCTAGGCTATGAGAGTGAATCCGAATCAGCTTCGACTGATCTGCCAGCTATGCCCCTTCCTAGATTTGGAGGACCTGAAGATGCTCATGTTAACCTCAAAGTTGGACTTCTGCAAAGTCCTTTACATTGGGCTACCTCTATACCAAGTTCGGAAACTCTAGTTGGTTTAAAATATGAAAGCCAGATTGATTACATTAACACCTAGGAGTGAGTATATTATACCCATCCTAAAGTCACTTCACTGGCTGCCAAGTAGTTTCCAGGCAAAGTCCAAGGTGTTGATTTTGACCTTTAAAGCACTACATGGTTTGGGTCCAGATTAGCTAAAGGGGATTGTCTTCTCCTGTATGATCCACCCCACACACTGAGTGGGGAGGGACAGTTTCTCCAGCCGGGAGTACCGGCCAGGAGCCATATCACTCCAACTCTGCAGCAACTGCACTGGTTGCCAATCGAGTACCGGATCACTTTCAAAGTGTTGGTCTTGACCTTTAAGGCCCTATATGGTCTGAGGCCGGTGTACTTGAGGGACCGTCTACTCCCATATGCTCCCCAGAGATCCCTTCGGTCAGAGGACCAAAACCTGTTACATGCCCCTTCCATTAGGTCCTTTCACTTGTCATCAACCAGGCAGAGAGCCTTTTCCATCATCACTCCGAGCCTGTGGAATGCCTTGCCGGCGGAAGTTCGGGCGATAAACAAGCTACCAGCCTTCCAGATGGCGTGTAAGACAGCGCTTTTCCGGCAGGCATTTAATCTTTAAGCCATGTCAATCGGTACGCTGACAGAAACATTGTTTTATGGTTTTTAATGTTCTTATTGTTTTAGTGTTATGTTACCTTGTACGTTTTGTAAACCACCCTGATCCAATTTGGAAAGAGCGGTATATAAATTGAAACAACAACAACAACAATAATAATATTTCTGCTTCTTCATACCAGTATTGTTCAATAAACACTGATATATTTTACATGTGTTGGATAAAGTGAGAATGTGAGAATCAAGAGTCATACAGGTACATGACTGGAGAGTTTGACAGAATCTGTGGCTCCTTAATATGCATATATGTAAATATGATGGCAAATGTGAGCCATCCAATGAAGATACCAAGGATGTGCTCACCTGAATGACCAGATATCTCTGAGGATCTCGAGCCATTCTTGAAAATTCAGCAGCTAGCTCCTTGAACTTAGGTCGACTGTCAGCATCAATCATCCAACCTGTAATTGCATAGGGACCAAAGAAAGTTTTCTGATTAATAACAAGCAATGATTGATTTTTGATGCAGAGTTAATTAAACGATTCTTATGGGGAGCATAAATCTGAGGACTCATCCAACTGAAACTAAGCATTTTTTAAAAAAAGAAGTTCAATTGATTTGGTGATGTGCTTAATATTTATAATCAGATTGGAATCAATGGGACTTAATAATGCTTAATTGATTACTGTATTATGCCCTCACACCATAGGTTGCTACTTCATCGCCTCCATTGATTTTATGGTCCAATCAAAACATTTATTTTTTACTGAATTCAACAAATCCACTTTTTTCTAAAGTTATTTGAATGTATTTACTAATCGACGAAACATTAAGTTTATTTATTACAAGCTTAATTCCAGGAAAATGCTCTACATTTCCCATCTCCTGTTGTTATTCATTCCTGCTTTGATTTTCAACTATTCTGTATACATGATCAAATCTTCTCCCAAAATCTCTGAGCTGACTCAGTTGTATGACTTATTTAGTGATCCTGTTTTTGAGTAGTTGAAAGATTCATGAACAGAAACACCTCAATGTACAAAGAACATATATATGGAGCTATATATATTGATTAATCCGTACCCTGCAGGTACATATTAAGCAGTTCCATTTTTTTTAATGATCACAAGTTTGATTCTGAAAAACCATATTTTCATTGACCATGTCTTTTAATTTCAAACAATCATCCACAAGTACATATAGAGTATTATCTATTGTTTCAATTATGCAGAAACATTGATATGTTTCTTATCCATTGGAATGAATGGCAGGAACTTCATGTGGATGGATGTTTATGTGTTGTCCAGAATATGCATATGGAGGTGAGAATTTCATCCAATGGACCATGCAGATACATGTTTAATTATGCCCATGCAACATATACATCGTTCCTTTATTAGCATTCCTTAATAAATTCATTTCTTGCAGGTCGAGTACTTCTTTTCAGGAATCCTGGAATCCTGAAATACTCCAAAATTGTCCACATGTGTGGCTAAAGTGACACCTTTGCTTTCTGATGGCCAATGTATACAAATTTTGTTTAATGCACTGAAGTATGTATCAAATTGCCTTTAGGTGTATATATGAAACATAAATGAATTTTGTTCCATCTCCAAGACATCTCATTATGTATTTAGAAGTATTCCAAAATCCGAAATTCAGAATACCTTTGATCTCAAGCATTTCAGATTAGAGTTACTCAAACTGTTTTAATATGGCGCTATTTCCCACAAAATGCCAGAATTCAAATAAACTCTTGACCTTCAGTGCAAAGTGTAAGAGTTTGGCTTTGCCCTGTGGTGCATGAGCTTTGATGAAGCCATTAAACTTTCCCCTCCCACGAAGTGGACGGGGAGAGCGATTTGCCTCCTCCCCTGAAGGCACGAGATTGGATGGTTTTATAGAACCATCCAGAAGAGGAGGCGGGGCTGGCTAACTGTTGCTAGCCAGCCTCCAACTCCATTCCGGTTGGAGACTTCGACCCACCATGCCCGCCCATTGACAGTATAATTTTTGGTTGCCTAAGTGGACCGGGTAGGATTTTTTTTGCCCTTCTATGTTCTAGGGGTTTTTTCACCTACCCTATACTGTTATTAGGGGCTAGCTGGGATGGTGTGGTTTATAACTAGGCCAGGCATAAATAGCATAGGAAAATACAAAGATCGGTACACACACAAGGCATCACTTAAAGGGAGTGTGGGGAGTGTGGGGCCATTACGCAATTCACTCACCTTGATGGCAGTTAAAGGGTGAGGGGGGACATCATATGGCCCCAAAACTGGAGAGTCTGGTCTCAATAAGTCGAGAGAGAATCTCCAGTGTGTTCCCTTAGAGGTTGTCCAGTTTGCGTTATCAGGGAACCCAGGTGTGTCGCCCTGAATAGCCGAGGGGTAGACCGCTTAGGGACACTACCTCGGCTCCGCCACCCCAAGTTTAGTTCCGTTGAAAAGTTAAATAGGTAACCTTTCATAAAAGTTGCCCAAATTTGAACCCAAGTTTTTGTTGTCTGGTCTCATTATTTCGGGGGTTGGAAGGCAAACCATTTCAAACTGCAGCTGACTCGGTGATTCTTTGCAGGAAATAATTCCTCACTCCAGAATATAAGCATATGAATGAAAAGGGTTTTTTTAATGGGCAGATGGTATTGAATTGAGGATAACCCAGTCAAATCAGCCCATATGTACAGTGTGAAACATTGCAGCCCAGAAAGAGATTGATCACTTCCCATGAGAAGCAAGGGGCTGTATCTTCAAACTGAATGAGGAAACCACACTTCTGATTACATATGTTTTTTCTCCATTCACTAAGACCTTGTTCTTAGTTTATCATCTCCTCTAGAAATCTGAACAGAGAAACTAGCTTAAACTGCTGTGTGATATCAAATGGAAGGAATGCTTATCCTGCTCAACCTGCACAAGTTGAGTCTGAATATCAGCATGTGCTGGTATTGTATCATCTCATTGTAACACTGAATTTAGCTGGCACTTTGCATTAAACCTCTTGCATGCTGCTGGAGTCTATCAACTTGAGTGGTTAGATGGATTAGCTTCATGATATTCGTAGTTGAAATGTTTTCATCTGTACACATGAGCAGCAAACCCCATATGGAGGAAATGGTTGCTTGTTAATCTCATTTAAATTAAGTCAGAAACACCATGGAGACTTCCTTAATTCTTTTAAAATTAGAAGTGAGGCTTCAGGGTCACATTTTCTAGCACGTGCACATGGGGTGGGAATGGTAAGTTGGGTGAAAAACCAGATGCAAACAGCAAAAATAAAAATAATTTCCTCTTTTTTTGTTTGCCTTACCCCCCCCCCCCCATTATGCCATGAATTCAATATGCAGCTAACATACCAATGTCCATAATAAACTACAGATTCTGCATATAAATGTCTGCTTCCAAAGGCTCAGCTTGTTTCATCCTGTTAATCCAGTTCCTTTTTAATAAAACATATTGGATTTCCTTTCTTCTTCATTATGTCATCTGGAGTAAACTTTCACTCTTTTACAACCTTTACTATGTGACTATCTGGGTACCGTAATTATGTGAAATGTTACAATCTAACAAATTGATTGTCATGCAAATGACAGCGGTTTGTGTGCCACAATTCTGTCTTCACAGCAACAATGTCTGATACTATCTGCTGGCAATAAGAACCCAAGCTAACACAAATGTTCACAGTCAGACTCATATTCTTCACAATTGCTAGATGCTCATGCATAATATTCAGACAGAAGCTGGCAGCTATTTGAATATGAAGGTTCAAAATGGCACACAGAATTACAAAGGACTTCTGAGAGTGAATGCAAGTGGCAAAGTTATCCACAAAGTTACAAGAGAACAAGGACTACTCACATTTCACCATCACCATGTAAACATCAATGGTGCAGATGGGAGGCTGTGGCAAGCGCTCCCCTTTCTCAAGCAAGTCAGGAATTTCTCTTGTTGGGATTCCATCATAGGGCTTTCCACCAAAGGTCATGAGCTCCCAAATGGTGACACCTGCAGCAATAGAATGACACTTGCGTTTTAGTACAATGGACACACTCACTATCATTCTTTTTTTTTAAAAAAAAACAAAGTTTATTAAGTTTTCCAATATATAAAAACACACACAAACAAAACTAACACACAACCATAAACAAACAACAAGAGTACTTCCTACTCTGTCCTAATCCTGATAACATTATTATCATAGGTTACATTGGTTACAATGTTACTGAACTTATCCTTTTTCTCCCACTGGATTTATTCTATGGAGGTTATCCATTCTATGTTTCCTTTTGAAATATATCAGTCTGTTTCATTCTCTTATTCTGTGTTAAAGCTCTTGTGAGACAGTCCATACTCATAATGTCCATAAGTTTTATCTTCCAATCTTCAATCTTCGGTATTCCGTCATCCTATCATTCATGTGAGCCAACATAAAATATGCTGGGAATACAAGTCAGTTCATATGCTTATTGATATATTTCAAATTTTAGCAACACATAAGCCGCTGCTATTTGGTGAGACAGAATAATGAAAATGGGAAAGTATTGAAGCTACCCTTCAATTATTACTGCCTACACGCAACCATCCTTGGTATATGCTGTTCCTGTGCTGGTAATATGGATTATTTTCTCTGTCACCTACTAAAAATGCCATCTCTGAGGCAGGACCGGTCAAAACCAGGCAGGTTGGCCTGAACAGTTCTCTTCACAGAGTATACCCATTATCCATCTCAGTCTTGGCTGGCTGCAGTGGAGATGTCATGGGAATGTGGCAGAAGAATTTAGACCACTGTTACTTATGCTCATAAAGAAATATGGTCCATTTTGATTTATTTTGATTAATATTATGGCTTGCTGATAAGACCACAATTCCACAGAAACCTTGGCATTCTCTTCCTTGTCTTCCTGGGTGTAGTTCATGAGAAGTTCATCTGTGTAAGCCACACAGAAATGAATATTATAGCTGGGTTGTTTTACGTTTTTTGAGCTGTATGGCCATGTTCTAGAAGCTTCTAGAACAGAGGTGGGCAATTACCGGCCTTCCAGGTGTTTTGGACTTCAACTCCCAGAAATCCTAACAGCTGGTAAACTGGCTAGGATTTCTGGGAGTTGAAGTCCAAAACACCTGGAGAGCCGGTAATTGCCCACCTCTGTTCTAGAACATGGCCATACAGCCAGAAAAATGTACAACAACCCACTGATTCTGGCCATGAAAGCCTCCAACAATACATTGAATATTATAGCTTTTGCTATTCATTCCAAAGGCTCAATGGGTCTTCCACAAAGTAACTTTTTAGTGGATCATGGCAAATTGAATTTAAAATATTCCTAGGCAATGGGTTTAGTTGCATCTGTCCACACGTTCAAATCCGAAATAGAAAACATATTCTCCATAAATCAATAAAATACAATATAATATAATATACAGAGAAAGCTGGGAATCTCCATTGAATTCCAACAACTTTCATTAGAGGTAAACCAGATTTAAAGTTGGGATGCTCATATTTTGTCCTTGGAAGACTCCAAATAAAATGACATACAATATTTGGAGCTTTTCATTATTTGACAACCTGAGACCTGGCGGATGAATGCAGGACAAGTGTGATTACAGGAAAGGGAAAAAATGATATTATTTAGAATGGAAAAGTTAGTGGAAATGCCAACAAAAAATAGCTTGACTTTTTATCTCCTCATGAGAAAGCAAACAAATAGCTAATCTAAAATTATTATTTTCAAAATCATAACATTTCCTCAAAATTATTGTATCAACTTTGCCAGAACCAAATAAAGCTATATTGTTTTTATGTTCCAAGCCATGTGATAACAATGAAATACACATACATTTCAAAGCCTCTTATGGATCTGAGTTATGATAGTACAGTATTTCTATAACTGTGATACTATTTTCAAATGTCCTCAAGATTATTATTATTTTTTCTTTAAAGCTAAGAAGAAAGATAAATAACATACACTCCACCATGAATATATCCCCAAAGACAAACTTTAATATCAAAAAATGATCTGTTGTCCCAGCAGCTTTCTTTGTTTGGATTTTTAAATTCTTATATTTTAAAGGTCATTTAAAATAGGCTTTCTAACATAGCAATCATATCTTGCAGGCTGTCACTTCTATCCTGAATAGTGGAAAGCATGATATATATCACTACTACAAATGCATGCAATTGCTTTCTCCACTTTTTAACTTTTCCTACGGCCTATGACATTTTTTCACCTTTTCCTACGGCATACCTTCCAACACTGTGATGATGAAAGACTGGATACCATCCTGCATCAGTCACCATTATATAACAATAAAGTCCATGCCAGAAGGGAAAAGCAAAGGAGGTCGGTGGATGGGTTGAGTTGAGAGTAGGGATGGAATGATTCACACTTATTCATTCCTAGGTTGAAAAATAGATTTCCCAACAACCGAGAACTTCCACAGGGGGAAATAACCAGTTATTATTTTGTGCAATTTCCTCTGGGATTTGATGCCCAAAACTGTTGTGAAGACTTATCTTGTGAGGGAACACACAGGGACCTTCTTTTCATCACCCTGTTTTCTATAGAGAAAAAAAGTTTCTTTCCCTGAAAGCATTTTTTTCCTCCACAGAATAATTCTTTCTCAATACATTGTGAGGGTGATGGGGTTGAGGAAAGAATTCTATATATTTATTTTCTGCTGCAACAGGGAGAAAATAGCTTTAATTATTAATCTTTACATGAGAAAATTAGACAGTTGGGGATTTATATCCCCAGTTGAGAGATACCCAGCAGGAAGGACAGGGCCCTGGTCATAAGGCAGTCTATAAGCCATTGACTCCTGATTGGGGAGTGAATGGAGAGAGAGAAAAGACTACCAATAATTTCTTATCAATTTACAAACAACATGGAAGCGTGCATAAGGATACAGGCAGCTTTCCCCAAGGAAGCCTCAAATGGGAGGAGGAATATAGGATAACATGTACTAAAGACATGTGGGGATCTTTATATGACGACTGTGTACTACACAGCACCATGATGATTTTGCCACATGTTGAAATCTGGAATGAGCCCCCCAACCTCTAAATATCAGAAAGCAGCCACTGGGATTGACAAGGGTCTTGTTGTAATTGAGCCTTCAGTGTCTCCTGCTAGTAGTGATAAGGAAGATGCTGAGTCAGTAGCATCTAGTAGTAGTATGGAATGGGGTGCGGCTCTGAGTAATCAAGACGCTGGAGCTAGGAGAAAGAGGGCTGCAAGTGATTCTAGCCTTGAGGGATTGGAACAGAGAAAGAAGATCCGGCAGATACTTAGAGCTCCTTCAGATTCTGAAACCTTTGAAGGTTTTTCTGGGGAAGAAGAAATAGGGTCAGAGGAAAGTGATACTGACCTAGACTGGACTTTGGTTCAGGAAGTAAGGGATGTGTGTAATGAAGAGTCTAACTCTGATACCTTCCTAGGCTTCGATAGTGATTCAGACTGGCCTTCTGAGGCTTCAGGGGGCAGACTGTGATACTTTAAGTTTCCAAGAACGTTGGCAAAATTGGAGGAATGTACAAAGCACAGCAGCTGTAGGAAATGAAACAGCTGCTGCCCCTGATCAAGGGGAGTCATCGGGCGAGTCCGACACCTAAGGGCTATATAATGAATGGGTTTATGAGGCTGCCTTGCGGCGGTCAAAGAGTTGATTTGGTGCTTTTGTCTGGCGTTCCTGTGATCTTTGGCATTTTGGCATCTTGGCATCGTGTGTCTTGTTCCTGGTTCCAGTTACTCATGAGTTAAGGGTTACTCCACCACCTTTTTTCAGGATGACTTGCTACGGCTGTTCTGCGACTGTTTGAGAGAAGGTGGGAGGTTTGGGATTCAATGCTTATCTTTTCTGTCTAGTTGCTGCTGTGTATTCCTGTGGCGGGGTTTTATCTCAGCTGAATCTGCTGTGAGTTCCAGCTGCAAATTTGGTATTGTATGACATGGAGGGGGGTTGAGACTGTGTTTTATGGGGACTATGATATGCGTTATTCCTGTATATTCAGCTCATGTGACCCTTGGACCGTCTCCTCTTTTCCTCTATCATTCTCCTGCCCTTGACCTTTGGACCAGCTTACGACTACTCTTCTGGATCATCCCACATCGGACATCGCAGACGGACGTCCTGAGTTTGTTTTGCATCGTGCTTCAGGGTTTTTGTTAGGTTTCCTGGGATTTTTGAGGGTTTTTAGCCGAGTTGGCTGCTATTTTGTTCGTCCCCTTTCCATTTGATTGTTCAATAAACTTTTTGTTACCCCCTTTTACATCTGGGCTTGGCTTACTTGGTCTCTGTGCTACGACAGGTCTGTTCCCCTGTTAACCAGGAAGCAGCTGCCTGATTTTTCCACCTATTCTCATTATCAATCTCTGGTATAATAGGCAGAAAAAGGACTCCTATTGTGAATCCTTCTGATGCTCGATATTGTTCACAGAGTGTGTCTGTGTGCGTGTGTGGGTGGGTGGGTTAGAGATGTGAATCAGCTGGTTGTTGATCAACAGGGGATGGGCCCTCATCAATCCCAACAGCTGCTTACTGGTATGTGAGGCTTAGGGACTTTCACAGTCCCTGTCTACCCCTAGGGAGAACTAAACAAGAGGCTGCCTAGGGATCATGAATATGTAGCAGTTATGAATGTGCAACTGTAAAGAGCTGTATTGTATACAAATTAAGGTTTGGGGGAACCAAATAATATATTCACTGAACAGACACTAAGCACAAAAATGTAAGTCAGTAAAGAAAGCTTTCTTTTCCCTTAATAGCCTCTGGATCTGAAGCTGCTGCTAGCAAAGCTTGTAACAGACACACCAAAAACAGCCGTTTAAGCCCTGTCTAGCCTGCGGGATTGCTGAGCCTCTGTTTCCATGCAACAAAATAAATTGTTTGTAGAGAGAGTAGTGTGAACTATTAAAAGTAAACACATTCACAAATCCTTCTTTAAAGGAAAGATATAACTCAGAGTTTCGCCGACGTACCTAGACCCTTCCTTCTTACACACTTTTCCCACTCAGCTTCTAAAAGATGATCCACTAATCCAGTGTAGTTTGCACTTCTCTTTCTCTCTAGAAGCCATTACCATTCCACAACCCTTTGAAGAGTGGAATGTATGCAGTTACTCAGGTAGTGCATCTGACAGGCACATATCTAATTTCAATTTATGGGATTTTGATGAAGGAAAGTCTCACCCTCATGATGTTTCTTTCTCTCCCTCCCCCTTTTCACATTTCTCTTGGGAAGTTAACTTATTTCCCAGTGGAACGCAAACCATAGTAGGAAGTGGTTGTTGTCCTTTATTTGGATTGGTCAGAGATCTAAATGAACGGAATCCATATTGGGCTACAATAGCAAATGGCATTGCTGAATGGGAATCCTGCTCCATCATTTACCTTCCAACCCCTGAAATAATGAGACAGACAACAGTAATTGGATCAAATTTGGGCAACCGCTATTTTAAAGTTACCTATTTAAGTTTAACCTCACTAAACTCAGGTGTCAAGGGAACAAGGTGTGGCTTAGCCGAGGTAGCATCCGCGAGCGAATGACCCTTCAGCTACACTGGGAAACTCTCCTGAGTCCCCTATAACACAAAACTGGGCAACCTCTCAAGGAAAACACAAGAAGACCTCTCTGGAAATACTTAACCGGACTCTCAAAATTTCTGGACCAATGGTATCCCCCTCACCCTTGAACAGCCGTCCAGGTGAGTGTGTTTGTGCACTGACCCAACCAACCTTGAAGAGTGCATGAGTGAATATGGGTCTGTGGATTACCCTAAACTATTTACACTGTCCTATTTATAGAACCGCCATCCCAAAAAGTCCCAGTAACAGTATAGGGTAGGCAAAAAAACCCCTAGGGGTTTTTTTTTTTACGTAGAAGGGGGAAAAATTCCTACCCAGCCCCTAAGGTCACAGTACTATACTGTCACAGGGCGGGAGTGGTGGGTCAACACCTCAAATGGGAATGAAGGAGGAGGCTGCCCCAACTCCATAAGCAGCCTCCGCCCACTCCCCAGAAGGTTCCATCCAAGGAACCAATCATCTCCCTTCGTGGGAGGAGGTAATTACCTTTCTCCGCCCACTGTGCAGGCAGGGAAAGGGCCATCTCTGACTATATGGCAGTTGTGGGTTGAGAGAAATGGAAGAACTTCAATAATACTGGTGTTGAAGGAAGCTATGAACACTGGCCACCACAACATGACCATGAACGATCCCTGATCCAGATGGCTTATGCTATTGTATGAATACCTTCAGTTTTCTGACTATGGCAATATGTCACACAAGAATCAGAAGATGGTTTTGTATACAAACAACTTTGCAAAGCCAAACAGCATGATATTGTTATCCACAGATTAAAAATGCATGGTGAAATTTCAGTTTCTACCATGAAGCAATGGCAATATTTGGGGATTCAGTAAGTACGTGCAAATGCAGAGAGGTGTGCTAATCCTGTCCATTCTACAGTCATTTTTCTCACACAAGAGCAACACCTCTGAAGAAGAGAACCTCTAGTATCTGTAGAGACCCTCCACTTTGGTCAGTGGCCTGACTTCTCTCTATATATTATAGGTTGGCATGGAGAATTCCCATGGACCCAACAAGCACTCTTCTACTGGTGCTTTGCATTACTATGAGGAAAATGATGGCAGTATGAGTTTTTCTCCTTGTATGGTCAATTACAAAATGGTCAAACAGGCTTTGTTTAGGAGCGCCCTTTTAGAATAGCATGTAATGTTGCACATCTTAATTGTGTAGTACACACAGGCTTCATGCTCTCTAATTCTATCTGACAAAGGTGCAAGGTATCACACCAGTAACCGCTGAAATACCTGCTCTGGTAGCAAACAGCTAAGCAGATGCCAATGAGTTTATCTTGATATTCTAATTAACACAATTAAACAAATCCCCTAGTCCCGGATTTCAAAAGGTTCCTTGTGCAGCTGACATTTCCTTTTTACCCAATTTCTTTAACAGATGTTAAGGCCGTTTGAGAAATTGAAATGGAACCCATGTTAATCAGTCACCCTCGCTTTCCACTTAGTTCCTGTCTTTTCAATGTTTGTTCTATATTATAATAAGCTTCTTTTATCTGATTGTTGTATGCAAATCACATAAGCCTGTTTTTTAAAAAATTAAAAATCACAGCTTTTCAGCATAGCTTTCTCAAAGGCATGCTGAAAATTATGGCCCACTGCCATACTTCTATGTATCACTGAGCGAGAGTTGCTGTGGGAGAAGAAAAGATATAGACTGGAGTTTAATCCCCACATTATTTATTTCATTTGTTACTTTTAGAGCCAATTGGTTGCTGATGGTTTTTTTTAGTGAGTTCAAGGCAGTGAATGCATCTCCTCTGTTGCATACTTTATCCTCACACTTTATCCTGTGAAGTAGGATAGTCTGAAAGAGGGACTGAGACAAAGCCACACAATGACTTTCATGGTTTAATTGGAACTTAAATATGGATTTCCCAAATTACAGAGTGCATCTACACTGTACAACTAGCACATTTTGACACCACTTTAAATGCCATGGAATCATACGATTTGTAGCTTTACAAGGTCATTCGCTTTCTCTGCCAAAGAGTGGTGGTGCTTCACCAAACTACAAATCCCAGCATGTATAGTGAATCAGAAGAACACTTCTGCCACTACACCTTACTGTCTTTAACTGCATTGCACTGGCTCTCGAGGGCATTTTCTCAGCATCCTAGACAGAAATGACTCTATGTCCTCCAACCAGAAATTTTTGGTAAATCAATCAGGCCTTCTGCATAAAGCTATTCAGGGTTATTACAGGTTTTTTAAAACACTTTTATAAAATGAAAGATGATAAATGTTAATGGCACAAATCAATTCAAAATGATTACTTATTGAATATTAACACATGTGTTCAGCTTTACCGTAGCTCCAAACATCCGTTTGATGTGTGAATTTCCTGTAATGTATACACTCAAGAGCCATCCATTTAATCGGCATCTAGGGTGGGAGAAAGAGAGAAAAAACAATCAGCAAAGTAAGATATAAAGCGTGTAGATGTGATAACATTTAACCTTTCTCCAAACTCAGAACCACAAGTCCTGTCGGGTTGCAGTTCCCGTCATTCCTAATCTACAAGCCAGGAAGTGGCGGGAATTATCATTCAATAACATATGGGGACCAAAACGCCGGACCTTCCTTCCAAACTTGATACAGCCCAGGAGCTGGAGACTCCGTGGCCCACCGACGGGTCCACCTTCGACCGGTTTCGGCCACAGGACGCAGAGGATGTTGACAAGATTGTCGCAGCCCTTAAGCCGACCACCTGCTCCCTCGACCCGTGCCCCTCCACGCTGATTCGAGCTTGCGTGGAGGGGCTACGAGGCCCTCTGTTGAAGATAGTCAACTGCTCCCTTGAGCAAGGGGCTTTTCCAGAGGAGCTAAAAGAGGCGGTGGTCAGTCCATTGCTGAAGAAGCCCGGATTAGACCCGTGGCTCCCTCAATTACCGCCCAGTGTCGAACCTTCCGTACCTGGGCAAGGTAGTTGGAGGGAACCACAGGATCCAATGATGGTTTCTTCAGTAATGGAGCCGCTGCAGTCCTTCTTAGATGATACAGCATGGCTAGACTCCTTCCAGTCCGGCTTCCGTTCAGGCCATGGGACGGAGACTGTCCTGGTCTCCATCACAGACCTACTACGCTGCCACTTGGACCGAGGTGGATCGGCGCTGCTCGTGTTATTGGACCTCACGGCAGCGTTTGATACCGTCGATTACCAACTTTTGATACACCGCCTGGCGGTGTCAGTGTGAGGGGACAGCCCTCAACTGGCTGTCCTCCTTCCTCCAACGCCGCCAGCAGCGAGTGAAGTGGGGAGGGGCGGTCTCGGAGGCTCCCGCTGAGTTGCGGGGTGCCTCAGGGGCTATCCTCTCCCGCTGTTATTTAACATCTATATGCGACCACTCGCCCAACTGGTACGGAGTTTTGGGCTGGAGTGTCATCAGTACGCTGATGATACCCAGCTCATTCTGAGGTTGGACCCCGGGGCAGTCTCTGTACCCGATAATTTCCATCTTTGCCTTGAAGCCGTTACTGGATGGCTGCGAGCCAGTAAGTTGAAGGTGAACCCGAAGACGGAGATCTTGTGGCTGGGCCGCCCGGGGGGGGGGGGGGTAGCGACCCAGCTGCCAACGTTCGATGGTGTGGCCCTCTGCCCTCAGCCATCGGTAAAAGTCTGGGGTCCGGCTGGGCGCCCACCTGTCCATGGAGGAGCAGATTGGCTGCACCTGCAGGACAGCATTCTACCACCTACGGTTGGCTAAGCGCCTGGCTCCCTACCTCTCCCAACGCGACCTTGCTACGGTGATCCAAGCCACGGTCATCTCGAGGCTCGATTACTGTAATGCGCTCTACATTGGCCTTCCCTTGTCGATGATCCGGAAGCTTAAGCTAGTGCAGCCCGCCGCAGCCCGCCTCCTCCTGGGTGCTGCAAGATCTGACCGCGCGACCCCACTCTTGCGCGAGCTGCACTGGCTCCCGATTGAATTCCGGGTCCTCTTCAAGGTGTTAGTTCTCACCTTTAAGGCCATCTATGGTTTGGGGCCAGTGTACCTGAGGGAGCGACTTACCCCTTATGTGCCCGCGAGATCACTGCGCTCTGAGGAGCTTAACCTCCTTGAGGTGCCTTCCCTTGGAACCTGCAGACTGGCGGAGGGCATTCTATGTAGCTGCCCCAAGTCTCTGGAACGGCCTCCCGGAGGAGATCCGCGCCATCCGCGCTCTTCTGCCCTTCCGCAAGGCCTTGAAGACTTGGCTCTTTAGGAAGGCGTTCGCCCTTAACTCAACCACACTGTGTGCCATGCCGCCTATGGCCCCCCAGATTCTTATCTTGTCCCCCAGCCTTTGCTGAGGGCTAGTGTTTAATATGTTTTAACTGCTTTGATGTTTAAATGTGTTTTAACTGTTTAATCTGTTTTATTACTCACGGTGTTTATGCTTCTTCTGTAAACCGCTCTGAGCTCCGGAGTGAGCGGTATACTAAATCGAAGTTAATAAATAAATAATAAATAAAACTGGGTAAAAAGAAAAGCGCAACTTCCATTATGTGCGTGTGTGTGTGTGTGTGTGTGTGTGTGTGTGTGTGTAGATAGATAGATAGATAGATAGATAGCCCGCTGTATTCCCGGATTTTCCACCCATGGATTCAACAGCCTTTTGAAGGCAACCATTTATTTATTTATTTATTTATTTATTATTGAGGCTTCTATGCCGCCGACTCCCGGGGGCTCGCGGCGGCTCACAAGAGCCAGAGGCATAAAACAAAGATTAAAAACATAAAACAATTGAACAATTAAAACAATAGCAGAACAATAGCAGAGCAGGCAGTAAGACAGCAAGCAGCAAACAGTTGCCACCACACAATACCCAGAGTACGCGGGCCTACTCTCCAAAGGCCTGCCTATATAGATGGGTTTTGCAGGCCCGCCTAAATGGAAGTAAATCCCTCAGGGCTCTGCTTTTGGCCGGGAGGGCGTTCCACAGCGTGGGGGCTATGACGGAGAACGCCCTCCGGCGGGTAGATGTCAGGTGAGCCGACTTTGCAGATGGTATTTCCAGGAAGTTGGCATCCTCAGACCGTAGTGATCTCGATGGGCAATAGGGGGTGAGGCGGTCCCTCAGATACGCTGGCCCCAGACCGTATAAAGCCTTGAAGGTAAGAACCAACACTTTGAAGGCGATCCGGTGCTCAATAGGCAGCCAGTGCAGATCCTGCAAAACGGGTGTTATACGGCTACCTGCTGGCATACCAGACAGGAGCCGGGCGGCAGTGTTCTGCACCAGCTTGAGCTTCCGGATCGACGACAGAGGAAGGCCAACGTAATACAGTAATCTAGCCTTGAGATGACCGTGGCTTGGATCACCGTGGCCAGGTCGTTCCGGGAGAGGTAGGGGGCCAGCCTCCTTGCCTGGCGGAGGTGGAAAAAAGCAGCCTTGCTGACCACAGAGACCTGGGCCTCCATGGTCAGCTGGGAGTCCAAGTGGACCCCCAGGCTCTTCACAGACGGCGCTGGGCACAGCGCTGCACCGTCCAGGGTCGGAAGCCGGGCACCCATCCCACCAGGGCGACCCAGCCACAAGATCTCCGTCTTCGCCGGATTCACCCTCAACCTACTGGCTCGCAGCCATCCAGTAACGGCTTCGAGGCAATGCTGGAAATTATCGGGGACAGACTCCAGCCTGCCCTCCATCCTCAGAATGAGCTGGGTGTCATCAGCGTACTGGTGACAAACCAGCCCATAACTCCGCACCAGCTGTGCAAGTGGCTGCATGTAGATGTTAAATAACAGAGGGGAGAGAATGGCCCCCTGAGGAACTCCGCAAACTAATGAGGAGCTCTCGGAGACCACCTCGTCCCTCCTCACACGCTGAGACCGCTGGCGGAGGAAGGAGGTCAGCCATTTAAGGGCAGTCCCCCTCACTCCAGCCATGGCCAGGCGGTGGATCAATAGATTGTGGTCGACCGTGTCAAACGCTGCCGTGAAGTCCAATAACACGAGCAGCGCAGACCCGCCTTGGTCAAGCTGGCAGCGGAGTTGGTCTGTGATGGAGACCAGGACCGTCTCCGTCCCGTGCCCCGAATGGAAGCCGGACTGGAAGGGGTCTAGCCACGTTGCATCATCTAAGAAGGACTGCAGTTGCTCCATTACTGCCCTCTCAACCACCTTGCCCAGGTACGACAAATTCGACACTGGGCGGTAGTTGGAGGGAACCACAGGGTCCAATGACGGCTTCTTCAGTAATGGAGCTACCACCGCCTCTTTCAAGCACTCTGGAAAGACTCCTTGCTCAAGGGAGCTGTTTATGATATTCAACAGAGGCCCACGTAACCCCTCCAGGCAAGGTCTAACAAGCCAGGAAGGGCACGGGTCGAGGGAGCAGGTGGTGGGACGGGCTGCAGCCACTATCTTATCAACAGCGTCTGCGTCCAGTGGCCGGAACCGATCGAGGGTGGGCCCGGCGGAGGGCCACGGAGTCTCGAGCTCTTTACTGTATCAACTGTGGCCGGAAGGTCCCGGCGGAGGCTCCTTATCTTGTCTGTGAAGAAACTCTGAAAAGCACCGGCCGTGAGGGCCTGATCACTATTTTTTGGGACGGTAGGGACCGTCGTCAGAAACCGAATTACCTTAAACAGTTGTGCCGGGCGTGAGTTAGCAGACGCTATCAGGGCGGAGAAGTACACATTTTTGGCCGCCTTGACAGCATGCTCATAAGACTCTTTAATTAGCTTATAAGCTGATACTGAGGCTCCGTCACGGAGTTTCCTCCACTCGCGCTCTAGCCGTCTCCTTTCCCGCTTCATGGCCCTCAGATCCCCTGTATACCAGGGGGACCGATGATTGCGGGGTCGGAGAGAACGCCTAGGGGCAATCTCGTCGAGAGCTCTAGCTAACGAGGTGTTCCAAGCCTGGACTAGCTCCTCGACTGAGACGCTGGTAGACTCCAGATCCCTCAGAGCATTCAGGAACCTTTCGGGTTCCATAAGTCTCTTTGGACAAACGAAAATCTGTTCGGTGCCCTTGCATGGGGGGGGGGGGCGGTTGCTCATCCCGAATCCTTAGAGCACAGTGGTCCGACCATGGAACCTCTATTACGGAGGCTAGGTCCACTTGAACCCCCGCGCTGAACACCAGGTCGAGAGTGTGCCCGGCCGAGTGTGTGGGTCCCGAGCTACAAAGGGAGAGGCCTAATGTCGCCATGGTCGAGATTAGGTCCGCGACTGCAGATGGAACAGAAGCTGCGTCGGCGTGGACATTGAAGTCACCCAGAACAATAAGTCTGGGAAACCTCAATGCCCACTCCGACACAGTCTCGAGCAACCGCGCCAGGCTCTCCGCTGGTGCGCTAGGCTCTCCGCTGGTGCGCTAGGCGCATGGTACACCAGCAGAATTGCCAGGCTCTCCGGGGACTCCCACACCAGGCCGACACTCTCCAATCCCGAGGTGACCAGCGCAGGGATCGCTCTAAAGTGCAATCCGTCACAGGAGAGTATTGCCACCCCCCCGTCCCTCGTTCCTATTCTGGTGCGTGGCAACATAACCAGGGGGGACCACTTCCTGGAGGCAGATGGAATCGCACTCCTGGAGCCAGGTCTCAGTGATGCAGAGTAGGTCCGTTTTGAGGTCTTCACAAAACTCCCTGACACGTTGTTGATAGACATCCAGCTTTCCCCCCTTCCACCAGAGTGGAAGGGGGGAAAGCTGGATGTCTATCAACAACGTGTCTGGGGATAGGACGCAGGTCAGAACCGGGCCGGGTCCGTCTTTGACTCGGACCGGTTCTCGCAGTTAAGTTCGCATTCGGCCTGCGCCTACCGTACTCACCCCGCCCCGAGATCACTGGGATGCTCAACGGACCTGGATGGCAGGAGTCGGCCGGGCATTCAGCTTCTGGCACACCCCGTGAAAAGGGGTGGCCTGAGGAGAATCCTGATTGTTTGCCGCCGATTCTACTGACAGCCCCTCAACCCCAGACCCCCCAGACACCAGGGAATTCCCGGGGAAGGGCATCAGAGTCCGTTTGTCGGCCGAATATCCATGTCCCTGATGGGGCCCCAAGGGCCGCTTGTCCAACCATCTGCTGAGGTGGCCATTCCGCCCTTTAGGTGTGCCCTTGGTACCACCCGCCGGAGCTGGTTCAGGGGTCAAGTCTGGGTGGTTCTCCTTCCGGCTAAAACCCACCCCCCAAAAGGTCCGTGAACGAAAGGGTCTCCTCTGGGTCTTGCCGGCCTTCCCTCTCCTCCGAGGGCCTTGCCCTGGGCGGCCAGATGGCGGGCCGTGGGTGGTCGGCAGGTTCCGTGCTGGTAAGAGGAGGCCAGGAATTGGCTCAGCGCTAGCTGAGGCAGTGGACGGGGGCGGAGGGGAGGCCAGGGGTTGAAGTCCCAGGTTGGAGACTGGACCTCCAATGTTAGCAGTTTCTACATGCCCTGGGTTGTTGGTAGCCACAAGGGCTCTGGGTTGGGCAGTCTTAGGGGGCAGTGGCTGAGGCGGTAGTCCAGCAGCTCGGCCACATCTCATCCTGATCCATCTTCGTCTAGCTTGACCTAGCCGGTTCTTCTTGGTCCTCTTTTGGCTGTTTTCCAGCGGCATGGGATGTTGGGTCAGCGGGTCAGCTGGGAGGCGGCAGGCCCGGCGTCTGGGCCGTTCCACGGGGGCCTTTGCCAAGATCTGACAGATGTTTAGAGCTTTTAGTGGAGAGCCAGGGAGCCATGGCTGCTCTGGCGGGCTCTGGTGGTCAGCAATAGTCATAGCAGAGGCCGATGACATAGGCAGAGGGGGTGGGGCTAAAGACGCCGAGCAAGGAGAGCTCGGCGCCATGTTGGATCCTGCCACCAGCACCCCCCCGCCAAGGATGGAGGAGTCCGGGGGCCCAGAGCCCTCCACGGGCTCCACCACGGGAGGGCCATCACCACAACCGACTCCTTGACCTCCTCAGCCGGCGGGCTCCCAGCTGCTAGCCCGTCCTGGGAGGCTTGCTCGCAAAGCGCCGGGGGTTCCTCCTCCTGTCGCTCCTCTGGCGGACGAGGCCCTCCCGGGGGGCCTGGGGATAGTCCACTCCGGGGGCCTGCAGGCGGCACGCCCACCTCTCCTCTCCCGGGATCCGCAGGCGTCGAAACCTGGTCCGCGGAGCGCGGCGGATCCGGCGAACCGCCAGCCGCCGCCATCCGGTCGCCGGCAAGGGGCCGGGGCGACGCACGCCCTCCCTGCCACAGCGGGGGGACGGAGGGGACAGTCCCAGATCCAGCTCTCCGGCCTCCCCCAGCCGGGCGACCAGCTGCCCAGCCAGCCGGCCAAAGGTGCGGAGGAGGGAGGTGAGCTCTCGGATGGAGTCCTGCAGGCCCCGTGGACCAGCCTGGGCCCCATCGGCTCCAACGGGGGGAGGATCAGCGGCCTCCCATTGGATGGCGAGGAAGGTGGGGGGCTCCGGTGTCGGCACCCCCAATTCCACGTCCGCCCCAAGCCCGGCCAAGGGACTGGGGACTGTGGGGGCGAGTCCCAAAATTAGACCCCCTGGCATGGCAGCGGCTCCCGAGCTTGCCCGGATCCTAGCTGCCAGGGCCGACTCAGGCCGACTTCCAGGACGGCCTCTGCTTTGAACTGCAGCGCTTCTAGCGGGAATGGAAGGCCCGCCAGGCCCGCCAGGGGCCAAGGGCTCACCCCAAGATTCTGGAGGGCACCCTCTCTGCCAGGGGTGGACAATCTCGCCAGTGAAGCTGTTGTGCAAGTGGAATCACCGAGGCCCCAGCGGAGCTCGGCGTTCCTGCTTCTGCTCAGTGCGGCCATCTTTACTTTACCATAAGGCTGAAGAGGCCCTAGTTGAAAATGAGTTTGACACCCCTGTCCTAAAAGCACCAGATTCCATCTGATCTTTGAAGGTCAATGGGATCAGCCTTGGTTAGACCATCAGTCTTGGTTAGAATTTCAGGTGTTACAGACTATATTGCAGGGGAAGAAGGTAACAGAACCACTTCTGAGAATTCCTTCCTTAAGAAAACTTGCATGCATCTTGAAAGCATGTGCACACACAATGATGAGGCCAAAATGGCCTAAGCATGTTCGAAAGGGGCACACTAGAGCTAAATGACATTTAAAACACTCTTCTAATACACTACAAGTGTAATTCCAAATGCCATCCTCAATTGGGTTTCTTTCTACAACTAAGAGGAATGTCTTCCAGTTTTTGTCAACACAGCTCATTTATAGGCAACAGGTTGGAAAGAACTAGTCAGTTCATAAAATATTTCCTTAAGCAAGAGACTTTCAACCCAGTAATGATTAATAGAATTTTGTTGACTCCCAACTTTCTTAAGCAGGTTCCTTTATAAACAAGATCATCATCATCATCACTATATTTCTTATTAATCGCCCTCCATCAAGATGCTCCAGGCGATTTACACAGAAACAGTAAAACAAAATAAAACCTACACGGATCGTGAAAATAGAAGTTAAAATTTACATATGAAATGCTCTACTGAAAAGCCAAGTCTTGAGAACCTGGGTGAAAGGGTGCCGGTCGCGCATCGCTCTCATATACGGAGGCAATGAGTTCCACAGTGCTGGGGCAGAGATAGAAAAGGCCCTATGCCTCGTACTAGTAAGACGTGCTTCTCTGGGACCTGGAATGTAAAGCAGATTGTGTTGGGAGGGTCTAAGTGACCACTGATGGCCATAAGGGGAAAGGTGGTCTCTGAGATATATAGGACCCTGGCCATACAGGGCCTTAAAAGTCAGGACCAGTGTCTTATAGAGACTCCGATATTCTGTTGGCAGCCAATGCAACTGTTGAAGAGCTGGTGCTATACAGCATTTCAAGGGTGTTAGTGTAAGCAGCCTAGCTGCCGCATTCTGAACAATGCGGATCTTCCGAGTCACAGACCTAGGAAGGCCAATGTATAGCGCATTGCAATAGTCCAGTCTAGATGTCACCGTGACATGAATGACTGTCACCAAGGCCTCCCTTGTGAGGTATGGTGCTAGCTGCTTTGCCTGGTGGAGATGAAAGAAGGCCTGTTTGCTAACAGTGGGTCTTCATTGACATGGATTAGTCTAAAACAACACCCAGGCTCTTGACGGAAGTAGATGGAGATAGGGGTTCACTGTCAAGGGAGGGCAGAGGGTACATTACTCCTGTTGGGTGGCCCGGCCACAGGATCTCAGTCTTTGCCAGGTTTACTTTTAGCCTACAAGTGCACAATTATTTCGTCACCGCTTCCAGACATAAGATGAAGTTGTCTAGTATTTCAGCGACCCCAGGCTCCAGGCACAGAAGTAGCTGGGTGTCATCGGTGTACTGCTAGCACTCCAGTCCGAAACTCCTTATCAGACTGGCCAGTGGTCAAACGTAGATGTTAAAAAGTAGGGGGGAAAGAATTGCACCCCGAGGAACTCCACACACATGGGGGGAGCTTTCAGAAGCTTCGTCCAAATACTCCACATGTTGTTTCTGATTTCGGAGGAATGAGTCAAGCCATTTAAGGGCCAGACCACGGACTCCAGACATTGCGAGACGGTGGATCAGTATATCATAGTCCACAGTATCAAACGCTGCTGTGAGATCAAGGAGCACCAACAGCGCGATCGCCCTCTGTCAAGCTGGCGGCGAAGGTTGTTGGTGATGGCGACCAGCACTGTCTCTGTCCCATGGCCAGGGCAAAAGCTGGATTGAAAGGGATCCAGGGCGGCAGTGTCGTCTATAAACTGTTGTAGTTGCCCAAATGCTGCCTGCTCAATCACCTTACCCAGAAAGAGAAGGTTAGAGACTGGTTGATAATTGGCAGGAACTTCAGAGGTTGATGTGGGGAGAGGCAGAGACAGGGGTATATATAAACACTAGCTATACCTGCCACACTTTGCTGTGGCCAACCTTCCCTCCCTCTTTCTCTCCTTCCTTCCCTTTCTCTTTCCTTCTCTCCTTCCTTCCTTCCTTCCTTCCTTCCTTCCTTCCTTCCTTCCTTCCTTCCTTCCTTCCTTCCTTCTCTTCCTCTTTCCTTCCTTCCCTCATTTTCTTTCCCTTTCTATTTCTTCCCGTTCTTCATTCTCTATCTATTTTTGGACTGCAACTCCCAGCAGTCCTCCTGATCGATCTATCTACCTACCAATCTATCTCTATTTAATCTAGCTATTTGGAGAATTGCTGGGAGTAGCAGCCCGGGAATAGACAATTGGAAATATGCAAAGATTGGGATGCTCTGAAAGGAATCCAAGGAGAAGAAAGCTTGCATCTTGGAAGCAATGCATTTGGATCATCCTCCTGGTCTAAGGGATGCTGGGAGCTGTAGTCCGGAAGTGAGTGTGGATATGCTATTGTGTGTTTTGTTTGCTGGGGGAGTCGTTTTTGCGCATGCGCTGTAGTGTCTTTTTGCCTTTTTTTGGCTTTTTAAGTCCCTTCTGCTGTGAATGATGATCACTCATTGGCCTGATAGCTGTATTGCCTCCAAATGTCAATTCATCCAGTGGTTTTTGAGTTATGTTAATCCCACAAACTAACATTACATTTTTATTTATATAGATGGGAGACAGTAAAATGTCCATCCCTAATTGAACTGTGGTGCCTTCAAGTCGTATATTTTTACGTACAATGATCCAATGAATTTCAGGTTGCTTTCTTAAGCAAGGAATACCCAGTGCTAGTTTTACCAGTTTCTTCCTCTATAATATAGCTTGCAATATGGGGCATTCATTGGTGGTCTCCCATTCAAGTACTTTTTGGTGTGTGTCAGGAGCGACTTGAGAAACTGCAAGTCGCTTCTGGTGTGAGAGAATTGGCCAACTGCAAGGACATTGCCCGGGGGAAGCCCAGATGTTTTACCATCCTGTAGGAGGCTTCTCTCATGTACCCACATGAGAAGCTGGAGCTGATAGACAGGAGCTCACCCCACTCCCCAGATTCAAACTGTCAACCTTTCAGTCAGGGCTGATATTCTTAATTTCCTAAACCAGACAAGATCCAGTATGTTTGGGGTATTTAGGCCAATTGAGCTATACTCACAGTTTAATAAGTTAAGTGCTATTCATTAGTAGTGCTGGCATGTACAGTACCCAGCTGAAAGCATTACAATATGGGTACAATCTATTTTTCTTGGATACATATTTTCAATATACATCTAATTTTGCACCTGAATTCCACCCTAGCAAGTAGTATATATACAACTGCTTTTGCATGCATTAAAGTTTCCTTTTAGTAGGGTAGAGTGGAGACATTAAGATGAAAATAGGTGTACTTTATCCTTTAAATGCCTTTTGGGTTCCAGTGCTTTACTCTCCCTTGTACTTTACTCACCCTGAATCCCAGTTAAACAAAAATAGCAAAGATAATTCCACCACTGGCAAAAGAAAACACACTATTTGTTAGGGACTCCCACCCAGAGGCTTTTCACCATCATTTCTATTGGGTTTTTAAAATTAAATCTGGCCTCATTCTTAAGGTGTGTGCTAGCTCTGAATATTTTTGCTTTAAGAAGTTATATATATACACACACACTTATATATACACACATACACACACATACAGTATATAATTTAGTTTGGAATCAGAATATATATATACAGAATATATATATATGTGTGTGTGTGTGTGTATATATATATATATATATATATATATATATATCCAATTAATCAGACTGTAGTACACACCTTCCCGCCATCGGCACTGTATTCTTTTTCATCCCCTTCCAACAGTCGGGCCAGGCCAAAGTCCGTGATCTTCACATGGTTTGGTGATTTTACCAGGACATTTCGAGCTGCCAAGTCTCGGTGAACCAGTCTTCTTTCTTCTAAGTACATCATACCCTAACAAGCAAAAACATTACAAACACATTTTCAGTATAACTTTGCCGTCCTTTTGTAATATGTAACTGAGAAACATTAAAACGTATTTTCAATGTAATTGTCCCTCCTTTAAATAATGATAAGACACTACCAAAAAGAGATTTACCTTTGAGTTGCCATAATATGGAAATGACTTTGAGGCACACAACAACAAAATGAAAATAACAAAATAGCACAATTCATGATGCTTTGAAAAATGATCTCAAAGTTGAGCCTTTTTTGAATTTTCTATGAATTGAATATTTCTGTACTTTTCTATGGATTTATTTTTTTCTGTACTTTACAAACTAATGTAAAATTTTGGAACTTTGCTGCCTCCTAACACTGATGCATTTCACAGCTGCTGAAAATAAAATATACACTTTAATATATATGGAACAACATTTTCTGGGGCTTTAATGGTTCAAAACACAAATAAAAAAACTTCAAGAACATGATATGTGACAAGGACCAAAACTAGATTTATTCATCATTATTTTTTCTTTCATTAATAACCAGTTTTGCAGTACATTTGTAGGCTTTGTAGATATTCCACTACAGTAATTCTTGGACTTTACCCTTGATGCCATGCAGGTGAACTCAGAAAGAAATGTATTTTCAGCAAAATGTGTCAGCACTTCAGCAAATGTGACAAAATTGACTATTATCCTTTTGATATTTTCTCTTTCATTGTCTAGATGAGCTGCTAGGAGCTATTGTACATACAGTTAACAACTCCTCATCAGAGACCACCCATGGCCTCTTCTTTCAATAGTGCATGAAGAATACCATGGGGCATTTTCTGACAAAACAGTGTGTTTTATAGATGGTTGTTCTTTAAAGCAGTTTCTGTGATAACATACATGTGTGGGAAGGTTTGGGATGATCCGTGTAGTGTTTTAACAAGAAGAATTCATCAGCTAGACTGGAACAAGGAGTTCTATTTTAAAGTATGACCCATTTAATCCTTGGCATATTCTCAGGTAACCCAGTAAAAGTCTGTAATCTGATGAAGGGCTATAAACTTACTTGAGACTACTATACTGAGGTCATTATATTTCATAAAAAAGCAGATTTAGTTGGGAATTAGACTACATTGACAAGCCAATGAACTGTAGGAACAGGAATAAATTCTGTGTCCATTGTAATACAAAGAAATATAATTCACTTCTTGGACTAAGGCTGGCTTTGAGATTGTCCCTCCAGGGCCTATAGTTTCCTCACTTTTAAGAAAATGTTTTGATTTTTTTAAAAAAAATACAAATCAAAAGTTTTCCACTATTCTTGAGGGTTGGGGGATTTCGTTATGTTCTTACCCTGAGATTTTAGGCCAAGGCGAAGATCTTTTTTTTTAAAACCACACTGTTACTATTTAATTGGTTTTTTTTTTAAAAAAAAACCTTTGTATTGCACTTTTGAAACTTGTCTAGTGTGGGATTGTGAACTGCCACGGGGAGAAAGGCAGAGTGTAAATAAAGATAATAAAGATAATAATAATAATAATAATAATACCAGGAAGTCCACTGAAGTTGGCTTTTGGTTTTCTTTTTTTCTTGAAGCTCATCCAAAACCTAACAATCGCGGGGTCCAAAATCATGGCAGAATTGCCTCCATGTCTATTAGAGTCACGGGGAGCATTTTAATTTAAATCAGCTAAATTGTAATTTTAATGTTAATGTAAGTAAAGTAAAGAAAACACATTAAAGGGTGAGTGGGTATATGAGTGTACATATGTATTTGGCCTTCTGAGTTTATTTGAGAGGCCTGATGTAATGCCACCTCTTAACTTCTGGACTTTTTCTTCCCTGCATATATAGGCAATGGCAATATGAAATGCAAATTGAAAGCTCTATTGCTAAGTAAACTGAGTGAGTGTGGAATTATAGAATAATAGGTAACATTTTTCCAATTATGTCATCTTAATGTTATATTACATCAATCTCATGATAAACCCCTTCCCAGAAATTGGTAACTATTTGACAACGGTGAAGCCTAGAAGGTGATCAAGAACAATTGTTTACAATATTATAGGAAACTTAAAACCCTATGTTCCTTCTGGTACAGCATAACTCTCCATCAATGTAGCCACACCAAGTATGATCTGGGTGTAGTGGTTTCCTCTTCTCCCTCATCCACAAATGGTCATCCACATAGCTTGTGGGTGCTCCTCCTTGGCCTATCAGTGGCTGGAGGTGGGCTATAGGTAGTGCCTGAGTGCCTAGCTGCACCCAGTAAGAAGATAGCAGAGGAGATTCCCGTTCATTACTTGCAGTGGTATAACCACAGCTGCTATGAGTAAAATTAAGGTGGGATGGGTGGATGCCAGCTAAGTATTTCTCAGTGTGCTTTTATGAGATGCATATGGCAAAAAATTGATCATTTAGAATTGTCAGAAAGCAAAGGGATCACAATGTATCAAGATACATATTTAGTGGGGATAGTCAAAAGAGATTCCATTTAAAAAATCCCTCAAGCCTAGACCTTAACTGAGAAAAGATTTGTACCTAGAACTCTACTACAATAGTCACCCAAAGCATGATATTTTTTATCAGCCTGTGTGCAATTTGGTGGTCATTTCACAATGCTGGTATAAAGAAAAGTACCGAAGCATTAGAATAATCCATAATGATTCTAATAGAAACCAAGTCGATTTCAACAGGTCCATAAAACAATCAGATTTCAACTCTGGGACTTTCTTTAAGTTGACTTGAAACTCCTTGAAATATAGATATTGGAACTGTGCAAAAAAAAATCAGACATGGGTTGTAATTAAATTTGTACTTACGACCCAATTACGACTTATGATTCAATTTACAAAGCCAGAGCTGCACCCTGCCTAACACAAATGAATGAAAACACCCATTTACAAAGTTTATGTAAGTAGTTCATTAATTTTTGTAAGCCACAGTGAGTCAACTTGTTTTTCATCGCAAACAAACTCTCCTGGGAGGCACAGGCAAAAATGCTATGTCATGTGCACCCCTCAGTCTATCTGGGCTGAGAGAAAGGGGAAGATAGGTGGTGGACTCCCAGCAATTGCCTTTAAATGCCACGTTTCCTCTGTTGCCATTGTGCAAGCTGGGAGGGAGATTGAGGGTAGTGCGGGAGCTCAATCTGTCCATTCTCAAATGCCATGCAGTAGCTTAATTTACCGAGCAGCTTAGAATTCTTTTTAGGATCATTTTAAGCAGCAGCCAGACCACATTTATTTAGTACTGCTGACACAACATAGAATCCTTTTAAGATCCTTTTCTTTCTTTGTGTGTGTGTGTGTGTGTGTGTGTCTGGGGGGTCCATTTAAGATTAATTGGGGGGGTTGCATTCTGGTTTAATTATGTTTTAATTCCAGTCTACCAACCAACCTGTTCCTTTCCTTAGCCATATAGTGGGCTAAGGAAAGGTACTACCAAGTACCAACTACCAAGCTCTTTGTTTGCTTTCCTTTCCCATATGAAAAGTATAGTATTGGTTCAAAAGTATAATTATACAAAGTGTAGTGCTTGCTTTATTTTCTGTCTTCTGGGAGGAAAATCTCAAGTTGCCAAGGTTATGTTGCAGGGCCATATTAATATAAACAAATATTTTTGGGGTCAATTGAAAATTCTAGTCTAGTACCAGATAACTTGTTCATTTCCTTTGCTATATTTTAGGGTAACTATAGTACTACCACGTTTTGCAATTGCTGTTGTGTTATGTGTTGTTGGGCTTGGCCTCATGTAAGCTGCACCAAGTCCCCTTGGGGAGATGGTTGTAGGGTATAAATTAAGTTAATAAATAAATGCCAACCTCTTCCTTTGCTTTCCTTTCCCATATTACAAATCCATTATTGGTTCAAAAAGTATAATTCTACAAGGTTCAGTGCTTGCTTTATGTCCTTATTTTGTGTCATTGTAGAGAAGTGTAACAGGGGGTTGCTGAGTTTTTGTGGGGTTTTATATAAAAAAACAAGTTTTTGTCTAAAATTTAAAATTTCCCCAAAAATCAGAGGCTGTGCACATCTTTCTGAAACTTGGGAGAAATGATGCCCTGGTTATACTATGTCATTGTAGAGAAAATAAGGGGATATCTCTTGCAATTTCATTTTAAAGAAATGTTTGTAAAAAGAAAATTCAGAATTTTCTCCCAAATCAGGGAATGACTTAAACATTCTAAAACTTGGAGGGTTTATAGTGGCAAATGTGCAGCAAGTTTAATCTCAATGGCCCTAAAAATAAGGAGTCCCAAAAGTGTCCCCATTGGCGCAAATGGGTGGAATAAAGAAAAGAAAAAATAACGAAATGTTAGGAACTTTGTATTAGAAATCAAAAAGATCCCTTATGAATGTATGAAAACACTTTAGAAGCAAAACGGGGTCACCTGAACTTCATGATTAGAAATGGAGTGGATTTTTGGCATTTTGCACACCTCTAAGATATATTGACTCACTCTGCACAAACTGCTCTTGTTTTGCGCTTACTACAATTTGCTAGTGGTTGGCTGTGAACAGGACAGGAAAAAACTCTTTGATCACAGAGTACCTTTTATTCAGGCAGGCTTTAACTGGCTAGAACTTGCACATTTCTTTTTGCCAATCAATCTTTCTGGTTGTAAAACATCAGAACATAGAAGGATTAACAGGTTTTGACATCAAATCTCAAGCTGTGAAAAAAAACAGCCATACCGGCAAATCCATCACCAAGAGTCAAATGATTATGAGCTGTATATTGGCCATGCTATAAAACAGTAGACTGCTTTAGTTGCCCCCCTGGGTCAAGCAAAGACATTAACATGATAGAAATCCAAACAAGTGAAAGCTCTGAAGATTGCACGTTGCAATTTATCCCAACATTTTCCAATTTTAGCCCCACAGAAATTAAAACTCTTGAAATTAATTCTTATCAGGCAAGCATGCAGCCCTGGAGTTTTTAAACTTAAAGTTTTCTACCTCTCCTCTCTTGGAAACTGGTCTTTTCCTCCTTGTATGTCTTTCTTTTTATTTTTCTGCATTGTTCCAGTGCAGGCAATATCTCTTGACCTTGCCTCATACCCATGCACTTTTCCATTGAAGACATTTGTAGTGCAATTGGAAGTAGAAGATATAAATTGCTTCATTTTACCTATACATATATGTCTTCTTACCAACTGATTTCAGACAAGCAAGAAGACAGCATCATTATGAATTGGCAGTGGGCAGCATTATTCAAACCCTCCCACAATTTTTAATTTGGAAGACAAGTCATTTTGGAAGACTAGTAAATCTTGTGCCAAGAAGAACAATCACATCAATACATTTAACTTTCTCACTCTTCTGTCAGATAGTTGGATCTAAGTTTGGCAGGCTAGTACCACAAGAGGCTTTGAGATTTCATAGCCAAAACCTGGCAACTAAGGGTAGCCCTTGGCAATATTACAGGGGACAACTCTTAATATGACAATGGGTGACTGATGGAACATGATATATTAAACAACAATTGCTATTTTTTTTAGAGTATATCAGTCAAACTTTTAAAAGTCCAGGATAGGTATATTTAGGTATCTATTCACTTTTCATGGCAATACCCTTATGCTCAACCTCACCCCAAGCATTGGAGAAGAGAGGTCAGGTCCTAATATCTGGAAAACTAGCTGGGCCATGTGTGAAATCCTGCAGTGTAGTAAGAAGGATTTTGCTACGTATTGGAGACTGACATATGGAAATGTGGTAATATGAAATCAGTACAGAGTCAGAGATGCTCCTTATTAGCCATTGATTTTGCATGAGGGATATTTATGGAAGAGAAGGAAGAAGGAACACATTTTTGATGTTCTAGGAATTCAGAGTGTAGCCTCCAATTCAGAGGCAAATCAGAAAATGTCCAAACTCTACTAACAGGTAAGAGAATAAGGAACATGATGTATGCTGAAGGCCACCCTTGAAAACCAATACTCAGTTGTGAACTCATATGTAGATCCAGATTTTGCCAATGCAAATATACTTCTTTAATTCTCTGCTTCTGGATGCTTTACTCTAAAGAAAAGTCCCACACAAATAGAAGGGCCTGAAAAGCTCCAGAGTACTTCAATCTAGCTTAATTAGAACATTAAGCTGTTAAGCCTATTAAAATATTTTGCTGCTCTTGTAAAAGCAGCAGCTTGGGCAGTTTCCAGTGCATATTGACTCACAGTTGGTGCCTCACCCTACTGTTAGGATCCCTAGGAATGTGGGTAGTAGGGAGTGCTATGGAGATCAATCTAGGTATTTCATCCCCAATGGTGAAAACAAGTAATTAGAGGAGGTTTCCTCACACTGTTGGAGAAAATGAATATTCTTCTGCAGAATTCTCTCTGCAGAATATCCTGAAATTTTGAAGAGGAGAGAAACACACATTGCCTTGTGAAATAAACCTCATTTCTGAGTTGTTTCTTGAGCAGGAGACCTTTTCTCAGCAAAAAGTGAACAGCTGGGAGGGCTATGCTTTTCTCTGCAGAATATGTCCTTTGGGATGTCAAATACTAGTAGGAAATTGTGTAAAATTCTTGCTGATCTATTACTCTTCCCAATGGGGGTTCCCAACAGTCAGGAAATCTGTTTCTTGAATTGTGAACAAAACATTTTGCGCATTCTTTCAATTCTTAGCAAGGACCTCCAGTCACTTGGAAACACTGACAAAAAGGAGTAGTTAAACTCTGAAAAGTTTTTTTCCCTGCAGTTCAATGCTGGTTGTGTGCTCCTCCCAGGAAGGCACCAGGTGACTTGTGCTGGCCATAATCCTAGGCAGTGATGGAAATACCAATGGTTAGAGGCAGGAAGAGGTAGAAAAATGAATGGGTGCCCTGAAAGAATTTCTCTAAGCTGCCCAGGAATGGCCAATGTGAAATATGATCTTCTGCCTCTTCTAGGGTTGCCACATGTCCCGCATTATATGGAATGTCCCGTATTTTCAGTCTAATTTGCGTGTCACATATTTTCAGGTCCTGTCCCTTATTGGCAGGACACGACTCTTCCTCCCTATCATTCCCCTTATCCCTGGCAAGCGTGCGGACAGAAGCGGGGGTGCGCGTGCACCTCCTGAGAGCCAGAGTACGAGTGCGATCGCACGAGCATCGGAGGGAGCACAAAACGTGCACCGGGATGCCCCGTGCGGGGCCAGGGCTGGTGCCAGGGAGCAAGTGAGCAAGCCCTCCCTCCCCCATCTCCTCGTGTCCCCTCCTCCGAGGCTGGCCCTGTGGATGCGGCCATGACCCAGTGTTGACGGGGCCGGCCTGGCCATGGACTGCCTGCAGAGCATGGTGTACAAGGTGCAGGTGCGGTGGGAGAACATAGTGGTCTATGATGTGTCAGCCTCCATCGAGCCCAGCGCCACTGCCATTGAGGAGACCTCACCCATCGTGCTCCACTACCACATGCCCTACTTCCGTGCCACCGCCCGCATCCTCATGCCGCCCATCCCACGCCACCATACCTGGGTGGTGGGCTGGATCCAGGCCTGCAACCACATGGAGTTCTACAACACCTACAGCGACCTCGGCATGTTAGTCAGGACTCAGGGTGGGAGGTGGGGTGTGAGGAGAGAGAGCCTAGAAGAGTGAGTGCTCAGGCCTCATCCGCCCTTGTTCCCAGGTGGGTGCACTGTCAGTCAGTCAGCCAGGCAGCACTGCGCATCCCCTTCCTCGCAGGGCCCGGATTTGGTTGCCATGGTGAGGGGAGGGCACGCGAGCCTGCCTTGCCTTCCTGCCTCCCTTCCTCGGGGTCACAGGGGATATTCCTCAGGTCACAGGGGAAGCTCATGCCCAAGTGGGGAGGGGCACTGCACATCTCTCTGGGGCCCCTTCCACACAGCTGAATAAAATCTCACACTATATGCTTTGAACAAGAATATATGGCAGTATATATACAGGGCCCTTCCACACAGCCCTATATCCCAGAATATCAAGGCAGGAAATCCCACATAATCAGAGTGTAGACTCAGATAACCCAGTTCAAAGCAGATATTGTGGGATTTTCTGCCTTGATATTCTGTGTGGAAGGGCCCTGGGTAATCTGAGTCCACATTGCCATATATTACAGTTCATAGAGGATATCATGGGATGTTCTGCCTTGATATTCTGGGATAAATTGCTGTGTGGAAGGGCCCCCAGAATATCAAGGCAGGAAATCCCACAATATCTGCTTTGAACTGGGTTACTTGAGTCCACACTGCCATATCACCCAGTTCAGAAAAGATACTGTGGGATTTCCTGCCTTGATATCCTGGATTATATGATTCTGTGAAAAGGCTCTGGGCCTCCCCACCTAAACAGAGTTATAGTTCACAGGTAGTGTCATGTTATCTGAATCCACACTGTAGTGTAATCCAGTTCAATGTGGATTTTATGCAGCTGGATGGAGGGGGCTCCAGAATATTAAGAAAGATAATCCACAATATCTGCTTTGAACTGGATTATCTGAGTACACACTGCTATATACACTCCCCCCCCCCCTCTGGCCAGCTAGTCTAAAGAGCAGAAGTTGGTGCCCCGTGCTGATAATTGGGGCTATAACGCAGTGCCAAAGGGTGTCCCTTATTTTTGTGTATTTTTAGGTAAATGTCCCTTTTTTCTTATATCAGAAAGTGGCAACCCTAGCCTCTTCTAAATTGCTAACCTTACCACATGGGAGAATTGGCCCTCTGTGTTCCGGTGGGACATTAAAGGTTTGTTGGTTTGTTTCTTAGTTTCACAGGTCATGGCAAATAGTAAGTACTTCACTACTGTCTCTCCTCTTAGGAACAGCCACAGTAAATGGTGTATCGATTTTCTGGGGCATCCTATTAAGGTGGGTTGTGGGTGGTTGAGCACATACCATATATAAACAAAATGCATTGTTTTATATTGAAGTTCAAACAAATACTGAACAAAATGAAATGAAACAGGGGCAGAGTCTCTGATAAGGCTCGCTGGAGATGTAGAATTTCAGTATATATTTTTTCCTGGTGCTTCATTTGACCTTTTCAAGCTTGGCAGTCATATATTATGTCTCTGTATATGGAGCATAAACCCTGTAAGTAAGCCATGAATTTTGCAAAATGAAAGGAAATAAAAACCTTTAGAACTACAGCCCATATTTCTAAAGCAACAGGAAGCCATCGTAATGGACAGCTTACTCTAAATGACACTAGAGGCCAGTATACAGTATATGTTCATCCATCTTCAAAATGCCATTGGTGATAGTGAAGCATTAACTTTGTGCCCCACTCTGTATATACCGTCTTACTTTCTTTCCCCCCCAAAAAGTCCCCCTATGGCTTACTTTCGGGGTACGTCTTATATAACCCAAGACGTAGGTGAAAGAGAGCCAGAGGCGTGGCGAGGACGCGCGTCAGAGTGGCGCGCTGCGCCCACCCGCCCCTGGCTCCTTCCCCCTCCCCTTCGTCACAAGGGAGGGGAAGGCCAGCAGCCAGCGCGCGTCACACCTTTCCGCCAGGCCTCCCTTTCGCAAGGGGAGGTGAAAGAGGAGCCAGAGGCATGATGCGAGGAACGCCCTGCGCCAAGCGGGGAAAGGAGCCAGGGGCGGGAGTGAGCGCCGCTGCCGCTTCGCGCTCCGCCCCCCTGGCTCCTTCCCCCTCCCTTTCGTTCAAGCAAGGGAGGGAGGGGGCGGAAGGAGCCAGGGGCGCGACGAGCCCTGCTCCTCCCCCTCCCTTGCGTGGACAGGGAGTTACGGCGTGACTCCTCGCCACGCCCTCTGGCCCCCCCTCCCTTGCTTGGACCCTTGCTTGGGAGGGGGAAGGAGCCAGGGCGTGACAAGCGGCGGCGCGTCACTCTGATACGGCGCTTCCTCGCCACGCCTCTGGCTCTCTTTCCCCTCCCTTGCTTGGGCGAAAGGGAGGGGAAGGAGCCAGGGGCATGACGAAGCGGCGGCGTGTCACTCTGATACGGCACTTCCTCGCCACGCCTCTGGCTCTCTTTCCCCTCCCTTGCTTGGGTACTTCAACATCTGTGAAGTATACATATACTGTGTTTCTGCATACAGCCACTTGCTGTAATATGTTGCCCAGTCTTTCTTTCATTCATTCATTTGGACCAGTGGTTCTCAACTTGTGGGTCTCCAGGTATTTTGGCTTATGACTCCCAGAAATCCCAGCCAGTTTAGCAGCTGTTAGGATTTCTGGGAGTTGAAGGCCAAAACATCTGGGGACCCACATGTTAAGAACCACTGATTTGGACCATCCATCCTCCCATGTTTTCTCCAAGCAAACAAGGTAAAGTGTGAAGATCAGATTTGCACTGAATCCCAACTGACCTTGTCACCAATCTTTATATGTTCATGTTGCATGTGCATAAATTCTAAATAGGAAAGGAGAGAACCTTCATTCCTCCATCCTCAATATGAGATAGTGGGGTATTAGAATCTGCACAAGCTGGTTATGAACTCTGAAACCCTACAAAGCTCAGATTCGGTATATCTGAAGGGCCATATTCTTCTGTACAAACCAGCCCTTGTTCTCAAAATTGCTAGGGAAGCCCATCTCTCTGTTATACTACCTTCACAGGTACATCAGCTGAGAAACTTGGAAAGGGCCTTTAAGTGACAGCTCACTACCTCTAAAACTGATATCATCCTTTCTAGTTTTCCAGACAGGTTAAGACAGGTTAAAACTTTTTTCTATATCTGCAATCGTTTGAAGACTGACTGTTGAAAGGGAACAGGCCTTTTAGGATCCTTCTGTGTTTTCTTTGTTGTTCTTAATAGCAATGTTTTCAACTAGCTTAATTTTATGTATAACTAGCTTGGGGACCCGGCGGTGCCCGGGTCATTTGAGAAGTGCAGCAGGATGTAGAGTGGGTCATGGGGGCTCTGTGTGCCAAGTTTGGTCTTGATCCATCATTATTGGGAGTTGCAGTGGTATCATGAAATTACTGAAGGTAGTGGAAGTCCCATCATCTCCGGTCCACCCTCCCCCAAAGTGTAGTAGGATGTAGATTGGGTCATGGGGGCTCTGTGTGCTAAGTTTGGTCTGTATTGGTGAATGGATGAGGGTTGCATTGTTTTTAGGAAGTGAGTGAAGGTACTTCAAGTCCCATCATCCGTGGTCTGTCTCACACAAAACAGCACCAGGATGTAGAGTGGGTCATGAGGGCTCTGTGTGCCAGGTTTGGTGTTGATCAGTCATTGGATTAGGTTTGTAGCAGGCTTGGAAAGTGAGGGAAAGTACTGCAAGTCCCATCATCCATGTTCTGCCCCCCTCGAAAGTTCAGTAGGATGTAGAGTGGGCCACTGGGGCTCTGTGTGCCAAGTGTGGTCTTTCTCGGTGTTTGTTGGGGGCTGCAGTTGTCTGTGGGAACAGAGGGGTGTGAAAGTACTACAAATCCCATCATCCATTGTCAGTCCTCCCCCGAACCTCACCAGGACGTGAAGGCAGTCATGGGGGTTATGTGTGCCAAGTGTGGTCTCGATCAGTAATTGGATGAGGGTTGCAGCGGACTTGGGAAGTGAGTAGAGGTACTTCAAGTCCCATCATCCATGGTCCACCTTCCTCCGATCTGCACCAGGATGTAGAGTGGGTCATGAGGGCTCTGTGTGGCAGGTTTCGTGTTGATCAGTCATAGGATTAGATTTGCAGCAGTCTTGGAAAGTGAGGGAAGGTACTGCAAGTCCCATCATCCATGTTCTGGCCCCCTCCAATCTTCAGTAGTATGTAGAGTGGGTCACTGGGGCTCTGTGTGCCAAGTGTGGTCTTTATCAGTGTTTGTTGGGGGCCACAGTGGTCTGTGGGAACAGAGGGGTGTGAAAGTACTACAAATCCCATCATCCATTGTCAGTCCTCCCCCAAACCTCACCAGGATGTGAAGGCAGTCATAGGGGTTATGTATGCCAAGTTTGGTCTCGATCAGTGATTGGATGAGGGTTGCAGCGGACTTGGGAAGTGAGTAGAGGTACTTCAAGTCCCATCATCCATGGTCCACCCTCCTCCAAACTGCACCAGTGGGTCATGGGGGCTGTGTGTGCTAAGTGTGGTCTGTATTGGTCCTTTTTGGTGGCCTCAGTGGTCTGTGGGAACCAAAGTGTTGGAAAGTACTACAAATCCCATAATCCGTGGGTCATGTCCCCCGAACCGCACCAGGACGTAAAGGGGTTAGGGGGTTATGTGTACCAAGTTTGGTGCAGGTCCATCACCCGCGCTGGTCGCTGTGGCCTGTGAAAGTGGCTGCCACATATCCGCCCTTCCGCCCTCCCGCCCTCCCGCCCTCCGCACACATACATACCTACAAACATTCTGCTTTATAAAGGTATACAGATTTAATGACTTTTTAACTTTTCTATTTGGTATATTTTTAGTATCATAAAAAGCTACCTTCAGTCCCAAACAGGGGAAAAGGTGGGGCCGGAGAGATAGCACAGCGGTAACAACAGCTGTGTTTGCAATCTGAAGGTTGCATGTTTGATTCCTGGGCTGGTCTGGACACCCAGCTGTGAGCCCTGTCCACTGTCCACCTAACAGATCGAAAACAAGCCAGCTGTGAGTAGATGAATAGGAACCGCTCAGCGGGGAAGTATTTTGATAATACAACACCTGAATAAAAATAAGGAAGATCGGCTGCCAGGAGATGGAATGCGGAACCAGAGGCTCTCGTCTGAGGATGAAACAACAGCACCCCCTTGTGACGTAATGGAGCAACCGCACTCAAGACGCAGCCAGAAGAGAAAAATAAATCCTTCTAATTACACATGTTTGTCTGCACATTTTTGTCTGTACAATGTATTGTAATTGTATGTCAGCCGGCAGGGACTGTCTGCTGTATGTGTAATGTAATCCGCACTGAGTCCCTTTCGGGGTGAGAAGAGCGGAATATAAATAAAGTGTATTATTATATTATTATATCAATAAATACATTTTTAGTATTGTAAGTAGGTGCAGTGTTGGAAATTGCAGTAACTGTTAATATTTAGTAAAAGTAACATGTTTGAAAGAGTGTAGCTTTATCATTAATCGCCAGCATCTGTTGTGCTTGTTGTTGGCATGTTCTTAGCTTCAGAAAGGTAAATGATGGGAGTTCTGTACAAAGTATTTGGGCACACTGCAGAAACAGCAATAGAAATTTAAAATGACTTGGCTTTTGAGTCTTGTACCAGATACCAAATCTCTTGGTGAATACTTGAGAAGCCAAGACACCCAGTCTTGCTTAGAATCTTTACAATGTCAAGACTTCTACCCAGCCAGGTCCGTAGCCAGGATTTTGATTCGGGGGGCTGAGTTTGGTTCGGGGGCTGAGACTGGGTGGAAGAGGGTCTACCCTAGCAAACCTTTTGTATTGTTATCCCAATAACCCCATTAATGTGGGATATAATGAGCATGGTGATCAGATCATGATATGAATAAACATAACAGTTTAAATAATGTACCAGTAAGGCCTTTTCACAGACCACCCTGAGAATTTCGGGGGCTGAAGCCCCCTTAGCCCCCCCCTGGCTACATGCTTGTACCCAGCCCTATATCTCAAGGTGACCTTTGCTCAAAGGTCCTTGTGTATATTCTCAAATTTAAATTTGTTTCCCTTCTACACACTCAAACTGGCCAAGTGGAAAACTGTAAAGGTACATTCATTATGTTTTATATTTCATAATTTTTTAATAATATTTTTTATTTTTTATGAACCATCTCATGATGGCTTTGCTTGGAGAGACAGTCAAAATATTTTATATAAGTGAACTGAAAGACAGATTGAGGGTGAGGAAAGGGAGGACTGTCTGGGAGTGCTGTTCATATGGTTGTGGGGGCAGCCATCTCTTTTCCACTGCAGAACAGCAAGCCTCTATATGTGCACATATGCCTGTGTTCTGAGCATGGGAGAAAGGGGGAAGGGTGCCTGAGAGGCCAAAAAGCTTGACAAGGGAAGGGAAGTTAGTTCTACAGGAGTGAATAGTACTCCATTAAAATATTATTTTCTGAACAGAAAATGCTATTTTCTATGCAACTCAATCATGAACCAATTTTAGGCAGAAGATATCCAGGGTTTCAGCATTTATTCTGTACAAAAATAGCATATTTGTGGGAGGGGGCATGGGATTAATAGATCTCCAATGAAATGTTATGTTCCATGCACAATATGCTGTTTCCTGCGCAAAATAACCACATGCTAATTTTGTGCAGAGCAAGTCCAGAGAATGGCCTTAGAAAACTTTGTGGTTTTTTAATACTCTCCCACAAAGGGGAGACAATTGCTAAAATTACTCACTGACAACCTCAAGAAGAAACCTAATGAAAAATTCCATCCATAAACTAGCCTTCCACAATGTAGTTTTTTTTCTATTTTTGCCCAGCTGATATTATTTAACTGTTGCCAAAGCAAGGATGATTCCCATTTACTTGCCTGCAGAAGGAGGATGGATATCAATGGAATCATAGAATTATACCATTGGAAGGGGTCTCTGGGGCTATGAAGTCCAACGTCATGTTCAATACAAGACCTCCAACTAGAATAGTGGTTCTCAACCTGTGGGTCCCCAGATGTTTTGGCCTTCAACTTCCAGAAACCCTAACAGCTGGTAAACTGGCTGGGATTTCTGGGAGTTGTAGGCCAAAACACCTGGGGACCTACAGATTGAGAACCACTGGTCCAAATGAGAACCACCTGTGGGTTACTGTCCAGCCTCTTTTTGAATTTGTATAAAGGAGGAGAGTCCACCTCTAGGGAATTTATTCAATTGCTGAACCATTCTTACTGTCAAGGGGTTCCTTCTAATATTCAATTGAAATCTACTTCCCTGCAGTAAATCATTAGACCTCTTCACACTAGCCACCAGAATCACTGCATATTGTGGTAAATCCAGCAACCACCATTGGGGTATGTGGAGAACTTGCCTCAAGTTATCTAGAAAATCATGTTTGTTACTCTTTGTGTCATGCCCCAGACACTTTCCAAGCCCAAACCAGAGCGACGCCATGTTACAGCTCTGGATTCAAAGAGGCCTGAAAGCAGGCCTCTGCAGTCAACTCCAAGTGAACTTCAAACCTCCAAGGCCAGGCGCATCCCTGTTAGTTCTCGCGCCGATAAGCCAGCTGAGATTCATGAGACTAGCAGTACTCCCCAATCTCCAGGTGTTTGCTCTAATGAGGACACATTCCAATCCAGCCAAGAAGCGATGGGAACCGAAACCTTCCCAGCCGATCCTGGGAAAGTTGTCTGCCGCAGTCAGAGTATTCTGGAACGGAGTCATCGAGGCCCTTAAAAGCTGGGTCCGGAGAGGGCTCTGCATCTCGAGTCAACTTTTGATTTCTTTGCCTTGTCTTTGGAACTGTGTTGGGCCACGGTGGTCTTCTAGTGCAACTATCCTATATTTACTAAGCTTTGATCAAGAGACTTTTCAGGACTAGCCATTTGCAGCATTTTACATTGCCTTTGGGGTGCCTGGATCCGGAATTGGGCACAACCTAGCTGATTTCTATTTTGCCTTTTGCTTCTTTCATTTATTCTCAATAAAGCATTTATCTGCAGAAACTGTGTATTGGTTTACTCAGAGTCCGGTTCAAGCTCTAGTTGCAACGCTTTGCTTGCTTAGCCAGTTTTAGTGCATTCTGAACTTTAGCTGTGTCTATACTATTTCTGCAGGTTTGGGCTAAGCACCTGTATCTTTCTTTGTAAATTCATTCTTCCCTCCATTTTATATATACTTAGACCACATAATACTAATTCATTCAGAAAGTTGCTGAGGAGGGGACTGCTCTAGAATCAGGTAGTTCTTTTTACACACTCTAAAGGTTACCCTTTTCCAGATTTTAGTTTCAAACTAAAGAATACATCTTTGTCTATCTGAAATTTGAGAAATATTGATTTCTTGCTTGTCCTCATCCCACCCCTTCCCCTGACTTCTTTTCTTGTAGCAGCACCAAACAATCTGCTACATTTTGGCCTTTGTGATGAAGCACTGTGAAAGAAAGGTAAGAGTCCCAAATATTCAAACTAAACCTTTTCCTTGCACTTCTTCCACAGACTGGAATCAGCTTGACCTTACCATTGATAATCCCCCACATTGCAATCACTACAAGGCTTTCCTTGCTGAGGATATCATTACAAGGGCAATTACTGCCAAAATCCTCTAACATCAAATCACTCTTTGAAACAGAGCCTAAAGTTATTAAGGAGTCAAGCAGACATTACTACCAGCTGAAACGAAAGGCATGTCGACTCAAGGATGCCTCTTTGGAACATGATAGCATGAACAGGAATAAGCAATAAATACCAGTACTTTCCATCTACTTAATGTAGCACGATCATTCTGCAGCTCCTATTTGGCTCTGATAATACCCAAGAAGGTAAGAGAAGCAAAACATAGTCCAGGGAACCACTGCTTACCATTTCATTCTGGAAAGTAACAAATGGTTACCCAAGTCTTCCTTCATGCATGAATTGCTATTCTTGTGGAGGACTTCCTAAGTACAGCAGGAGTAAAGGAAGCATGGAGTAGGCAGGTGGCAATAAAATGTGGGATATATTTTCTCCATGAAAAGCTCAAGAACTTGTTGTTGTGGAGTTCCCAGTGGAGCTCCCATGGTGTGCTGGTTCTTTCCAGTCTGCACTGGGACTTTCAGCCAGCTTTTTCTCCTGTGCTTTGCCAGAAGCAGAGATATGAATCTCATAAATGCTGCTTACTAAAAGGCCAGTGTAAGAGGGAAACAGATGCTGTTCCCAAGTCTGTGGGGAAATTCATCCACACAGATGGTCTTTTCCCTTGCAAAGAGCATGTTCTGACATTCTGACAGAGGGAGCTCACACATCTATATTTGAAAATATAAATGTACAGATCTGAACAGAAATGGAGTGGGTAGCTAGTGGCTTCCATGACAGTGGCGTGATGAATCTGATATGAATTCTAATACAAAATTTGCAGAAACTATCCAAAATGCTGAACCCTATTTACCAAATAAATCTACCTACTTCATTTCTAACATAACATAGTAAAAGACACACCTTTTTTTAGAGATGTGAAGCAGAAAATAGGAACTGTCCCCAATAAATACGGTCCACTGTATTTATTGTTCTTTAGCAGGACACAGAGATACAAACAGCTTTCTTGAGTAGCTCTAAGCTAGCATGACCACTGGCCAAAAAGGAAACTTTCCCAAACACTGGCAGTTTTCTGTAGCAAATATGAATTGCATGTCTCAGGCTCATAGTTACATTTGATTATAGTAGTGCAGGAATGATTTCTGTTAGGTGGGATGAGGACAAAAAGTTGTGCAACTTGAAATAGGATTTGAATGGGGCAGGAATGTCCCGAGGGATACTGAGTCATGGAATGGAAACAAATCTGAAAGATTTTCACATCTTCTGTTCAAATTCAGAGTCATGATCCTCCAGTGCACTTACTAGTTCTGGGTAAAACAGCAGCCTTTTGCAAAGAATATTAAAAAGATGTCGAGTTTATCTTCATTCAAGTCACAGAGAGCTGTACCTCTCTGGAGAAGCATTCTCCGTGATACAGAATGACCTTCCCTGGAAGGTCTGACTCTAACGGCTTTTGTATGTCTAATTATTGGTTTAAGCTTAGCCATTAATTGGACCAGCCCTTCCTTTAGGTCAAGGGGTGTTGACTAATTTGGGACATGATTAAAGGGCATCACCTTGCCAATTTCCCAACATATTATTACAGCTTTATTATCATGGGGAAAAAAACATTACTGGGATTTTTTTCTGAACCAAAATCAGCTTGTTCCACAACTAGTTTTAACTGTATGTTGAAGGAGTTATATCCTATGTGCTGAATTAGATCGATACATTAGATAAAGCTGTCATATGTGCTGAACTATATCTATACACTAGATAAAGCATCCTAGTTGGCTCCATTCAAAACTCAGACTAAAATCAAGGGCACATCTTGCTTCATTGATATACCACCCAACACAGGCAACTACCAGCTAGAGCTTTGAATACATCTGTTACTATTCCTCATCCCCTCCATGTCCAGTTTTTCTGATGCTGCATGTTTATTTACTTTGTAAATTGTTGTTATTGTTTGGTATTTGTGTTTCTAAATGCCCCCTATGACTGATATTAGTCTAAACCAGTACAGTAAACCTATGGGTCTTCAGATGTTTTGGACTTCAACTCCCAGAAATCCTAACAGCTAGTACACTGGCTGGGATTTCTCGGAGTTATAGGCCAAAACACCTGGAGACCCACAGTTGAGAACCACTGGTCTAAACCCTGCTGTTGCTCCTCAGTAGTGTACATACGTTGAATCGATGGAATTACTGATATGCAACAATTTATTGAGTGGGTCTATTCTAGCTGGGATGAACCAATGGATGCCAATCCATAAAGTGTAGCTGCGGTATATGAACATAAGTGCCATTGGCAGGAAAAGTAGAAAAGGGAACTTGCAGAAATGCATAATGGAGAGCAAATCTTTTCATTCATTTTGGGAGTAAGCCCCAGCAAATTCAGTGGGATCTTTGCCTGAGTTCTGAGGTAACAGGATACCAGCTTTCATAATCGATTACTTATTTACTTCTGAAAAACACTACTTTCCTTTCAGTTTTTCAGGCTAATGTCAGAGAAAGTGATATTTTATGGTGGAACAAATTGGCTGATAAATACAGGGGGACAGACTACTAGAGGACTCTGAAGGGAAATAGGTACTTTTGGTCCAGTGCCTTCTAAGCACATATCAGGCCTTTATCTCCCGAAGTGGGCTGGAATTCACAAAAGTGTGCATAAAATGAAACATGTCATCTTGTTGAGAATTTATGACCTGATAAACAACTTACAATAGCACACTTTAGAACTGTCCATTGCAAAACTGTCATATATTCAGAAGGAGGTTGCTGTCATAGTTACACCACTGGGACCATTTCCCAAGTCGAAAACATGGCCATCATGAAATAGTCATGATTTGCAATGGTGTGGTCATCTGTAGGGCAGGTTGCCCTTGTGCAAAGACAGCACAAGAAGAACAAGAGCAACAGTTCTCAGCAGTAGAAATTATTATTGTACAGAATCTGAATGTGCTGTAGCAAAATCCAGTATTTTGCTTTTTTATAAAAAAAAACCTAGCAATTTAAAAAATTCTTAGTGGATGTTCTAGCTACTTTTGACAAATTTTTACAAATATGCAATCTGAGTTTACTAAGTCATCAGCAAACAATAGAAATTTGGGATCTTGCACAAATCACAGCAACTGCAGTAGCAGCAGATCTTTTGCTTATGAACTAGGAAATAATAATAATAATAATAATAATACTGTTTATTTCTATTCCGCTCGTCTCACCTCGAAGGGGACTCAGTGTGGATTACAATACATATACGACAGACAATCCCTGTCGGAGACGTACAGTTTTACACATAGACAGTACAGGTTACACATAGACAGTACAGTGCAGTTTATAGAAGGGTTCTTTCTTGGCTGCGTCACAGGGTAATGGGACATGCAGGTGTGCGTCATACAGGGTCATCCAGGATGTCACTGCTCCAATTACGTCATTGTTGTTGTTATGTGTCTTTGCATCACCAGGGGGTGCTGTTGTTCCATCCTCATGACGGGAGCCTTCTGGTTTTTTTTCTCCCTCTTCTGCAATTCACCTCGCTGGCCAGCCAAAACTTTCAGACATTGTAGGTCTGTAAAAAGCCCTTCCCCATTATTTTATATAATGGTCCCCATTGGTGTTTGAACTGCTTGGGTGGGCAGTGGACTAGGCTCATATATTGTTATTAGCTGGTCATCCAAGCCAGCTTGGAGAATTGAACCAGCAACCTTCAGGTTGCAAGCACAGCTGTGTTACCACTGTGCTATCTCCCCGGAGAGGGAAAGGAGAGGATTCAATAACCTATCAGAGTGCAACAGGGCTACTTATTTGACTCTTTAATTTTAATGATAAGGGAACCTGATGTGGCTTCTGGGGTCCAAACTGATCTTGTGTTTCCTTCTTTTAAAGGTCTGTATTTTTGTTGTTGTTGTTAGTTTGAATTTTTTTAATCACTCCCCACTCCAGGTCTTCCTGCTGTGGTTGCCTATTTACACTGCCACACATAGAGTGAATTGTTCTTTGGTCCATACAGGAATGGACAGGGTGGCAAAAAACAATCCTCTTGGACAAAGAAGAAACATTTTTCACCCAGTCCCAAGAGTGACCAACGATGCCCTAATCTGACAGTAGAGTGGATGGGTGGGCCACATTATTTATTTATCTTATTTTATTTTATTTATTTGAACTTGTTCGCCGCCAGTCCCAGCCTGCTCGGAACGGCTCACACACCAATCACAATAAAAAAACAATTAAAACATCACATTAAAACAGCATCAAACACATTAAACAGCATCAACGATAAAACAGCATTAACAGCAGGAGAGGAATCCAGCAATTATTCAGGACCCGAAAGCTTGCCGGAACAACAGCGTCTTGCAGGCTTTCCGGAATGCTGGGAGGCTCTGAAGGGCACGGGTTTCGGAGGGCAACGCGTTCCAAAGAGGGGGGAAATCAAGGTGATGCATACAGTGTTCCCTCACTTATTGCTGGGGTTATATTTCAGGACCTCCCGAAATAAGTGAAAAACTGCAATGTAGGGATATTCTATTTATTTTAATATTTATACATTATTTTAGTAGGTATACACTATTTTAAGTTTTTATAAACTTACAATAAAGTGAAGGAAAGGAAGGAAAGGCCCTTCAATGCTGGAGGGAGGGAGAGAGGACTGAGGACGGAAAGCATCTTCGAGAGCAGGGCCGGAAAAACCCCACAAAACAGCGAAAATAACATGATATATGTTTTAAATTAATTTTTTAATCTACGAAACAGCGAGTCTGCAATAAGTGAACCGCGAAGTAGCGAGGGAACACTACTTGTAAGAACACTGGCTGTGCCATACCCTCTCTTTGCCAGCCAAATGTCCAGGCTTTTACATAAGAATGCCCAGAATGCTTGTGAGGTGGCTTGTTTTTTTAGTCCAGAAACTTTTTTCATTCTGCTATTAACAGCTATATAAACATACCATATTTTGCATAAAATAGAATGAGGATGTTGGCTTTTAAAGCATGGCTAAATAACCACCTCTTCAATTTGGCTAGTTCTCTATTATTGATTGTGCAATCAGTTATATTCTCCCAAAGTAAAGAAGCTGAGAAATATCCTGTGAAGCTGAAGCAAACTAGAGTTTCAAGAGAAGCCTGCTGTAGTCTGATACTGACTTATGATTGCCAACAGACAGAATGAAAGGCAGGCTTATCAAACAGGCTTGTGAAACTAGACATTTCGAGCTCACCACTGCAATCGTGAAAGTGTGCTTCCCACTTTTGATTTTGATAGAATGAATCTTACTTAGCATAATCGGTTAAGGAAGCTCATACTCCATTGCTTTAAAATGACTTCTTAGGGCTAATCTTCAATGAAAGCAATGTTTGTACAAATAAGAACTGGCATTTGTGTCTGACTGTTTCGTGCAATTCTACTATGAACAAGCCTTAAAACATGGTCTTTACTTCTTTCAGGTCCATGTCTCTTTGCTGGAGATGCATGTTTAATTTGTGCGGTCACTGGAAACAACTGAATTATTATTTTTAAATAACATGCTAAAAACTAGGCTCCTCACCCAAGGCAATAACATTAACTGGTGAACTTTGAAAAAAAAATCCAAATATCTATCTTAATATCTGCAATAAAATATATTCATGGCCCTACTGAAATGACAGCCAGGAGCCACTTTTATGATGCAATTGCTTCAGGGGAGCAGAAGTTTGAGTCCCCTAAACTAGCCTGTTCTCTTTCCTCCAAAGTTATGCTGCTGTATTCAGGGCAACAGAAGACACTGCTCAATCCCAATGTTGGAAAGAAAGGTTCAACTGACAGACCGGTTGGGTTCCATACACAAAATAGGCTGGGCCCAACCTTTGTCTCAGGATGAAAAAGTTTTGAGTTTGCTTTGCTGCTTGAAAGCTATCCAGATGGCCACATGACTTTATCGCATAAACCTGCTCTTCCATTATAGTTGCAATTGATATGGCACATTTGATATTACAAAGCTCTTCATTAGTGAAATGGTAATGATTTTACCAATTCATGGTCCCACAACCGTACTTCTATGCACCCTTGTAACCCTGCCTTCCAGCACTACTGCTGTTCCTTCATTGTTATTATTTTAGTACAACTGAATAGAACAGAATAACTTTATTATCATTGTCCATCACAAAATGAAATTAAATGTCATCCCCAATCATAACACATATGTAGAAATTACAAAACAAAGCACACATCCTTCCACATTCTAATCACTATTGTACAACCCCTCTTGCCACATTAGTGTGAAACCACAGAGTTCAGTATAGTCACATCTCTAGGATAAAAACTGTCTCTCAGTCTGTTTGTCCTTGTCTTTGTCACTCTGTACTGTCTGACAGATGGTAACAATTAAAAGAAAGAATATCCAAGGTGAGATGAATCCTTAAGAATATTCTGAGCTTTTTTAAGGTATCAGGAATTATATAGTTCTTCCAAAGAGAGCAACCAATAATTCTCTGTGCAGTAAGCCTCTGGAGCACCTTCCTTCCTGCCATTGTGCTATTAGTAAACCATATATGCAATTATCCTGCTTCTTGGCAGGGGGTTGGACTGGATGGCCCATGAGGTCTCTTCCAACTCTATGATTCTATGATTCTATACAGATGCAATATGCTAGAACACTCTCTATAGCACAGCGGTAGAAAGTCACCAAAAGTTTTCATTCAATTGTTGGTTCCTTAAAAGTCTCAGATAATAAAAATTTCTCCTGGGCCTTCTTAACCAATGCCACAATATGAACACCCCAGGTCAGGTCTTCCTTAACAGTAACACCCAGAAACTTAAGTCTGGCCAGTGCCACCCTCTCCACTCAATCTCCATTTATAACCAGAGACTGAATTTCTGATCTATTCTTTCTGTAGATGGGAAACAAAGAGAGGTTTAAAATCCCACCCTCTGACATCACCTTCTTCTTGGCAGGTTGACAGAGAAGCAGAAGGGACCCATTGCAACATGGGAGGTGACAGGAACATTGTGGGACTGGGTGTTATTGGCAGGTTTTACACATTAATGGCTAGGGACAGGAGAATCATGGGGATATCATGAGGCCAACTGGCAGCAGCATGCACATGGTCTTTGCCTGCTTCACACAGTAAGTTCCATAGCATAGCAGCGTAAAGTCTTTGATGTTCTGATTCATTTGCCATAATATTTATATACTTTTGTAGTATTATTATACTTCATTCCAGAACTGTGGCTGCTGATACATGTGAGGCATCACACCAAAAGAAGGCATCATTATAGCATGGTTATTCCCATTTAACAATCATGGCTGAACCCCAAGAAATTTTGGGACTGGCTGCAGAGGAAAGAGGACTCAGCCAGACAATGGTCCTATGGTGCCTCTGACCCAAATACAAAACCTGGGAAGATTTTACAGGATGCAGTCTTGGCAATTAAAGGGGAATCAGCATTTTTTACTTTATGAGGAAGGGCCCAAGAATACAGTGATGGAGAAGAGGTCGGAAAAGGCAAAACTGAACCTTTGAGTGATGACAAAATGATGGATGCACTGGGGAACGGGGTAAAGGGACTTCTCAAACCTGCTCTGGTGTGATTTCTATATTAGCAAATGATTAAGAAGCAGTGATTTGTCAACAATGTTTTTACAGTGTAGCAACCCAGCCTCCATTCCAGCCGGGGGGCCAGGGGGCTGCCCCGGGGGTGCCAATTGCTTTGGATCCCCTTGCTGTAGATACAGGTGATGCGGATGATGGGGCTGCTGGGCCCGCATCACCAACAGATAGTTTGCAGTGGGATGACACCTGGCCTGAGGCTTATTCGGACGAAGAAGGTCAGGATGACCCAGATTCTGATAGTTATGAGAGACCAGGTGGGCACGGTTCCCAGGAACGAATCTGGGAACCCGCGGGGGATGAGTCGATGGAAACCGAAGGGGAGGAAGGTTCTCAGGAAGATAGCGAGCCAGCTGTGGACTGGCCTGGAGGGTGTTTTGATCGTAGGAGAAGCATTGAGTCCCATCGCAGGGAATGGAGACGAAGCCTAGAGAGGCGTTGGGTTCCCAAAGGGGGGGATTAAGTATACATTCCCTGGGAACAGTTCTTCAGTTGGTCGGCCACTTCTGATCTGAAGGGAGTGCAGCGACCGTGTTCCTGGAAGCCATAGTCTGGCTGCCTTGCCAAGTACCTTGCCAAGAACTTTGCCACGGACCTTGTATTTTCATGGACTTTGCCTTGCTTTGTTTCAAGGATTTCAATATAACACACAAAGCTATACCGTGAAGTATCTTAGGGCAGAACTGAGGGAGAAGTCAAGCAATCAACATCACGTAGTAAAAAATCACTTTTAGTGTATTAATAACATATGTGCTCAATGGCTTCACAATTTCACTATGGTGCAATGTCATGCAATTTACACAAAATACAGCGAGTAACACAAATGGATACAGCCCTTACAATCTAACGGGCAAAGACGACGCTCGCACTCAGTCAATGTCACCCTACAACCAGCCGGAGTTTGTAAACTCACAGACTGTGGTCCGAGTCAATGGGGGAGCCTTGAAGCATGGAAGAGCTGGCAAGAGTGATCTCTTGAGACCGATAGGTATTGCAACGCGGAAACGCGGTAAGGTTTGGCACTGCTGCTGTAATTGTGTTTCACTATTATTGTTTGTGCTAGGCCATGTCTGCTATATGCTCACTTGATGCTATTCCTATTTAGAAATCTCCTGTTTCATCCCTGAGTCCAAAATTGCTTCACTACCACTCTGGGGAGGAGCGGCTAGAAGTTCCAAGCACCCTGAGGAAGCGGTTCACGCGAAACGGCCATCTTGGCGTCAGCTTACCTCCCGCCGTAGGTGCCTGCCCACTCGGCAGTTTGCCAGCTCTTCCATGCTTCAAGGCTCCCCCATTGACTCGGACCACAGTCTGTGAGTTTACAAACTCCGGCTGGTTGTAGGGTGACATTGACTGAGTGCGAGCGTCGTCTTTGCCCGTTAGATTGTAAGGGCTGTATCCATTTGTGTTACTCGCTGTATTTTGTGTAAATTGCATGACATTGCACCATAGTGAAATTGTGAAGCCATTGAGCACATATGTTATTAATACACTAAAAGTGATTTTTTACTACGTGATGTTGATTGCTTGACTTCTCCCTCAGTCAGGCATGTAGCCAGGGGGGGGGGCTAAGGGGGCTTCAGCCCCCCCCCCCGAAATTCTCAGGGTGGTCCGCGAAAAGGCCTTACTGGTACATTATTTAAACTGTTATGTTTATTCATATCATGATCTGATCACCATGCTCATTATATCCCACATTAATGGGGTTATTGGGATAACAATTCAAAAGGTTTGCTAGGGTAGACCCTCTTCCACCCAGTCTCAGCCCGAACCAAACTCAGCCCCCCCCGAATCAAAATCCTGGCTACGGCCCTGCCCTCAGTTCTGCCCTAAGATACTTCACGGTATAGCTTTGTGTGTTATATTGTTGTCTAAGTGGCATATTCTGTTTGAGTATTGGGTATTGTTTGTTTCAAGGATAACCTTGCTTTTTGATTCGTTGCTTTTTGCTTTTGAACTTCACGTGTTTTCACTTTGGACTATTGAACAATTTACTTTTTCACCTGTTCTTTATTACTTAATAAATAGTTAATTGATCATTGTCTCTCTGTGTGTGCTTAAGGGGCCGGGCCAGGACCCAGCATTGTGACATACAGTAATACAATCATTTGTAAACAATATTTTTTTAAAAAATTAAAAATCTCTAAGCAAAATACTAACCATGACATTTCAGATGTGATAGTTGGCTGATGTGATTGTTCACATCAAAGAAAAAAGTACAAAGACTTTACCAGTGGCTGGACCAGCAAGATTAGTAGAAATATATTGTGGTTGACGAGGGAGGGAGAAGGAGGGAGGGAAAAATATAGAAAGATTTGGAAGGTAAATGTTAAAGAAAAGGAAGAACGATTGTTATGATTATGATTATAAAATTCAATTTTTAAAAAACCATGATATTTCTTAAAGAAGTTCATTGCTTCTGATTTTTAAAACCAGTGTAATATTATACAATCGTTTTGAATTTTATTATTACAAAAACGAATACAGCATGTTTTCATTTGGGCACCACACTATCTGTCTATTTGTCTATCTATCTACAATATTAAATGTGTCTCAGGAATAATCATGGGTTATTAGCAGAGCATAAATATATCTGTAACACTAGGATCTTTTAATTCTCTTTAAACCAGGAGTTTGTAACGCCATCATTTTAATGATTTAGTTATAATCTACACAGAAATGAGATAATGCTGCTTTCCTGAAATATTAACCCTCTATGAGAACCAATTCATACTAGGCCAGTGGCATACTAACAACCTTCACTGCCTTTTCTCTTCCCTCTCCTCCCCAATTTAACATTGACCTCTTGCCAATACAATTATAACTGGGAGAGTACTTTGTGTAGCACATACACTTTCTCCACCAAGTGTATTTAAAATGGATTACTTCTGCTTTCTAGGCAGTCGATCAATAGAGATGTAGATTGCAGTTAAGTGTTGATATGTCTGTAGGCTGCAGTAGTTATCCTCTGTGTCTCTTTAGAAATTAATTAAAAATCAATGGAGTGTGCAGCCCATTAATAAGGCAACCTCCAGATTAACAGATACAAGCACAGCCTTCTTTCAAGTGCAGGGAAAGCGTGCAAATGCAATCAAATCTCATTGGCACTTGAGACAAGGGATGTAAAAAAAAAGCAGGCCTTTCTTTAGGAATCTGGCTACTTATTTCCTGCAAAGCTTTCTTCAAGGCGGAACAACCTCCTCCACTGTCACATTTCGACCTATGGAGGGATGCTATATACAACTATATTTATAGTTTTCATCCATTTTAATAGTTTTTGTATGGCTTGATAGGCTTATTGTTGTATGCTTATATATATATATATATATATATATATATAAGGCACCTTGCCTTGGTGGCTTTCTATATTCTTATACCAAGATTATTCTTTTGTGGACTCTAGCTCACATTTGTCTTTATTATTGGGATTTAGGGCCTTGAGGCCATTATGAAGAAAAATGTTGATTGGCTAAGTCATTTCCATAAAACATTCTTCTTGTAGTGCAAAATCTCTGTCCCTTTGCAGGCAGCTTCCATAGTTCAAGAAGGATAAATCACCAGATGGTAGTAGCATTGGGTAAGCAAGTTGCTCCTGTAACTTTTGCCAGCAGAGGTTTGAGCATACAAAGCAGGAACTCCGAGAATACTAATAAGCTATTACCATTCACGCTTGAGACAGCTGAGGTCATTTTGTATCCAAAGGCATATAAAGCCCAGAATCATATGTCTGCTGCAAGGTTTTGTTGCTGCTGTATGACTTCAAAGTATTCCAACTGATGGGACCTCTGAAGAGAACTTACAGTGTTTTTTCTTGGCAAGATTTATTTATTTATTATTTATTTATTTAAAACTTTTGTACCCCGACCTTCTCACCTCTATCGAGGGACTCAGACCGGCATAACAGCAAAGATTCAATGCTATGCAATTTAAAAACAACTAGAACAACATATTAAAATACATAAAAGCACGTCGCCATTAAAACAATTCCACTCAATCTGTAAACGTGGTCATACATTCAGATAATAGCCAATCTCAGCCTATTCTGGGAAGGCTTGGTTCCATATCCAAGTCTTCACCAGCCTCCTAAAGGACAACAGAGAGGGGGCAGATCTAGCGTCACTTGGTAGCAGCCATGTAGCCGGGGGGGGGGGCTAAGGGGGCTTCAGCCCCCCCCCCCCGAAATTCTCAGGGTGGTCCGTGAAAAGGACTTACTGGTACATTATTTAAACTGTTATGTTTATTCATATCATGATCTGATCACCATGCTCATTATATCCCACATTAATGGGGTTATTGGGATAACAATACAAAAGGTTTGCTAGGGTAGACCCTCTTCCACCCAGTCTCAGCCCCCCCCCCCAAACCAAACTCAGTCCCCCCCCCCGAATCAAAATCCTGGCTACGGCCCTGCTTGGTAGAGAGTTCCACAGCTGAGGGGCGACCACAGAGAAGGCCCTGTCTCTCGTCCCCACCAGCCATGCTTGCGAAGCCGGTGGGACCGAGAACAGGGCCTCTCCGGAGGATCTTAATGTTCTAGATGATTTGTAGGGGAGAATCCATTCAGACAGGTAAACTGGGCCAGAACCGTATAGGATTTTGTAGGTTAAAACCAGATTTGTCCAGAGTGTGGTTGTTTTTGCATTCTTCTATGGCTGAGAGAGTGTGATTTGCCCAAGGTCACCCAGTAGGTGCCAATAGCTAAGCAAAAAATCAGAATCCTGGTCTTCAAAACTGTAATCCAATGATCAAGCAAGTGCACCACATTGGCTCTGCTGCAAAAGTGGGACTGCCAAAACAGTCAAACACCATTTCCCTGGCATTCCATTCAAAAGTCATTTAAAAGCACAATAACAGCAAACGTCAACTTGAGGAACAGGCATTTACCAGATGTCTCTTTCTTACTACCATCTCTGTACAAAAGCAGCATCAAGGAACTTCAGATGAGATCAATGCTGGAAGCTGAACAGAAGTGAAGCACATTGGAATGTGAGATGTTCTTCACAGTCAGTAGATTGTTATTACTGTTTTAATAGAATTGAAAATAGCCTCAAAGACTGCTTTGTTTAACTACCTGCAATTTGACTAGCGATTCTCTTGAATTCCCTCTCTTTTGAAATTCCTCTCCACATTACAGTATTTGGACTTTCTTCATCCTGTTGACAGAATAGCAATAATATATACAGTATGTAGCCTTCAATTTCTTTTTCACCACGTTTCCTGTTTTGGGGTGTGGCAGAATCTCCTTCTCTGGAGGTCTTAAAACAGAGGCTGTGTGTCCACCTGTCAGAATTACTTTGATTTTATGGATGGCTCTTATGGGCTCTTGCAACTCTATGATTCTACAACATATTCATAAATGAATGAAGAAATAAACCAAACATCCCATGAATTAATCAAATGACTTTATCACACATGGCACGTGGTATTGAAGCTTACCATCACCTTTGGTGTCTACTGCACAACACCATGCCTATCCCACTGCTGGTCTTTCTCCTCCTTACCATTAACACATCCCCACCTATTGATGGACAAACTTGTCAATTGATTGTAATTCTGCAATGTCCTTGTCACATATCTAGTGTGATGGGTCTCTCCCACGTCTGAGGTGGCATGTTGGGAGTAAAGTGATGGAAGGGGTAGGATTTCTCTCCTTTCCTACTCTCCTTTCTCGCCCTCATTATTCCCAGGTTATCTGTTTTGTGTTTATTTAATATTTTATAATTACATTTGCCTTTTTGATTATTCATTATTAAATCTGTTTTCTCTTTTTTTAAAAAAAAACCTTTGTATTTCTAGGCACAAAAATTACTGCAGATGCAGACTACAGCCAGGAAATCAGAAGACAAATCTCGATAAAATAGTTAAGAGTAGAGACTTCACACTGGCAACAAAGATCCGCATAGTTAAAGCAATGGTATTCCCCATAGTAACCTATTGATGTAAGAGCTGCACCCTGGGGACGAGGGAGAGGGCCTTCTTTGTAGTGGCCCCCTGATTCTGGAATTCGCTCCCCAGAGATATTAGGCAACCCCCCTCCCTGGCAATCTTCAGGAGGAGCCTGAAAACTTGGCGTTTCCAATGTGCCTTCAATAACTGAATGTATGATAATCCCTGACCAAACTCTGCATAAAATGCTCTCAGAAGCACTTGTTGGAGATTTGGAGATTAGGACTAGTTTGCTGGCTGAAAAGAAACACTGAATAAAATAATAATAATAATAATAAAACTTCACTATCTGTTTATTGTCCTTTTTTATTTTTTAAGAAGCACATGTTGTGTATTCTTTTTAATTCTGTTATCAGAATTAACCCACACCTTTTGATGACATTATTAGTGACTTGGGTACTGAATCTAAGATTGGGGAGCAAGAAATTAGTGAGCAAGCTGCATAATGTCCATATTTGATGTTTTGGGAATAGAAAACAGTTAAGCAATGTATGTGTCTGAATTCTTTATTTATTAGAATCACAGAGAGTTAACTGGGGAGAGAACCAGATAGCTCTCTGGATCTTGCTGTAATCAATGATGAGGAATGCTGTGAGAGGTAGTCTAATAATATTTGAAGGATCATGTGATTATCACTTCTGTTCTACATTATTGTTGTTAATTGCCATTATATTAACTTTCGTTTATTAAGAATTATGAATGAGAGGCTTTCAAATCACTCAGTTATCAACAGCACTGCTCAAGTCTCGCAAACCTAGGCCACAGCTTCCCTGACTGATCCTATGCACCTACAGTCTTTTGCTTTTCCTATTGCCTTCTACCTTGCCAACCACCATTATTTTTTTCTATCGAGTCATGTCTTCTTGTGATCTGTCCAAAGCACATCAGTTTCAGTCATTTTGACTTCCACCCAGCTCTACATCGACCCCTGTTGTTTTACATCTACAAGGAATACAAGCAACAGTGACATAACAAAGAAGTCTGAAGAATGCAGCTGGTTCTGCATCAGAAATTGGAATGGAGTAAACATTCTTGTTTGTTTCCAGAAATGAACAACAGCAGCAAGCTTGTCTCATGTAGAATTGGGAACAATGATAAGCTAAACCAGCTGGACACACAAAAGCTGGCCAGTTTGGCTGTTGGAGGAGAAAATATAGCAAGCTCTATTTCAGCTGGGTGGATACACAATAGCAAAGCATTTCAATAGGGAGATATGTACAACGGGGACAACTGTGAATGGAAAGTACACAATACAAACAACCACTGGGGAACTGTAAAAAATGTGCATCCATATGAATTGTCCATGTAATAATACTGTTTAGAAGGTAGCAGGGGAAATTAGACAAGTTTCAGATATTCCTAATTAGAAGCCATATGTTATTTACTGCTCTAAGGACCATTGAGGAATTGCAAAAGTTGCACATCCATATAAATTGTCCGAAATATGCAGCAGTACTGTTTGGGAAGATGGTAGGGAGAACCAGAAAACTTCGCATACTGCTAATTAGTAGCCATATGCTATTTGCTGTTCTGAACAGCATGGAGTATTCCTGGGTAGAAGTAGTCAGCTAAAGGATAGGCAAAACTGGTAATATATTATACATGGTGGGGTGGGGGGGTTTACAGCCCTTTTGAGACATTGCTCTTTGAAAATAGAAGTATGCACACACCCTGCAGAGCTAAATCCACCACCCCAAACCAGGAAGCCTCTTTTTGACAAAAGATTTTGACACAATGGGATTTTTGGAAATGGAGAGCCTGTTTAGTTTCTATGCAGAAATTGCATAATTGGGGACATATTTCACACAAAATTGGCATGTGGCTGATTTGCATAGAAAATAGTATACCATTTGTTGCAGGAAATAGCCCTTTTGCACAACAAAATACTGATTCCTGTACAGAAAACGCTGCATTCTGCAGGAAATAACCACAGGCAAAATTTGCATAGAATGCATCCTGAACTTGGAATATTATTTATTTATTTATTTACATCATTTCTACCCTGTCCATATCAGCCCGAAGGCAACTTAGGGCAGCAAACAATCGGCACAATTCATTGCCATATATAAAATACATACATCAATAAAAATATAAACATCACATTACAATGTATCTAAAAGCAGCGAGCAATAATTTGTTAAAAACTCGTCATAGCCGTTCCTAGGACATTTTCCAATTCAAGTTTGTCTGATGCATGTGGTTGACCTCATTCCTCCAAGTATCTTGTCCACATCCTCAGGTTTCACCAATAGAAATGAATCTCTAAAAATTGGACAAGCAGGTGCTCGTGTTCTATCCTCAGAGACTGCCGTTAACATGGTGTCCAGGTCAGAACAGATCAAAGCGACTTTGTCCACGAAGAACTGAGCAAATGCTTCACATTGAGCTGTCAAGTTGTCAGGGTTCCAATCCGGGACAGTGGAATTTAACAAGCCTCTGACAACTCGAAACAGCTCAGCTGGATGGTTCTTTGCGGCTGCAATATTGGCTGGAAAGAAAGATTTCTTTGCGGCCTTTATTGCCGTGTCATATGCCCTTAGAAGAGCATCAAACCGTGTTCAATTTGGCGTGCTCGGGTCCGAATGCCACATGCCCTCTAGACTCCTCTTCCTTCACTTCATCACTGTCAACTCCCCGTTGAACCAAGGAGATGGTTTAGCTCAGCTACTTGAGAGGGGTTGTTCCGGAGCAATCGTGCCTATTGCCCTGGTCATCTCCCCATTCAAAAGAGGGACCAGGGCATCAACAGGATCGCCAACCAAGGTGGCAGGAAAATCCCCAAGAGCCATCAGGAATCCATCCGGATCCATAAGCCTCCTAGTGCGGACCATCTTAATGGGTCTCCACCCCTGCAGAGGTTATGGGGTGCAGTGAGCCTAAACCTGATCAGGTGATGGTCAGTCCATGGCAATGGAGTAATGGACAACTCCTCAACACCGCCACTGTCCTCCCATCCCTGGCAGAAAACCAAATCTAATGTGTGTCCCACACTGTGAATAGGGCCAGATACTAGTTGGGACAGCCCCATGGTTGCCATGGAAGAATGAAGTCCTGAGCCGCTCTTGATAAGTTGGCCTCGGCATGGACGTTGAAGTCCCCCAGCACAATATGTCAATGAGACTTCAACGGCAGGCTCGAGACCAACCCAGCTAGCTCAGGTAGGGAGACAGTAGTGCAGCAAGGTGGACGGTACACTAACAGAATCCCTATTCTTTCCCGGTCACCTATTCTCAGATGGACACATTAGAAAATGGTTGACTGTGGGATGGGACACCTGGTCAGGGAGATGGAATCCCTATAGACCACTGCAACCCCGCCTCTCCGCCCTCCGGATCTTGATTGGTGCTGCATGGAGAACCCTGGTGGACAAAGCTGGGTCAGGTTTACGCCTCAAGCTTCATCCAACCAGGTCTCCATAATGCACGCCAGGTCTGCCTGCTCCTCCAGAATTAAATATTGGATGAAAGTTGTATTGCCGTAGACAGACCTGGCGTTCAACAGCACCACCCTTAATCCAGAGGCGTCACCATCCTGGGTACCCAGTCTTAACTTAACAGGAGACCATTTTGGAATTACTACTACATTCTTTCATTCCCTAGGTGAATTAAAAGTCTCCCTTTGCCGTATATCTCCCTTATTACTTCAATGGGGGCCCCCTGGCTAGTGGGACTCCCCCCTCCCTCCAACCCATCAACCTCTCCTCTTCCTCTTTATGGAATTCTCATCAGTCTCAGAATTCTTTTTCATTAGGATTGTCTCATCACTTGAGAAGCATTTTTAAAAATAATTTCTGAATATTTGATTCATCCCTAACAGCCAGTGCTTTTAAATAATATCCAGAAGTCAAGAAAGCAAACTACTATTATGGACTACAGATTTCATCATGGATGTGTTGATTGAGAGTTTCTGGAAGTTCTAGTTTGAAATGTAGTTTTTGGAACTGTTATAGTAGGTTAGTATTTTATCCTGCTGGTACAGGTGGCAGTTATGACTGGGATAATTCCATCTGTCAGTCTAATCCCCCTGTATTTCAACTGCACACTACCTGATTTCACACCACAGGAATGAATCTACTTGGCTGGAAAGAACCTTTGAAATGTTTAACAGGGGTCACTGCTCTTGGCAGGGCTAATTCAGCAAGGGAAACTGAGGATTGGTATGGCTATCAGGAAAGCGACAGCAACACTATTTTAGGATGTTAATCGGAGAGAGAGAGAGAGAGAGAGAGAGAGAGAGAAATGAACTCCCTGGGACCATGAGCTTCACAGACATCAACATGAACAGAACATTTTAAAACAGTGGCTTGATAGTTGCCATGAATTTATTATAAGGGTCAGGACAGCATTTTCTACTTATTTTCATTTGCTAAGTATTTGTGTTTAGGCTAAGCAATCTAGCATAAGTTTTTTTTAAAAAAAACAAACAAAGGACTTTCATATTCACATACCTATTGAAAATGTATTATCTTTTATGATGAGGCTTAGCTCAGCCTGAAATAATCACTGTATTAACAGTTTTATTCATCCAAAACAGTTCTGTTTATTATTGAGGGGAGGCAAGGAATGAGTAAGCTTCCTCAGCCTGTCATTATTTCCCACTGTTTTAATTATGAGAAATAAAATATTCTGTGAGAGATTTGGTGGATAATAAAACCTGTGATGCAAATAATAACTACAAAACAAAATCAAGATGAACTCTTCTGTGAAGTCAGATATTTATTGTAGAGTTAACAGTAGCATTGAGGATGATAAAGAAGCAAAAGCTTGCAGATGGTTTTGTACATGATTGTGCCTGTTTCACAGCTGGTTCTGGGCTAGTAGCTTGGTTCCACACAAGCAGGGCCAATACTGTGAATATGCTCATAGGAGGAAATGTAAGACATGAAACAGATAATGATAAACGTGATCGCTGACTGCCTCCATGTCCATGGTTCTGGGTATTTATCCCAACTTTAAAGAAGCTTCTTCTTCTTCTTCTTCCAGTTTTCCAAAGTGGTGAACTCAAAATAGCTTCAGCACCTTGGATATCTCTTTCAAATTTTAGTCTACATCAGGCTTGTGCAATTTGGCTGGAGGGTGTTCCATTTTGGGGTATCCAAATTTTGTTGGACACCCAGAGCTGTTTCTCAAAAATCAGCTAATGGAAATATCTATTTCTAGATAGGCAGCTGAAAGATCTGGGAAGATCCAGCTAATTGGCAACAATGGGGAACTTACAATGCTCCCCTTTCCATTCCTGGAATCCTTTTCTTTCTTCCTTTCAAGGGCGTCTGGGTTTCAGCAAAGGGGTTAAGGAAGCCCCCATCCTGGACCCTTTCTTTTCTTGCCTTCAAGGGAGTCTGGGTTTCAGCAACAGGTTTAAAGAAGCATGTGCCACATACTCCCCAATGGAAGATAAGAAGCTGCACCTGTCAGCCACATGGGCCGTTTTGGGCAAAAAAAATTGCGGCTGAGCCCTTGCCACTATGGCTGTCCGAACAAGCCAGATTGGCCAAAGGGAACTAATCAACTGTGGCCCCCCGACTTTGGAACTCCCTTCCGGGAGAGATCAGGAATGCCCCTTCACTGGAAGCCTTTAAGAGACAATTGAAAACTTGGTTTTTCCGCCTAGCCTTTGGAGACTAAATCCCTCAATGCCTGCTTCTTGGATTTCCTTCCCCTTTGCGACTCTTCACGTTTTGGCCCTACTCCATTTATCTCCCCCAGTTTTTAAACATCTTATATGTACATGCGGTCAGCCCTCTCGTCTTCTTTTTTCCTTTTGTTTTAAATGCATTTGTTATTGTGTTTTGTTAGATGTATTCATGTTACTGTGTTTACTGTTTTTATTGTGTTTATTGTTTTTCTTGATGTCTGATATTTTGTGATTTGTGGTTTGGGCACAGCCCCATGTAAGCTGCTCCGAGTCCCCTTTGGGGAGAGGGAAGCAACTTATAAATAAAGTTTATTATTATTATTATTATTAATCAACTGAAATCCACGTACAAGCCTAGTCTACATTATAAGATTTTTTTTGTCCTCTCTGCTTCTCTGGAAGCCACCACACAAAACTGAGTATAATAAAAGTTGGCAATTTCCATGATCACAGCTGTTAGAAGAGGCATATTAGTTACATAAATTGCAAATAATTCCATGTTTGAGGGCTTAGTTTACCCTCTATATCCAAAGAATAAAATGAGGTACAAAGATGTTCCTTCGTGTGGAAATAGCTCTTTGGGTTGACATTAGGGAAGCAAAGAACATTAAAACATATTTCAAAAATGGTATAATATATCTGATGATTGAGAAACTCAGATAAGAACTCTGGACTGACATGAATCTTCACAGCTCAGGACATATTCTGTGCTAAATTTGCATATGGCTGTTTTTGACAAAAATAAATTAAAATTAGCAGTTTCTGTGCAAAAAAATATGTTTATACAGAAATCTTACTCCTTATGCAGAAAAAACCTATTTCCTATGCAAAATGATTACATACAAACGTGAAACAAAATTAGTCACGAATTGAGAATAAGCTACAGAAAGTGATTTTCAAAGATTTTCTCAGAATTGGAAAATTGCTAAAATTATTCCATGTTTTCCCTGACAAAAAATAATAATGAAGAGTTAATCTCTACTTAAAAACAGAATAGGGAAATATAGGACATGTAGGGATATTGGCAACAGCTATAGCACACTGGTTAGGATCCAGACCTTTGCATTTTTAAAGCAATTATGAACAGATTTGCCTCCACACTAATTTCCTTTTGCTAGGAAGATTCAGGCCTAAAGAACTCAGCCTTGCTATATAGATTTCCATTTTTCAGGATGCAGACTTAGTTTCAATGAGAGGAGGATCTGGAGGGGTGGGATGACCTACCACACCAAGAACTTCATCAGAAAAGGCAACCTTCCATTATATTCATTCAATCACTAATTCCAATAAATTATTCAGATGATACTTCTTTTTTATCACACTTCCATTGTTCTGCAGCTATGACACTTTGCTGCTCAGTGAGTCCTACAGCCAGATTTCCTCTTGAGGAGGGAACTCTGCCTTCCTGTAGGTCTATATCTGTATAATTGAGTCATTTTTGATACTTCTGCATGCCAATCTAACAACCAGACTAAAGAGAAATATGCTAAAGAAGAATTTGGACAGATGTGGTGTTGTTTCATAGTTGCTTTATAGTCACCTGTGGCTGAACAGCTCCTAGTAAATGCAATGAATAGTTTCATTAACTTTTTTTTTGAGATGAGGCATTTCCTGTCCAAAGCAGCTTGAAGTATTCCTTACTCACAGTTAAGAACAATCACTTGTAATTGTAGGCATTTCAGTGATTTATAGAATCTGTATGTCATGCTAGAAAAGATATCACACAGGTGGAAAATAAAGGTCAGCTTTTACAAACTAAAGCCAAGCATTTAAATAGAGCTTGATTTTTTTTACCACTGTAATCAACAAAATGTGAAAGGGAGTCTTTTTATAAAAATCTGGCCATACATTTAAATACAATTTTGGCTCCATACCTAGGAATGACTAACCAGACCTAGGCAACACTCTTTTGTTGGCATAGTTCATTCCTACTTATTAACTCTAAAAATAAAATCAATAATGAGTCCTAAGAATAATAGTGTTTTTAATGGTAGCCATTGTAAGACACTTTTCTCCTCTCCTCTTCATTATGTTAAGAATGAACACTTGATGATTGAATAGTGATCTTGTTATGATTGTCAATAATGATCACTGAATGGATTCCATGTTTTTATAGACATGAGCTGATAATACTATTATTAAAATAGTATAATTTTAATAATATTATTAAAAAATAATAAGTCATTTAGACCCAATTCAGTATAATGACCAAAGGTTTTTAGTAGGTCTGTTTCTATCCTTGTGAAAACCAAGAAAGCAACTATTCTGAAAATGATTAATCTGAATTTTTAAAAAGAGAAACATGATAGCAGTGGGAAACAAAACAAAAGAAAGAGAATGAAGTAAAACTTTTCATTGTAATAGAATGAGAGTTAACTACACCTAACATGACAAAAACTGAAGGATGGCCAGGGCCATCATTATTTCACTTGATTCTGTTTATTCATTAGGCTTGTTTGATTTTAAAAAAAGGTTCAATACTTGTTTCGGATGTAGGGGGTGCTGGTGGTTTGGATCTAAAGTCAATTCCGATTTTCACAGGAAAAAAAGTTCAAAACTTTTCAAAACTTCAGAGACCTCTGAATCCTTCATTAATGGTTTCAAAGTGTTATTTCCTGTTTCATTGGGTGGTCTTTACTTTGAAAGTAGTTGTTTTAGTCCAGAAAAAAGGGGGGAAGCAAAGGGAAGAAATCCATCCACACTGGTTTAAACTGCTTCTCTTGCCCAGGACTGATACGGGAGAAAAAGAAAACTGAAGTAAAGCCACCCAAACTGGGTTAAACAGCGGCTTTCACCCGGGACCGAGGAAGGAAACTAAAGGAAAGCCATCCAAACTGGGTTTATTCCGAATTACGAAGGCTCCGACTGAACCTACCCATGCCTATTATTCATGCCTAACTAACTTCTTGTCCAGATTATTCCATGATCAGAAGTTAGTTCAAAATTCAATAGCTAGACATTTCTTAGAAGTACATTAGATGATGTTTATGAGGGGGTTATGCATTCCTGCAAAATTCAACATCTGATGATGATAAAGAACAAAAAATATTTTGGGTGTGAGTTAAATTTTTTAAATGGATTTAACTTAATTGTTTTTAACACCAATGATGTTTAACATTGCTTTGATATTTGTATATTTTAAATTGTGTTGTAATGCTTTTAATGTTAGCCGCTTTGAGTCTCCTTATAGAGAGGAAAAGTGGGATAATAATAATAATTGTGCATATTTTAAAATTGATTCATTTTTCCTGCCCTACAAGAGCTTAAACTATTTTACACCAAGATATCTAAAGCAATGTTGAAATTCTTCATTAATTATCTTCCTGAATTTTCTTCCCTCTGTGAGAAAGTTTTCCAAAACCATTCTATTTTCAAAGCCTACAGAGATTCTCCACTTACTTAATGGATTAGGGACTGCAGCACTGTCTGAAAAGTAGGGCCCAGGTTTTTAGATACCCAATGCAACACTAGATGGGAAAAGGTTGAGTGTGCAGAAGAGAGCGATAACACTGGTCAACACACATTTCAGTGATTCAAATGCCAGACCTGTTTCTGGGAATATTTGACCTGATGACTTCCAAAATGGCACCAGTTTCCTCCACTAGCTCTAGTAGTTGAGATATAGACCACATACCATTTACCAGTTCCCATCCGCATAACCATAGAAAATCATGATAATCACTAAGAAGAAGGCTTCACAGGCATTTATGATTTCAACTACTAAAAGTTTGGGGAAAATAATAAAAGGTGTTTGGTTTTGTTGAATTATTCACTTCCATCTATTTCTTTCATTAGTGTTTCACTATTCTAGTAATTAATTTTTTTTAAATCCACATTTACTTTTTATTGCAGAGCATTAGCTGGTCAGACCAAAGGGACAACTGCTCAATACAAACTGCAGGAATAGATGACAAGTCACCTAGAAAAGTGTAATGAAATTGGTTTTCCAGTTGGATTCCATCACACTCCAACTGCAATTGGTTTGATTCTCTTAAAGCTAACCGGAAGAGAATTCCATACAAAAGTGTCCTTACAGGATTTAAGAAAGAAAAGCCAATTGCTTAACTTCATTGGCCATGGCCTGTTGGGATGATGAATACAGAAAACTGGTTCCCATTGTGATATTATAGAAATTAAGCTGACTCAGTACCCAAGAAGTTTCTGAATGCAAAAGGATGATTACAAAAAGTGGCTGACTCTACCCATGGAGAAACGCCAGACAATCATGTGGAAGAATTTCCCTATCTTCCAGGAACAATCAAATAAGAGCAGTGATTCTTAACACTTGCAGTCTGTTGCACTCCATTTCATGACCACTTTTCATTGTGTCTGTAGATCATACCAGAGAAGACATTGCACACATAATGAGAAAATACTAAGTAGGGAGAGAGTGAACCTTCAAACATATTAGAAAAATGGCTGAACATAGCTTTTTAAAGCACCGAGAAACTTGGTGAAACCTCATGGACATATGAGAATCTTTGCAGTTAGGGACACATTCTGTGCAAAATTTATACCTGTTTTGTGCAATGAAAGATGGTGCTAGTGTCAACAGAAACCTTTGTTCTTGGGAGAAGGGGGGAGCCAGCCTGGAAGCACATGACATCTCCCAGCAGTCTCTTCTGAGAGAAAGCCAGCCCAGAAAAGAATAACGTGGAAGCTTTGGGGTGGCTGGACTTGTAAAATAGCCCACCTAGGAAGGTCTGGATTTTAAATATCCAGATCATACAAAGGAAGCAGCCAGTCCAAGGGGACCTTCAGCCCACCTCTCTCCATCCACTTATCATATGGACACATTGTCACAACTTGGGGGTTTGGGTGGTTGGCATCGGCCAGGGATCCAGTTATTCACCAGAGCAATTCCGCACTGGCTAGGAGAAACTTGGAAAATAGATGTGGTATGGTCAGATACACCCATGCTGGGTAGTCACTAGGCTTGTTTGATCAAGGAAAAATGGTTAAAAACTCATTTCGGATAAAAGGGGTGCTGGTGATTCGATTTTTAAATGATTTCTGAAATGTTCCCAAAAAAGTCAGAAATTTCCGAATTTTCTGAAATTTCTGAATTGCTTCATTAATGGCTGGCGTGGTTGCACAATACGCAAAAACCTGCAAACAGGACAGGCAAAACTTGGGGGATTCCCTTTCCCTCAGTTTTAGAACGCTACTGACAAAACTTGCCACAGTGGTAGAAAAGATTCTCCTCTGTCAGCATACTAACTTTCAACGTGTATAGAAGATCCCTGGGGTTTTTACAATTTTAAAAGTAATTTCAGTAATTTAATAAAGAATATTACAAGAAGAAATGTGCTGTCTCCAGGATTCTCTTGGAAAATTTAAATCTATCTGTTTTGCATATTTGTCTAGAGCACACCCCTCTGAATATGAGAAAATGGAATTTATCTCATAACATTCAATTAATTTACTAAATTTGCTTGTTTCCAAGATAAGCGGAGGCCAGGCCACTGCTCAACATTGCCCCATCCTCCCAGATCAGAAGGGAGAAAACCCCAGAGGACTGATTCCTTGACTGCCCTGTGGATGGCAGCGTCCCACCCAGGCCCTCCAATTTGTGGCTGCCCACCATTGGCCAGTGTTCCACCCCATCGTCCCAATTGAAAAGTGGCCTCTTGGACTCATAAAATTTCAGGAAGGGAATTATTAAGCAGATTGTAGTAGATTTCTACTTTCAAAAACTACAATGTACAACCCAAAACAGACAAAGGGGGCTCCTTAGTGGGATTTTGTGTGGTTCCCCAAGGAAATTATTTGTTCCCAACCCAGTCCTTCCCTTGCAAAGCGGTGGTGTGGCACCTTTCCCACCCAAGCAGCCTGCCCTAGTCCCTTTCCCTTCACATCCATGACTTGCAATGAGACTACGAGGCACGCCCAGTCCTTTTTAAAAGGCAATGGCTGCTGTGCCAAAACCCCGCCCCTCCCGAGGTGGTTTCCCCTCATTGGCTGGAGGCAAGAATCCCAGCATGCAAGCAGCTGCTTGCTTCCATAGGTTGATTCATTTCCGATTCACTTTCTGAATTGGAAAAAAAGATGGCGACAGTGGCTTCAAAAGGGCAAGGATACATCCGGGTTCCCAAATCGTTTTGTAATCGCTTCAAAAAGGAATTTGATCCAAATTTAATCCTAATTACGAAGATTCTGACTGGACCTAACCATGCCTAGTAGTGTAGCAACCCAGTTCCCTTTCGTGCCTGGGGGCACAGCACCGGGGTCCCACTATAGAACCAGCGGCAGCTGAGGAAGATTCTGAGGAAGATTTGGAGGGATTGGAAGAAGGGGTTAATGAGTTAGCTGGGCCTTCTTCTCCCACAGAGAGTCTGGTTTGGGATGATGGATGGCCTGACCCGTACGAGAATGTGGAAGGTCAGAGGGATTCAGATAGCAGTGATAGCGAAGGCTATGAGAAACCGGGGGGGGGGCTAGGTTCACAGGAACGAATGTGGGAACTGGAGGAGGAGGAGTCCATGGACGCGCAAGGGGAGTTTGATTCTCACGAAGATAGGGAACCAGGTGCTGGGAGGCAAGGTCGAAGCTTTGATAGGAGACGGAGCATTGAGGCTAGCAGGAGGGGCTGGCATCACAGCCTAGACCGGCCAAAGGGGGCAAGGGCCCGAAGCATAGATTGGAGGAGAAGCCTAGAGCGTCGGGGCCCTCGCCAAGGGAATTAAGTATAGGATCCGTGGGAACGGATCCTCAGTACCTCAGCCACTTCTAACCTAAGGAGGTGTCGCGAGGAAAAGACCATGGAGCCAAGTTGCGGCTCGTGCCTTGCCAAGAAGTTTCTTGGATCCTGATTGAACTCTGCCTTGTTTCTTGATCCGCTTGGTTTTGCGGAGCTTTTGCCAAGCCTTTGCCAAGACCCTTGCTTTTGGATTTGCTACGGACGTTTTGCTTCGGAAATGAACTTTTATATCTTGGACAATTGCCTTTTTACTTGCTCTTTATTCTACAATAAATTAGTTAGCTGATTACCGTCTCTGTGTGTGTGATTTAGGGGCCGGCCGAGTCTTTGCATTGTGACAGTTGGCCGAGGTACTCCACGAACCCCTTTTTCACATCACGGGATGCTCCAGGAAACGCAAACGGCGGGCCGGCAACATGGCCCAACTGACCGATGCTCAAGTTGCAGCAATGCAGCAGGAACTGGGAGAACTACAGACCAGGGCGGGCAGACACCCTTCCGTGGCTGCACCGGCTCGGTTTGGAGGCAACCCGGCCCAAGTCAACGTGTTTATTGGACAATGTGAAATGTATTTAGAACTCGGGCCTCTGGAGTTCGCCACTCAATGAGCCAAGGTGGGCTTCATCTACACGCTACTGGAAGGCACCGCGGTGGCATGGGCGACCACGCAGCTCCAGTCGGCGTCTCCACAAGTGGCCACGTTAGCGGCGTTCCTGGAAGCTATTAAGACTACTTGGGGAGACCCAGTAAACACCGAATTGGCGGAGAGGGAATTGGATCGATTGTCCATGAGAGATATGCCTTTGTCCTAGTACATTTCCCGATACCGTGTGTTGGCCGCTCAAGTGGATTGGAATCCCTCCGCCTTGCGTTACCAGTACATGAAAGGCCTGTCGCCGGAGATGCAGCAGGAAATCCTGAGAGGGGCTACTCGGCCGGCGAACCTGGAGGAGGCGATCACCGTGAGCATACGGGTGGAGGCTGGAATGCAGACCAGGAAGCGATGGGACAAAGGGCCTGGGGAACGACCAGGGGTGCGGAAGGAGACGGGTGCTAGCCAGTTCCCGTTTCGGCAGTTCGCGCCGGCTCCCCAGCTCTTGGATGAACCGGAACCCATGCAGCTTGGGCATGTGAGGCCTAAAGTGGACGCCGCCGAGAAGGCCCGGCGCCAGCGTTTGAACCTGTGTTGGTATTGCGGAGGAGCTGGACACTTTTCTAGAGAATGCCCCCAGAAGCCACACGGTAAGACACCCCCGGGGCCTCCGCTGCGTTTGAGGGGCCCCAAGGGGCTGAAGAAGCTATCCAGACGGCGGGGGAAGGGGTCGGCCGAGTTTAAGAGGGTTCGCTAACTCGGCCGCAGTCACTGACCTTCCCCCAGAACCCCAGACTGGACAATTGTTTCTAGTAATGATCTCCCTCTGGTCGCAAGAGAAGGGACCGATGATGGTCCATGCTATGATTGACTCGGGGGCCACCAACAATTTCATCAATGCAGACTATGCCAAGTCTGCTGGATTACAGTTTCATGACCTTATAGAGCCCAAGGGGGTCCAGACCATTGATGGAAGAACCCTGAAAGCAGGGGCTGTGATGCAATACACTGCCCCTACCAAGATGTGGACAAGCTCCCACAAAGAGGACATTTCCTTCCTTGTTACCAAGTTATCCGATTTTCTGATAATTCTGGGAATTGTTTGGCTGAACCTCCATGATCCGCAGATCTCGTGGGCCAAGAGACAATTGTCGTTTTCCTCCGAACATTGCCAGGGACATTGCATGACGGCTCGGGCTTGCCAGGCCCACGAGGTAGAACAAGCCGCCACACTGCCCAAGAAGTACGCAGGATTTTGGGATGTGTTCAGCGAGAAGGAGGCGGAACGTCTTCCCCCCACGGACCCTATGATTGCGCCATTGAGTTGGAGCCCGGAGCCCCCATTCCCCGTGGAAGACTCTACCCTCTTTCGGATCCGGAGCAACAGGCTCTCCGAGAGTTTTTGGACAAAAATCTGCGGAAGGGATTTATCCGGCCTTCTCAGTCCCCGGCCGGGGCGCCAATCTTGTTTGTCAAAAAGAAATCGGGGGAGTTGCGGCTTTGTAATGACTATCGGGAGCTCAACAAGATCACGATTCGAAACCGCTACCCCCTGCCATTGATCCCGGAGCTGTTGGAAAGGATGCGGGGCGCCAAGGTCTTCACCAAATTAGACCTCCGGGGTGCTTATAATCTGGTGCGGATTCGCCAAGGCGACGAATGGAAGACCGCATTCCAGACCAAGTGGGGAAGTTTCGAATCCTGGAAGATGATGGCATGGAATTGATTGTTCCTGACCTGACTTATTTTTATCTAGTTCCTTAGTCCTAATACTAGTAGAAAATCACATGTACATCAGGAAGTGGCTATATATAATAGAATCATACAGTTGAAAGAGACCAAAAAGGTCATACAGTCCAATGTCTATCATGCAGGAATACACAATCAAAAGACTCCTGATAGATGTGGTCATCCAAGCTGCATTTAAAAATGAAAGTGGCATCATTGGCTAATTTTGTTTTAAAATCACAGCCAAGATTAAATGAAATTGCTCTAACCCTCAACTTTCACATTAAGGGCTCCCTCATATATTTTGTGGGTAAAGCCCATAAATCAATTGGGAGGGATTATGAGAAGAACCCAATGTTGACCAAGCAACATTTCCAAGACAAAGAAACCAACCAAGCATAGGCAATCTCTGGTGCAGATATCCATCATATTCAAGTGCTTAGATTTCGAAATGTTAAAAGTACTCATAAATCTTTGAAATGCATTCTGTTATTCAACATGTTTAATTCTGTACAGTTAAGGGATTTAACCTTGCTGATAATAACATAGCATCAAGTTTTAATCACAGAGCTGTATGTTTTTTCATGTGACCTTACAGTCCCTCAAGAGTGTTTGTAGTTTGGCATTTGAAAAAAAGACAACTGTCTTCTTCTATTAATAGATTTGATTCAAACAATTCACCTTGGGTAAACTATAAGCTATTCTCGTTTCCTCTGATGAGGAGTAAAAGCTTTGTTGTGTTATCCATGAGCCAATGAATGACATGAAAGTCTGAACAAAGTGACAATACAGAATGTCAAGTAAGGGTTCACAGCTTATTCCTCTTTCTAATGACTACTCATTTTCCCTACTCCAGTTTTAATTGTGTGCATACTAATTGTATTATTCAGTTGATATACATAGAGAGAGACAGAATGCTGTTCAGTTTTTCAAAGGAAACCACTGTATCTATCAGGGAATTGAGAAAGCAAGGCCTCTTCTCATGTATTTTATTTCAGCCTTTCCTCCATTTGTTATAGTACAATGACTTGTATTATCAAGAGATCCAGGGTCATTGTCCTGATGAACATATGTTAGCATGTGTGAGTGTGAGAGAAACCTATGCCCAAAGAGCTACAAAATGTATTACAGCACTGGAGGAGATAGATGCATTAACTGATTAAATGTCAGCCACTGTAGGACACACTAGTTTGGGATCATATTTAGGGTTTGAAGCTATGAAAATTTGGATAAAATGCTTTTATTTTCTATTTAATGGTTTATTTAATTTTAGCATATATTTACAAAGTGATATATTTGCCTATTTATGTAAAAAATTAACTTTTGATTTGTAATGGTTGCTTTATTATTTATTATGACTGGACTTGACACTTTATTTCTGATGTTGCTCTAAGCCAATTTCACCTGCCACAGAAAAAGTGGCATGCAATAAACAAACCATGATAATGACAATGCTGTTGACAGTTGCAATGGGGAAGAGGAAGAGAAAGTGGATGAGAAGTACTTTGTATTGCCTTCTGGCAGAATATATTTAAAACACTCATGCAATTGCAAATAAATGTTCCTGTTCCATTCAAATAGGTGTTAGGTGTTTCTCTCATAGGTGTGTTAATCATGATCATGGATGGGAAATTTTATGATTCCAAGAGGCCACTTTTCAATCCCCAAGATTCATTGCAGTCCAACAGGAGCAAAGAAAATTAGAGTGGAAGTGGCAAAAATTATTTTGAAGTTTGTGGAAAATAATGTGCATGTTGTCCAACACCTTGTTTTAAGAAAACTTGGTCTTAACACAATATAGGTTTTGATGTGCTGCTTACTATGTTATTTTGTACTGGTTCTGGATTGTTCCTTGGCTTTAACTCATTTGATCCATGTGCTTTGTGTTAAAGCACGTGGATCTTCTTGTTTACCTCTGAGTGCTACCAACACCTCAGACCTGACAGGAGATTCAGAGACCTTCTTCCATAGTCAGCATGAAGTCATCTACAAACAGAGCATTTGAACAACAACCACAACATGCTTAATGTTGCTAAAATTGATTGCGAGATGATATTGCAAGAGTGTATTTCTACACAACAAGGTTTGCAACAAGCTAATCTGCTTGTAGAGTGTGGAAAATTAGCTTCTTGAATCATCAAGCTAGTGGATTTTAAGAGCTGTAACTCATACAATTTTTGTTTCCTGGTTTCCTGGTAAGTATAAGAAATCAAACCTAGAGTGCTCTGCATATCATCTTCCTTGGCTAATCATTTACTTCTTGATAAGGATGTAAAAAATTGCAAAGTCATGAGCATATGATTTTCTTTTTAAAAATAGAAATGTGTGAGAATTTTCATAATTTCATCCAGTAGTAAAAATGTTTGAAATTATTCTTTCTTGCAAGTCAGAACAAAATAAGCAAAAATAATATCTCTATTCCTTCTATGGCTCACTTGATCTTTTCTGTTTATATCCTGTTCTGTTGTCTCCCAGGATTCTCACCTCCCTTTCCTCTAATTCATATGAGTTAAACACAACATGCCTAATGCTAAAAAGGGATGAACATGAATGTAACTACTAGGCATAGTTAGGTCTAGTCAGAATCTTCATAATTCGGATTAAATTTGGATCAAATTCCTTTTTGAAACGATTTCAAAGCAATTTGGGGACCCGGTAGTATCCTTTCCCTTTAGAAGCCACTGTCGCCATCTTTTTTTCCGACTCAGGAAGTGATTGGGAAAAACCCAGTGTTTGGAGGCAAGCAGTAGCTTGCATGCTGGGATGCTTGCCTCCAGCCAATGAGAGGACACCACCTTAGGAGGAGTGGGGTTTCAGCATGGCAGCCGGGGACATGAATGGGAATGCTCCCCCCTATGTTTTCCTGAATGGGCTGGAATTTGGAGGAGAAAAGGAAAGGGGAAAGGAAGAGAGAAAAGGAAATGGGAAGGGAAGGGAGAAAAACAGCAGGAAAAATGTCAGTTTAAACCAGTAAGGATGAATTCCTTTCCTTTCTCCCCCGTATCAGTTTAAACCAGTGTGGATGGGATGAATCCATCTCAGTTTAAACCAGTGTGGATGGATTCCTTACCTTTCTCTCCCGTGTCAGTTTAAACCAGTGTGAATGGGATGGATCCGCATCAGTTTAAACCAGTGTGGAAATTCCTTTCCTTTCTCCCCCGTATCAGTTTAAACCAGTGTGGATGGGATGAATCCATCTCAGTTTAAACCAGTGTGGATGGATTCCTTACCTTTCTCCCCCGTATCAGTTTAAACCAGTGTGAATGGGATGGATCCACATCAGTTTAAACCAGTGTGGATGAATTCCTTTCCTTTCCCAGCGGTTTTAACAAGAGTGGATGGATTTCTTCTTTTTTGCTTCCCCCCACTTTTCTGGAGTAAAACAACTACTTTCAAAATAAAGACCACCCAATGAGACAGGAAATAACACTCTGAAACCATTAATGAAGGATTCGGAGGTCTCAGAAATTTTGACAAGTTTTGAACTTTTTTTTCTGTGAGAATCGGAATTGACTTTAGATCCAAACCACATCCGAAATGAGTTTTGAACTTTTTTTTATCAAACAAGCATAGTAACTACACAATAAAGCAGAGAGATTAATTCTTAAAGCATATCTCCTTTCATCTATCATTAACTTGGTTCTAAAAGGCCATGTTATTCGAACAGAAGATGTGTTTTCAGAAACAGGTTTTTTTTTTTACAGTTTGTCTAAAACCACTGGCCTGTCACTATTTTTTCCTTTCTAGTCATTTATCATAGGGATCAACAGTGAAGGGAAGGGATGTGGTGAGAGACGTCCACCTAACCCGTCCTTTTAAAACCAGGTCTTTCATCCTCTCCAGATCAGCACAATAACTTTTGCTGCCATTCTGTCTGGGGGATGAAAATATGCTATCTGAAACATGCCACTCTCAGGTAGTGTCTGGGATATCATATGAGCCAAGGGAACTTGGGCCTTTGCTTGTGTCATCGGTATGTCTCTCATCTCACCTGCATACAGACATGAAGGTCACCAAGGAAGGACACTTAAATCAACACAGACCTCTCTGACAAGCTAAACTTAAGCTTACAAGGAAAATTGCTTTTTTCCCCAGGAAAAGAGAAATAAACCCCTATCCACAATTGCTAGCATCTTATCTACAGACCACCTGGAGGTTTTTAAGATAACCTGAGTGCTGTTTCTTACCGCAGATCCTTTGGAATCAGAACTTCTGGTTTGTTCCTCCATTATTCAGTGCTTGCACAAGCACATACACCCACAGAGATGCTAAGTTTTCTATTCAGATTGTATTACTGATAATGTTTCCTCATTAAGCATAGGTATCTCCCCTACAAAACCCATTCATGGTTAAACTGAGGATTAAGAATAAAATGGGAAGAATATTTGAATGATTGAAGGAGGAAATAGGAAATGTTTTTTCAGGCATCCAAAAACCTAGAAAAATACTCTTGATGTTCCTTTCTTGTTTGCCTCCACTTTCCTCAAACATCTGTATCATTGTGAATGAGCTAATGCAATGCAGGAGGTGAGGCCAAAGCCTCTGTGATCATTGCTTGAGTTCTCTCACCCTCCAAACATCATGGAGGAAGCAAGTGGGCAGTGGACTATGAAAGGATCCTGGAAGGCTATCCATTTGATATTTGCCTTGCTTTCCCCCCTTCTCCTGGTGTCAGATGGAGACATGCTGTGTTGTATGTGTTTGGTGCATATGAAAGGGTTTTTTTAAACCATGGCCTATAACAGGGTGTAAGGACTCTCTATATTTCACTTTCAACTGTGGCCGAGTAGTTTTCTTATTCCACCCTTACCACCAATTTATATAAAAACTTCTTTTATTTCCACTTGCTGCCACCATATAATGTTTTCCCACTGACCTTTCGATTACTGTGTCAGGGCAGGGTATCCCTCTAACCCAAACTCCCACTGACACTATTTGTTAACTTTTGCTGCCACCATTCACTATACTTGGCTACCCACTAGGAAGAAGTTGTTTTCAAGGCTTGTGTGTGAAGGAACTATGCGAGGAGATATCTTTGTTATAAAATTGTAAAGTTTATTCAAACAATGTTCTAAGCGTGGAGGTTTCAGAGTTCAAAGCTTAGGTGGTTACAGTATCTTCTTAGAGGCACGTATCTTAAGGTTACAATACACTAACTATGGAGTTACAACTTGATACTATATAGCTGCACTCCCAGAACCAACAGCTCAGCAGTCTTTACACTAACTGCTTGTCCCTTAAACCCAACTGCTTTCCTAGCAGTTAAACACAGCTTTTCTTCTACTCTCTCACAGAGTAGAGTCAGAGTCCTTTTTAAAACCGGCTGACAGCTGGCTAAAATGGACTCTCCACACACCCTCTCTCCTTCGACTTTCATTGCCAACTGCCAACTGCTAAAGTTTGGATTCGAAGGTTCTAAGGCCAGTTGCAGGCTCCGCCTTCTGTTTCCACGGTAACGGAAACCCCTTGGAGGTTCTGCACGCTATTATCTCTGTTAACCCTTTAGGGTTTGCTAAGTTTTTACCCCTTCAACATATAAACATATATAAAAATATCAACCATATATTAAAACCTGTAATAAGGAAATAAAACTTCACCACGGGGGTCCTCAAACTAAGGCCCGGGGGCTGGATATGGCCCTCCAAGGTCATTTACCCCGCCCTCGCTCAGAGTCAACGTAAGTCTGAAATGACTTGAAAGCACACAATAACAACCACAACAACAATCCTATCTCATCAGCCAAAAGCAGGCCCACACTTCCCATTGAAATACTAATAAGTTTATATTTGTTTAAAATGTTCTTCCTTTTAATTATTGTATTGTTTTTTAAAATAGTTTGACCTTATTTAAATCCCACCCTTCCTCCATAAGATTTAACAAATAAATTTCGGCTTTTAAATCAAACTTGTCTTGCAAGATTTTTTGAGTATGTCTGTGTATCTCCTTCCAAAACCGTTGTGCTTTACTACATGACCACCAGCAATGGATATAAGTTCCCACATGGGATTTACATCGCCAGCAGATACTATTAGCCTTTGGGTAAAACTTAGCTATTTTCCATGGGGGTCATGTGCCACCTATAAAACATTTTATACCAGTTCTCTGCTGGTGCCGTTGATCCCAAAATCCTATTGGTCCTCCTCCATGCCTTTTCCCATTCTTGCTGCAAGATGCTATGTCCCACATCTTGTGCCCATTCTATCATTACATTTTTAATCAACTCCGTTTCTGTGTCCAACTCCAGTAGTTTACTATATATACTTTTATATATATTTTCTTTTGTTTGATTACCCTGTCCCACATGTTCTCCTCACAGTTAAAGTCTTTTTGCAGTCCTCTCTGAAGTAATCCTTCAGCTGAATATATTGATACCAGGATATCTCAACTCCCGTTGTTCTTAAACCTTCCATGTCTTTCAATTCCCACTTTGAGTTATGTTTTCGAATCAGTGATTTATAAGTATACCACTTTGCCATGGGTATCTCTCTTTTATGCTGCGCTTCCATAGGGGAGATCCATAATGGGGTCTTTTTATATAATTGGTCTTTGTATTTAATCCATACTTTAAGTATGGCTGCTCTGATGTGGTGGTTATTAAATGTTTTTTCTATTTTCGATTTCCCGTACCACATGTACGCATGCCATCCCCTATTGGTATTGAATCCCTCTAGGTTGAGCAGTCTTGTTTTTTGGAGTAGGGCCCAGTCCTTTGCCCAACTAAGGGCAGCGGCCTCATAATATAACTGGAGGTTCGGGAGAGCTAACCCCCCTCTCCCTTGTCCGTCAAAATTTGATATTTGATCCTGGGCTTCTTCCTCCCAAATAAATTTTGTAATGTCTGTTTTCCATGTCTTAAAATCATAAGCCGTCCTCAAAATTGGTAATGATTGAAATAAAAAGATCATTCTCGGGAGCACATCCATCTTTATAACCGCTATCCTTCCTAGCAGGTTAAGGTTCAAAAATCTCCAGCTCTCTAATTTTTTCTTGATGTGCTTCCATGTTTGTCCATAATTGTTTTTTAGAAGTTGATTATTCTTCATCATCAATAGTATGCCCAAATATTTTACTTGCTTTGCGATCTGAATCCTGGAAATATCCCTGCAGGGAGTCCACCCTTTCTTTTTAAAGATTTTTGGTTAATATTTTGGATTTGGCATAATTTATTTTTAGTCCTGCCACATTCCCATATGTTTGAATTTTATCAATCCACTTTTGTAATCTTTCCACCGGCTCCTCTATTATACAAACAACATCATCTGCATACGCTTGGATTTTATACTCTTCATTCTGTAATTTCAAACCCTTCAGGTCTTTATCTGTCCTGATATCATCCAGCAGTACCTCCAGCATCATGATGAAAAGTAGCGGCGACATAGGGCAGCCTTGTCTCGTTCCTCTCTGAATCTTTATTTGACTAGACCTATTACCGTTGACAATAATGCATGCCGTCTGTTCCTGGTATATTGCGTTTATCGCATTGATGAAGGTATAGCCCATATCCTTTTCTGCCAAAACTTGAAATAAAAAGTTCAAATTTGCATGATCAAAGGCCTTTTCTGCGTCTAAAAATAAAAAGCCCACTTCCTTCTGGATCTTTAAATCATAATACTCAATGTGCCTTATTCATAATTACTAGTAGTTGGGGTATTAGTTCAGCTTCCAATGCTTTGTAATACCTGGCCGTTAGGCCATCCGGTCCAGGGGCTTTATTATTTGGGAGGTTTTTAATGGCTTCTTTTATTTCGCTCTCTTTAATGGGGGCATCCAATAGTTCTCTGTGCCCCTCCGAGATCTTTTCCATTTTTTGTGTCCCTATGTATGTCGCAATATCCTCTTGGGCAATCTCTTCACTTTTATATAAAGTTTCAAAGAAGTTTTTAAATTCTTCTGATATCTCCTGTTCATCATAAATTTCTGTCCCCTCTTTCACTATTTTTGATATATGTTGCCTCTGTCTTCTTTCAATTAATTTTTTTGCTAACACCTTCCCTGGTTTGTTTACATTGGCGTATTGATTCATTTTTAGATATCTCAAATTAGTGGCTATTTGTTCCTCCTGTTTTTTATTTAGATTATTCCTGAGGGTCTCCAGTTGTTTCTTCAACTTCTTGTTTCCTGGCTTGGCTTTTAGTAATTTTTCAGTTTCTGCTAATTCTCTTTCTAAGGCAGAGCTTCCGGGTGAAGGCAAGATGGCGGCTGCAGCAGATATCTGAGGCTCCAGTAGCTCTCGGGTATCTGAACCCCTATTCAGTTGGCAGGAACAGATTTCCGCCTAGTAGGCTAGCGGGACGAGGCTAGCCTGACAAGCTATCTCCGCAGGACCTGACTTTGTCGGAGGGGTCACAAGACCCGGGGCAACACCGGTGCCCTTCCAGGAGCAGCAACGGATAGGGGTGCAAAGCGCTTTGCGCTTCAGAAGCCGACCGCCTTCATGTTTTAGACACAAGAAAGAAGCAACTAGAGAGGAAAATAAAACCAAAAAGAACGGGACGTAAACCTGAAAGTTCACCGACGGGATAGACGGGAGAAACCTGGAGGAGAAGCACAAGAAGCCAAAGAAGCCGAAAGTCTAAAGCCCTGTGGACAAACAAGGCAGTGACCGGCGGGAGGAGGATGGTAGAAGCTGAGGGGCAGTAATACAAAGGCCCATTTAGACTCCCTGGGATTCGCATCAGCACAAGTCTAAGAAGAAGGTGAGAGATCTCAGAAAAGAAAAAGAGTGAGCAAGGGACCGACGGCTTGGAACTGACCGGACTTGTAAAGCAGGATGCGCCATAGAGGTTCCCCCACGCGGCTCCTTTAAGAGAGATAAAGAAGCGGACCCTTTAAGAAAAGCGGCTTGTGGCAAGCACTCTCGGCCAGCGCTGATCCAAAGCCGGTGAGTCCTTTGGAGAGGAAGAGCGAGAGGAGGAGGTGGGGCGGAAGGACAGGAGGAGGCGTGATAGACGTGACGTGACGTGATGTGACGGACGCAGGACGCGGACGTCAGGGAACGTAAAGACGAGAGGAGAGCAAGCAGCGTAAAAGAACGTAATAAACCATAGACTCTGTATATAAAACAGGAAGAGATAAGGGAGTGCCAGTGGAAGGCAAAAGAGAATATCTACGTTCCCAATACGCCCAAGCGCCCCGCAACATTAACATCCACAACCCTCCACAGCCTTCCACAGCCTGAATAAAATTAATACACCTAAGGCCCCCGCAAAAGAAGACGTTACGAGACGTTACGAGACGGATGAGGTAGAAACAGGCAGAAACAGGACGGCGAGGGTGAGCGCAAGGGAGACCCAAGGGAGACCCATTGGGGAGGAACAGCAGCGGAGCGAGCGGACAGAAGTGAAGAAGATAGTGACAACGAGAACGAGTGCGGGAAAAGTGGTTTATAAACGAAGGTTGGGAAAGCGAGAAGAGCGAGCAGAGGACAGCAACTGTCAAGCCTAATTTCAGAGAAGCAAAACAGCAGAACCTATATAAGTGGCAATAATTGTAGCTGTAAGGAGGTATTGCCTGAAGAAGAGGGTAATAGGGGACATCAAAGCATTATAGAGGAAATAGAGGAAATAGAGACCACCGTGTCACAATAAGGCAACAGCAAGGGAGGCAGGGAAAAGAGGATATCTAGGTAATAGCTAAGAGTGCTTACTGGGTATATAGTGCAAACATGGGAAGGAAAAAGATAGTAAGGGGGATAAATCAAACTATAGAAAATGGATAAATTCACCAGCAATTTTAAAACAAATAAAGGGATGCAGTCACCAGCGGGAAGGAGACACTCCCTACCAGGGGAGAATCCCATGAAAGAGATTCTAGAAGAAATGCAAAAAATGAAAGATCAAATACAAGATCAGATCCAGACCAATAGTGAAAATCTGCAAGCCAAAGTGGAACAAATGTTCAAAACCGAATTAGGAAATATGAAAAAAGAGTTAAAGGAGGAACTTAAGGAGGAACTCGCAGGAATGAGGAAGGATATGACAGGGATGCAAGTGGAGGTGAAAGAATTAAAGAAAGAAAGTGTAACATCAAAAAAGTTGCAAAAGAGGACAGAGGAGAAAGTAGGGAAATTGGAAGAAATGAGCGTAAAGCTAGAAAAACAACAAGAATTCCTAGCGATGAGGGAAACTGAATATCAATTAAGGTTCAGGAATATTGAAGAACATGATAGCCAGAATATTAGAGAGATCATAGTGGCAATGACTGCAGAGATTTTGAGTATCTCACTGGACCAGATGGATCAAAATATTGATCGAGTACAAAGAATCAATACAAATTATGCTAGAAAAAATAAGGTGGCGGGGGATGTGTTGGTTTCCTTCGGGAGGAAAGTGGTGAGAGATGATATTCTGAGAAGTAAAAATAAGACCCCCATTACATACAAAGGAAAATCAGTTATTATTTCGAAAGAGTTCTCCCCAGCATCGTTAAATAAAAGGAAAAAATATTATTTTTTAACGGATGAACTTAAGAAGCATCAAACTAAATTTAGATGGGAAAAGCTAGAAGGGATCTCCCTGATTTTTAATGAAGAAAAGCACTGGATAAATTCGGAAGAGAAAGCCAACGAATTCTACAAACTATACAAAAGACAGATGGAAGGCAAGCAGAAAGAAGACGGTAGAGAAAAGGGTGACCTGGAAAGGAGACAATTTTATAAGGAGCCTAAGGAAAATCAGGAAACGAAGAAACAGGATAAAAAAAGACAAAGACCGAACTCTTCCGAAGACAATGTTGAGCTTGCAGAGAGCGGAGTAAACAATGAGGATGGGATGCTGATTAACCAAACCGAAGATGGCAGTGTCGATATTTTCCAATAATGTGAACGGGATGAATTCACCCGGGAAAAGGCAGAGAATTAATAAATTTTTGTTTAAAAAAAATTGATCTGATTGCTTTACAGGAGACACATATTGACCAGAAGCACGTCAGTTACTTAAATCAAAAGTCACTGGGGAAAGTATATTACTCGGCTGCTTCACAAAAGAAGAGAGGAGTAGCCATATATGTAAAGGATGGCATTGAGTCGACTTTGGCATTTAAAGATCAAGAGGGGACTATTTTGGGAGTAAAAATCAAAATAGAGCAATCAGAAATACTTTTATGCAATGTATATGCACCGATGGGGCCAAAAACAAAATTTGTGAAAGAAATACGGAATTTTTTAAAAGAATATAATTTATACAATATAATTTTGTTGGGAGACTTCAATGGTGTATTGGATGGCGGTTTGGACAGGACAAAGGCCAGAGGGCAAGGCGCTAATGAGAAGGAAAGAGGTAAACTACCTAAGGGGATGTTAAAGCTTAAGCATGAACTGGCATTACAAGACATCTGGAGAATGAGAAATGAGAGGAAGAAGGACTACACATATTTTTCTAATCGACATATGTCTTGGTCGAGGATAGATATGATGTGGGTCTCAAACTCGTTAACAACTAAGGTGGACAAAGTATCTATCCTCCCGAGGACAAATTCGGATCACTGTCCCTTATTGATGACATTAAATAGAAAAAAGAAAGACAGAAGATGGAAACTAAACGAATCTCTATTGAAAAAGGACGCTGATATAGCCTATTATAAAGAAGTAATCAGGGATTACTTTGAAATAAACACGTCGGAGGAAGTAAAAGAAGAGATAGTAAAATGTTCTTCCTTTTAATTATTGTATTGTTTTTAAATGTTTTTGCACTACAAATAAGTTATGTGCAGTGTGCATAGGAATTCATTCATGTTTTTTTCAAATTATAATCCATCCCTCCAACAGTTTGAAGGATAGTGGTCCTCTCTGTAAAAGGTTTGAGGACCCCTGGGCTATAACAAAAGGCTTCTTAGAAAACCGGAATATATGGAAGTGTAAATGGGGCCTAACTCTCTCTCACACACAAACTGCAAGTAAAGAAAAAGGCTTTTCTGCTTCTTAATTCTTTTCTTTTCTCCCTCCAAACAAATAGCAGCAGTAGCTCCTGTGGCTGAGGCCACTGTTTGAGCGTGCTGTTTTGTATGGTGTGCCCTGTTCAGGAAATGACATTTTTGTTGTGGTGGTTACATGCCCCTAAGTAGTTTTTTAAATGAGGTTTTCTTGGCATTTATTTCAGAGATCCTTGCTTTCCTCTGAGGTGGATAGAGAAAGTTATTTGTCAAAAGTCATCCTGCAAGTTTCCATGCCAAGCAGTGATTTGAACCCTGGTCTCTAGAGCCATAGTTCAATATTCAAACTACACTACACTAGATGTATAAAATGTCATTAAGAGGAATGCCAGCAAAGACTTTTATTTATACTTATTGCAGTCTTATTAAGACCTTATAAATGTGTGAGAAAGCACATGAAGGTTATTTGGAAAGTGAGGTTACAAGATTTTTCTAAAATACCAAGAATGAATACATTTTAATAATACTTACATGGATTGTAGCATAGGTATTACATTATTTTTTCCACCATTCAGTTCAATACATTTTGTCATCTGTGGGATGAGTTTTTGATGCCTGTGTCATAGAAGTTTCCCTCTGCCTTTTTCAGCCAGTTCGTCACTTCGAAAATTCCCCATGAGAGCTACGTGCCTTGTATCCTTACTTTCCAGATAACCTTTGTATATGTATGTGTGTGTTTGTATGTTTCAGAGAAAAATCTGAACTGTGAGATGTCAGGTGAAGTCACCCTGTACAGATGCTAGGTGTTGTTGCGTGTGCATGGGTGATACACCTCCTGCCATGAAACGCAAAAAGGCACAAACACAAGTGTTTGGAATGAAAATTAGCCGCAACTCATTTATTGATAACAGGAACAAGGCTTGGCAGCCATGCATGGGGCCTGGATCAGGGGATGGACAGCCCACAGTTGTCCAAAGGCGCTAGCATGCCTGGGTGGCACCAGCCCAATACCGGTCCACGGAAACACAGGGTGGAACCTGCCCCATCATTGGCTGGCTGACGCTGGTGGCGGGAAACATTCCCACCACCCAGGAGGCTTCTGGGAGGAAGAAGGCCCCTCCCAAGCAAGATGGCAGTGAGGACATCCCAACGCCACAACCCTCTCGGCCGGTAAGTCGGCCAAGCCATTTTGGGTTTGGAGCAGAGTACTTAAATTACATGTTGCATGTGAACAGTGTTTAGATTAAACTAATAAAGCAAACAATGAATGAAGCAACATGGATCAGAAGGCTGCATTTCTAAATAATCTGAAATTATAGAAGCTTGCCTAAATTGCTTAGGATCTCCTGGGCTCCCTTTTCCCTCAAGCTGCAAATGAAATTCCGAGGTCCTATACAGAAAATGGATGCTGTATCCAAGGAAGTGACTATATGATTGTAAGCATACATGAGGAATAACAAGGGATCTTTAAAAATGAATTTTTAAGAATAAAAAAGTTCTCTAAATCCATGAGGATGGAATTACAAAGCATGGATAATCTAGGTTCATATAATAAAATTCATTTTCCACACAATTACCTGTCAGAAATACAGAATTTACCAAAGATTGGCTAGTTTAAGCTATTTTTTGACAGACATTCATTTTCCCTCTGCTATCACTATTGAAATTATTATGCTCATTCCATAAAGTAACCCAAGAACAAAAGGATAATGTAGAACCTTTGTAGCTAAAATAGCTTTGTGAAATCTCTCTCCAATAATTTTTTATTTTTCCTTATAAGCTGTCATTGTTGATCAACACGATAATATGGCCAGTACATTTATGTGAAATGTTAAAAGTTAAAGTGTGTCTGAGTTTTTCTTTAGTAAGGAAAATCTTACCCACTCTGTGTAATGGAACATATTTTTCTTTGTACTAAAGAGGTGGTAGTCAAAGGCCCTCAATTCCTTGTTCACTAGAGCAGAATTCAAAATATTTTTTTCAAACGTATGGACATTTCATTTTTTCCCATGCTTAAGCACATCAAAAACACATGTTAAAAATAAAGAACTCCAGTGTAGGAAAGGTTGGGGACTAAAGTAGTTCATATGTAACAACCATATTCAGACAGCTAAGCTGTTGAATATAAAGGAAGGTATATTGGAAGGGTGGCATAGCATGGCGTGAAGAAAGGAGAGGAAAGGTTGATTTTGTATTTCTAAGAAAATAAATTTAAAGAACTACAGCAGTCACATTGTAAATTCAGTCTGTTAAAACACTAAGATGTCAACATGTCCTGAATCCCGTCCCTAGTCCATTACTTTGAAGAGCAGTACCTCCACATTCCTCTACTGTGTTCTATTTCTCTATCATGTTATTTTGTAACTGATTATTTTATTTTGTTATTTCATGTATTTATTTTGATGGTATTTTCTGCTTCTTTATACTTTATTTTGCTGTACTGTAATTTTGGGCTTGGCCTCATGTTAGCCGCCCCGAGTCCCCTTTGGGGAGATGGTGTCAGGGTACAAATAAAGTTGTTTTTTTATTATTATTCTATGTTTATTATTGTTCCCATATCACAAAATGCTTAGGGAGTCATTTCAATTTCATAAACAGTTTGCCAATTTATGGTCCATCTACCACCTTAGAAAAAGTCAGGTTTCACTCTGTTTGGTTTCCAGCAGACTGAAGCCGCTCCTAAACCCAACACATGTGTTGAGTTCCACAGAAGGCAAATAGAGCTAGGGCCATTTCTACTGAATTAAACAAAAGGCACATAGAGCCAGGGTCACCAACGCTTTGAGTGTCTGTTCCTTTGTGAATGCTCAATTCCCTCCCTATCAGTTGTCAAAAGGGTATCAATTAGAAGGCTCATGTAATTTGTTATGGTGTCCTCATCACCATTACTTTCTGGTGTGAATTTTTTGATAGCTTGCTCTTTAACTTACATACTCTAAAACAAGGGTGTCAAACTTGTGACCTGCTCAGAAGCCCTAGTTTGTCCAATGGCTAGGGATTCTGGAAGCTGAAGTCCAAAACACCTGGAGGCCCACAAGTTTGACATGTGCTTTATTTATTTATTACACCTGGAGGCCCACAACTGGCATCCATAATTAAAACTATACAGTAGCGCACACAAGATTACCAATGGCCTAGGCACCAGAGTTTGCAGGCTGGCCAAATGCCCGTTACAAACAGGAAAGTCTTACAAGCCAAAGGCTAAGGTTGGGCAATGTGCTTACTGGAGTATGGCACTAAAGGCTTTCAGAGAAAGGTGGAGGGTTTTGCAGCTCGGCACCGCAAGAAGGTTCATGGACTCAGATCGCAGTGGTCTTGGAGGACTAGTATGTATTTCATACAAATAAGTTGGCAAACACCTCTGAATATCCCTAGTTTAAGAAAACCCTATGAAATTCATGGAGTCACCATAGGTCAGTGGGTGATTTGATGGCAGATGCATATGACACATGAGCATATTGATGATTGAGAATATTTTTTAATTTATCTGTCTCAATCACTTTTACTTTTCTGTCATTCCTTTAGACCAGTGGTTCTCAACCTGTGGGTCCCCAGATGTTTTGGCCTTCAACTCCCAGAAATCCTAAAAGCTGGTAAACTGGCTGGGGTTTCTGGGAGTTGTAGGTCAAAACACCTGGGGACCCACAGGTTGAGAACCACTGCTTTAGACTGTGAGGGCAGCACTAGGTGATTCGCGAAGGTCCTCTCTTTGGTTGCCAAAGATGAGAGCATTACAAAAACTGCTATGAAAATAACCACAAGTAATAGGCAGACAGGTCAAATGTGCTCATTTTTTAAAAAAATCTATTAACCACACGGAGATATATCCAGAAATATTGGCACACGTTTTCCATGACTGGTACTGTTGAACTGCTGCTAATTGTACCACCAAACAGCAAACAATTCTTTTTATAGTGGCCTCTCAGTTAGTCAGCAGGCAGACTAACAAAGCATGAACAAGACTTGAAAAAGAAAAATGTTAGAAAGCCAAAGCCCCTAAACATAAATAAGATGGCAGGAGTCAGGGGAGGAAAGAGAAAACTGGGGGAGAGGGTTATTGGAAGTGTTGTGTTTATGAAACAAAGATCAAATGCTTGCTTCCCAAAGGAGAATGAAAGCTGCCAGGTGGTATTTATGTACCAGCCAAGGAGAGAACTAAAACCCACGACTTATTAAATGAAACAGAGCATAGCACTAGGGTAAGGATCTGTATTAAGCCGCAGAGCCATATGAAAAAAAATCTATTTCACTGTGATGAGAACCTTTCTGGATGAGGAGAAGAGGGAAATTTCTCAACCACAGTTATAGATTCCTATTTGTTCCATCCGCTGGGGCTGTGGTTACAAATGTGCTTGTAATAAGATATCAATAACTATATTAGAGAGAGTAAGGGCAGGGATATTGATTGACCGATATGAAAAATATGAGATGGATGACTCTATAAAGGAAATGTGGTGAACACAGATAGCCAGCTGGGAGTTTATTACCAAGACGGGTCTGAATTTGGAAATGTCATGTCATTTGGATCCAACAAACACATGAGAAAAGAAAGGAACTTTTTTCTACAAAACATTCCTCTGTGTGAGTGTGTGTGAGTGAGTGGAAAAATCCCCTTAAAATGTAGCCTATCTCTATGCTTCATAACTTCATGTACAGCATTGTCAACCAGATTGGCAGAGATGAGAAAGCTGACAGCTCTCCCGAGAGCCCCGGCTGAAGCTGCTGTGCAGAAGTCTGGAACAGCACAGACCTGATCCTGCATGTAATGAGACCAAACAGAGCTGGAAGGTAAACATCCCTCTTTCTACTCACCACATCTCTTCCACCACTGCAATAAATGCATACATAATGGTGGTGGCGGGGATATAGACATGAAAAGAAGACTGGGCGAAAGCAGCTAACCTATGGGGTGTCACCTCTTGGCCATTGCTCCATGCACACTCCCCCCAAGAATGGCTTTACAAGAGAGATTATTAAGGAGGAATAGAGGGAAGGAAATCAGATTGGAAATGCTCTCTTTCACATTCCAGATGCTTTCTTTACCTGACCCTTTCACATGGAGCTAAAATTGGTGGCACATGCCAATTTTAGCCTAGGTCAGCCACCGAGCTGACTGGCTCCCATCAGACGATGCCAGCATGGCTCCAAGGGTGAAGGAGGGTGGAGCCAGTGCATGCCACCACTAGAGAAACACGGGGGCATCCTGTGTTGCCGTAGAATCAGTGGGGAAGCTACATGCTCTACGTGCTCTCCACACTCCCCCCACCATGGGATCACCCTCACCTGGAATTGGTAGATGCAGGGTTTGAGGTGCCGGATTCCCCCCCTCCCCCTGACAAAGCAGAGCAACGCTGGTGGCATGTGACAAGATTGTACCTCATTTGTTCTTTCAGGGAACAATCCACCTATGCATGCTTACTTTGAGGGAAATGCTATTGTGTTCAACATGGTTGAACTCTCAAACATGCATGGGCACAAGATTTGCAAGTGTAATCAGGTATTTCAGAAACATGAGAGGCATTAAGGTACCATTTCTAAAGTGAAATATGCCACCCTGAAATGCAGACTGTTCTTATGACAATGTAGTCACAATGGATCTCAGATGATATTTTAAGATGCCAGTAAACCCCAAAATTGCAGCTATATAGGGATAATATTACTGATCGTTCTATTGATGGTTAAAATTTCACTGTTCACAGAATTTGAGAGAAAAAAATGAGCATATGAATACACATACTATACCCTTATCATAAGAGCATGGTGTAGTGGTTTGAGCATTGGACTAGGACTCTGGAAACCAGGATTTGAATCCCTGCTCCGTCATGAAAACAAATTGGGCAAGTTGTTTTCTCTCATCCTCACTGGGCTGCCATAAGCCACAAATGTCTTGAAGTCACACAACAATGATGAGATACTGTATATCACTAAATTAATTAGTAAATCTTACTATTTCACTATAGATTTTACCACAAGAGGCAGGCAAACTAGCATGGCAGCTGTGTCCATCCCACTACCAATATCCCACTCCATGATTTTTTTCAGTTTCTAGAAAAAGTTAACAAAAAGTTATCAATAACTCAAATTTATGTAACTTATATTGGAATGATTGGTCACTTCCACTTCTGTGCCAGGATGCTAGCAGGTATGTGATGTCAGGATGAAAGAGTCTCCTCCTTTTACTTCTCCCTCTCGCTATTTTTAAGTTCACAATTTCCTTTGATTTTGTATACATCTTTGCCTTAAAAAAGAAATATTGAAATTGTGCAATTGGACTACTACTACCAATAATAAATAGGAACCATAGTAATGCAGCAAGGTGAGGTTATGAGGGTATGCTGAAATATGATTGTAGGACAACAGAAGTCCCTAAGCATGTCTAAGATTGTATGTATGAGAGTCTGGATGGATTACTTAGAGATGAGTGAATATATTATGTTTCCTTTTTCCCACTGGCATTTTAAAAAACGATATCAGTGTTTTTCCATCAAACCTATAAAATATACATATTATGAAAATCCTTACAAAAAAGGAACCAGATGAGATTCAAAACCATCCGTATTGTGAAAGTCATGTTGTTGTGGCAAATGAGAAAGGTGTCAATTCTAACCACCTCATCACAAAGGGTCAAAATTGGTGGCATGATCACCAGCTGGCTACCATCACATGGCGCCAGTATGATTCTGTGGGAGAAGGGGGTGAAACCGGTACAGGGCAACATGGAAGAGCTCCCATGTTGCCATAGAATCTATGGGGGGAAGCCGTGCTCTCCACATGCTCTCCACGCTTCCCCCATTGTGATTGCCCCCACCTGGATCCAGGTAATGCAGGGCTTGGGGCACCAGATTCGCCACAAACTCTGACAAAGTGGAGCAAAGGGAGGCTGTCTGATGGGATCGTAAGTCAACACCACAGACATGGTTGAATTTAAAATCAGGCTTTTAAGAATTCAGCACTCAAGGCCTCAAATTATTTCCTCTCCATTAATGTAGAATATTTCAAATTTTAGAAAGTTCTTATTTTGCTGTTGTATACTTCCAAGTGGTTTTTGTGAGACATTCTGAGATCTTTGATATGGGTAAGGTATAAATATTTAAGTAAATAAATAACTATTTAAATTGAATATAAGGTTTTGGTTTTTTTAAATTTTAAATATGACATGTAGTATTCATTATGATAAATTTTTAAATGCTCCGGCTATTTGATGCATGAACTTTTCTACATCTGTCCCTCTCTCCTTTTTTAATTTTCCATTTTGTCTGTAATTTTCCTATGTATATGCACTCAGAAGATTTTAGAAGCCAAGAGGTACTCTAAATAATAAAGTAGAATTCCTAGTAAGTCTACTTGTCTCTTGCTGAAACCACTTATGAACACCAACCTGAAAATATTTAGTGTATACCACTTAATGGCAAAAGAGTGCTTCTCCTATATATCTCTCAGCGAAAGCATACTGGAAAAGCCTCATTAGCTGGTGAGAATTTCAGCAGTAGGTTTTATACAGAAGTATTCTAGTGAATATTAGCTCTCATTAAATTAAAACAGGAACAAACATTGCCACTCTAATGTGACATCCTGTCTTTCTAATTCCTCTGTAATTGGTATCCATGTAACCGACTGCTTACATTTAACATTGAGTTTTACCAGGTCACAGAAAAACACTCAGCAGAAAAATATAAATGGCTGGCTGGTTTGTTACCTACAAAATGGAACCATTAAACACACACAAACAATTCTCAGTGAAATAAAAGCAAAATGGGATTGACAGCAGAAGCAGATCATAGATCTTTGAAACCAGAGCAAGGTGATATTAGCAAGAAGACAGTACAACATTCTGTGTCATAATAAACCAGTAAGACAGTTCTTACAACAATCATGAGAAACCATTCTCTATTATTCATGGTTTCATTGCTGAAAGATGTTTAGCTATTGGATTCAGTACTACAATCTTACAAAACATTGCCTATGCAAGATATCCCAGCAAGACTGTGGTAATGTGAAACTGTGGAAACAACCCAATACCATTGAACAAACTTCTGATCCCATTATACCATAGACTTGTTTTGGAGGACTTAGCAAATTCCTAGAGATATTATTCTCCCTGAGCTGTGAGTAAGTCAAATCACATATAGGTGTTCAGCAAATACTGTTCATGATATTGTATGAAAGAAAGGGCCCAGAACATTATGACCATATCATATGAAGCCATTATTCCATGGCAGTTGTGCTATCATAGATTGTAGATATGTACTTGGATAACAACTTTCAATATTGCATATCTCTTTACCTTCCAACCCCCGAAATAATGAGACAGACAACAGTAATTGGATCAAATTTGGGCAACCTTTATTTTAAAGTTACCTATTTAAGTTTAACCTCACTAAACTCAGGTGTCAAGGGAACAAGGTGTTGCTTAGCCGAGGTAGCGTCCGCGAGCGAACGACCCCTCGGCTACACTGGGAAACTCTCCTGAGTTCCCTATAACACAAAACTGGGCAACCTCTCAAGGAAAAACACATGAAGACTTCTCTGGAAATACTTAACCAGACTCTGAAAGTTTCTGGACCAATGGTATCCCCCTCACCCTTCAACAGCCGTCCAGGCAAGTGTGTTTGGGCACTGGCCCAACCAACTTTGAAGATTGCATGAGTGAATATGGGTCTAGGGATTACCCTAAACTTTTTACGCTGTCCTATTTATAGAACCTCCATCCCAGAAAGTCCCAGTAACAGTACAGGGTAGGCAAAAAAAAACCTAGAACGTAGAAGGGGAGAAAAGTCCTACCCGGCCCCTAAGGCGACCGCTATACTGTCACAGGGTGGGAGTGGTGGGTCAACACCTAAAATGGGAATGAAGCAGGAGGCTGCGCCTACACTACAGGCAGCCTCCGCCCACTCCCCAGAAAGTTCCATCCAGGGAACCAATCGTCTCCCTTCGTGGGAGGAGGCAATTACCTTTCCCCGCCCACTGCGTAGGCAGGGAAAGGGCATTATTAGAGCAACTGCAAAAATTTTCCATTCCATGTCCTGTGATTGCACTTTTGCATGCCCTGATAAACCCATATTCACATGCTACTTCTGTTCCTTAATTTTCTGTTTTTAATTTTATTTTATGTGGAACTGTGCACTTCCAGCATTTAGTAACAAAATGAGTTGAGTATAAAAACAAAAAAAAACACCAACCAACTTTTGGAACGGGGAGGGGAGGGGAGGGGAAGGAAGAGGAGAGGAGGAGAATCACACCCCTTGACACCAAGGTGGCAGAGAAATGAATGAACCCATTGGACAAGGTGGATTAGGATTTGTCATTGGATTGGAAGCAATTGTTGAGTTTTGTTCCTTGCTGATTTCAGGGAGGAGACATACTGGTAGTGGAAGACACACAGTTTTCTCTGATAGAGACTATTACCATGAGGGTCGGCCTCCAGGGGCAATCCAAGAATGAATAACTGGAAAGTCTCTGAGCAGACTCAAAAGTGGTGTGGGCAGATCAAAAGACAACCTGGAAAAATGGCACTACCTAAAAGAATCCTCCACCTTGTGCGACTGTGGAGCAGAACAGACAACTGTATGCCTATCCACAATGTCTGGCCTAATGTACAGAGGAAGAACTGTTTGAGGCTACAGACAATGAAGTCGCTGTTGCCCATTTTTGATCAAAATATATTTAGCCCCTTGTACTCCTTTTGATTTTATCAGTTTTATACCAATCTATGCAATGCTTTTGATATGAAATAATAAGGACCCAAAAACAATTATTCCAAGTTCTGGTTTGTGTAGTAGCCAGATGAATCACCAAATATTGAAGGAATGGATACCCTCTGTACCTCCAGATGTAGCAAAATTCACCTGTGATTAGGAATGCTGGAAATTATAATGTAACAACATCTGGGGGAAGCTCATGATTTCCTCCCATGTTTTGTTGAATATGTTCCCATATGAACTCTCAGCTGAAGCAACATTAAGAGATTGCTCTTTTAACTGCTACCTTCTGTTGCAGAAAAAGAAGCAACAATAACAAATTCTATGTTATGCAATTCCACAGTGTTCACTTTATAAGGTTGCAAGCTGGAGGGAAAAATCTATCCCTAGTTGGAAAGGTTTCTGAACCTAGGGACTTACTGTTAAAAGAATTGAAGGCTTATAAGGAGACCAGGGAGGCACAGATCCCCAAAGGACATCATCATACCACGGATCTATGATGCAGTGACAGATCAATATATTTTTGTAACAGTCACAGGATGGATAAAATGTATGTGTGCTGAGCTCTTCTGTATTTTTGGAATCTCTTCTGTAACAGCATTGCTGTTGCTTGAGCACAAGAGGGCAGGAGGACACTGTCCTGCCCAATATGCTGGGCTTTGACAGGAGACTTTGACGTGACATGGTCTCACCATTCATAAGAAGGTTTATGGAACTATTTTTTAAAAAAACAGCAAGCTATAAAAGAGTGCATGTGGCCGAGAGAAACAGAGTACATAGACAGATTAAGGCTTTATATTTGGGGATTTATTTTTGGATTTTAGAATTTTGAAATACCTGTATTTGCATATATGTACATAATGAAATATCTTGGAGAGGGGATCAAAATATAAAATTCATTTCTTTCACATAGCCCAAAGCTTATTTTATATACAATATTTAAATAATTTGTATATAAAAGTATGCTTCTGTACACTGAACCACCAGAAAGCAAAGGTTTCATTCATTCTTTCAGCTACCCATGTGGACAATTTCGGATTTTAGAGAATACACATTACATCTTGATAAGTATACTACTTTTCTTATTAATTTTATTCAAAACACCTGTTCTTTTAACTAATATATAACTGGATTCTACTTTGTGGGCTTAGAGGAAATATATACGTAAATACTAGGCATGGTTTAGAACCCAAAAATAGGGAATCGAAAATCTAATGGGGGGGGGGGGGGATTTTTTTGATTAGTAATAGAAAGACTTGCAAAAAAATTCCAAAAATTTCTAAAATGTAACGTAATTACTAACGAAATTCGTTAGTAGTTCGTATGCCAGCGCATGCGCATTCCAGATGGTTTTGGCCTACAACTCCCAGAAATCCTAACAGCTGGTAAATTGGCTGGGATTTCTGGGAGTTGTAGGCCAAAACTGGGATAAATCACACTGAATTCTAGATGGGACTCTCCAAATAGGAAGGAGGGAGGGAAGGAGGGAGGGAGGGGGTATTCTATTCTTGGAAGCAGCAAAAAAGGAGGAGGAGGCCCCCGCGCTCCTGCTGCCTCTCTCTCACCCCGATCCTGAGGGAGCGAGGGCCCAAGTTTGCCCAGGCTGAGAGGAAAAGGAAGAGGCCTGAGGCTGTGAGGAATGGTGGGAGTTGAAGTCCAAAACACCTGGAGGGCTGAAGTTGGCCCGTCATGAAGCCTCTTCAAGGCTTTAGATCCTGGCAGGCAGAAGGGGCAGGGAGAGCCCGTCCACTCCTCCTGCCCTGCCAGGATCTAAAGCGCATCAAGGCTTGGCACGCTTTAGATCCTGTGAGAAACCAACCTAATGTATAATAGAATGAATGCTAACTTATAGAGTAAGTGCCTAAATATTATAAGTAATCCAACTGGTCATATACCTACATTCCATGCACATGCAATAATACAGCAGTAATAACAATGGGTATAAGAAGAGGTAAAATTCAAACCGAAGTATTCTGACTGGTCCCTCCTCAAGCGGTGCTAACGGGCTCTTCTCTATGAGCCCGGGATTCTGCAGCAAATCCCCCCCCTAAAGAATATGTATGTGCACGCAGGCAGCAAACGCTGTGCCCGGGCTTTTGGCTTTTCCTGGGAGAGGCTGCCTCCCGGCTCATAGAGAAGAGCCATTTGCAGTTTGCACCGCTTGAGGAGGGACCACAGTCAGAATACTTCGGTTTGAATTTTACCTCTTCTTATACCCATTGTTATTACTGCTGTATTATTGCATGTGCATGGAATGTAGGTATATGACCAGTTGGATTACTTATAATATTAGGCACTTACTCTATAAGTTAGCATTCATTCTATTATACATTAGGTTGGTTTCTCACGTGTTGTGTGCAACTACCCCAATACTCTTTGATGCTTTAGATCCTGGCAGGCAGGAGGGGCAGGGAAGCCTGGAAAAATGTAAACAGAGAGGTTTACTCAAGAGTAAATCCACAAAGGAGGGCACTTCATCCAAAGTGCCCTCCTTTGCGGATTTACTCATGAGTAAACCTCTCTGTTTACTTCCTTTGCAGATTTACTTCTGAGTAAACCTCTCTGTTTACATTTTTCCAGGCTTCCAGCTGAAAGAAGGAGCGAGTTTAGGTCTTGCCTTGCCATAATACTTATTGGCAAGGGAGGCGGGAGGGTGGTGAGAGAGAAGGAGGGTGCCCCCCCCCCTTACGACCTAATAACGATACTTAAGAAAATCCTGGCCCCCAAAGTTCTATAAAGAAAGTCCACTTCCTGGTTGGCGTTCCAGATGCGGAAATACTCAAAAGTAGCATTTCTTACGAATCCCTTCCGAATCATTTAATTTTCATAACTTTTTTCTCATGCCTAGTAAATACTATAAATAATAAATGAATAAAAGCGGTTTTATGCTATAGAACTGGGAGGAAGGATGAGGTCTTCATTCCATCAGTCTTTGTTTATATCAACTTCTGACTTTGGACTCATCATTTTGTCCACCCCAAAACTCTGCACCCAACCCATGTGTTTTCCTTTTTCTACTCTTCAACCTATTCCAACTTTCCACTTTTGTCTCATTTCTTAGATCATCTCTACATTCCAGGGAATTAACAAAAATGAAAGCTATTTTATTATTACTCTGTTATAACAGACAGAGTGATAAATCAGGTTTAGTGTCCAAAGCACTTTAAAAGAAAGGATAAAAAGACATTTTCATCAATGGAATTATAGTTCATTTGGTCTGTGTGTGAGAGTGAAAATGGAAGAGAGAGAAGGAGAGAGACAGAAAATTATAAAGTGAGTTTCAAACTCCTCAAAGGGCAATAGTATAATGATACTACTACTACTACTAACAACAACAACAACAACAACAGCAGCAACAGCAAAATATGCAAACTGGATTTCAATTACAGCTGGAATCTCTTGTTGCAAGGAGCTGGTGAATCTGTATTGGGATCAAAGATCAGACTAAACCTGTGGTGAACTCAATGCCCCCACTAGTTTGAGGCCAACTAGCCACCATAGGTTAAATTCCATTGAGATTTCTCAAAAATATATATTATAGCCAGAGAAGTTAAGCCACTCACTCAGGAAATATGAGGACAGTTAGTTTTCTTTTATTTTTGCCTTCTTAAAAGCTTTCTGAAGTATCCAGGTTTGTTAGATAACTGTGAATAGCTTGCAATAATATAATTCAAATAAAGAATCAATTACCATTGGTATTGCTGTATCCTGGAAATTCCACTGGCCCAAGATATATGAATGTCACTCTCTCATCAATCAGAAATTAAAGTGCATAACTTTCACAAGCAAATAATTTTCGCACAATACCCATATCTCAACTTTCCTAATGACAAATGCACAACCATCTGAGTGTTGGGCTAAGGCTCTTAAGGCCAAGGTTCAATTCTCTTCTTAGCTTTTGTGTGATTTTGGGTGAGTCATACACTCCCAACACCAGAAAAATATGTGATAGGTTAACAGTGGCATCATCATATGTCAGAAATGATTTATAACTTTATCACATGGGGCAATTGAAGTGTCCTAGGACACTTCTGCCCCAGTTCACTCATGGAACTCCAAGCCACTCATCAAACAATGTACGGTAACTTCTGGTGGAGTTCAGTGGATGAATTGGGATGGCAGCATGGTGGTATGGTGGCACTGCTTCCCCAGGTGGGATGGGGAAGCATTAGCTGGTGGCCAGAGCACTAGGATTGCCCCACTGCCACCCCACTGCCACCCCACTGCCATCATGATTTGCCATGGAGACTGGTGAATCACTGCGCTGGACCTCATCCGTGTGATGAGGTCCTTGAAGGCACACAACAACAATATTCAATAGCATTTTACTGTTCATTTATGACATTGAAAATCTACTGCCCGAGGCAACAACCTTACTTAGCATAATTGTGTGGCTCCACTTTTTTTTCTCACCTGCAAATTCCCTCAGCTCAACACAAGGGACACTTTTAAGCCCAGAGCCTCATGTATCTTACAGGGCCATGGTGTTGATACTGCTTCCCATCGCTCTTTATGACAGGCCAAGGAGAAGGAACAAATATTTTTCACCTACTGCAGCCTTCTATGAGCAGAAATGCAAATCAGACTCTAGGGGACAAGGCAAGCAAATGTAGTTGTGAGCAGGTAAGGGAAATATATTCTAACACAGAGTATTGTGCTTAACCAACTCAAAAAATCCTGGAACAAACACTACTGATGACTTTTAATACAGTTATTTCTCACTTGAAGAAGTAAATCAGAACAATACTCCTTCAACAAAATGTTTAGTACCAGAGAAAATCAAATTGTAAAAATGGAAATAGGTTCACATTCCTCAAAAACAGCTCAACAAGTTTCAGTTTAATCAGCATTAGTAAAATGAACACCTGAAATGAAACAACCAGATCAGGTGTGCCTTGCAAAGAAATAAAGACAAAATATAATGTGCCTGCTAAATATCACTTGAAGACTTCTTCTAAACCCCATACAAAGATATTTTTTTAAAAAAACAGCCTCTACTTTTCTTAAGATGTCCATTTTGGTCTATAGACTTAGGTTTTGTTATTTTGTTATTTTTGTTTTTAATGCAAGAATTGCACAATTGTGCTAAAAAAAATAAGGAACACAGCAATGCAGGAAGGCAGGCTTATGGGGATGTGTGGAAATGTGATCACGGGATTGTAGAAAGGTGAATCAGTGCAATTGCACAATTGAAAAGAGGTGTGATATCAAAAGTACTCCACCCAGTATATGTCCAGTATCTACGATAACACAATTTTAGTTGTATAATTGGTTGTGTTTCTATCACAAAAATGTAAAGTGCAGATTTGAGAAATGTGAATTTAATATGATGTGTGGAAATGAATGGAAGAATGGAAGTTGTATGAGTGGAGTTAATAATTTTGGAGGCATGAGTATAATATTAAGGCCTGCAATGACTAACTACTTGCTTGCTGGACTGTGATTAAAACCTGCTAATAAGATCTGAAAAGTAAACTCTGATAAGAACAGGACAGTGATAAGATAAATGTTTACAATGTTAAGAAGGAAGTCAACACAAGTTTGCCAACACCATTCAAGAAGAGTCAACATCGGCTTCCGGTTGGGCAAAGATGGCGGCAGGTCGGGTGTTTTGATTTTCACGCATGCGCAGTGGCTCCAGAGCTGAAGTTGAGCTCTGGAGCCACTGCGCATGCCCAGAAGCTCCTGCAGGCGCTGAAGCCGAAGCCTGTAAACACGTCACGTCAGCACTCTGTCTGTATTCGGCACGCAGAGCGCAGAGGCAAAGGGAGAGGCTTAACCTCTCCTTTTGCCTCTGCGCTCTGCGTGCCGAATACGGACAGAGTGCTGACGTGACGTGTTTACAGGCTTCGGCTTCTGCGTCTGCAGGAGCTTCTGGGCATGCGCAGAAGCTCCTGCAGGCACAGAAGCCTGTAAACACGTCACGTGACGCAATTGGGCAATTCGGGGGCGGAGGCAAAGGGAGAGGGGCGGAGACAAAGGGAAAGGGTGTGGAGACAAAGGGAGAGGGGGCGGAGACAAAGGGAAAGGGGGCGGAGACAAAGGGGGGCGGCAAAGTAATGTTCGCTTACCATATAAAATAACCTTAGATCGCCCCTGGCAGTAAGGTATTGCTTATAAACAAATCAGAATAGTTTTGTTTGATATTATCTTATATCAACTTCAGTGTATGCTTAAACAGTGTTTAGTGCAGTATATAATATGTCTATTCCAACATTACTGCTTTATTAGGTGATTCAACCTATTCTGATTTGTTTATAAGCAATACTTTACTGCAATCTATTGGGATACCATTGTTAAAAAATACATAACACATATTTAGACTCAAGAATTTTTCGGCCCTTTTTGTGTTTTGATTCTCCAGTTTATAGCAGCTGTCCCATTGTTTTTCTGTACTAACAGGTGCTTCGCCAAGGAGGAAGAAAAGGATGTAATAATATTTGGGTGCAGGAGAATGAATGCATGTACATGTGGTGTGAATGTTGAGTGAAAATATAATTCCCCTTTGTTTGTTTGTTAGCCATGTAATTGTGAATCCAATGTAGTTGCATAGAACCTGTATGTCTTTATGTCCAATATTATTCTTTGTCTAAATGTTTTTCTGTAATCTGATGTACCCTCTCACACTGGAAATTGCAATAAAAGAACCTATGCTTTAAAGTTATTGGAAAGTAATTCATGACATTTCCACATCCCTCAAATGCCACTGCTAATTAAAACAACAACAACAACAAAAAAAACCTCCTGATCAACACTGGACAGGATGGAAAACGGAGGGGACTGGGAGAGTATAAAAACTGTAAAAGCAACTTCTTTGTCAGAGGCTTTGTTAACTGAGGTTTATGTTTACCAGTGTCTTAGTATTTTACATATCACAATCCACATAGTTATGAAAGTGGACAATGTTATTATCTTGCATGGCCAAAGGAAAGCAGCCAATAATAATACATAATAATAATACACTTTATTTATATTCCGCACTTCTCACCCCGAAGGGGACTCAGTGCGGATTATAGAACACATACAGCAGACAGTCCCTGCCGTTTTTAGACGTACAAGACATACAATAACATATAACAGGAAGATCCCCTGGACTGAGCCTTGCTCCCCTCGTCTCCAACCGGGCACTGTTGTTATATTCGTTGTTGTTATATTCGTCACTGGGGGGTGCTGCTCCATTCCGTCACAGGGGGGCAGTGTTGTTCCATCCTCCTTGCTACCTCCTCCTTCTTGACGAAGAGCCTGCCAGCCAGCCAGCCAGCCAGCCAGCCGAATTCTTCTTCCAGTAGTCGTCTTCAATATTTATTGAAGTTAAAAAGTCCTTTAGGATTCCTCCCCTGCTTATGTGGTACCTAATTTATCTACTTGCGCTAGCTTTCGACTGCTTAGGTCAACAGGGGCAGGCTTACAGCTGACTTGCCCAGGTCAGCCTGGGATTCGAACTTGTCACGTTCAGATCTTTACAGCTACAGCTTGCAGCTAACAGCTGCTGTTTTAACCGCTGTGTAGTACAGGGCTTTAAGGTACCACAAAACTTTGGACTCCATCACATTGGAGAAAATGAGGGAAAGCGGGGAAAAGGGCGGAGTTTCATGGGACTCTGTCTTTAAAGAAGACAAAGAAATTACTCACTTCCATCACACTAAGATCTCATCCTCCAGCTTCTAACTCAACCATCTGTTTAATTTCCAACTCTTGGGTAGCCAATGACTTCTCCCATTTCAAGGATACCAGCACACTTTTAAAAACAGGTATCCTTTAAGACAGCTCTGCCTTCAAACCCCTTCAACTGACACGGAAGTACCTTTCTTAAGGTGATATTAAGGTTGTTTGCACTCAAGCCTCTTCCACTGAAAAAGAAGTACATTTCTTAAGATGGTACTGGGGTCGCACAATCCTAAATATACACTGGACTAACTATGTGACGAATGTTGCTATCCTTGAGCAAGCAGGGATCACCAGCATTGAGTACACAGCTGCGCTGGGCAGAGCACATCTCTAGGATGGAGGATCATCGCTTCCCAAAGATACTACTCTACGGTGAATTCACCATGGGTCAGCGCAAGAGAGGTACGCCAAAAAGAGATATAAGGACTCCCTGAAACAACATCTCAGGCTTGGCCAGATTGATCACCAAAAATAGTCCACCCTGGCCTCACATCGGGAGGCATGGAGATGCACTATCCATAATGCTGTGGCCTCTTTCGAGAAGACACGCCGAACGAGTCTCGTAGAGAAACGACAACACAGAAAGAACCGCAACTTGGAAACAACATCACCCAAGGAGGCTTTCTGCTGTGCTTTCTGCAACTGGACTTGCCTATCCCGGATTGGCCTTCTTAGGCATCAACGCGCTTGTAGAAAGCGTGGGATGAGTCCTTCCTGAATCTGAATCTTAGTTTGCGAAGAAAAGCCACCACTAGGGTTGACTGAAACAGAAGCACCTTTCTTAGGCCTGAACTTCCCTGGAGTCTTTTGCACTGAGATTTCCTCCTATTGGCCCTCCAGGATTTCAAATATTTATCTTTTTTTAAAAAAAAATCTCTCCAGATCATAGGAAATGGGTTTTAAAAATAATTTTAAAATAAGTCACTTACCAATAGACTCAGGAATGGTTGGAAA